>CM024538.1:28735348-29935348 GCA_014182365.1 Eucalyptus tenuipes | reverse complement strand
TCTTGCTTGTTGCGGTCTTGGGTGGCCATTTGCCAACCGCCGGCCACCTCCAGCCGGCTGCAGCCACCGCCGACCAACCCCCGGCCATCGCCAACCGTCAGCCCACCGGTGGCAACCATCGTTGCTGTTGTCGTCTGATCGTCGTCGCTGTCGCCCACAACCCACCGGGCACCCCCGACCTTCGATGACTGCCACCGACCGCCGGTCGCCGCTGCAGGACCGTCGATCGCCACCGCAGGACCGCCGGCCGCCCCCCGACCGCCGCCTGCCGCCGCTCGTCGGCGATGGCGGCCGAGCCAGGCGCGATCGTGCGGCGGCGATCAACGCGCGACAATCGCTAGCCGGTCAGCAATCCCGCAGAGACGAGCGGCGGTCCGCAGTCCGTGAGTAAAAATAAAAAATAAATAAATACAAAAAATAAAAAATCATACCAACGCATTTTTATTCTTTTTCTATTTCAATAATAGAAATTTTGTATAGTTATCAAACACCTTATTTTACTCATAAATTGTTTCTCGTAATAAAAATAAAAAAGAATTATTTTTAAAAGGAAACTGTTCCCAGCCAAGAAATGTTCCCATGCGCACCCTTGAATGGCGTATCTCAGTTTTTTTCTGTTTTTCCTCCCGTTTCGATACGGAAGTTTATTCATTTCCATGTCTTCTGTCAGCTGACTTGTCATCCCAGTTGCATTTTCAAATTTTTCACCGCGGAGAGTTGACCTTTGACTATTCCGATCAACGGGGGCAGGATGGGAAGACGGTTCGCGCGAGCAGGGATGTCGTTGGTGGGGGAGAGCCGCTCAGATATTTTACAATTGCGAAACGACGTCGTTTTCCCGGACATGTTCCTCCTGAAAGTAAACAAAGACGTGCTAGCCTGGCATTGGGGGCAAGACGATTGGTCGGTCTCCCCCGACTGCTTTCGCGGCTCCGGACGGACAGCTACAAATGCGCCCGAGTCGAGAAGTGTGAGAAAGGACATGGAAAAAGGCTAGTGGGGCCCGAAGCTACGAAGGATAAGATGCGCTAAGTTATTTTAGGGTCCAAAGAAGAGCAGGAGGATCGAAGCCCATATAAATAACATGGGCTCATTTTATAATCTCCGGCCCATCTAAGTCCAACGGAGAAGAGAGAGAGAGACACGTTCGCGATTTCTTCCCGCTTTGGGTGATCATCTGGTGTTGATTATTACTCCCGATCATTTTCGATTTTGAGAGAGAACATCCCGAAGTAATTACGGCTCTCAGGCGACCATCGTCTTGGACCGCAAGAGGAGGCTGCACTACCGGCCGGCGTGATTTGAGTGAAAAGGCTATTATGAATCAATGTAAAATAGACCAGAGAAACATTTTTGTCTATTTTTGTTCCTAAAAACAGTTTATGAACATTTAAAAATATTTGGTCACTACATAAAATTTATATTCTCAAAAGAAAAATGCATTTGATACAATCTCATATATTTTCGTGACTTAAAATTTATTTTAATTTATTAATAATTTAATTACAATTTTATTTTTTTCTTTTTCTTCTTATTCTTTCAATCAATCACTGGTCGGTGACCGACCAAACAAGGGTTGGCGAGGTCATCCCGAGCCTTGCCGTGACTAGGCTAGGCGAGGCGAGGCGAGGCGAGGCCTTGCCGGATCTAGGCAAGGTCAAGCCTCACCTAGCCATGGCGAGGCTTAGGGGGTCTCGCCGATGGTCGGGTGAGGCTCGGCCTAGCCAAATCTAGGCGAGGTCGAGCCTTACCCAACTACGGCGAGGCTTAGGGTGGCCTCGCTAATGGTCGGCGAGCTTAAGGGGGCCTTGTCGAAGGCTGGCAAGGCCGCCGGCCGACACCAAGGTCGGCAACTAGCTAGGGGAAAAAGAGAGAAAGAGAAAGCGGAAAAAAAAATGAAAAAACTTGATTTTTGTTTATGGATTCTTGTTTATGGAGTTGTTTCCAAAACAATAAGCAAATTTTTTATTTCTTATTTCTACTCTAAATCTATTCTCGACAATAAAAACACGTTTCTATTTTATTTTTGCTAGTCGGAAAAAAAAAAACAAAAATACATGTTCCTTGAAGCATTCACCAATCGCAGTCTTAAGACCACTTTAGGCCGCCCAATTTGATAATAGAGCCACATTCACTTTTCTTTTTTCTTTTTTTTCACATCCACTTCAAATGCATACGATTTACCAAATATTCTTTTACGCACGCGTGAAGTTGTTTCCATCAAAGAGGGTGACACTCACCTTCTCTCTCTCCTCAAACGTGTAGATTATCTGTGTAAAATCTTCTTTAGATTGAAAAAAAGAAAGATTAATATTACGAATACACTTGTGATAAATTTACTCAAAATTAATTTTTTACCCATAAAAACATCCAAACCAGTTCACCTATAATTAATTTACCACCTTGTTAGTTTTCGTTAAATTTTACCATCAATATATGACACGTGACAGTTTACAAATACATTAGTTGGAAATTTTTTTTTATTTATTATAAATGTACCAATTTGTGATTTTTAAGATATTAATATAATTTAATAGAAACTAACATATGCTAAATTTATCATAAACGTGCTTGTGATAAAAAAAAAAATTTTGTTTATGATAAATTTATTGATAAAAGTACTCTTAGAGTTTTTTCGTGATTAAAAAATTAATTTTGGGTATTAACAAGGGTTTTTTTTTTTTCCCGATAGAAATGACAAATCCGGAACAAAAGCCACATGGGAGTTTCTACGGCGGCGGAAAAATCTCCCGCCATGCGCAGCCTCTCCTCTATCCTCTCGCCCCTTCCTCTCTCTCTCCCGATCTCCGGCAACAGGACCGGCCATCTTCCCCGCCGCTACCTTCCCTCCCTTGGGTTTTTGCGCACCAAACCACTCCTTCGCGCTCGCTACAAAGCCCCAACCCCTCTACTTCCCGATGATTCCCAGCTCTCCGACGCCGACGAGGAGGCGGAGGAGGAGGACGACGACGAGGACGAGGACGGCGAAGAGTTCGCCGCCGACGAGTACGACGACGTCTCCGGCGACTCCTACAACGGAACCGAGCAGAGCGAGGATGAGATTGAGGCCGCGGCGAGCGTGCGCGCCTCGTTTAGCGAGTCCAAGTCGCGGAGAGTGGAGAAGCTCTGCGGCGAAGTCAGGGAGTTCGGCGCTGAGCTCATCGACTTCGACGAGCTCGCGTCGGTCTATGACTTTCGCATCGACAAATTCCAGGTTCACATCTTCATTGAGTTTTGCTGCTTATGCGTAGTGAAATTGGCCTCTTCTTTTGCAGGATTTTGTCTTGTAGGCAAGACTTATAGAGCTTTCTTCGAACTCTCCGGTTTTTGTAGTGATTTGTGAATTGGTTTTGGTAGCGATTGGCGATCGAGGCGTTTCTGAGAGGATCTTCTGTCGTGGTTTCGGCGCCTACTAGCAGCGGAAAGACATTGATTGCGGAAGCTGCGGCAGTGGCCACAGTAGCCAGAGGGAGGCGATTGTTCTACACGACTCCTCTCAAGGCACTGTCTAACCAGAAATTTCGCGAGTTTCGGTTGGTGGATTGGAGTTTCATCGACTGTTAAAGTCACTGCTCTTGTTAATCATCTGCCACTTTTCATTCTGTATACTTGCCTGGTGCAGTGAAACATTTGGAGACAATTATGTTGGCCTTCTAACAGGAGATAGTGCAGTAAACAAGGATGCTCAAGTAGTAATCATGACTACAGAGATACTGCGGAATATGCTGTATCAGAGGTGCACATTTTCTTAAGGAAGCTGTTAGTTTCAGTATAGCTGTACTAATTTGAGACTTTGTGGGTTTTATTTGGTTGTGTGTGACTAGGATGTTTAGGTATAATCAGGTTCTAAGAACAGCCTTTGGGTATTGTGAATATATCTCTCTCTTGTTTAGGATCCACAAAAATCATTCAGTAGTGCTTTTGATTCTTGATTGTTATGCCTACTCCCTGTATACAAGGGATGGGTTAAGTTCTTAATCATCGTTTCCACATTGCTATATTGAATTTTGATATTCCTTCCATAACTTTGTCTTCCTTTGTGTATTTTGAATTGTGCAATTTGTCTTCTTGCACAGTGTTGGAAAGGCCTCTTCAGGGAGTGGACTTTTTCAGGTGGATGCTATTGTCTTGGACGAAGTTCACTATTTAAGTGATATATCTAGGGGGACAGTCTGGGAAGAAATAGTGCGTAATCTCCCTCCCCCTCTCTCTCTCTCTCTGTCTCACGTCCTCCTCCTCCTCCCTTTTATCCCCATTCTATTCAGCAGCTTGCAAATTTTCTGCTTAAGCTTTTATCCATGGAAACTGAATAGGCAAGAATATGCCAGGTTATTTATTCCCCAAAAGAAGTCCAACTTATATGTCTGTCAGCAACAGTTGCAAATGCAGATGAGCTTGCTGGCTGGATTGGTCAGGTACTGCTAAGTGCCCTTCAATGCTTATAAATTTGAAACTGTCAATACGCTTTGTCCCATTCAATGCCCAAAAAGGAACATCTTGCTTAAGCAGTCCTTTAATACACTACTTCAAATGTTTGTTAGATTACTTTCCTTTTGCTCTTACCCAGTTGCTTGTGCAATCGAACAAACATAGAGGAAACTGTTCATCTCTTGGTTCAACTGAACTCATTAATAGAAACCTGGTAAAAACTGGTTTTACCGACTAATTGCCAACATTGGCAGATCAATCAACTCTGTCGTGCCCATTCAGAGTCTTCTCTTCATCCACCAAAAAAAAAAAAAAACCTCAAGTATATATGTTGGAATACAATTGTCAAAATGTAGGACAAAACATAATTGAAGCGTTCTTAAAAATACTTGTGTTCCTCTGCTTCATAAGTCCAATGATGTTATGGCAATGGCATGGATGGTTTGCTGTGAGCTCAGAGCAGACAGTTGGGTCACAGCCTTGCCTTTGACAAGTTATTTAACAGGGCTAGTTTTAAAATCATTGTCATTTGTTGTGAAAATTTCGTAGATGATTGTTGTCAAACCATGCTCTAAAACTTCTTCTACTTTTTCAGGCAAAGTTAGTTTACTGAATACTGATAGCTATGTGAAAGTTAGATTCAGGGTTGCAGCTTCCTATGAAATGCAGATTATATTTGCCTCCAATATTTTCTTCTTTCCATGCATTGAAAAGGGAGTCATTTATTTTTGAGGGAGAGTTCTTGATCCAGAATTCTGTTTGATTTCATACTAGGAAGACAATTACCATGCTAATATAAGAAGTATTTGTCTCATTTATGATCTAACTAAAGCTTACCGACCCCATTTTCTTTCTCATCAACATGGTACTCTGCCATGACTCTTTATTTGGCCTGACATTAGTGATGTTCCTTGTCAATTTTTGAGCTAATGTCTTGAAAATGTCCCTCCCTCATAGTATACTTGTAAAGCAAATTACAAATTCACATAAGTTGCTTATTCTACGTCAAAGGTAAGTAAAAAATGATATCGTTAATATCATGTAGTCTATTAAACTGACTTTTTATGGAGGTAGTAGTTAATTTGTAATGCTCTTTTTGGTGATTCTTCAAGATAATAGTGAAACATTGATACCTGTTAGGGAGGGATGCTACGTTTTGGACCAGGTTCTTGTGAAGTTTTAAATGGAAAGTGTCTAAAAATTGAGTAGAACTTGAGGCTAAAAAATTCTGTGAATTTGTTCATGTACTGGTTGTGAAGGACATTTGGAATTATGTCTAGTAAATTAGAGTGGGAAGTACCATCCAAGGCTGGAGTTTGGAGTTACAATGGGCTTCTCACTATATGAGAGGGAAATCCATCTCTCTTTTGATCTTTGAGATAGCTTGGTATGTTGCAGCTTGTCATATTTGGGCTGCTAGGAATTCATTGATTCATGTGGCTGGTTTCAATGTTGATGGTAAATCTATTTTTGGTAAGATCCTTACTGATGTATTGTATAGACTGTCTGATGTTAAAGGAGATAGGTCTTAGTTTGCAGCATGTTGAGATATGTGGGAACTGGAGGCTGCTATAGTTTCTTTTGCTTACACATCATATGCACATATAAAGAAGTGAGACATAGATTGATAATAAGCAGATTGTAAGAGTTACTGTAATTTTAACGGGCTTAATCCACCTGTTAATGAGTAGCTATTCGGAATACAGCACTTGCTTAGCAAGCAAAAGCAAAAAAAGGATAAAAAAGACTCCTTGATTTTCTGGAGCCAAAGCATAGAGAGAGGTCTAGAGCTGATCTGTAGAGATGGTCTTACTCTGTTCAACTGCACCCCTCGGGGCTGTGCTCAATCCAAACATATCGATTCACCCATACATACAGGCACTTTAAAAATTTCCTGGTGTAGCATCATTTACATGCTTGCATTTTTTTTCTCAGATCCATGGTAAAACAGAGTTAGTTGCCTCATCAAGACGTCCAGTCCCATTGACTTGGCACTTCTCCACAAGGACTTCCTTGTTACCCCTTCTTGATGAAAAAGGAAAGCGGATGAACCAGTATGTCATACTTAATTGCAGGGCTTTATATTTACCTTGAATGTGTATAGAAATGTTACTCCTTCACTAAGATGCTCTACACGAACATTCTATTTTGGTCCACTCACTCTTAGCTTGTGGTATTCATCAAGAATGTAGATGATGCTCTTTTTGTAGTTCTTACTGTCACAAAGCTGATTAGAGAACCCGCAGTAAATAGAAAGAGAGAAAGAAGGAAGAGAGAAGGAATAGAGAGAAGGAGGAGAAGGAGAACGTAAAAGAAACAAAGAAAGGGCTGTAGTTTTCTGTGTAACAGAAACCCTACACCCATTGTATTTATATTGAATATAAACTGTATATGACAATAATACCAAAAAGGAAATAAAACTCGATAATAAAGGAAACTCAATTAAAATAACTTAACACTCCCCTCAAGCCGGAGCATATAGGTCACCCATGTCCAGCTTGGAACAACCAGCAACAAAAGCAGGACGAAATAATGCTTTGGTAAACATATCAGCAATTACTAAGGCTCGATAGTAGAGCCCAATCAGCAGTCGTAGTAGTAGTCATAGCAGCAGCAATAGCAGTAGTAGCAGTAGGAGCAGCAGGAGGAGTAGCAACAGTAGTAGCAGTAGCAACAGTAGTAGGAGCAGCAGTAGTAGCAACGGTAGTAGGAGCAGCAGTAGTAGCCGCAGTAGCAACGGTAGTAGTAGCAGCAGTAGTAGCCACAGTAGCAACGATAATAGGAGCAGCAGCAGTAGCCGCAGTAGCAATGGTAGTAGTAGCAGCAGTAGTAGCCGCAGTAGCAACGATAATAGGAGCAGCAGCAGTAGCCGCAGTAGCAACGGTAGTAGTAGCAGCAGCAGTAACTAATCGTTGAGCCCACTCAGGCTTGCCATGCTTGGCCCAACAAGTGTCAATAATATGACCGGATTTGCCGCAGTATAGACACTGACGGCTATTGTGATTAGAACTTTGTCCACTACGTCCACCACCACGACTACGACCTCTTCCAAAACCACGACTTCTATTGGAAAAACCACCACAACCACGACCACCACTACTAGCCACGAATGCTGAATTGTCTTTAGATGATATAGAAGACGGAGGGACAATACGCTGAATTCGACAAAATGCTTCATTCATAGAAGGAACTCTCTCTCAAAGAAGAAGCGACTCTTCACAGCTGTAAGTCGCATTCAAGCCGATAAAAACTTGGCCACTTGAAATTCAGCTCGTTGTGTCTTAAGTCTCTCAAGATCAAAAGTAGTGATGGGCTGATAAAGATTGAGTTCTTCCCACATACCTTTCAAAGCACTATAATACTCTCCAAGAGACTTGTCTCCCTGTTTAAAATTAAAGATCTTCTCATATAGTTCATAAACTCTAGACATATTTTTGTCTTGTGAGTAACTCTCCATAAGATCATCCCACACTCCCTTAGCGGTTGTGTGGAACATGACATTAGCAGCAATGGATGGTTCCATGCTATTCCATAACCACACCAAAAGTGTATCATTCTCTCTCATCCAATCACTATAGTTTTCAGAATTTTCAGCAGGAGGGTCTGTAGTAAGATAATGGAGTTTCCCTTTGGCATTAATATAGACCTTCACAGCTTGGGCCCATAACAAGTAATTGGAAGATCCATTTAATTTAATAGTGGTAATTTGAACATTGACACTATCTGTAGAAGCCTTAGTATCACTCATGATGATAGTCTCAATATAAATATATATCTACCACTTAATCAAGAAGGCTGAAACTTTAGTGCAAGAAACAAAACAGCAACACTAATGTATAATCAGATATAATCGGCTCCATCAGTTAACCAAAGGAAACCCAGCAAAATCAGTCAACCATAATCAATGAAATACTCTGATTCTTGAATCCGCTAATCAGTAAGTGTTGTAATCCATGTTCAGAAATCGAACCTGATGAATCTGATATCTTCTGATCTCATACATATAGAGACTCAAAGAGAAAACCGATAAAAAATTGCAACTTTAGGTGGCTGTGCACCAGAGAAGAAGTAGGGTTACTAGGGGACTCTCAAACCAGCAATATGATCAAGTAATCAGGTAGTTAAATCTGCTCTGATACCATGTCACAAAGCTGATTAGAGAACCCGCAGTAAATAGAAAGAGAGAAAGAAGGAAGAGAGAAGGAATAGAGAGAAGGAGGAGAAGGAGAACGTAAAAGAAACAAAGAAAGGGCTGTAGTTTTCTGTGTAACAGAAACCCTACACCCATTGTATTTATATTGAATATAAACTGTATATGACAATAATACCAAAAAGGAAATAAAACTCTGATAATAAAGGAAACTCAATTAAAATAACTTAACACTTACCATTTTCCAAGTATGGTGGATGTGGAGATGTGAAATGAAATAATAACCATTTTTTATCCCAGATGGTAGTTCAAAATGAGTTAATGGCAGCAGTCATGGCACCTTTTTTCCCTGGTTTTGTCTGCACACAGCTGATTATAATCCTTTTTAATTAAAAGCTTTGCAGTGTTGGTGATGTGCTTTGCTTCTCTATGTAGATCACGTTTTGTACTCTCCCCCACCCCTCCTGAAAAGAAAATTATTCATCATAGTTATCTTAATTTTTTTTATTGTTTCTGAATTGTATAAGTAATATACTATATATGCTGACGATACGTCGTCTCTTCCCATTAACCTTGGAACAGGAAACTATCACTCAATTATCTGCAACTTCATGCCACAGAGCATAACTCATATAAGGATGATAGTATCAAAAGAAGGAAATCAAGAAGACGCGGGGGTGATATTAACATCAACAATGTTGATGGTATCACCATGGAAGCTCCTCTTTCAAAGAACAACATGAATGCAATTCGCCGTTCTCAAGTATGGACTAAGTTCATCAATGGGTTAGACAAAATTGTCTTACATTGCCACAGAAAAGAAAAAGTTGTCAATAGTCTTTTTCTCCAGTCCCTCTTTTTCTCAAGTAATATTAGAGCATTTATATGTATCCAACCCTTATAGGGTTAAAAAGCATGATCATACCAATAAAACGAAATTATATTTCAGGTTCCTCAGGTGATTGACACTCTGCATCAAATCGAAGCAAGGGATATGCTTCCAGCCATTTGGTTCATATTCAGCCGGAGAGGCTGTGATGCAGCTGTTCAGTACCTTGAAGGATGCAACCTCCTGGATAGCTGCGAGATGAGTGAAGTTGAACTGGCTTTGAAGCGGTTCGGTATTCAGTATCCTGATGCTGTCAGGGAATCAGCTGTGAAAGGACTTAGGCGTGGTGTTGCTGCACATCATGCAGGGTGTTTGCCTTTATGGAAGTCATTTATTGAACAACTTTTTGGACGAGGACTTGTCAAGGTTGTCTTTGCTACAGAAACACTGGCTGCGGGAATCAACATGCCTGCTAGGACAGCAGTAATTGCAGCTCTCAGCAAGAGAAGTAGCAGTGGACGTATTCAATTAACCTCGAATGAACTGCTTCAAATGGCCGGTCGTGCTGGTCGCAGAGGCATTGACAAAAGGGGTAATGTTGTCCTTGTCCAAACTGCCTATGAGGGTGCTGAAGAGTGCTGCAAGCTGCTTTTTGCTGGGGTAGAGCCTCTGGTGTCACAGTTTACTGCTTCATATGGAATGGTGCTGAACCTTTTGGCTGGTGCCAAACTTACAAGTCACTCAAGTGAGTCGGGTGAAGTGAAAATTTCTCGAGCAGGACGAACACTGGAAGAAGCTAGGAAGTTAGTGGAGCAAAGTTTTGGTAACTATGTGGGCAGCAATGTTATGCTTGCTGCCAAGGAGGAGCTCTCAAAAATAGACAAGGAGATTGAGATTTTAACATCTGAGATTACTGATGATGCTATAGACCGAAAAGCAAGAAGTATTTTGTCAAATGCAGCTTATAAGGAGATTGCTGATCTACAGGAAGAACTAAGGACTGAGAAACGCCTTCGGACTGAACTACGCAAAAAAATGGAATTGAAAAGAATATCTGCTGTGAAACCTCTACTTGAGGAGTTGGAGAATGGACAGTTGCCCTTTATATGTTTGCAATATAAGGATTCTGAAGGAGTTTTACACTCTATTCCGGCTGTTTACTTGGGGAAGGTTGACTCTCTTAATGGGTCAAAAGTCAAGAACAGAATTCTTGGTGACGATTCTTTTGCAATAAGTGGAGTGGGAGCGGAGGGATTTGAACCATCTTATCACGCGGCCCTTGGTTCAGATAACTCATGGTACTTATTTACAGAAAAGTGGATTAGAACAGTCTATCGGACTGGTCTTCCTAATGTGGCCTTAACTGAGGGGGATGCTTTGCCTCGGGAACTTATGGTGACACTTCTAGATAAGGATGATATGCAGTGGGATAAGCTTAGTGACAGTGAAATTGGGGGTTTATGGTACAGAGAAGGGTCACTGGAAACGTGGTCTTGGAGTTTAAATGTGCCTGTCTTGAATAGTCTTTCAGACAAAGACGAGGCATTATACATGTCTCAAGAATTCCATGATGCTGTAGAATGCTACAAAGCACAAAGGACTAAAGTTGCACGGTTGAAGAAAAAGATAGCTCGTACGGAAGGCTTTAGAGAATATAAGAAGATCATAGACATGACCAAGTTCACCGAGGAAAAAATAAAGCGCTTGAAGACTAGATCGAAGCGCCTAATTAATCGTATAGAGCAAATCGAACCGTCTGGATGGAAGGAGTTTTTGAAGGTGAGCCATGTTATTCATGAATCTAGAGCACTTAATGTCAACACGAACATTATATTCCCTCTTGGGGAAACTGCCGCTGCGGTAAGGGGAGAAAATGAGCTCTGGCTTGCGATGGTTCTGAGAAGTAAAATTTTACTGGGCTTGAAACCAGCCCAGCTTGCTGCTGTCTGCGCCGGTTTAGTTTCAGAAGGGATCAAAGTCCGACCTTGGAAAAACAACACCTATATATTTGAACCATCCACGACGGTGACTGATGTCATTGATCTCTTGGATGATCAAAGGAATTCTATTTTGAATCTGCAAGAGAAACATGGAGTGCAGATACCTTGCTGTTTGGACAGTCAATTCTCAGGCATGGTCGAAGCATGGGCATCTGGATTGACATGGAGGGAGATCATGATGGATTGTGCGATGGACGAGGGGGATTTGGCTCGTCTCCTAAGGCGGACGATCGATCTACTTGCTCAGATTCCTAAGCTGCCCGATATTGATCCACAGTTGCAAAAGAACGCGCTTGCCGCATCCAACGTAATGGATCGTCCACCCATAAGTGAGTTGGCAGGTTAAATTGGTGCTCACCATTCGACATTTGTAAAAGTCCTTCCTAATTGTTTATCACAGAAAAAGAAAGGTTTCTGTTGCGATTTATTCACTGACAAGGCTGCATCAATTGCATGGAATAATCCAAGCAAGTATTTCCCGTCGAGAGATCTTGCATCTTCATCGAAGGAGATGATGCGGAGACTTCCTGTGAAGATTTTGCATGTTCATCGATTATTTCCTGTCTGGTTCCGAGCCCACGACTTTTAAGACAAAATAGAGTGGACCAAGTAAAGCGCGCATCAAGCTCTCATCCCTGCTTATCTATACCAGCAAGTTACGTCAACCCACCGTCCTAAGATTGCTTTCCGCTATAAACATTGTTCCAAGTTGATCCACTCTATTACGCTGGGCTGAGCATATGGAACCACTTGAGCTGGACCGAAGCGGCTGATTCTGGGTGGTTTTAAGAGTTGTCGTCCTGCTATCCGATTCTATAAAATTGAAATCATTGATTTTCAATTCGATTCCCTATTTCAGGTGTTAAGTGGATTGGACCAATTTATATATTTTTATTTTTTTATTTCTTAAAGAAGTAAAGGGCAAACTTTAACCCTAATCTCTTCCTGCGCATTGCTTGTTCTAAATGAAGCAAATCTTTGTTTCTTTCATATTGCTACATTGATTCATCCAACTAGCTCATTTTGTCTCTAGCTGCTTTTTTCTGAAAGACTCACCAATTTTACCTCCCTTACGTGCACCTTCTTTAAATTAGTGAATCCATCATTTTTGGAAAAGAAACCACTGAATCCTCCTCCTTGTCCAAGCTTGCCCCTATGTTCACGGCTCCATCATCTCTCAATCTTTTTTGCAAATCTTGGACGAAATCCCACTTTCAGATTGCGACACAAATTGACAATTCAATTAATCCAAAAAAATATGTGAATCCACCGATTCTATTGAACCGCCTGGTTACTGGACTAGACCAATTAGTCTAATTACTGATTTTTGGATGGGACTAGACCGGATCAAGAATCAATCACCTCTTATATTGTTTGTGATAGTTCTGCCTCAATTTTACACGGGAAAAAGAACCCAGAGACGAATGCAACCGATTTTACAAACGATAAGAGGAGCAACAAACTGTCAAACAACTGCAAGAAGATCCTTCATTAGCTTAGTGACAAAAAGATATCTAACAAGAATGGTTGATGAATGAAGAGAACCAAGTATCTCAATTTTACATCACGATATGACATTATTTACACAATGGTGGATCAAAATCCCCCACGAGATTATGCTAATCTACAAATTCTGAACAAGGTTGGCTTTCCTCTCGATCCCTTATTCTTTCGGTGAGACAGTAAAATGAGCTGTCTGAGTGAAAGATAAAAACCTGAAAATCTTACAATCCCCACGAAAGGATTTCCCAACGTGGCACCATCAATAAGTATGGCTCTCTCAGAGTCAATGCTGGCAGAATGATACTGCAGAAAAATGAAATCAAGATCTGGCTTTAATGTCTGAAACAGAAACCAAAACCAAAATGACCAATATAAACAACAAAACCCCATGAATGGTACAATCCACCGGAAATTAAGAGCATCGTTCTGTCATTTGAGAAGTTCACACTTTCCATATTGTCAAATATCGCTGAACTGAGGAAAATAGTTTACGATAAGATTTTCATCTAGGACATACCTAATTGGAGAAACATAGTGATATTATGTTCTGCTATGAGCCGCAGAGCAATCTATGAAACCTCTGTATTCTAATCGAATCACCATTCTGAGATTTTGTCTGGTCCTGACACGAGTTCTTTCTAATGGAAGCTTTCCTTTGCCTTTTAGTGCGGAACAAAAAATCTTCAGTATCCAAAACATATGATACCTGCTACATTCAGAATTCCAACTCACAATGTGGCAGTGATCTCCACCAGTAGATTTCTATAAAAGATTTACAGTTATATCTAAAAAAAATGGAGAGACTGAGGAATCAGACCTTTGATGAATTGCAAGCGATCTTACACTCCAAACCATTGATGACTTTAACTCCTTCCAGAGCATTACCATCATCATCGGGCACAGATTTCCGTTTATTTCTGCAGCCATGTGCAACAGTTAGCCAGAGCCAGATGACAAAGATTGTTGAAAATTCACAATTATCTACCTCTTCAGAAAAATCCCAAATTTCTCCTTTTTGTCAGGAACAATAGAGAGAAAGTCATTGTGCAGATAGGCTGCAAAATTAGGATCCATGGACACTGGAGTCACTTCAGGTTTATCGTGTCCATTATCCATAAGTTGTATTGACAAATGCGCTGTCGACTGCAAGTAAATAAGATATCACAAGTTCAGCTTCATGCAGATATTGCAAGAAGATTCAGGAACAATGACATTAGACCTACACATTCAATGCGGTATATGTTCTCGTCCTGAAGGAGAAAGCGTGCATTTTCGTGATATATAACATCAACAAATCTTCCACGTTTTCTGGATTTTTCATACGAATATAGTTGGAGCAGCTTGTTATCCATCTCATCAGTCGCAATGGTTTGAAGCTGGAAAACACAAGATTGAGAAAAATTATCCATTGGAAAAGGGAGGAACATCTAAAAGTTTGGAAAAGAGAGAATACTAGCTCACCTGTTTAACTAGCTTGTATATCAACTTGTCTAATGTGAACAGAAGGTAGGACTGAGTTCCAATAATAGCTCGGCAGTCATCCTCAAATTTTGTATTATCCGAAGAACCATCAAGCAAGTTGTAGAGAGCACTCATAAACCTGGGGAAAAAAAATAAACGAGCTTCAATTTTACATGCACAGTTATGACCCCTTATGACAAACTTTGTCAAATTTCCAGTCTCGATTCAGTTCCCCCCACCAAAAAGGAAAAAAGAAAAGAAAAACACACGCTACCTGGCATAGGAATCAGTGGGACAAGTGTCACTTGAAGCCCTCCATTTCTTTTCGGCGGATGATGAATTGATTTTTGCTGATTGTATTCGCTCGTACAATGTCTATAGCGTAACAAAATGTTAACACAGTAACATATATAAAAGTACAACAATAATATCAAACACTTCGAATGGATAACAAAAGGAATATAGACAGAAGAATATGAAGAGCCATACTTGATGAAGCCTAAAAAGCACATAATAGGAATCATTTCCATAGAAAACCCGAGAATCCCCTTTTTTTTCACGCAAAGCCATGGGGACATGCTTCACCAGAGGCTTCACAGTGTGAAGGAAACGTTCTGAACCTGGTAATATAATTCCTTCTCCTTCAGGATCAAGAGCATCTGCCACCCCTTCAGCCTCACCTTCACTCTCTGCCCTGTTGTCATCATGGTCACCATCTTCTTCATGTTCTTCACGAGAGCATTCCTCACTGCCCGAGACTTCCCCATTCTCAGAAGCATTATCACTGTCATCTGATGACCTCTGTGCACTTTCCTCACCCTCATCATCTGCATCATCATCGTTTTCTCCTGCCACCTCAGGACAGTTAATTGCATCTCCATTTCTGGTCTGGTATTGCCTACTGGTTGCACTATCCTTCACTTTATGCACAGCTTCTAAAGCAGCTTCCCCATAAGCGGCAAAATTATCCTCCTCAAAATCCCCATTAGGAGATAATTCACCCTCTTCTCTTTCAACTTTTGAGTGCCCAACTGATTCTTCATGGTACCTATGAATGCTGCTGGTATCCTTCACAACACCATTGGCAGGCAGATTGGCCCGCGTACACTCATCACCCTGATAAATGCAAAGAAACACACATCAACAAACACGACACATCAAATGCAAATGCTGAGATTTTGCCTCTATAAAATTGCAATCTACAACCCCAACACAGGTTAAGCAATCTTTACAACCACCTGCCCTGACTCACAAACTATGCTCACACCTATAGCTTTCAATTTTAGCAAGACTGTAGTTCCACGGTACCCGACTCAAAAATCAAAAGTCCGTCAAAGGAACAGATATAAGCAGTAAACCAAAATCAATTTTTTAAAAGAAAACAAGATGCTTTCGGTGTAGAAGAGAAAATTGCATCAAATCATACCTCTGATGAAGGTAAGTTATCGTTACTTGATCGCATATCCACAGCAGTCTCTGCAGCAACGGTACCAGGTCTAGAAGGGGCAGAATTCAGCCCTTTAAAATCAGGGTAAATGAAAAGAAAAAAAAAAAATTCAGAACTTCAGCCATTGTATGAGAATCCAAATGGTATCAAGATAAGTTTAACGCAGCTTGTCCAGCATCAATCATCAAAGTGCAAACCTGGTGTATTGTCAATGCCCGTTTTCCCCTTACTTTGCTCTGCCACTGCCAATCTTTCATTTGAGTTGACTGGTCTACTAACACCCGACATTTCATCAGCTAAGGATGCAATATCATGTACTTTTCCTTGTTCAGAAGTTCTACAAGCAACATGATCCACACCAAGAGAAGGGACTTCAACATCCCTGCCATCCCCATTTTCCAATGCCCTGCAAGTAATTGATGGTTCTGGAGGAATTATGTCATCCTCATTTTTTAGATGATTTGCCTGTCTGGTGTTCAGAACACCATCATCATGCCCACCATTGGCAGTACCACCTCTACCAGCTTGTCTTTTAGCCTTTACCCCATCTTCTGTGTCCTCGACACCCTGAGGCCGGGAAGGAACACCCAGTATTGGTTCCAAAAAAGTGGTCCAAATCTTCAAGACTTTATCCACTTGCTCAGTTGTACAAACTTCTCCACAGGAAAATTTGATAATCTTGTACAAATCTCCATGAATGTCAGGATCTGGGAACTCAAATTCCAAATCTGGAGCAACGGTTCGTCGGTTTCCAGCAGCAACAGCCAGAAGTATATCATCTTCGTTACGTTTTTTCTCATTAATTTCTTTTATCTCAGCCAACAGGGCTGCAAAACATTATAGGAGACATCAGAATTTGAAAAATTTATTCAATGTATAGTGTCATCAAGCAAATTGGACAAACTAGTCCTCCAAAAATTTCAATAAGCATGTGCTAGACATCCACACAAAATCAATTTCAAGAAGTAACTAATCAAATCATTAATGCAAATAAAGCAGCTTATAGAAGCTGACAAGCTGCTGAGAAATAAGAGTTACACAAGGATAATTTGGCCCAAGCCCAGGAAGAGTTATTCAAAGGAGGAACATATTTAGCTTTCAAATGTTCAATGGGCCACGTACTTGCTTTTAACAGTAAATACCAACTTCTAGTAGACCAACAGGAATCACAAATTATGAAGCAGTTATGCATTGTATTAAGTAGACATTATAGAAAAATCACTATATATCCAGTACCATTACCTTTTGTGCTCAAACTTTTGGTATCCTGCTGCTTAAAGTAGAAACTACGATGATCGAGTGATTTGTGATAATTCTTGGCATAAATTTCAGCCCAAACTTTATTGAAATCTGAACGACATCTTGCCCACTCTTCTTGCTTCTGCTTCAAACGAGTTAATATTACAGGCAGAGCAAGGGGCGCATTCTTCCTTAGCACATCCATCACATCAAGCCCATGGTCACCATACAAGCGCTCAATGCATCTCAAATTAAGAGCTGAAAGAACAACAAACCAGGAGCGCTGTATCAGAATGCGACATAAACAGGACATAACTAGATTATTCACAGAAAAGGTCAATCGGTTATAACCCGTAAAGTGCTCCTCAATACGAACTGGGCTGTCTGGTTTGATTGTGTTGTTGTTAATCTTCTCTAGCAGTTCTTCAACACGCTTAGTAGTTACATTCACAGACTCCAACAACATGTCCAATTCAAACCTGAAAGATTTTTCAAAGACAAAATCAAAAAACAAAATGAAACTTGCCCATATCATTTCAAGCAAATCATGCAGTTGACTAGAATGCACATTGTTTGTAAACCATGTTGCAAGCAACTTCTGACCTGTCATCTTCACAACGAAACAGGCTTTCTTCATATTGGTTTTTGCGCATGTGCTTGAATGAGTAGTCCTCACTTCCAGAAGTTACAGACACCCAATGGTCATTCAACACTTCAGCACCAAGCTCTGATCTTTGGCTCACGGAGGGAGAAGGATACTGCAGGATGCCGGTCATCAAAAAGTTTTAGTTCTAATATCAATATCTCATCACTTAGGTATAAAGGTTACAAGATGTAAGTTCACATACATTTCTAGGGAGCAGGCGATAACTGGGAGTACAGCGCTCACAGTCAGAGAGGTCAAGTTCGTTAATTGGTTTAAACAAATACTTATCCTTGCTTGAAAACAAGGACGTCTTGTGAGCATCTCTGGACCTATCAAGCCTATCCCTTTCACGTGTTTCGCGATCCTTATCCTTAACCCCTCCATCCTTCTCACGATCACGGTCTCTGTCTCTTTCCTCAGACTTCACTGATCTGGGCAGGTGTCCTTAATCAATTAAAATGCACAGAAAATAAGCATCAGCAATCATCATGCCTGAAAAATGCGGCTACAAAAATCAAAAATCGAAAATCATGCATTTATAGAACAAGTCTCTCCTACTGAACTGGAAGGATCATGCAAAGAAACAGTAATAAATAAAAGGATATGTTAACGTACTCTTGCTCATGAATTCAGCAAGAAACCCTTCTGCAAACAAACAAAGAGAAACCATTTAATATATACGTGTTCAAGAACAAACACCTGGATGCTTATGTTTTCATCTTACCATTCTTGTCACAATGTGCTAAAAATTCATTTAACCCATCCATAAGTTCCGGATATTTGCCAAGTAGATCACTCACCTGGAGAGAAAGGAGTTACAACAAATCATCATTAACTGAACAAGATACACATTAGTAGGAGAAATTCTCAGGAATATGAAGGGGCAAAAGACAATATCATCGGAGCAAAACAACTTTGAGGCACTTATGGTGATAAAGTTAGAATTATACAAAAAGAAAAATGTTCTTTTGGTACACGTCGAAAGTTTGTTGTTTTACAAGGGCGAGGAGAATATTGCAATTGCTAAGTGAGAACATTATATTTGTCTTTGATCTAGATCCCCTATCTAGGTGTATCAAGGATTACATTGCATCATCCATCCCAAAGGCACCAACAGCACCCCTAAAATGAGCATTCTCTACCAAATAAACGCCTTCTTCAACTTTCTACATCTACTCGAGCTCAATTAAATTAAGGGTTAATTACAAATAACTCCCCACACCGAGAAGTCCATTGCAAATACATCCACGTCCTCTAATTTTTTACATAACATCTGTTCCATAAATATCCTGTCTCAATGAAACTTCAAATTGTTCCAACCTGACTCTTTCAACCTCTTCAAAGGCCTTTTTCCATGATGAGTGGGAGATAAACCATTCAATATGAGGAAAAAAAGGGGGGTGGCAGGGTGTTGGGGGAATTAAAAAAAAATTGAAAGGCTATGTGTATACTACAGTTTAAATCCAAAGGATATTGGTTTTTCCAATAAACCTTATAACTGGGAGGGTCTGCACAACTAAGCCTTGAGTTAATTAGAATTTTAATACTGAGACTGCCAATGCACTCAAGGAACTACAAGTACAGAATCTACCACAAGGATCCACTCCAGCCAAACATGCCATTCAAGCCCAAACATTTTTTATGGTCAAAATCCAGAGGTCTGTGGCCGCTTCAGTGTGGTATAGTGTGGTGGCCACATGCCAAAGTCCATGATTTATACCAGCTGAAGTAACAAGCATAAACAAATTTTTGCTACAAAGAGTCTAAAAAATTGATGATATAAAATCACTTGTAACGAGTATGTTCACAGCCATACCAGTGTTTGCAATTCTTGCCGTGAAATTATCCCCTCACTGAAAATATGAAGGCACCTCAAAAATTCCTGGTGATCATCGGGATTACGTAACTTTTCCTTTACTTTATCAAAGAAAGCAAATTCTTTGCTATAGATATCTGCAATGACACAAAAGTCAGCAGTAAGTGGCAGTCAATCAATATTTAAATACAAATTTGATATGTGATAGGCTGATCTATAACATAATATTTCTTCCGGAAAAAGAAGAAATATTTCATATAGCAAAAGCTTTTCACATTGGATATTTACATAATCCGTCTTTTTACTTCGAAAACCAGTAGCCTGTAAATAAGTACAGCATGTAAAAACTCACTTTTAACAGTGCTTTTATCATCATATGAGGATGAACTGGGAAGTGTACTGAAGTTCTCTTCCACTTCGCCATCTTGATGCAATTGATCAGCACCCGAGCGAAATGCTCTCCGTTTGTTGGAAAACGGCTGCAGGTTGATGTCTCTAGTGCTATCATGTTCAAATTCTCTCTCATCATGCTCCCCTTCTCCCCTATCTCTATCGTCTCTTCTCTCCTTTTCTCTTTCACCGCGCCTTCTCAGTTCCTTTTCTGCTTTCAGCAACACTCTGTCATGGTCTAAATCAGGTCGGTCTACACTGTGATCATTATCAGCATGCGAAGCAGATATCCTCTCCTTCTGAAAATCAATTCACCGTGTATAAGCCAGGGTTAGATAAGAAATGAGAAAATCAGCATAATTGAGCGCATGAAAACCTTGTCAACATGCATTTGCCGCATGGACAGCATGGTGGAGCTCCTATCACGGAGCATAGAGTTCCTTCCAGATTGAGGATACATATTAGACGCTGCAGAGGAAGTATCGGGTAGAAAGTGCCTGAATTCCTCAAGGAGGTCATGGTGGTCTTTAAAAAGTGTGGCGACCTGCAGGGGGAAAGTAGCCATCGCAAGTGAGGAACATGCCACTAATTGCAAAGACAAAGAGAAAGTGATACCAGGAAATGGAAATCTAATAACATTTTAACAGATGTGATTCATTTGCAAACTGAGAACAAAGAATGTATAGAACTACAGTAATAAGTGAGGTTGAGAGTGCAACTGCCTTACCTCCTGGTAGACCTCAGTAATGGACTTATTTTCTTTTCTATACATATTCAAAATGTCTAAAAACGACTTGTAGACACGATCGTCGCCTTGAAACCTTGTCTACACACAAAATGCAGGTTGTTAGACCTCAAAAGCATCAATGCACCACGTTCGATAGTGACATCCATCTCTACCTTAATCTTGTTCACAAAGTTAATAGCTTCTTCGAATTCAACAGGCTTCTTTTGTGGAGGTGGTTGCTCTTGCTCTTGCTCATCTTCAGGAGGAAGAGTTATCTCAAATCCCTTTGGCAGGAAAGTATTGAAACCTAAAATCAGTTGCCTATATCCCTTAAATAACTCTTTGACCCTTGCTATGACACCCACAGTGTCAATTCTGTCAGCACAATCAACTATTTGGTCAGAAAGTTATTCAAGATCATGCTTGGAGATCCACAAAATTTTGTCACGCTATCTTACCTCTGAGCCTTAAAATCTTTCATAACTTCAAGGAAGTCATCGTACTTCTCTCTATTGTGCTCAAAAATGTCTTTCACTGCTTTAAGGTATGCCAAGGCATCATTTGTAGTCAGCTTTTGTGCACTTCCACTTCCCATGACCTGGGCTTGCCCAGAGCTTCACATAAAAAGAAAGGAAATTAGTTCTTTTGAGATTTACGAACCCTTCCCTCATATCAGCACCCGGTAATATGTTTCTGTAAAGATGTAACCATAAGCTCTCTTAAAGATAAATAATCGACCAACAAGCATACAGAAGTCCATCCGTGTGAATCCAGCAAGAACGGCTCCTACTCTAGACTTTCAGTGAGCATAGAAGCTATAAGAAGAAACAGAACGTGCCAGATATCCAAGCAATCCGACGCTGACAAAAATCCGATCTTGTTCCAGCAGGTTGTGAGCAAGAAATTTGCTGGAACTTCATCCAAAAACAAATTTTAATCAAGCGAAAGCGTAAAAAACAAGCATACAGAAGACGGATGCACTAACAATGCCCCGATCAGAAGGACCTAATCTCATCCTCAACAAGACAAGTCTCGCCGAGCTCGCAATCAAATCCTCAACAAACAAGTCGATCCGCACGACAGAACGCAAAACACATAAGAGACAGGGAGAGATAGAACTTACTTTTCGCCGCGAGAAGAGACCACGGGCCTCTTCAGCTGAGAGCCCTTGTAAACATCATCCCTAGACCTCTTCATCTTCAACACCACACCAGGGTTAAAAAACACAAGACGAGCCCTCTTCCCTTCCACTATCTCAGCGCCACATCACGCCCGCTGCTCCAATCAAATCCGAAATCCCGCAATCAGCGACCTCATATTTGAAAACCAAACGAGCACACGCGAAGCAGATCTAACCGCGCAGGTCGTGGAAGAAGCCAGAGAAACGCGAAACAACGACGCTGGAATTGAACCTCGAGCCGCCAACTCCGATCACCTCCCCCAAGAACAGTCCCCTCCGACGCGTCCCCAAAAAAAAAAGAAAAAGAAAAAAACTCGAGGCCGATGAGCCGGTTCCCTACGTTGCTTGAAGATAAAGGTAACGACTCCGAAGCGCGGAGGGAGAGGGAGGAGAGACGAACGCGCGGAGCAGAGAGAATGTCGAGAGCAGAAGCTCCCGCGAAGCGAGCCGGCAGGAGGATCGTCGAGTGGCGGAACGAGCAACTTGCTTGCGAGGAGGAAGAAAGGAGGAAGAAGGAGACGAGGAAGGAGACGACGACCGCGACTTTCCTTCGCCTTCGCTTCTGCGGAAAGCGCAGGGAGCAGAGGCGGAAACCGAAGGCGGAGAAAAGGAAAATTGCAGAAAGAGATTTGAGAGTTTCGTGTGAAGATGATGATGCTGTTTGCGGAGATATGTGCAGAACCTAACGGGGAGAGAGAAGACGGAGGGAGGGAATAGGATAATTAAAATCGCTGTTTTTTTCTTTTATTTCCTCCATCTCTCGCAGAGAACTTAGAAGGAGGAGGCGGAGAGTGGCAATAGCCATTTTGGGAGGGGACGGACGGTCTCTTTGCCGGTCACCCGCGCGGACGGTGCACCGGCTGTAGGCGGTCAGCGCCCCCCGCCTTGTGGAATTAGGGCACCACTGTTGGGCTTCTTCGTTAGAGTCGATCTTTTATTCTTTTTATTCTTTTTTTTAAAATCTTTTGCCAGTCTGCTTTCCACTTGCAATTTGCAATCACAAAAATATATATATATATATATATGTTGGCTGAGAGGGCTTGGGGGTAAGTCTGGTGATTTGGTCAAAGATGGATGGTGCTTAAGGATTGTGTAGAGGGCACGAGAGATGGAAGATGCGTATCGGATGACTTCTTTGTTTACTATTCTTACTTTAGCATCTAAGATTTAATAATTATTTCATATCATGTTTTTTTTTCCAAAAATAAAGTTACTTTTACAAGAAAGAGAAATACATAAACCCGTTATTGCAACTGAGCCTAAATTTAAAGTACGTGAAAGACACCGATCCCATCATTGGTGAAAGCTGATTCTGGCTATTGGGTTTAAGCTTTGTGATCTTGTGGGAAGGTGAAATTGGGGGTAAAGCTGTGAAGTCGATGTTGATAAAATTTTGAAGTCGATGGGTGGGTAGAAATGGGAAAATAGATTTGAGCCTTGGCGGAGATTTGAGCAGTGTCTGAAAGACTAGCCCGAATTTATATGGGATATGCTTCGACCGCAACTGACCATGTATGTCCTCACAAAGTTTGTTGGAAAAACAATATGAATGATTACTCATTATAGTCTAGGGCAGGAGCAAAATTGCGTGATTCGTCCTTCCAAATTCCAAGCCTGGATGTGATCAAATGGAATGGACCGATGCTTTCGGGCTGGGCTTTTGCATTATGGGCCTCCAGACAATAAGTAGGGCTCTCGTTAGAATAAGAATACAAAATTTTTTGGAAAATTCAATATATAAGTATGAAATGCCATCATTTTCTTAAATAAGAGCTCAAAATAATCATGTTAATAAAAAAAAAAAACTTAAAATGGTCATGAAAATTTTAAATAAAGATCTGACATTGTCAGCCACTTGCTAGTTAAGGGTATTTTTGTAATTATGTTTTTATTTTTTCTCTCATTTCCAACGAGGGCTAGTGACCCTCACCCAGATTTGGTGAGGGCCAATGACCCTCACTCAGCCCTCTTTAGGCATTGCCGGTGGCCGAGACCGGCCACCAGCCAAGAAGAAAAAGAAACCAGATAAAAGAAAGAAAAAAAGAAGAACAATTAAAAAAGATAAAAGTACGAAAATGCTATTGTTCAACTAAAAAATCAAGTCATTTTTTTGAAATTGACATAGTTAATTCAAATACTTATTTGAAATAAAGTCCACTTCAAACATTTATTTACTTAGAATACGATTAATTTCATATCATTGTTTTGAATTTTCTTACAATTTTTTACTGTTATCAAATGAATGTGCGACCAAAATTCTTTCACGTCTTGGTCTTCCATCGGGGAAATGAGTAAAACCTTTTTTGTGTACAGTAAACTTGATTAAGCTGCCTTTTGTTCCAGCTCAATTGCCACTTGCGGAAAGCGAAAATTTTGTAAATCTAAGGACACATCGGAGCAAAAGAGGAGAAGAGAAAAACAAATTAGACGCCAAACGACATTCAAGATAGATACCGACTCCATAGTTTGTCAAGCGATATGGTTTTTTTACCTTGTTGTCCATCCGTCCAGCCGAAAAAGGAAAATCAGGACCATGGGTGAATTTGGGAGTAGCTTCTCAAGGCTACTTTGAAGCCCCAAGGATTTTTGGGCCAAGGATGGGGTGTTCGGCAAAAAAATTTCAAAGCCCCTCTGCAAAATGTCAGCCTTCACAAACCTAAAAGCCCAAGGTAGGTTGGGGGCTGCCTTGGGCTTTCAACATGCCGAGAATGCTGAGCTGAGGGGCTAAAAAAAAAATTTCTTCCCAAATTATCCTCGTTGGTTTTTCATTTTTTCGGTTTTGCCCTTGCTATTCATCCTATTCTTCTTCTTCTACCGCGAGCGGTAGCCGGCAACCGTCATCGAGGGGTGGCGCAACCGACGCCGGGGGGTGGCACGGCAGCCTCACCATTTGGGTCACGGCAAGGTTTGGGTAGTGCAACCTCGCTGCCCCCAGATCTGGGTCACGGCAGCATCACGAACCTCGCCGCGACCCAAATCCAGGGCGGCGAGGTCCTCCCGCGACCTTGACGCCCTGAATCTAGGTTGCAGCGGGGTCGCCGGAGGTCGAGGCGAGGTTGCGCAACCTCGCCGCCCCAGATTCGAGGTTGTCGGAGGTCGCGGCGGCGTCGTGCGATCTCAAGTGGCCTTTGCCGTCGGCGAGGTCGCCGGAGGTCACCCGACCCCGGGCGGCCTTTGCCGGTGGTCTTCGGGGGTCACTCGACCCCGAGCAACCTTCCCTAGTCATCTCCAGGGCTACTTGAGTCAGATGTCGGCCGTCAGCGACAAATTTCGATCGCCGGCGGCTGCCTGCCCTTACCAGTCAATTTTTTTTATTTTTCTTTTGATAATTTTTTTTATCATAAAAATCATTTGTAAATGTAATTCTCTCAAATACCATTTTGCTCAAAAGTAATTCACAAAGGGCTTTCAAACTACAATTTACTAAACACAGTTTGCATTTTGGAAAACACCTTTAATTCGCATTTTCTTAAAAACTTTCCCCAAAAGCCTTCCCAAACGCACTCCATTTTGTCATAACATTGAAGTAAAGAAAATGAAGGAGAAAGGGACCAGAGTTCACGTCCGCCTATGTCCCAGGATACGTTCGTCGGCCTGCGCAGGATTCCATCTCCATTTTCATGGGTCCATCGATCGATGAGTTTAATGAAACCTCAATCGAGCCCAGATACAAGAAACCCGACCCAGATACGAGCGTCGATGAAACAACGAATTTAGCCCGAGACACGGTTCGATTCATGGGCTGTGATGGCCGGCCTAATTCGTAACTTTGCAAGCGCGTGCTCGTCTATTGCGAGACAGCCATGGACTATTGCTCCGGCCCAATTCAGAGTTGCGTGTTGGGTTTTGTAAATCCACGACCCGATAATCATGCCTGAACGTTGTTTCTCGAACGGGCACACTCGTATTCGGAGTACGATATAATTTTGTTCGCCACGGACATATTATACAAAACTAGAGCGTAACAAAACCGGCCTTATCTGCCCTTAGTTTAAGAATTTCATAACCACCCTTTGTCTTTAATTAATGGTGTATAAAGCCGTTTGTATGCACTGTATATGTCACCAGAGTATGCTATAATTAGTCAAATATCATAGCAAGTTTCCACCGGAAATAGAAACCATCAAGACCACACGATGCTCCCATTGATAATGCCTCAACCGATTCTCATCCATTGGCACATGTAAATGACGTGTCCATTTATTGGTTGAAATGGGTCAAGATATCCATGAAGGTGCGTGGAATGGAGAATCCATGCGTCCATAATAAGACGAGTTTGAGATTGCAAGTCAAATTTTGCGACGGACTTGGGAAATAATTGAGATTTGTCGCTATCAGTTGGGGACCTACTTCCACTCCTAACTATGATAGATAGTAATTAATAAATATGTATCTCCCGAGATGAACAGAGAAATAAAAGAAAAAGAACAAAATCCTAATCCAGCCATAGGTAATAATCTAATATATTGAAAAAAAAAAAATTACACAGTCAAGCCCGATTGTTTTGTTAACTTCCCTCTCAAGCCACATATATGCAAACCGATGAACAAAGACCCAGCTGCGGATCATCAAGTCGTCTAACTTTAGCCTCATGGGAGAAACAAATGATGCTATATGTTTCTTACTAAATAAGGATGATGGAAATTAACTGTATAAAAACAAAATCAAAGCAAAAAAAAAAGCATAAACCGACAGATCGGGCGTACTGTCTCCTTTAATTGCGAAGAATGAATATTTCTGCTATGCCCAACTTCGGATACCTTCTGTTAGGTTGCCTGCGCCTTTCATTATGCTATTTCTTTTACTTTAATAAGGTCGAATACCATGCACTTGAACAATACACCCTATTTCCTAACTAATGATGTGACTGTGCGTTTAGCCTGAGCCCTGTTTTCCTCCTAATATAGGTCATTTAATTAAATAAAAAAATCACGCGATTATTTCCCCCTAAATAAATAAAACTGCCGTGCGCTGTCGGAATCAGAAACATATGAGCTACCGTTGAATAGGAAAAGGAAGTTTGCAGGCTACAGAATGAAGCCAAGGAAACTCTGCCAGGATTGTTTTTGCAGCTTCCATGTGGAATATGGATGCCTGAGCAACATGGGAATTCCAATTATTCATCGACCCATTGCCATGTTCGAGGAAACTATTTTTTTTTTTCATTTTCTTTTCTGCAATAATATATTATTGTTTGTTCTTTTTGGGTTTAATTGAC
Source organism: Eucalyptus tenuipes (assembly GCA_014182365.1). Lineage (NCBI taxonomy): Eukaryota > Viridiplantae > Streptophyta > Magnoliopsida > Myrtales > Myrtaceae > Eucalyptus > Eucalyptus tenuipes. Next base: position 29,908,314 of record CM024538.1, on the reverse strand, counting down.
TGGCATTCTCCTGTTGCAAGCTCAAGGATAAATCGATCGATTTTCCGAAAAAAAAAAAAAAAAAAAAAATCGATCAATTCATAAATGAATGTCTAAAAGAGTAAACACCACGTTCGACTTAACTTGAGTATGACCTTTCTCAAGTCCTTTAGAAGTCCCTACTCAAAAAAAAAAAAAAAAAAAAAAAAGGATTTCATACACTCCTTTTAGAATCTTTAGACATTCATTATTAATTCTCTGTGCATGTTCTTAAAAAGTTTCATCTGAATTTTCATTCGGATCTTGAGATCACTTGAATATAAAATAATGAGAGAGTACTATCTAAAACCGATTAAGAAAAAGATACAGTCTCTCAATGAAGACGTCGGGTATGCGGGCCCAGGCACATTAAAATAAGAATGTATCCTCGTAGTTCGCTGGTTTACCAAACAGGGGGAGCCCCTAAAGGGAGGAAACTGTCCTACCTTGGTGAGGATAGCATTATAACCAAGTCGAGGATCCAAGGTAGCCCCTGGTTTTTTCGGACAAACTTTGAAATTCACGGACTCAAATCAAGTGGAACGTGGTCTTTACTCTTTGATGCCGGGACTTTTTGCAACTGGGCATAAAATAAATACAATATTGCGAAAAGTAACGTGTTGGAGAATGTGGACGCATGCATATGGCAAATTGCACCAAGTACTTGTTTAAAAAAATGGTAATTATCAATGCCTTTTGCTGTATAACAACGGTAACATGCTGGAATGTCCTTAATTAGATATTTATCGTTTCATGGAAAGTCAAAATTTAGAATTTTTTTCTAAAGATGATTACTTTTTTTTTTTGTTGCAAAAGTACATAAATGAAAGATGTTTTCGTTGTAGACAAAAAAAAAAGTTTTTAATAAAGGTGGTGGTTGAATGATGGGAATATTTTCCGTTGTTTAACGTTGTTGAGTGATACAAATAATAAGTTTCAAGAAAATATTTTTCGTTCCTTGAAAACTGCGACGTGAGATTGGAGATTGGTATTGATGATCAAAAGAATATGCTTACCCAGAGATTCGAAGTTCATGCATCAAATATACTATAAACATCACTTTTCCTTTTCAAAGAAATATCAAACATGCAATGCATTTTTAACTCGTAATATATCTTTTTATTACTTTAAGACATGAGTTTTACAAAATCAATTAAGAGATAAGTACAACTCACCTGGATAAGCTATAAACCAACCTACGAAGGTTATTCTAACCGCTGAATTCGTATTCTTATAGTTGAAAAAGGATATTAAAATCAAGTAGAACTCTACTTTAACTAACAACTTGACTAGACTATGCTTATTTGTCAATAAATGGACTTTTACGCTCTAATGAAGAAACTTGTTCATACTAAACAAGTAAGATGAGAGAATTTACGTTATCAACAAGACACTTTAATAATGAGATTTTTGAGTATAAGTTATTTATATTGGAGATGAACTTATGAGTTTAGTTGTTCGATGGAGATGTACATGTCGTATCATTGTCCCTGTACTTGCAAAGTTGAGGGTGCAATATTTGTTGGTATCGGAACATAGTTCTATTGATTCCTTTCGATTGAGTGATCAAATCTCCTTGCTTTCAAAGGGGAAAAGAAAGATAGACGTGCAAACGAAGAAAAAGCGATGGTCTCTTTCATCATCCTGTGCATAGAGAGTCTCGTCCCAATGTATCGAAGAACAACAACATGTGCAGAGTAAATTCGTAGTGAATGCGAAAGACTGTACACGCCCATCCCATGACGCTTGAGCTGATCATTCGATGTGTTTTGGCTCTACTCGAGCATGTGCAGGAGCGGCATGTGCAGGTGTCGCGCGACGCACATGGAGAGCTCGGACAAAACCACGAGACGTTTTATCGGATCGAATTCAATGGACTTTCGACGGGCGGAAAATGTGGCCTCACCCCTTGCCCCCTTGGTCCCCATGTGAACCGGTTCCTGCCACTCGGTCAAACAACACCCGCGCCAACAAGGAAAAAAAAAGAAAACGACATTGGCCACAAAGCACAACAACATTCAAAAGCCTAACATGTCGCCCTTCTTCTGTTTTTCTCATCTGCTTATCTATCTATGCGTATATATCTGGATATATCTCTATGTCCTGTCTCCTCTCAATCTCATATCCAGGCCTACCATGGTGAAATCCCATAATTTTCACTTAACAGGATATGTAGTTTTGGCTCAACTCGAGTTCGATTGACGGTTCCTAGGTTTTCAAAGTTTCGCTTTGGAATTTTATTAAGAAAACAAATATTAAACTAGACCTCTCAAAAGGCCGATCAAACAATTATTGCAACGTTCTCTTCCTTCTTGGATTGACGTTTTTATTTATTTATTCATGACATCGAGGGTTGTCAAAACTCTCTCCTGCTGATAAAATTTAATCTGCTTAGCTATGATGCTGACTGATCTATAGACACATCTTAGAATTTAGTCTTGAGTGAAAAATCCGGATCAATCTCTGAAGTTCATTAGCAACACGCCCCGCTTGAGAACCCTTATTTTTTATCTTCCCAATCTTCTTGAAACTTAGTTCTGGGCACCATGAATGCATCTCAATCATCTTTAACGGACATCTCTCTTGTTGTGTAATCATCCTCTCCAGTAATTCTAGGCTCCCAACTAATACGCATCATCAAATTTTCTAAACCCTTGTCACCCAACATTCTAGGCGGTGCCCAGGCAAGAGTAATCAATAAGGGACGTACTTCAGAGCGGATGGTTGGTGTCTGCATATAAAGAGGCACAGCTACTTCTGGACCTGTTCGCGCTTGAAGTCAAATGATGCTGCAGGGAAGGAGACGATGCGTGTCGCGAGGTCCACATCTTTCAACGTCTTCAGACTTCGCATCTAATGCTGACGATGCATGTGCAGATGAATTTCGTACGAAGAAAAGGCTTACGATCACACTCATAGCACGCGACCTTCTCCAGATAAGTTCATCTCCGAGGAAGTCCTCCTTCGTTTTGGACCAAGGTTCGCATGGAGATTACGAAAGGTATCCAAGGGTAGAGATTAAACAACAAACTCGAGAAGACGCATCTTGCAACTTTCTCATTCCCAAATGAAATATTGAAGATGAAGGTCCAAGAAGGTTCCGATGTTTATCGGGTCGGTCATACACCTCGAGCATACAAAAATCAGTTTATTTATTGGAGTGAATTATATTGTCAGTTTGAATATATTCGAAAAAGCTTTTCCCGGTCATTGCCATATATTTTATGTATCGTTTATATATTGCTCACTTACCTGGTGTACTTAGGACGACGTTGTCGTTATTTGAACTGTTAGACTAAGCAAATACACGATTAGCGATTCCACACGATTAATGCGGACCAAGCACCCTCCAGCACAGTACCTCCATCTCAGGAGTTGTGCTCAATTCGGGCGCTTGTAAATTCTGGACACTCCCCTCATCTGATCCTTTCTGATTTTTTGGGTTCAACTCCGACCATGTTCCTACCACAAAGAAAAACTTAGAACGAGCTAACTGAAAACAACAGCTCAAGCCCGAAAATTGCCAAACATCCATACGACGCATCATAATCAAAGAAGGGGGCCACATGCGCTCGCGAGCTCATTTTGCGTCTCCATCTTCTGCCTTCCCCTTCAATCAAGGGGACAGGGACCATGACACAGATACAACAGCACTCCCCCAAGTTTTTTTTTTCCATATTTATCGGGTTGCCCATCACCATCTTCATGCTCGAACTCATTATCAAACTGCTCCCACTTGATTCACGGGCTATCTTTCTATTCCCTTTCTTTTTGCACCTAACGATGGCCTCGATGTTTCACCTTTGATATCTCCCAACTGAAAGCGATTTAGAGATTTAGATGCTGTCGCTTATGCTGCTTAATAGCCATGATTAGGCTAAGTAGTTAGTTTGGTAGGTGGCAGGTGGATGGTGACCCTGTTGCTTGTTAATGTTTAGACCTGCCTCGGTTATCTTGCTTAATGTTGCTTATCATACGTGCATAGATCTGATTACATCCAGCATCTCGTTTTTTTCTTTCCTTTTCTTGTGTGACAAATGATCGTGCTCTTATAGACATTATGCTTCTGTCAGAAAGGCAATACTCTCACGGGAAAGTATGCAACCTTGGAGCAGACAATTTGCCAAAGCGCCAAAAGTTTCGGTGCGTTTCGAGGTAATAATTCTATGCAGATGTAGGGGATTTGTTTAAGGAGGAGAGTAAATTTCGGAGTTCCTAAAATCTCGACGCAGTACTCACCCTTGATTCTAGCTAGCTTTATCATGCTCCTATCAACAAAGCGTGAGCAATCTATATGTAAAAATAAGGCAAAATTGCAAATAAGGGGAGAAAGGGCTTTCATTTTTCCAATTAAGGGCTTGAAACGGATCTTATTTCAAATAAGGGCTTGAAGTGTTGTTTTTTTTCAAATAAGGGCTCGAAGTGAATATTATTTCAAATACAGACCTGAAGTGACTTGTTTATTCTAAATAAATGCTTAATTTTTCGACTAGTCAATGACATTTTAGTCATTTAACTTCTTCTTTTTTTTTTTTTTTTTTTTTCCTTTTTTCTCTTTTTTTTTTGATTTTGCTTTCTTCTTCGTCGGTGGTTGACCAGCCATCGACGATGTCGAAAAGAGTTGGGCGAGGGTTGCCCTCGTCCGATCTAGCGAGAGGGCCACCCTTGCCGACCGCGGGCGAGGCCATCCTGACCAGATCTAGCGAGGCGTCATCTGGGGCCAACGAGGGCTTGGCAACCCTTGCCCTAGGGGAGGCTACCCTCGCCAGCAATCGGCAAGGGACGGCCTCACCTTGGGGGAGGCCGTCCTCCCCAGCGGCCAATGAGGATCGCTTAGCACTCGTTGGTGACCGCTAGCCCTTGTCGGGAAAAAAAAAGTGAAAGAAGGAAATAAAAGAAAAGAATAAAAAATAATTTAATATTGAAATTATATTTGGACGAAAACATCCCTCATCGGGTTGTCAGGCACCTACAGCAAGGTGCCTGACAACCCGAGAAATAGGAAGCTTCAACAAGGGTGGGGATTTGACCCTTCAGTCTTCGGTACTGGCCCTGCTGAGCTCTAATAGGCTGCTGGGTTTGTTCTTTGCTAGCTCGATTAGTGCTGGGGTTTTGCTCTTGTCCTTTGTCTAGACGTTGCTGCGCCTATTGCACTCGTGTTGCTTTTGGATGTGTACCCCTTTTGCTTCCTTCGAACTTGGGGGCGTTTGCTCTTGTTGTTGCCGCTTGTCTCGTCTGTCCCCTGTTTCTTTTACACCGGCTCCCTTCCACTGAGTTTGCTCGTGTGCTTTTTGAGTGAAAGTTTTTGGCGCCGGTCTTTTGTATAGTTGGCTTTTCCTCTTTCTATTATTACCTTTATAAAAAAAAAAAATCCCTCATCGGTCGGAATATTTAGCCGGCTGGCTACCAGTGAGGTCAAGCCCTTATTTCAAATGATTATAATTAATTTAGATTTTTATCTGAAATTTTTCTTTAAAATGGAAAATAAAAAATGCGGACACTTCATGCCGTTATAGACATTATGCTTCTGTCAAAAAGGCAATACTCTCACGGGAAAGTATGAAACCTTGGAGCAGACAATCGCCAAAGCGCCAAAAGTTTTGGTGCTTTTCGAGGTAATTCAATGCAGATACAAGAGATCTGTTTAAGGAGGAGAGTAAATTTCGGATTTCCTAAAATCTCGACGCAGTACTTTCCCTTGATTCTCGCCAGCTTTTCCATGCTATTGCTCCTGTCAACGAAGCACGAGCAATCTATATGTAAAAAAATGGAAAATACTTAACAAAAGAAGAAAGAGTGTAATGTGAAAAAGCAAAAAAAAGTTACCAAAAATCTCAAATTTTATCCAAAATGATAAATTTATCCCAATTTTTTTTTTGTGATATAAAAGACCCCAAACTTTATTAACCGTAACACATTTATCTCACAAATGGCATTTTCGTCTTTTTTTTTCTTTTTTTTTCCTTTTTTCTTCTTCTGCCGGACTTAGGCGAGGGCAGCCCTCGCTAGATCCAGCACGAGTGGCCTTCACCTAGGCCAGACTTGGCGAGGGCTACCCTCGCTCGACGCCGGCGAGGGCCGTCCTCGCCAAATCTAGCACTCCTCGCCTGGGCTGGCTAGGACAGCCCTCCGCTTGGTCGGGCGAGGGCTGACCTAGCCAGCCCAGGTGAGGGAAACCCTCCCCTGAGGCCGGCAAGGGCAGCCCTCATCTGAGTCCGGCTTCCCTTCACCGGGAAGAGAGAAGAAGAAGAAAAAAAGAAAAAGAAAAAAATTAAAAAAAGTAAAAGACAAAAATGCCCTATAATTTAGGGTAAATGTGTCACACGAATACAAGTTTATGATTTTTTGTGTCGCGAAAAAAAGTTTTGGGTAAATTTGTCATTTTGGGCAAAATTTGAGGTTTTTTTTATGACTTTTTCCCTTTTAAAAATGAATTTAAGTCATTGGAGAATATAACTATTTAGCTTTAGTATTGATGAGCGATTTGTAAAATAAGATTACAGTCGTTTCGGCAGTGGTAATTTCAAATTGTTACTTATAAGCAAATTGGTCGAGTGTGCTTATTATATCAGCTAGTCAAACGATACTAAGGAAAGGAAGGATGACCCAATTTCCGTTCCACTCACTACTTTTCCGATGACCTGATAAATCCAGATTTTCTTCTCAGTAAGATGGATTTGCTAGAACTAGACATCAAATTTGGAACGTGCCCTTGGAGGTACAAAGGTTTTGCAATTTCACATGATCAACTTTTGGTTATTATAGACATATGATAAACTTAATTGATAAGAGCAGAGTTTGGTCATTTATAGATAGAGTTATCGACAACCTGATGAATGGATAACTTGAAGGAATTGACAAAAAGGTGGAGTCAATAATCTCATAGACAACCGTAAAAGAAGTAATCATTAACATAATGGAATAAAACGATCATTAAGATAGTGGACTCGCAAAAACCGTTAAGGTAGTAAACTCAATGTAATCATCCAATAGCCATTGTAACCTCCGTTGATAATCATCGATTGTAAGTTTTAAATAGCCATATCATACTTTTGGTAAGCCTCCACCATAATCAATCTATCTTTAAGTTATCTTTACTTTTCAGCACTGTATAGTTTGTAAACTCGCGTTGTCGATTAAATTCTAGCGTGTTCCTTTATCTTTGTGTTGTATCATTGATTAAATTTCAAAGTTATATTTATGAATTCTCAAGCTTTGTCGTCGATTAAATTTCGGCATAGTTTAATTTTCGTTTGATTATATTGAAGTAGTTGTATTTCCTAAACTCTGTTGTCGGTTGAATTCCGACATGATTTGTGTTTGCACAGTTCTATTTGAAGTGAAATTATCAACATTTTTGTTTGTTCATGTATTTCATATATGGAAACCTATCTCCTTTAATAAAAATCGAAAGACGACTTTGGTGAAAGATATCTTGCTATCGAATTTATTCACAAGAAACACACCGTTTTGTATGGGGAAAATTATACAAAAAGCCCTAAACTTATTACACTTTTGTCAATTCATTCATAAATTTTTTTAATTTTGCCAATTAGGTTTATTGGTCAATTTTAATTGGAAATCATTGATGTGGATGTCGATTGTCCTAACTTGGAAAATTTATTATAATATTTTATTCTAAAAAATTTTGTATTACTTTTTAAACACTTTTCTTTTATTTTCTTTTTCTTTATTGGTTTAAAGGGCCAACAACTCCTGCCGACCACTGACCTAGGGCCGATAGCCTTGCCAACCCCCGGGCGAGGGCGCATAAGCCCTTGCCACCCTTATGATTGTTGGCGAGGCCCAAGGCGAGGGTCAAATGTGGCAAATGCGTCAAAAGCCATAGCCTAGGCCCTTGTCGGCCATAGCGAGGTTGCCCAGGCCCTTGTTGGCCCTTTGAACCACAAAAGAAAATAAAAGAAAAATAAAAATTAATAAAAACATTCAAAAATGTTAAAAAATCAATAAAATTTGTTCACGTTTTCGTTAATCATGCCGTGTAAGATGGTCAGCATTAATTGACCCGCCACATCATGTTGGCAATTTCCAGCTAAAAATGGCTAGATGAATTCAATTGGTAAAATTAAAAAATTTAGAATTATCTTGATAAATGTATACTTTTTTTTTTGTCATAGATAAATGTATACTAGATTTATGATTATTTGGACAATTTTTCCCATAATATATGGTGAAGCTCTTACTAAAGCACCAAGCTAAATAAATAACTTGAGCGAAAAAGAAAGCTCTTCCAAGGCCGGCTGCTGACCAAGCAAGACAAAGCCAAGCAAGAACGAGGGATGGGTCCTAAGCCTACTTTTAGAGACGGGAGAGCATCTTCGCCCGACTTTACTTTATACAGAATAATAGAGATAGGACGTGGAACATGCACTCCCGATGTCACGTGACTGCCCATTTGAGCTCGTTCTTTCCAATGTCAGCTTCAAAGCAAATCGACCCCTCACATGATCCATGTGCTCTGCCTACCCATAGTTTATCTGTATATACCGAGGCATTCTACTGTCTCGACTGACCAACCCGTGATCGCCACATACCCAAGTGCATTGTATCAATGTCTTAACATGCAGATACTCGAAAAATTTCTAATAAAAAAACGAGATTATTCTTCGAGGAATGATTCCTCGCAAAATCAAAAGATCCTTTAGTCCCGATATTTACTCCTCAAATCTAATTATTTCCTGCAAATTATGAAAACACTTACAGAATGATTTAAGGATAAGAATATACTTGAAAAGTATCTTGATAAGTTCTCAATCGCTCCAAGCGATGATGCTTCTTGCCATTTGGTACCCAGATGAAATGGCCTCGAGAGGTAGATGCTCCAACAATGTCATGAAGCCATTCACAACCGCACGTGATCCGCACATGATAAGGTTGTGTCTTCATTTGACATTCGGTTGGGGTGTCCATTTTTTATTGTCTAGCACATGAGAATCTCTGTAGAGAAACTTAAACTACAAAATTTTCGAATCTCGTCAAGCTCAAGTAACGATCGGACCGTGAATGTAACGCCAATGGTGGCATAAAACCGCCATTACTTCTCTAGCACAAAAAAGGAAAGAAAAAAAAATTATTTTTATGATCATCCTTATGAAAAATTACCCAATCAAGCCTAAAATATATGGTATGAATGCTATTTCAATCATAAATCTTTTAATTTTATTAATATACTTGCAAACTTTTATGTGAAATTTCGATGTGGTCATTTTGATTAATTACTGCCAAAAATCGTTGACGTAGCGATTTAGAAATTGCTACATAAGATAACTAGCGATAACCGAATGTCACGTTAATATTTTTCGGTAACAGTTGAATTAGCAAATTGAAAAATTTATAATTGATTAAGTAACATTTTGTTGATCCAGTCAAACAAATTCTAGGAATAATTAACTTTCTTTTTAAGTAAAGTAAATATATAAATATCATATACATTTATATTCTCTTTTAGGGTCGTTAAGGGCAAACTAGATTAGGTGACAACTGGAAGAACATCTTCGGGCTGGAGACTCCCTATGATGAGCTTTGTCTTTTCGGCCGTCTGTTATAAGCTTGTGGATTTAGTCAATTCTTGACTTCATATGATCATAGCGTCTTGCCTGTATTTTTATTATTATTCTTTTTCTCATGTCTTTGGATTTCCGCGTACAGCAAGGTCCGAGCTTTCAACCCAATTAAAAGATTTGCAATAATACATACTCTTCGTGCGGGCCTACGCCACCCACAACTGTGCCAATTGACATTGTGGAGCGGCACTAGGAGGTGACCAATTAAGTTGAAAGATCGTTAGCGAAAGGTGTTGTCCAAATGTCTCGAGGTCTTTTCTTTTCATTAGAAGGTGTCTCGAGTCTATCGATAAAAATTTGCCACAAAGAAAAATACTTAATGTATTGATCACTTGGCTGACACGATGCAATCAATTAATTATACTATTTGCATTCCGATCATACTCTTGTATTGGAATTCAAAACTTCCATCTTTCTTTGTGCAGCACTAACATACGATATGTCTAATATACAAAAGACATCATCGCGTCATAAAGAGACTTCCCTCAAATTGAAAAGATGCGAATTCATAAGAATGACAATTTGACATGCTTTAGGTTTTTGGCTTTCGATGTCGTGTTGCAATTTAAATTATTTTCACTATTGTCGAGATTCAAACACCGATCTAGCGCCCTTGTGCCGACCCTTGGGCATTGTATCTTGTGCCTAAGTGGCTACGTAAGATTCATGTCTACCCCAAGCGTATAAAATCTCAAAAAGGTAATTCATGTATAATATAAAGTCTATTATAATGTTTCTCAGTGTATGAGATTTGAGGGTGAAAGTCCATATAAGCGATCCGCTAAAGGATCTCAACATCACAAGTTGGATACCATGGAAGGCTCTTTTTCGTTTAAGTTATTCCGCTGTATTCTTTCCGATCGTATTCAGAAACTTTCGACACCCACGATACTTCTCCGATCGGTACCTTTCGGAGACGATTTATTTCCCCCATATAAAAAAATATTCACTCATCGTGGCAAAAAAAAAAAAAAAAGGTGGGGCCGACCTGCCACCCCCACTCTCCTTCTGCACGAACATTTATAAACTGGCGCTTCAATCACGTCATCACTCCCCCCCTTCTCTCTCTCCTCTGCCGCCAAATCTCTCCTTCTCTCTCCCTCTCCCTCCCACCGCGAGAGCGCTCGCGATCGCCGGCGGTGCAGTCGCCGATCGCCGGCGGTGCAGCCGCCGCTAGCCACCACCGGAGCCGCGGCAAGTAAATGAGCCAAGGCCGCCTCCACAATGTCCTCCCGCAAGAAGTCCCCGTCTCCGAGCCCGTCGCCGCCTCCAGCTCCAGCTCAGGACCTCAAATCTCGGGTCATCTCCTGCCTCAACCGCCTCGCCGACCGCGACACGCTCGCCCTCGCCACCTCCGAGCTCGAGTCCATCGCCCTCAGCCTCACTAACGACGGCTTCTCCTCCTTCCTCAGCTGCCTCCACAACACCGACGACGCGTCCCGGTCGCCGGTCCGCCGCCAGTGCGTTGGCATCCTCGCCCTCCTCTCCCGCTCCCACGGGGACGCCCTCTCCCCGCACCTGCCGAAGATCTTCTCCATCATCACCCGCCGCCTCCGCGACGCCGACTCCGCCGTGCGGTCGGCCTGCGTCGCCGCGGCGGCGGCGGCGGCAGCGAAGATCACGAGGCCGCCGTTCTCGTCATTGATGAAGCCCCTGATGGAGACGCTCACGGTCGAGCAGGACGCGAACTCGCAGATCGGCGCGGCGATGTGCATCGCGGCGGCGGTGGAGGCGGCGCCGGAGCCGGAGGTGGAGGTGCTGAGGAGGGCGTTGCCGAGGGTTGCCAAGTTGTTGAAGAGCGAGGGCTTTAAGGCGAAGGCAGCTGCAATGGGGATGATAGGGAGCATTGTAGGTGTCAGTGGAGTGGTCAATAAGGGGATTTTGGATTGGTTGGTGCCTTGTGTGCTGGAGTTTTTGAGTAACGAGGACTGGAATGCGAGGAAGGCGGCAGCAGAGGCGTTGGGGAGAGTCGCCACCGTGGCGGAGAAGGAACTGGTGGTGGAATACAAGGCCTCCTGCGTGAAGTGCTTGGAGAGCCGGAGATTCGACAAGGTATCGCTAAATTGTTGGTTTCTCTAAGTTAGGAATGCGCAGGTACATGAAGATTCGTGATGGAGATGAGACGATAAGTTTGGGTGTAGGCTTTCGTTTTCGAGTGCCGATCCGAGAGTAATGTACTAGAAAATCAAAGAGTTAGTTTATCCTGTAGTTTAGACCCTGACTTTAACTCTGATTTACAGGTTAAAATGGTTCGGGAAACAATGAATCGCACTTTGGATTTGTGGAAGGGGGTTGCAGATCGTTGCGAAGAAGTCGCAGCCGTTCCCCAATCCCTGTCTTCTCCATCCGGTAAAAATGATTAATACACTGTTCATGCAACTGTTTTAGGGCATCTTATTGGGCAGAGAAAAAGAAGATGGGTTCTTTCAATGGCTAATGGGGTAGCTGGAGCTAATCATAGGAAAGATGCGGCGTCAGTGTGGGTCCCATTTTTTTTTTTTTCTTGAATATTATTTTCTTGATCTATTAAGATCAGCTTAGCAACATGAGTTGCATCTCAGTTTTCAGAGGGATCATCTGATGCAGTTGCTTCAATTTATTCACCATCACTCTATCGATAATCATCCTGCCCGATCATGAAATATGGATAAGAGATTTGCGTGAATCATGTTTCATACTGCTCTGGAAAATAATGCCCTTCTTAAAGCATAGTCTTCTCGCTTCTCTTATTTGTCGCTCTTTCTAATTTGCAATGAATAGAGTAAGGTCTTTGGGTGAATTCAAACTGTTAAAAACTTAAAATTGAATTCAAAAAGAAGATTATGTCGATGGTTATGTCTTTGCCCCTTTGATTTTCTTACAGTTGAGCATTAACTTGCATGAGTTTTCATACTTCATTTTGTTTTTATGGTTTTTCGGGTTTCTTGTGGGCCCAGGTAATGGCATCGCCGGTTGCCTGCCTGCCTCGTCAAAAAGTTTGCAAGACACTAGCGTTACAACTCCTGAGCCAAAGAAGCAGATCAACAGGTCATCTCCGTCGAGAAGTCTGTCATCTCTGTCCAAAAACTTCACCAAAAAGGAAGTTCCCCTAAAGTACAGTGATAAAAGTTCTTCCATCCCATCTACTTTGGATCAGGCGAGATCGACTGATTCGAAAGTTCAAATTGCACAGCCACACTCAACCCCCTTAAAGTTGGATCATGAGCATGACATTAAGATAACTGAGAGCAGAGTTTAGAAACAGGAGAGCGTGATAGTAAAGAAGACCCTAAAGGAAAAGTGAGACGTGCCCTCTTTGGTAAGATTGCGGATGACAAAGTTCCAAAGTCTGTAGCTTCTAAATCTGGTTCTCGTGTGGTACCATTTGATGATCTGAAGGACTTAGATTTGAGTGCTGCAGTCAGAGATGAGGAAATGGAAGACTTATCATTGATCCGAAAACAACTTGCACAAATTGAAAATCAGCAGTCCAGTTTGTTCGACCTCCTTCAGGTACGTTACAGGCCCTTTGCATTATTCTGGCTAAAGTTCCTGTCATTTTCTATTTTCATGTTAAGCGCTACCTATATAAGTAAATTCTAAGGCAAGATTATAGTGTGAGATTCATGCAGCATTTCATTGTCAAAACCATAGCATATCCACTACTTAATCTGCTCAATGCGCTATTGTGATGTCACTCCTTTGATTCTAGCAATTAACTCATTGCCATGATGGAAAGTAGAAGTTTTGGTTGCTGGTTTCCTTTGTACTTCCATGAAACAAAATTCAGCCTTTTACTAGCTTGGGCTTTTTTTCTGGTGTACCATAAATAACCATTGGTAAGGTAGCATTTATTGACTCTTCCCATTGGTTGGTTTTGGAATCTCATTGTGAACATTGCAGTAGGTAGCTTTTATAGCCAACATTTTAATGTTTGTCATGAATGTTTGGACAAAGTACCTCACCTTCATACTAAATTTTTGTACTTTGTTAAATCCAGAATTATATTGGAAGATCTCAAAGTGGGATGAACCATCTGGAGACTCGTGTACATGGTCTAGAGATGGCAATAGAGGAGATTTCATATGATATAGCATTATCTACTGGAAGGTTTCCCAATGTGGATAGTGCAGACAACACGTGTTGCAAGTTGCCTGGTGCGGAATTCTTGAGTTCCAAATTCTGGAGGAGGGCAGAAGGCCGGTGTTCGACTCCAAGATTTTCTTCTTCTGATGGTGTCCCATCGACAACTGTGTTGCATGGTATTAGCAATAAAAGTGCTGGTGCAGAAAATCACGAACTAGGAAGTCAACGGGTACATAACCAATACAATGGATCGTCTGTTGTAAATAAGGAAACAGATTTTCAAAGTAATTCCAGGGAAAGTTTGGAGTCATGTTCAAACAAAACATCAAAGAGGATGGTCCTAAGCACTGAGAGAATGCAATTTCACATGGCCAATGGGATCAATGGGCCTTCATCTGGTAATTTTAGGGCACTGGGAAATCTACGCAGCAGGTAGACTTTTTTTGTCTTTCTTCTCTTTATTCTACTAGAAGTTTTGCTTGTTAAGATTGTCTCGACATCTTAAAGTTCCCTTTGCATGTATGATCTTGTCTTAATGGCTCAAAATCATCATTAGACTGTATATTTGCTAAATATCTATGCTACTTTTGTGATCTCGCGTTGTCTCCTTTGTCAATCTATATCGAATAATCTGTATGAATTGCAATCCGCAAGTTCGTTAGTTGTAACTTCCAATCTGGTTCCATTTTCAATTGTAAAAATTTCCTGTGCTTCATTGTCAGGTTGTCTGCATAGTTTTTGGATGGACTGAATCATTTCAATGTCCATCATCACTACTGAGAGATGGCGATACTCAATCCTTAACAAACGACTGCATCACAAAAGTGAAGCACTGCAGGCTGAAAATGGTTCTGGAAAACAGAACTGCATATCATTCTGAAGTGACATGAAAGAGGCAACACCTAATTTTGAGGCTGCTTCCAGGATGAGGATTGATTGGAATAAAGAGATACCACCTCACAGGTGTAGATTGACCCCGTGAAAAAAGCAGCCTTTGAATGTGCAGGATGACTTTGTTATTTCATTTACGATTCATTCCATTCAGCAGAATCGCTCTGTGCGGAATGCAATGCTTCATCTGTCTAGTTGCTCGCTGACATTATGGTGAGTGGATACTGCGTCGAATTCAATGCCAAGAGATAGATCGAGTTTTGCTGCATGCGTCAATGTTTTTATATTGATTAATGCGGAATGCGACTGAGAGAACGTAATGGGATGCGCAGTGTTCGGCTATTTGACAGCTCCACGGAGGTGTGTTAAGCAACAAGGTCAGTGGTCAGTATGTAATGGTGAGTAAAGTTTTGATTAAATGGTTTGGTAAATGTACCAGCGTGTTTTAGCCAAACGTATGGTATAGCAGATGCTGGACCTCACCGTTAAGGATTTTGAAACCTTCTGACCGGGACTATCGCCTACATTCTTAGGTCTCCGGTTGAGTCACACAAAGGCGTGTGGACTCTGGTATTATTTGGATAGTGGTTGTAGCAAATAGCAAAAATGATAGGCAAAAAATATCGCCTAAATTCGCACAACGGTAACGCGGCCTCACGTTCCACTTTAGATGTGGAAAAAGCTTGGGCATATAAAGTCAAGATCCATCCCCAAGGTCATAAGTTGAATGGTCTTCTAAAGGATTGAACCGCCTAGATCGGGCTGGATCATAAGGATTCCATCACCGACCTTTCCAATTTTTCTTGATAAATGATGGGCTTGTTCCATAGCATAACTCGATATGGACAACCACCTTTTTAATTTATGAATGGAGTTGTCTTGAGTAGGGCTGTGCAACTAGAACTACTTGGACTGGACCAGGTACGGCCGATCTGGGACATTTCTCGAGGTCACTGGTCCGGTTCCTCATTCCATTCCTTATTCCATAAAATCGGAACTGGTTAATATCGATCTAGTTTTTGGTTTCAGGGGTGGAACAGTACATCCGAACGGATCATTGTTTTTTAAAATTCTTACAAATATGTAGAATACTAAAAAGAACAAGACTAAACCTAACTTCTAGCCCAACTCTCTCGCGCTCGCTCTTTAGTCTTCATAGATCTTCCTTCATGTCTCCAAGTCCAAGCCCTAATTGCTCCTCACCGTCACAGATCTTCTTGCTCGACCCTCTCACCTGAGTTGGTCGCGCCTCGTGTCCCTTTGGCTAGAGTTTGGACTCTTGCTCGACCCTCTTGCCTACGGCCATTGTGATTTTGTTGCTCTGTCCCCGGCAGTCTGAAGTACCCCCATGGCCGAGGTGATGGGAGAGGGGAGCATGGGCGTTATTGGGGGTATTGCATTTCATGATATGAGGATTGAGATTTATGCTTTGGCTGTTGCGCTTTGGATTGCTTCGTCCTCCTTGTACGGCCGATTAGAAATGCTGGAGCAAGACGGCGCGGATCCACTAAGCAAGGAAATGCGTGACGTCAATTCTGAATTATGTTTGTGGAGTTGAGTCCCTTGAGCCTTTTTCTTTTTCTACCGATTCTATTTACCCACCTGGAACCCGCTCGGTCCAGTCTAGAAGACTGATTGGTGTTATGCATTAGAAGGATTTAAACTAGAGTGGCTGAGTACGAGTGATCATCTTTTGCATTTGACAATTGTGGCTGTCATTCCTCTGGTGTATAATGCAAGCACTTTCTATTTGGGCTGCCGTCAAGATACTTGAATACGAAGCAAATGACAATAAGTTTTGTATGGGATTATTATCAATTGCTCTAAAAGTTTAAGTTGTTAAAATAAAGAGTGGTTTATATTTAAATATTCCATCAAGCTTCACTGTCATGGAGCAATTTCCTTAAATTTGAGATAAAAGCAAGCTCCGAATATAACATGAGGCTGAAGAATGCTAATTCAAAAGACGCACATGTTCCTCTTAGTTTTGAGTCTAAACCCAACTCGCATGAAGGTTAACCAATCCATGCGCCAAGGTCACACTACGAGAGGCTCAAGTTGATGCGGGAGCATTGGGCTTTGTCGATTGATTCAAGTTGAAGATGTCGATTATGTAAGAGAGTTATCGATTTCATGGTTGCCGATTACCTACCGAGACATTTATACACAAGTTTATTGTGGATTCAAGATTACTAATAGACTATCTAACAACCGAAGGCTGTTTTGGACAATTTTCTTTGTTGTTTGGCGATCTTTGAAGATGTCTATTGGACTACCTAAGGAGACGAATGCATTTAGAGTCTATTTTAATTACTTTGCATCTAGTCAAGTGTCATTAGTGAGTCTTAGGTGTGTTGTAGTTTTCAAAAAGTCAAAGGTCAAGTCTCTAGATGTTTTAATGCATTTTCTAGTTCCTAGGTCATTATTTTCATTTTTTATTTAATTAAGTAGTTTCTTGTGTTCATTGTTTAGTCTATTTTCTATGTACTTATCATATAGATGGCGAATTCTCAAATGTAAGACAATAATATTTGAGATTTTTCTTTGTGTGATCGAATATCTTTGGAGAGCGGGTTATTCCCGATTTCTGTATCCTTGGAAGCTGGATTCTTCCTCAGTAGTGAGCCAAAGAAGCAATGTATCCTTAGTCGGTGGTTTTCTTGTAGGCCTTGGTGGTGAGCTTCTTCAATCTTGAATTTCTGTATCCTTGTGATTTCTATAAGTCTTGATGGTGAGCTTCATCTATCCTGATCTTGATCATCAGCTGGTAGCACGTCCTATATGCCTTGGTTCCAATTGTATTGTATCCCTCATTTCGCGATTACCTATCGAGATCCACTCCCATACATTCACCCATCTTGAATAATCACTCAAAACAACAATCGCCCATCCCACAACCGCATCACGCGCGTCTGGCTAATTTCTCTGTCCCTTTCAATCCCATCTAGTGAAGATCCACCGATGCCTCTCGTAATTACCCCGGTGGAATCAGCTTTTGTTTTGTCGATCGGAGGAGCTCCACGGCAATTGATATTCCAGGAATTCTGTCCGGGCGAACTATCCCATTAACCTCATGGGCTAGGAAACGAGCAGGCTGAAGTCCGGATAAGCGGCGCAAACATCGGGACTCATCCAGACCGTATTCTGCCCCGAATCTAGTCAAATTCCTTACCCCACTTCTTGTGGTAAGTGGCCTCCACCTCTTTGGTCGTGAATCTTTAAGCGGACAAGAAACTGATCGATCGGTCCGGGACCAACAAAATGGATCGGGCGTGCAGCTGCAGGGGTCGGTTGGTAGGGTCTTTACTCGACTGCCTTTCCTGGCATAACTGGGTTTCACCAACTCTTTGGATATTCTAACTAGTACATTTCATGGGAAGAGATATTGCTGAGGAGCCCGATAGCTGTCTAGATTTGCTGCGTCACGGAACAGGAACCCATCGTGCCCTGGCGGGAATTCCATTTCGAACGGTCAATTTTGTCGCCAGAACTTATATTGCCGGAAATGTCGTGTTCCCGTTCCTCCACGTCTCTACATTGGCGACTCAAACCCGAGTTTTGTTGCTACACGGCGAATCTATGTTGGGTGAATGATGAATAAGTCCCGTCGACCGGGCTTCAGGAATTGTTTCACGAAGATTGGGATCGTCGGCGTGCCAAAATCCAAGGCCGCATCGCTGCTACCCTTTTTCAACCACTTATTCCGGAGGACATATCATTTGCCCATAAACTAATCTGGGAGATGGACAAGAGCAATCATTCGCAAGAGGCTTTTTGCTGTCCACATTTCCTTCCACCTTGGAAACCTACACGTGGAAATTCGATGGGGGCACTTTCGCTGAACAAACATGAGTTGGAATTTTGAACTTACGTTTGCAAACATAAAGATCTATGAACCCTGAACATTGCCGTGTGAGAGATCTTTTGTGTAAGAGCTACAATTAAGAAATCATAAGCTTATTATATTTTGACCAATTTAGTTCTCAACCTTTCAATTTTGCTAATTAAATCTTAAATATTTGACATTTTTCCATTTGAGTCTATTTGGTAAATTTTAACACATCGATCATTCTATGTAACATGGTCGGCGTTGAGATAGATAATTTTGATAATTTTTTAATTTTCTTTTTTTCTTCCAAGAACCTTCGTCAGTCAAAGACGTGGGCCGGTTTTGGGCAAGGGTTGTGGCCCTCGCCCAATCCTGCTGAGGGGTTTGTAGCCCTCACTTAGAGGTCGACGAGGATGACCAGTGCTTGTGATTGGTGAGGGTTAGCTAGTGATCCTCATAGGACTTAGTAGAAAAAAAAATGAAAAGAAAGTTAGAAAAAATATAAAGATAAAAAGTTACAAAAAAGTCACTTTTTTCAAATTACAAAAATTGTGCACACTAGTACTCGGTCTTTACATCAACTATTTTCAGTTCCGTGTTACATAGTATAATCGGTGTTTACATCCGATTTTCGGTTAAAGTTAACTGGATTGATTTAATTGATACAAATGTGAATAGGTTTATGACTCAATTGGCATAATTAAAAGATTTAAGACTTTTTGGACAATTTTTCCTTTACTGAAGCCGATGCTCATGCTCGTCTTAGTGCACATGCCGTTTGGTTGAAACAATTCGTCGGGTCGGCAACAACAACAAGACAGAGGGAGACAGCTAAATACGTCGCTCGCACGCTATTCTTAATTTATTGCTCTCAATGTGAATGTAGAGACCTTCCCGTGAAATTGAATTTGAAGAGGAATATTCGTAGAGTCCGTCTGCTATTCTGATAGAGAAAAGGCCCTTTCATTAGCCCCATTGCCAAATGCCAACGAACCGAAGGAATGTCATACAGATCGAAATTAATGTTCCGCCAGCGGTGCATTCCGTGGAAGCCCACCACCCCTTAACCGAACCCACATGAATTCAGGTGTAATGAGAGAAGCAAAATAACAAAATACCCTCGTGCATCTTTTGAAAGTTGTCTCCCACTAATGTTGCACGAGAAAGTAGAAAAATGCCCAAAACGAATTTGAAAAGTGATCTTGTCAACGGAGACACCCCGCCGATCCCGCGACCACCGAGAGACGGTGGCATGCTCGGCGACCATCCCCCCTCTCTCTCTCTCTCTCTCTCTCACGCACGCATCTCAATCCATGTGGTTCTCCAATCTGAAATTGGAGGGTGGACGGCCGTAATCTCAAGGTACCTGCCCTCCTAAGGCGATAATTACATGGTGGTCACGGCTGCTTCGCAATCTCTGTCTCGCACCCGTAGAGGTGGCTCTCAAATTTGATGATCAACCTAAACCAACCATATTAAGGTGTCGATATGACATTATCACTCCTTGTTATCCTTTGCCGGCCTTAATGAGATGATGGGAAGGGGAAGTGAATGAAGTGTCTCACACCCGTAGAGGCAGCTCTCAAATTTGATGATCGACCTAAATCAACAGCATAAGAGGTCAATATGACATTATCACTTCTTGTTATCCTTTGTCGGCCTTAATGAGATGATGGGAAGGGGAAGTGAATGAAGATGCGCACCGCGGAAGACGAGATGCCCCCATCACATCTAGCAAAGATGTTACGATCATAGGTTGTTATCAAAAGTGATAGAAAACTCAACAAAATATAATATATGTCGACAATGTCACCCGTCCACACGAAACTGCGAGGACCACTGCACCAAACGCTGTCAACCACCGAGATCTGATGGCGTCCTTAATGTTTTTATTACCACGAACGGCTTCGCATGCTTTCTTCGAGCTTCTTCGGACTCTACTCTTATATCTTCCTTCCCTTACAACAGCCACAAATTGCGGTTTCTTCAGACATGGGGATTTGTAGAGACCCTTGTCCGGAAATGCAAAAAGCCCGTTTGGACATGCGATGCTAAACAATCCATGTTTTATGCAAAAGGTGTCCTTTTCTTTCTAATAATTTATGTCGACAACTCTCCATAACCTTCATGCAGCTTAAGAGTTACGTTAAGGGAATGATTAGAGAAAACGTTGAGTGGGGATCCTTAAACATTCAAGTACCTCTTGAAATCTCGTTTTTTGTGATGAATGGGGGGATTAGTGGGGGCAAGTTCATTTCGAAACAATTCTACCAAAATGAGTAAATAAATAAATAAATAAATAAATAAATATTATATATATAGAGAGAGAGGTGGAATATATCTGCATTAAATTAATAAAAGATGCAACTTCTTTGAGCATGTCAACTAATGCCTGACAGTTCTCCCTCCCATCCCATAATTGAATCACATCCAATGGGCGAAAACCATTCTTAAAAAGAATCAGTGTCTTATGACACGGGCTGTCGAAAAAGCGCCAAACTGATAAAGTAAAATAGATATAATTTCATTAAAAAATTTAAAAGATGAAAAAAGAAGGTCGCCGGTTCGCATCCCCAGTTGCTGCAACCATTATCAGGCACAAATTTTCAATTCCTAGGAACGAATAATTAAGCGTCAACAATAATTGACAGATAATAGCAGGAATTCAAAACAAAAGAACGTTAAGTAAAGAGCAATCATAGCGGCAGATGCTATTGCAATTTTAACTAAGGATAAAAGTCATTAAAAACCCCAAAATCTACTCAATATGATATATTCATCTTAATTTTTTTTTTTTTCGTGACACAAAAATTCCAAATATGTACACATGTGACACCCTCCGTAAAATTCTGTTAAGAAGAATTATTAAAATCTCCCTATTTGGACCCTGAGAAGAAGTGAAATAAAAAATTATTTGAAAAAAATTTAACGGAAGGTAAGTATGTTAAATAAATATCAAGTTTACGGTTTTTTACGAACAAAAAAGTATAGGGTAAATGTATCATGATTTTTTGATGCCTATAAATAAATATGTTAGCGTGTGCATAATTTGGATTTTTTTTGGACTTTATCATATTAATTTATCCAAAAGCACTCCAATAATTGAAAATTAAACCGTAGGTATAAAAAAATAAAAAGAAGAGAAAAAGAAATAAAGCGAAACCAAACCTGACACAAGGAGGGTGAACTGTGCCAGCGAGCGCCGTCCCCCCCAGTCCCCACCTCCTTCCTCTTCCTCTTCCAACCCTCTCTGACACAGCGGCGAAAAGGGAATCTCTCTCTCTCTCTCTCTCTCTCTCAGTCTGCACGGACCCAGATAATCGCCATTCCTCCCGTGGCGGAGCACATGTTCTCAGAAGCAGCAGAGTCGCCGTCCTCCTCTCCACACGCTTTTTTCGTAATCCGCGTTCGCGTTCGCGCGTTCGGGGGCGGCTGCC
The DNA here is from genome assembly GCA_014182365.1 of Eucalyptus tenuipes. Lineage (NCBI taxonomy): Eukaryota > Viridiplantae > Streptophyta > Magnoliopsida > Myrtales > Myrtaceae > Eucalyptus > Eucalyptus tenuipes. The sequence goes on along the minus strand of CM024538.1, from coordinate 29,886,490 downwards.
TTACCATCCCACCACCTTCGCACCACCAACCCTTTTGCTTTTCTCATAAAAAGAAAGCACAAAAGAATAAACCCCAAAGGCCGACAAGTTTACCGGAAAGGAATCTGTGACGGAGGCCATTGAACCTCCCCTCTCTCTCTCCTCTCTTTCTTGCTCGCTTCTTCGTGAAGCTTATGGAGAATTAATTTCATTCTTTGCCTTTTGCTTTGGGTATAAGATAAAGCCTAAGCCGGCAAATGTGAGAGCGAGAGAGAGATTACCCTTTATTTCTGGCGAAACGAGGAGCGACCTGTGTCTGTCAATCAATCCATCTTACTTAATTGACTGCAAACCGCACAAATAGCAACAAAACAAAATCCCATTTCCTCCTTTCGTGGAAAAAGAGGTAAAAAACCCCCCTCTCTCTCTCTCTCTCTCTCTCTCTCTCGGGCTCACAAATCATATCATAGTCCGAGAACACGCATCAACGCGAAATCTCCTCCCCGAGAAAGAGCCGCTGTCGGCTCCAGATCTGCGCCTTCCCAGTCCAGCCCGCCCCCTCCACGTCTCCCTTCTCTCTTCTTCTTCTTCTTCATCTTCTTCTGCTGCTTCTAGTTCTTGCTCTGGTACCATTCGCTTTTGTTGTTATCGCTGCCGACAGTGACTGTTCGTTACAGAGCCAGTAGAAAATGGTGGAGTCGGAGCAGCGGCGGAAACGGAAGCTCCGCGCCTCCTCCTCCGCCAAGCCGCTGTACCACTCGGCCGCCCAGCTGTTCTCCCTCAGATCCCTCGTCCTCTGCCTCTCCTTCTTCGTCTTCCTCCTCTTCCTGTCCTCCGACCGCAGCCTCAGCGCCGTCTCCACCGCCTCCTTCCGCCCCGTCCTCAGCGCCTCCACCACCCTGTCGCTCCTCTCCTCTTCCGCCAGCCACTCCGTCCTCGACACCCTCCACCGCCGCCGCCCGCTCTCGTCGGCGCCCCGGGTCGAGGATCGGGTCCTGTTCCCCGACCACGTGCTGCTCCTCGTGTCCGGCGGAGTCGGACGGCGCGGCGAGGACCTGGAGTGCGTGTACCGCGCTCCGGCTTCGAATGGCTCCGATCGGCGCGCCGAGGGTGCGATGTCCGTCGATGTCTACAGTGAGCCTAGGTCCATCGTCAGGTGCCCGCTACCGCCGGCGAATTTCTCGGCTGCGGGGGTGGATTTGCGCAGGCGCGGCGGCGGTCCGGCGGACGGCGGGAAGCGGGCGCGGTCCAATCGGACGGCGGCGGCAGTGCAGGCGTGGGACAGGATGGTGTATGAAGCCGAGCTGGACGGAGAGACTGCAATGGTGTTCGTGAAGGGGCTGAATCTGAGGCCGCACAGGAAATCCAACCCGGCGCAATTCAGCTGCCATTTCGGGCGGGGCAACCGGGACAAGGACGAGACTCTCGTGCTGACGACGAAGGCGGTCTCGGCGGCGCAGGAGGTGATCAGGTGCCCGCTGCCGCAGAGCATTCGGAGCAAACCGATCAAAGCGCAGGGGGTTCGGGTCACGATCGGGTTACCTTCCAATTTCCACACGCGCGGAAGGTCCTCGGTTCACGTCCCCATGCCTTCCGTGGCCAGGATTTACAGTTCTAACGGGATTGGTGAGGAAGCGGGGAGGAAGAAGGCGACGATGAAGAAGCACGAGCTCTGCGCTTGTACCATGGTCTGGAACCAGGCGGCATCGTTGCGGGAGTGGATAATGTACCACGCCTGGCTCGGCATCGAGCGCTGGTTCATCTACGACAACAACAGCGACGACGCCATCAAGGAAGTGATCGAAGAGCTCGACTCGCAGAACTACAATGTGAGCAGGCAGAGCTGGCCGTGGATAAAGACGCAAGAAGCCGGGTTCTCGCACTGCGTGCTGAGGGCGAGGGAGGAGTGCAATTGGGTGGGATTCTTCGACGTCGACGAGTTCTTCTACTTCCCGTTCCCGAGCAATCCCCGCAGGGGCCTCGGTATCCCGGGCAAGGACACGCTGAGGGATATGGTGGCCAACTTCTCGAGCTCGTCCTCAATAATCGCAGAGATAAGGACGGTTTGCCATAGCTTCGGGCCGTCGGGGTTGACCTCGCCGCCCCCACGCGGAGTGATGGTCGGGTACACCTGCAGGCTGCAGCATCCGGAGCGGCACAAGTCTATCGTGCGGCCCGACGCGCTCGACCCGACGCTCCTCAATGAAGTGCACCATTTCAGGTTGAGGGAAGGGTTCAGGTATCTGAACGTGCCGGAGAGCATCGCGGTGATTAACCACTACAAGTACCAGGTTTGGGAGACGTTTAGGACCAAGTTCTTCCGGAGGGTCGCCACGTATGTCGCGGATTGGCAGGAAGATCAGAACAAGGGCTCTAAGGACAGGGCACCGGGGCTCGGGACCGAGGCCATCGAGCCTCCCGACTGGAGATTGCAGTTCTGTGAGGTTTGGGACACAGGGTTGAGAGACTTTGTTTTGGCTAACTTTGCTCATCCCGGAACCAGTGCGATGCTGCCATGGGAGAGGTCATCTTCACCTTCAAGGTGAACAAAAGTACAGTCGAGTTTACATAGATTGTTTGCCTGCCTTTGTAAAACAGAGAGACACCATACAGAGAACCAATTCTTTTTTTGTGGATTCTTTTCTTTTCTTTTTTGGGACCCCGTCCTTTTGTATCTGACCTTTCATTCTTCCTGCCACGATGTAATGTTAGAGTATAGAGATCTCACACAGATGTAATATTTTGACGACATGAATTGATTCTTTCGTTCTTATGCTTATTACTGGCTGGATTCTTGATCTGATTATGCTGTTTCTTGCTGGACATTGCCCGCACTGCAGCAGTATAGTCGAGTGAATATCAGAGGCTATCGTAAGAGTTTAGAAATGCAGAACTCAATCCATGTCGCCAGAAAACATTGATCCGTTACGTTTTCCCATCCCGAAGAAAATTCCAGATTAGGTGATGCTTTTTCTTTTGGTTTAAGAGGTTAAAAAACGGGGCTTGCTCTGTTGTTCAATTTGCAAAGGGAATCATGACATTAAAATACAATGATGGGTACACTCGATGACAATTACACCACCCAATCAAGTTTTGACAGACAAAAAAGTAAGGAACTTTCAGTCTGAAGACAAAACTCATAAATTTCAAGGTTTCATGTAAGGCAACTGGGGAAGGTGGTACCTACCACGAGAAAAGAGATGCCTAATCTTCAAATAAAGGTTTTACGGTATCTTGGCAAGTGGACCTAAAGCCTAAAAGACACTAATACGAGCATGGACTTTCCATAAAAAAGGAGGATGATGATATGAACCTAACCTTTGACAACGAGGCTTGATGAGGACAGAATTGACAAGCAAGGGTGACATTTTCTTCGTGCCAGTGATATATTGATAAGAAGAGAATCAGAAGTGACTACTAACTAACATAAAAAATGTATAAGTTGATATTTTATGCTTTAACTAATTAAACGATGAAGCGGCGGCGACCTCTATTTTGACATTATGTTTGAAGTCTCTCTTGCTCATCTTAGTAAAATTTTGTCACTCGATGTGATAATTCAGTGCCGAAAACAGTCAATAACCAGAATTTGTGACATTAATATAGATCAGTCATTAGTGCCCAAAATTCGAAGAGACTTTTCTTCCATTATATAAACGCAACCATCTGTTAGATCAAATCTTTACTTACCCACATTAAGGTTCGATGCAATGTGGACTTCTTATATGTTTGAACTTCATTCAACGAAAACAGTGGTTAAACTTCAGTCTCAATTTCAGAAAGAATCCAAAAACCAACATTGCATACCCAAGGACACCATTTATTGGTGCGAGAGTCAAAATCTTTCCTGCATAAGTAGTGTGCTGTCATTTACATATTTTGCAAGTGCCGCATCCAGCTTCTCTCCAATATATGTTATCCATGTCTGAAAAAAGCAAAGTATAATCAGAGTGCAGAACAAAGACCATTACATTATTATGTCTATATATGCTTTAGAAAGGTAAAAACTGAGAGTCCTTTGGTCCCAAAGCAACAACAAAAATACAAACTCCAGGCCACTCTCTAGCCGCATGTATTAACATTATGAACAGTTAGATCCAGTTATTATCAATATGAGTGTCAAAGAAAAGGATGAGCAGGTAAAGAAGATGAAATCAGACAACAAAGTTTGCCTGGGCAAACCCTTGAATGCAGGTTCACCTGACCCAAAGGTAATTTAATCCAGGGAAAGGCCGGTCTAATACTTCAACCAAAGATATTATATGGAGATAAACAGAAGAGTTCCGCAAACAGATACTACAAACCTCGCTCCACCAAAAAAAAAAAAAAAAATTGAAGCGAAATATAGACTTCAAGTTCATGCAAATATATCTCAAACACACACGAGGCATCTTCTGCCAAATATATATATACAAACACAGGCGAGAGAAAAAATTGTTATTCAAGGCCGCATTAATGTTCCAGATATATAAGTCACTAAAGCACAGATGAGCATTGGGCATCTGTTCGTCATAAAACAGATAGAGAAGAAATTTAGAGATGCAGTGGATACCTGATCAGATGTAGTGAAGCCCCTGATTGTGTCACCGCCAATTACCGAAATCCCTTTGTCTCCAAGTGGTTGCAAGATCACTGCCTGGTTAAGTCAAACTTTGATTCAATTTTCAATGCGATAAACAGACAAAAACTTTCACTGTCTCCACTAGTCCAAATGTTAAAGTTTAAACATATGAAAGATATCCAAGCATAAAAATTTATGTGCTCATAAATCAATTAGTTTCACCTGAGTGTTTGTGGGCAAAAAAGGCAGCTCCGACCTCCCAGGATAGAGAGATAGGTTGGCCAGGTAACTCTCTGGAAATTATAGTAAAACAACAGTCAGCTCATTCTATGCATTTGATAGAATGCTTCTCCTATTGAAATTGTAGTAAAATAAGAGTCAGATGACTGATTAAAGAAGAACCATCCCCAAAAAGTACTCACGAGCTTTTGAATTTATGATGCCTTGATAAAGAGATCCTTGCATGAGTTTATTTGCATCCACATCCTCTGCTTCGCCATCATTAGCAGATGATTTAACTGCCATGCCAATTTGCATGATGCAATGGCCATCATAAATAATGACCAAAGACCTGCAGCATGTCACCGTAGACAGCGATTCCCATACCCTGAGAAGGAACAGTTTAAGATAAAACAGAAAATCTAATGAAGCAAGAGGAACAATTAATTCCTCTACTCAGGTCACCATTAATCTCTTTCAAATCCAACTCCACGGCCCATTCATGTATAAAATCAAACATGGTGATATAGACATAGTGCTGGCATCTAAAAGGCACAAGCAGTGTTCAAAGAAGTAGAAAATGCCACCTACAAGGCTACAAGTATACTGCATGAAGGCACATACTCGTATGAGAAAATTATATTGATGATGAATGCAACTTGTGAAACCAAATTAAGATGCAATCGGATAGTGATGTGGCTCTTAAACATGAGATCCCTAGGACAAACTCTCAAAAAAATTGGATCTGCAACTTCTTTCTCCAAAAACCTAAAAATTGGAATTGGATTCAAAACCTATACACAAATCCCTGATCGATCCTTTTTAACAACCCCACAACAACGATGAGAAACCAGGCCATTCATTCAGTTTATCATTCAATTTTTTTCTCTTTGCCTCCATACTTAGAGAGAGATTCTGCACAAGAACCAAGCAATTCACTTGACATTCATACGAATTGAGAAAGCACCACGCCACCACGATAGGTGAGATTTCTAGTTTTAAGTCTGCAATTCAGAAGTGAGCATGGCAGGTGATACAGAAAGAGAGGAGCTTGTAATGATAAATACAAGTTCACATCCACAAGAGCTATGGATATTCAACAAAGCGCCACTGAGTAAGTAGTGTCATGATATATCAAGAATATGAATGACAAAGTTGCAGTGAGAATTATTCACCATAACAACTCGGACACTACTGATTCCGGCAAGTCAGCACGTATTCTCCTGCATTCCACACCCAGCGGCTCCACCTGAAATCAAGCTCAAAACTCACGCGAGATACGTACACATCACGGATATCAAAGAACGAACTGAATTAGCCGCCGGAAAGAGCCAAGACAACTTATAGAAAGGAAGATAGCTCACCGCAGATACAGATTTCGGCCTAATAGACAACCAGACGAGGCCGGCCAGTACATTGGTGACGGCGAGCCCGAGCGTCAACAAATCCGCTCTCGACTGCGAACTGCTCGCGTCGGCCACGGGAGCGATGCCGGAGACGGCGCGATTGAAGAGGACGGCCAGCAGCGACGCGCCGCCGACGTAGATAGGCAGGCTTCGGACGGTCCCGTCGTTGTTCCGGACCCAGTCGGCGACGAGATCTCTCTTCGGCTGCGGTCCTCTGTACTGTCCCTGCGCTCGGAAAAAAACGAACGCAGAGCATGTGAATAACGGACGCGAATCGAAGGACCCTGCGCACAAGCGAAGCGGTGGTGGGAGGCGCCTGTACCGGCGGAGACGAAGAAGCCCTGACGGAGCGCGGGAAAGCGGGGCCCGGACGGCGGCGGCGGAGGCGGAGGCGACGGGGGTCGGAGGGAAGGAAGTCGCGGAGGAGAGCAGTTCCCGCTTCCATTGAACGAAAGAAAAGTTTCTTTTGTCGGAGCGGATAAACTATTTTTTTTTCTCTTTATTTTTGCATTTTTAAAAAAAAATTTCCCCGTTAAAAAAAAAGGGAATAAAAATAAAATGAAATGGATATGGGCTTTTGCAATTCATTGTGGGCCGAAATTGCTGGGCCTTTTCGTTGAGAGAAGAACATATATTTCTGAGAAAAAGAGAAAAAGAACGGAACAGAGCGAGAGCAGAGAGAATACAGAGGACAAGCGAAGGAGAGAGATCCATGAAGTCCCGGGAATCTCCTCTGCTCCTGCTGTGCCTCTCTTGCTTGATCTTCTCGTCGCTTCACGTTCCGACGTCTTGTCAACGCTCTTCAGGACGACCCAGGTAAAACCCCCGAGCTCGAATCTCTCCGCATCGCGTGTCGACGCGGTTCGTTACCTTCCGTGGAAGATTCGGGCAATTGAATTGGAGCAAGTTGCTGAAGACTCGATTTTCATCCTTTCTCTTTTTGGTAGATCGATCGTCGCGCGTCGAGCTCTCCTCAGCTTCAAGGAGACTCCAAAGGGTAGTAACACCTCCTACGAGTGCTCTCCTTCCGGGGCGTGCGTTCCCTGCCTTTATTCCGAGAAGGTTTCTTTCTTCTTCTTCTTTTTTCATTATTTCCTTTGTTTTTTTCCACAAGAACATTTCTTTTATAGTGTGCCTTATGAGTGGTTGTTGAATTGATATAGCTTAATTTGTTCTTAAACTGCTATAATGTTAAACCTTGCCAACAAAGTTCCCCAGATTATGTTTTTTGGTGATTTGGTATAGTTCTTCTTATGTGCACCTTGTTATTTTAGGCATGAACCTCAACAGTTACATTGCCCAAACTTATTTGGATTTTGTCGCCGAGTGTATGGGGACTTGTTAAATAATCAAATCGGGAAAATTTGTAGTTCTTGTGATATGTGGAGTCGGTGCTTTGGAAAGAGAAAAAATTTATGGGGACACTCATTGACCAGATCCATCATACTTTTCTTTTCTTTTGATTCTTGCTGATGGTGGAGTGCTGGCAAAATCTTTATAGCTTAAGGGCCAGAATTAGTTGCCCAGGAAAGATAATGTAATGAGCCAAGGCAGTGTCTTGTGGAACTGCAGCTTCCATTCAATCAGGTAGACGGTGTGGACATGATATGCGACAAATAACAATTTAAGTGTTCTCAAGGGTGTTAAGAAATCGAAATATTAGATTTAAGAAAATAATCATTGTATAACATGAGAACCATCCACTCAATGAGTTTTCGGTGTGCATAACGATCTGCCTATATATCTAGTATGATCTACTAAATGGACTAATAGATTCACATATGTTTAGCTACTTTCGATTTTGGTTTCTTCAATTGGTCGGCACCATAAAAATGCGAATTTGTTACTTACAGGGGTGAAAAAGGCTTAGGGTTGTTAGAACCTATTAACAGATTAGTCTGTCTACCTAGATTTTTTTTTTTTTTTTTTTTGGGGTTGAATGTTTACCTAAATTTACCTGATGTCTTTTGGTTGAAATTTGACAGCATAGGACATTGGATTGCCATTGCCAGTTTAGGAAATCAATGACTCGAAATTTCTTAAAGACACATGAATAGTTGTTCGAGAAATGGCTATGGATCTTGTTATCTATGCTTTGTTTATTAGTTAAAAGCAATTTGCTGCTTAAAAAATGCAGATAGTATTTTTACTCCTTATCCATGAAATCAATGATTAACCTGCAGCATATGCCAACAGAGGTCCTTACAAGCTTCTTAAATTTTGGTTCTCCTTAGCCAATATCCTCTTCTTTTCATCCTGGTGTTATTAAAACTTCTGAGTGAGATTTTGCTTGTGCTATGGGGTGAAAGAAGTTTTTATGTAAGCGTATATGAGCTGCAGAGGCAAATTCTGGAATTTGATGTAAGCACCTACTCTGTTTAAACATTCAGAACTTTCAGCAGGTCCAAGTTCTTTTATTCAGATTCTGGCTGGTAAATTGTCAAATCATTTTATACATAGTTTAGCTTCTTTTGGATTGAAAGGTCTTGGCAGTGAACCCCTATTATAAGAGTTGGATGAGGAGTAAGCTTCTGATATCAGCATATCTCTAAAATTAATGAATTACCTTAGCTTGCATATTGTCTTTTGTCATTTCATGGTAAAGTTCTAGCCATTTTTTAATCGGCATTATCTTCTTGTAGAAAGATGAAAAGTATCGCTGCAGTGAGACCGGCTATCGTATCCCTTTGAAATGTGTAGAGATAGGGAATAGTAATGTTGTTAGTGGCAAAAATCTCATAGTGGGCGCCTGGCAATGGAAACCTTTCATAAGAAAGTAAAGGGACTTGATATGCTGCATGAAGATGCTGAGCCTACTAAGTCGATGAGTGTCAGAGCTTTACTGGATGACTCGTCCAAATCCAAAGCTGGGCAGGGAGAATACATCACCTACAGAAGCTGTATACCAGCTTTAAATGAGGAGAAGTTGTCAGTCATTGGGTTTGAGGTACGTGATGTAGTGATCGTTTTCTCTTATGATTATGGTTGCTGGTCAGAGAAATTGCTGCTCCAGCCTCAGCCATGTACGTTGTGTTGCAACACGAAGTGTGATGAGTTTTCATTTTGACTTTCTGTGGCTGCAACCAAGTCCAATAAAGTTTGTTCTTCACATCATACAAGTTGCATGCAATTCATAATTTCGCACATTGGCATTACCATTTGATGCATTTTGAGGCTTAAAAGGAGTTATAGATTGATTAGTTCTGGATTCTCAGGTGCATGGAAATGTGCATGTGCATTCAGTACATATGCATAAATGAACATAAGAATAAGAGACGGGAATTTCTCAAGCAACTTCGGTTTTGATGCATATCCATTGCATTTCTTTGACAGGTCATCCTATTATGTCTGTTACTCGCGAGTGGATCATTTATCTACCTCAGGAAAAAACGTTCTGTCACTACAATGCCAGGGGTTGCAGGAGTAAGGATCCCAACAAATTCTAGATTTTAGGTCGCATAGTTGGTGGCATCTTGAGGCATGTCCCGTAAGTAACTGACGTGTCAAAAAGTCATGCAAGTTGCGTGTGATTTTTGTATGCACTTGGAATTGCTGATGGCAGGTCTTTGCGTGATCTGCGAATCATTCGACATAAGGGAGGGGACCATATTGCAAGTGGTCATTCTTTCAGATTTCGTCCAGTCTTTTGAGCATAAGGAGACAGTAAGCTGGCCAAACAGAAGGGTATAATAATAGTGCTTTGAGGCAATTTTACGTATTCTCTCCAGTTTTCTGTAAGTTCTTCCAGCTTTCACTTTCTACACTGTAAACCCTTGTAAAGATGAAAAGTGCTCGATTGCATATGCATTTGTGGTTTGGACCTGGAATACTATGAACCTGACTTGTTGAGAGGAATTTTTGGCTGCCTTTTCTTTTCCAGAGTTTAACTTTTTATGTCTGTTTCTCTTCATTCTTCTCACTCGGGTGGCCAACGGAGATCTACTTCCAATGAGACAGATGTAATGCGTCACACGGCATCACGACTACAGGTTTTAATTTGAATTATCCGAAAATTAGCGAGTGCATAAACATTTCCTTCTGCTTGCTCATTTTCACGTTAAGCATCTGGCATGCTGCTCAAGATCGCTGGTGTAAAGGAACAATTTCAAGGGACGGTCCCTTTTGAACTTCACTGTCTAAAAGGAAGAAAGAATTGATCCAAGGCTTAGTGATTTTGTGATTAAATTTCATCGACCTCTCTCATGTAAGCGAAGAGCTAAACCAGAATTCTAAGTTGTGATCAGAGCCGGGGATGTCCACTGCGTCGGATAAACTCGTAAAGAGCTTTAAGGATGGCAATGACGATGAGTCATTACTCGCATACAAGAAGATTCAGCATCATTAAGAAAGGCACGCAGCAGCTTCTGAAGATCGGTGGATAGTCTTCTAACGTTCTAACCGTACCTGATGTCCAACTCGATCTACGTTGGAAGTCCATCAGATATGAGAACTGGAGTAATCTAAAGAACCAGTCAACCATTGAAGGCATCATCATGTCAGATATGCTCATCTGCTGTATAGACACGTTCGGATCCACAAATTGCAAAAGATAGCAGCGGACGAAGAGTTTCGTTGAAGAGTCCCTGGCCATAAAAAGCTATCTGGTCGGCCAATCTGGAGAACACAAACCCAAACCCAAACCCAAACCCGAATCCAAAACCGCAACCGCAAAAGAGCACGTATAGAAAACAAAAGACCTCAAAATTTTGCTTTCTACCTTCAAATCATCAAACACATCACAAGGTATTGTGTTATTTCTGCTACCTACTCTCACTAAATATACAAGGAAATAGAAAGGCAATTAGTGCCTCCTCTCTCTGTTCTTCCTGAGTGTCAACAAGACAGCAGAGCATACTCAAAACAAAAGAATGAAATTGACAATCACCCTCAATTTAAATAACAAACTCCTCTTTCTTAAAACACATCTACACTGATATGGCTGCGAACCGGGATTACAAACTCGCAAATTTGTTGAAATTACAAAAAATAATCAGGAGTCTTGCGTGTGGTGTCAGGTTCAATCTGACGCGGAGCAGGGTCAAACTGTAGAAAATTCTGGTCCATGTTCTCTCCAATCTCCAATATTGCAGCCATATTACCACATCGGTAACAGTAGTTTGGGGCGCTGAATACAGTGACCACATTCTTCTCCTAAAAGGAAAAAAGAATATCCAAAACTTTAGATAAATGTCCCAGGATTGTTCTGGATTTCAACCAAAAAGGGAAGTAGTTGTGCCCTAGTTCACAGACCTGACACCAATTGTATCCTTCCATGACAAGCTGGTGGGCTCTTGAAATCAGAGTGAGACCATTAGTATGATTGAAATTAGCTGCAATATCCTGTCCAAACGTATAGCCAGCACCTCGTGGAGATATGCCCCACCCACAGCGATCGTCTGGATCAGACCACAAGAGGTCACACATTGGCCCTTCATGCGGAACCTACACTCCACGCACAGCTGAGTCAGGTGGCAGCTTACCACCTCTGATAAAACCTTCTAAAATGCTACACATTACTTGAAAAGAACACCTTAGATGTTGATTTTATGATGAGGATAGCAACTCAATGAAATAAAAGATGTTTCTGCCGGTGCCCACTATCAACCGTCAAAACCACCAATCAGAACAATTACTGTCTTGGATTTCGAAATTGGTCAGAAGTTGACAAGCAAAGTAAATCAGCAGTTGCATTGACAAACTCCAAAGAATTCCAGGTGCATAAGACCCTTGTCAGACTACAAGTCCAAGACAGTATCTTCCTCTATTCTCTCAAACATGGGCATAAAAGAGAATAAGTGCAGGTTTATACTGACGTAGAACAGTGGTCCAAAACATACCTCTTGTATGCGGTCCAAAGCTCGAATGTTATCCAAAGTATCCAAAGAAGGTGATAGACCTCCATGCAAACAAAAGATCTACAACGCAAGAAGAAGCATGATCACTCAGAATCCACATTATTGATATATATTTTCCGTTTGTAACATCATTGATAATGTTACAAAGTAATTTGAAGGTGTATCCAATACCTGACTCTCAATGAGGGCGGTGAGGGGAAGATAATCAAATAAGTCAGTGAAATACTTCCACACATTTGCATTTCCATATTTTCTTAAACATTCGTCATAGAAACCATACCTGAAATTGGCAATAAGAGATATATAAGATAAAAGAGAAATCAAAGGCTGAGTTAATTACAGCAAGTTCTACATTTCTCCACTTTTCAAATGTCACAGGAGAATGCTTCCTCCAAAATCAAATTATAGGAAAGTAACATCTATCTTAACCAATGAATATACCCAGACACAGTCATAAACTACTTAAGCCCCAAACCTGTGACAGGCAATAAGTGGGATCAATCATATGAATCACGTTATGCCATGGCACTCGATTCTATATCAAGTCTTAATAGGCAAAGTTTAAGCATCAAGTTCGAACTGAACCCTTGATCATATTACAGTTGCCCACAATTTACTTGGCCACTTACTAATATATCATCCAATGGGGAAAAATGTCTTCAGAGTTTATATTAAGAAATATACTTTTTTCCCCCTCAAAATAAGCACACATATTTGTCTGAAAACACTAAACGCATAACAATAAGTAGGTTATTAGTCATATAAATCAACTGCCATGTGCTTCTTACAAGGCAAATGCTAAGTTCTTAACGTCATGATACAAAAGATACACTCAAAACTACAGTCTTACACTTGAGTTATTTGCCGGCTCTCATGATTTCCTCTAAGGATTGTGATTCTATCTCTATAACGAACTTTCAGAGCAACTAAAAGAGTGACAGTCTCCACTGAGTAGTACCCTCGATCTGCATTAATGTAATCAACAGAATTAGATAATGCACTTTATACCATTAATCCTTATGAGAAAAAACATGCATTTGACTCCTTAAAAAATAATCAAACAAGTCTAAGAGAAAAGCACTCAGGATCAGGAATTCAGTATCACTCGAGGCTACTGATTACCAAAAAAACATCAACATATTCTAGAAAAAATTTATGCCATTAAACCCAAACCAACACCATAATCTCTGCGTTTGAGAGTTTCTATTTTCTCTTGCTCCCCATAATGACTTGTCAATCCCAGATATGCAATAGTTGACAAATTCAAGCCAGAATTTGCAAGATAAAAAAAAGTTTTATGACACATGAATATGAAACAATGCAGAGAAGAAAGAGAACGGCATTTAGGACATGCGGATGAGGGAGGTGGTGAGAGATAATTTGATCTTCGATGTGCTTGCATAATATGGAAAGACAGTTTGAGTATCATTCTAGATTGTACATCATTTGGTACAAAGAAAACCTTGGATATTGCTCTCAAAGAATAACTTAAGTCTTCTGTCTCGGTTTCCAGGATCATTATTTATTGTTTCGCTGAACTGAGATGGTGTCGGTGCTTCTTGCGGTAGACCAAAGCATCGGTCAAAAGAGGAACATCTTGCCCACTTGCTAACAGCTTCCCAAAAAAGCCCACCATCCTTCTCAAAGTGAGTTAAGTTGTTCAATGGAGATAATGAATGAATCATTGATGCCACCAAATCGGCACTCTAAAGACATCTCGGGGGGGAACACGTAGAACTCCATAATTGCAAACCTAAGCCATGCCATTTCCATCAAACGAAGAGCTTCATTTCATGCTACCGCCATAAGCTCCGTGGACCTTAATCTAGTATTGGAACAGAAAACCCTAAGAGCTCCGATAGTTTCAGCACAAATCCCAAATACACAAAACTAGCATGACCGCCAGGCTCCAAAAAGACGAATTGCAACGGAGCAACGCCGCCAATCCTAGCCGCAGATTCCACTTCATCGACGCAAAGAACTACCGAATTGGTTCCACATAGACAAAATCGAAAGCCGGTCGAGTATACAAAGATCAGGCTGAAACTGACCTACGTAATCGCCCATGAAGAGATAATTGGTGTCGGGCGCGTTGCCTCCTATCCTGAACAGCTCGATTAGATCGTAGAACTGGCCGTGGATGTCGCCGCAGACGGTGACCGGGCACTTGACCGGCTGGACGTTCCACTCCTCGACCAGGATCGCCCTGGCCTGATCGCAGAGCGTCTTGACCTCCGCCTCCGAGAGCGGCTTGCACTCCATCAGCTGCTCGATCTGGCGGTCCAGATCCGCGTGCGACGGCATCGTTCGGCGGCAGCGGCGGCGGATCGCGGGCGGGCGGTGCGGTACGGACTGGAGACGGCGGATCGATCGGTCGGACGGGTTCGCTCCGCTCTGCCGTCGCCGCGCTTAACCGAATCGAACAGAAGCTCCGTTGGGAGGTCGGAACTAGGGTTTGAAGACGGAAGAGGGAGGAGGGAGAAGGGGCCAAAACGCGGCGTTCGGAGGTGCCGAACTAGTTTTTGCCGAACTAGTTTTAAAAATATCTCTACTTTTGAGGCTTTCAACATTAACTCTCCAATTTTTCTCTTTTCTCTCTTTGTGGTTATCCTTTCTTTTCACCAGCGATAGAGATGGCAACATATTTTTCTCCTGGAATTTTGTTAACTAACGACTTCCCCCATAAGAAAAAAAAAACTAACAACTTTCCAACACAAGTTAAATGATAAAATAATATAAAATTTAACTCATTATTATTTTTCAATATTATATATAATTATCAAACGTGGAGCTACGCATATTGAAACCCTACCTATCCAAATGATTATTATTCATGTCGCATGTTAAGATGCGCAGTAAAAACCTAATATGTTTATTAGGAATCTAGAGACGTTGTTGCTCTAATCTAGTAAAGTTCATTGGGAAATAAGGAACGCCATCTATCACCTTCAATTAGGGAGTTAGTTCTGAAATTCCACCCTTGAGATAATCATCAAATGCCGAGCCACTTCTATTTAGACCCTGCCTATCCAAACAATTAATTATGATACCACATGTTGGGACGTGCGCCGAAAACCCATTACCCTTATAGGAGAGTTATCAATAAGAAATCTAAGTCTAAGTCTATCAACATATCCAGTCAGACCCAATAAGTTCGAGTTAATGAGTTATGACTCGCATTACACTGCATCCTCAATGCAAGACTTCCTTTGCATGCCCTCTAGCACGCGCGCCCTAGATGGATTATGTCTAATAGGCACCTCTTGGACACTTATAGATAAGAATTTATTGAGCGCTAGTTTTGGTGTCTGTGCAATGCTTGGATACCCATTTGCTTTAATTTTTGAATCCAAAAATAGAATCAAAATAAGTAATTGTAATTTAGAAATATTTTAAATTGGAATATTGTTAACCGAATTGGAAATATCGAAACGTTTCCAATTTTCATGACTTCAAATTCCAACCGATATATAAAAAGAAGAATCCAACGAAAGAAAGAGAGGCAAAATATGGATAATTCAACTGTTAAATGACATAAGTAGAGAATTTTTCATTGGATTGTTAGATTTCAATCTAATCACCCGATTGATGCACTTTGATTGGAATTCAATTGTGTTTTCGGTAAAACGATGGTGAAACGACGACGCAACATGCAATAAAACTGGTGACACGTCTACCATGTTGGAGTATACTAGAAAATCGATGGGATTCCTAAGTAAAGTGCATCAATTGTTTGGGGATGACAATTTCGGTTGGTAAGGTGATCGCAGCATGGCGGGCAGCGATTGGTCGGGGCCGACGTCGAAAGTCCAAAAAGGCCGATGGAAAGCAGAAGTGGCCGGAGAATCGTTCTCTTGTGTATGTCCTTAGTCAAACATCGGAAGAAAGAAGGAGACTTTTCCAATGTTGTTTTTCTCCTCCAGGGGCTCCCCCTCTGGGCAAGAATCCAAATCAGAAAGACAGCGATGCTTGTCCAATAAGTGGAGCTTGCCTCCCCTTTTAGACATCTTCGCGCGGCCACCTAATGCATTGGCAGTACTCATTCGAGATCGAATCTGATACTTCTACTAAGACGCTGCTCAACCGAGGCTTCTTTTATCTGTCTTTCATCTCTTTCTTTCTTTTTTTTTTTTTTTTCCTGGAACAATTCAAATCGAGTTATAACTACAAAAGTCAGGGTTTCCATCAAAATAAAAGGAAACGTGCTAATGTTGAAAATAAAACGTATATGTGGACCTATTATTACTAGTTCCGACTTAATCATTTGTCGAATCACAAAGTCCATTACTTTATTTAAACTTATCCTAATTTAAATAAAGTAATGGACTTTGTGATTCGAACAACGATATCTCTCTTAAATTTTAATCTCCACGAATTTCATTTTTATAAGAATAAAATATCTATTGAATGATAGTTGTTGACATTAAAAAAGAAAAAAAGTAGATTCGATGTCTCTACTAATAAAATGATCTTTTGGCTTAATTCGATTATACCGGTCAATGACACAAATTTGAGGTGCTCAGATATTTTGTCTCATCTTAGAAAAAATTCAGTGGCACCACGATTCTATGTAAGTAGCTGATGTGACAATCATTTATTCACTTAGATCCATTTGAGGTATGTCCATTCAATTGTAAATCAAATCAAAAAATTAAAATTTGATTTTTCTCTCTCTTCTTTTCCTATCCACAGCCACCTCGGAGCTCACTCCACACCTTTCCCATCATCGCCACAGGCTGAGTCGCCGCCGCTAGGCTGACCACTGTCGTGTGTCCAATCCGAGCCACCCCCTCCATTGTCTTTATGATCAGCTCTGTCTTCCAAAGCATGACCGCTAGTCCTATGTTTTTCTTTATGCTATTTGAACCCGCAAATGTTGCCCGTTGCGGTAGCTCTTCCATGGCCATTGGGATCTTGACCTCGCCTTTAAGGCTTGTAGGCATGGACGAGCCGGTATGGCTGACCTGGTGCCATGTCTCTAAATCTAGAAAGTCGTTCAAGCTAGATAAGGATCAATGGCGTCGCTAACTAATTTGGCATCAAACTTTGCCACTGGCATTGGCGACGAGCTCCAGGGTAAAAGTCAGAACACAAACAATAGCGGGTTTATAAAGAGAGTGGGATGCTACAAGGTGGGGTGGCGAAAGGAGGAAGAGGGAGGGAACTCCCAGCTTGTCACAGCGGTCACGTCAGAATAGTGGGCGTCGAGAACGGAGGTCACGGTGGCTCAAGCGGTGGAGAAAATTAAATTGGATTCTCAAGTAAACATGGCCGGATGCTGTGGATGGAGGAGGAAGAGAGAGAAAATTTTGATTTTTAATTAATTTTTATTTGATTCTAAGTTAATTGATACGTGTCAATTTATAAGTGGATCTGAGTAAATAGGTTTTTGCTGCATCGTATTTTATCGTGATGGACATTAATTAAGGAGGGTGTGTCAGATCACGTGAGTAGACATAGGGCATCACTGTCCAGAGGTGGGAAAAACATTAAAAAAAACATTATATTAAAATAATATCCAAGTGACTAAGGACCATATGAAACAATAAAAATAATATCAAAATAGATATTATTAAGAATTAATATCCTAAAAAATCTAAAATCGGTACACGTGTGATAAATTTATCAAAAAATATTTTTTAATCATGAAAAATCTTAAAGGCGATATACACATGTGACAAATTTACCCATAAAAATCCCAAATTGATATTTAACCCAAACTAAAAAATGCAAAAAACCTCTAACTAATACATTTATGATGAATATACTCAAAAATTACAAAAAAAAATATAATTTTGATAAACAGAGAATGAAATCTTAAGGCGGTATACCGACCTAACCTGTCACATGTCATTCAACTTAATAATTTGACAATAAAATTTAATAAAAACCAATAGAGATTAAATTTGTCACAAGTGCATTAGTTTGGGGTAAAGTTGTTAAATGTGTACAAGTTTGGGGTTTTTTGTGGTGAAAAAATCAATTTAATATAAATTTATCACACGTGTACCAATTTAGGGTTTTCGGGTTATTAACTCTATTGCTAAAGCTGGAACAAAATGTGGAAAATAATCTAAATAAAAATATACTTGATGAAGTAAAGGCAACGTTATGACCAGAAAAAAAAAAAAAAAAAAGGTAACGACAACGCATAAAAATTGTGAACGAATGATTATGATGATTTTGCAAGAATTCTTGTGTCGTTCACATTTTATATATTCTCTAAGATAAATATTTTAATCATACAAAAGAAAAAAAACCTTTAATAGTGAAATAACATTAGTGAATCAATTTTATCAAATATTTTTTACGATTTTAAACGAGTGAATCACTTATATAGTATCGACAGGAATCACTTATAAGCACCATCAATCACGGGAGGATAGAGAAATGATCAATTTGGCATCAATTTTCCTCTAACAAATCAAAGTAATCGTAGCCACATAGAACCATATTTATGCTTATAAAGAGATTCTAACTGTGATAATGGATTATTCATGTTTTCGCTAACCACATAAATATCATTTCATGTACAAAATTAATTCATTATTACCTAAATAATTATCGAATTGCGGGGGTGACAAAGCTGTGTTATGATCCAACTTATTTAATAGACTAAAAGACTAGATTCCCAGGATCATAAAATTAACTAGACTAATTTTCTAGACCTAAACAAAGAGCACCGTAATTTGTCATTTATTTGTGAAAAAATTGGTTTTGTAAAAATCGAGTCGTGTTGCAAAGAGAAAACGACGTCAGCGGACATGCCATTCAACCGGCCCAGCCCTGTCGAATTTCAAGGGGGGTTCGGCCTGTTGAATTACAGTCCGGCCCTACTTTCTCTTAGTAATTTCGTTCGCCTGTCGTAGTAATTTATAGCGATAAGTAACTATTGCCCAATTACAATAAAAAGGAACTATCACCAATTTTAGCTGAAACTGTTATTTGTTTGGCTCGATATAAATTGTACGAATTATGCAAACACGTCCCGAACTCTGTTGGAAGAAAAAAATGGATTGCCTTTGGAAATTATGCCAAAGTACGAAGAAAATTAGAACAGAGAAGCAATTGAGTTACGACCAAAAAAAAAAAAAAAGAAACAATTGAGTTGTACAATTTTTATTGGGTTTTTAATTAAAGACTTTAGTTGTTCAGGTTCTTGAGCAAAACACCATTGCTAATGAGCTAGGCATACATATAATGGGATTATAAGAATGATGGATATTTAGAGACGTTTATTAAATATTATAATTAAAAGGGAAAGTTATTGCTTAGATAGCTAGAGCAAGAGGTTGCATGACGATGATGACATGTTCCTATTTGTGTGCCTCACGCGTGCCTAGAGTTAGCTCCCATCAAATGAATGATTATCAGGAATTCGGTGGATAGAGTTACCCATTTGTCAAGAAAGGAAGATAGGAATCCCACCTTTGTTGAATTTACCGTTAAACCATCTGGTGCATAAACCTTGAAAGTATATTAGGGAAAATTCGTGGTTTCATGAAATCCTATATGAATTCCGTTATGGATTGATCTAGTAGATTGGTGTTGGCCAATAATATTTCTCGCGAGACAGTGGTTAACCCTAAGTTTCTCATACAAATTTTCAAATTTGGTTTGATGAATCATTCATTCGAAATCATGAGATTAGAAGAATTGTAAACAGTCTATCAATTATAAGTAGATTAAATAAATACAAAAGATGTAGATATATATTTTTAAAGTGGCATGAGATGAATGTGCACATGTGGAAATATTGAAATATAGATTTTAAATGAAGAAGACAAACATGTTCGAGCATCTCTCGAGATATGCATTTCTTAGGGATAAATGCATTGTTAGTCTTGTTATGAAGATGCAATCAAGTCTTAAAACTTATAAAAATTGCAATCAAGTTTTAAAATTTATTAAATTTATGCGAGACGATTCTTCTTTGTTAACTTCATCTAACTTGGCTAATGGAAAAAATTGACGTGACTTTTTTATTATTAACCAAAAAAAAAAAAGCTACATCATTTTGATCCAAATCTAATGTTTAATATAAATTTTATTTAAATTAATTAAAAATAAGGTAAATTATATTAAAAAAAAGGAGCGAGGGTCATCAGCCATGCCCCACCATTGCATGCCCTTCCAAGTGATGGTTGGGCGATGATGACTAAGGTTGCAAGTTTCTCAACTCTATCCTTATTTTTAAAATATAATTTAAATAAAAATCATAATACAAATCAGATTTGGACCAAAATAACATCATTTTAATCTTATTTGTCATGTATGGAATTAACGGGAGGCCTCTATTATATCAATTTGATAAATTTTGTGAATTGACTATAATCTTTGTAAGTTTCATGATTTGATTACATTTTGAAGATAAAATTTAAAACTTTTCTTTCGATTGAAGTGGGCTGGAAGATTTTTCAAAATAAAGGTAAGACGGGCCACGTATTTCACGTCCGGGTCTGGTGCCCCGTAGAAGTCGCTTTGCTCGCATAATTACGCACGGAAGGGAACAGCAACCCGTCCGTACGATGATGCTCAGTCATCATCACGAACGAAGCACTTTAAAGTTTAAACTGCCATTAAAGCTAGCCAGTGGCCCCTGCAATCGCCTCCTCTGTCAAGAGACCTCGCTAAAGCGAAGACAACGACGATGGTGCTGGAAGATCCCGAAGAGGACGACGCCCTGTCCTCCTCTCGCTACCGCTATGACGTCTTCCTCAGCTTCCGCGACGCCGACACTAGCCCCGGCCTCACCGATCGCCTCCTCCGCGAGCTCGTGCTCAACGGCGTCCGCGCCTTCCGCGAGGAGGAAGGCCCCGAGGGAGGGGAGGAGATAGCCCCGGGCTTCCTGGTCGCGATCGACGACTCGGCGGCCGCCGTGGCCGTCATCTCCGAGAAATACGCAGACTCGAGGTGGTGCCTGGAGGAGCTCGCGTGCATCGTCGAGCGCCGGAAGCTGTTGCTCCCGGTGTTCTACAACGTGGACCCCTCGCACGTGCGGAGGCAGGCGGGCCCGTTCGAGCCGGGGTTCCGGAAGCACGAGGCGAGGTACGGGGCGGAGAAGGTCCGCCCGTGGAGGACGACCATGGAGAAGGCCGGTGGAATCTCCGGCTGGGATTCGAGGGGCAGGTGAGTAATCATAACCGCGCGATTGTCTCCTTCGTACTTACTCCGAAAGTTCATGATGAATACGGTTGAGAATCAGCAGTCGATTGAACTTAAACCCTTCTTCTTCCGTCTTTGATCGGTTGCTCCTGATCCGAACTCGGAAACTGTGCTGCAGTTGCTGTTCATTTCTAGTCATTTCATCAAAACCGTATTCGGGGAAGTCAGACATACTCGATCTATTTGAAATTTTTTTAAATGTCCGTGATGAATTCCAAAGCCTCCGTCCCTTCCCTTCCGGGCGCTCTGCAGAGGGCGACTCCGAGCAGTCTCTTCTGTGTATTCGAAGACAAATCAAACTGAGAGTTCGGAAAAGGGGGCGTACGATGAAGGAATAAATAAAAGAAACTGCGTAATAAGCAAGCTGGCAAAGGGTATCTTGCTTTGTAGTGGTGCGTCGCGCATGGTGGTTTAAAGAACTACCGGTACGGACAATTAGGAGCAACACCGGCGCATTTTGTGCTGAGGAACACGCCATCTATTAAAGTATCCATCGAAAGTGCTCCTTTGTCTCTCTCTCTAGTCTTCGCCTCGAGTTCTTCATCCTTCGAGCTTGCTGCTGCTTCCATGGACTTCTTCGCTTTTCTCGCGCTGGACACCACGGCTCCCGCTGCTGAGAAATTTCACCCCGCATTCCGCCATGCGATTTTTAAAGGTGCCTGGTGCTTTCTTCTTTCTCTGGCTTAAGTTGCGAGAGTGATCGAATATATATATACATTTTGTACCAAACGGTGATAAGATGAACTTATTGTATAAATGGTTTCTGATACGGTAATCTAATATAAGTTTATACATTCCGATGCATATGATCTAATACCACACGCCTAAATATGTTGAAACACATCATTTCTGCGAGATTTAGGTTTAGTTGTAACCGTGGTATTCATTTTTGGTGGAGAACAATGCTGAGTTTTCTTTTGAAAGAAGAATACTAAAGTCGGAGGTGGCCAATCGGCTGCGCCGGTCACCCTGGGCTTGGCACACTATTGTGTCAGGCCCAGGCACGGGATCTTCCCGTGCCAAGCATGTTTTTATTTATAAATAAATTAAATTTTTTATTAAAAATTAATCAAGGGGAATTAATGAAAAACACTCACCCAATTAAACACGGATAAAGTACAGCTCCATTTTCAAATAATCTGAAAAAAAAAAAAAAATCACATTTACAAATTTCCTGATAACGATCGCACACAAATTACACAAAGATATGTCTAATAAATTCAATAACTTCGACATTGTGTCCCTCAACCATACGGATGATAAAGTGTCTTCGTTTTCCTCTTGTCCATGTTGGCTACTTTTGGCCGCACTCATTTCTCACAATAATCAGTCATATCCGTAGACAGCCGTTTCTACATCTTTCGCTGTCAAGCTACGCCTGTTGTCTTGTATGATCCACTGGAATTTCCTTTACATATTGAACGTTCTTCTCCATCTAGCTAGCTCTGCAATTGCTTGGGGGTTTTTTCCGGGGAAGGGTCTTGATGGAGACTAGGTTAAAGCGTTTGCCCTTACAATTCCTCCCAACCATTGAATCGTTGCATTTCGTCATCATCGAATTTGGCTTGTTGTGACTTGTGAGGTAGAGTTGGCACGTATATGTTGTTGTCACGGAATTCACTAAACGAGTCCTACGATAATTGCACGGTGAAATCCGGATTGAGTTAGGATGATTGGAAATGATTGTTGTTGTTGATGTTGTTCTCCATTATGATGTTTCGAACGCGATCAAATTGTTGTAAGAAGAAAGGAGATGAAATTGGAAGAAAGTAAAAAAAAAAAGTCATAAATCTATTGTATTGATATAAATTCAATTATAAACATTTTAATTGGACCAATTTAATCCTAAACCCTTTTATATTGATGCCGATTCAATCCATGTACCCAATTTAGGCCAAAAATTGCTAACGTAAATATTAGCCGTTATATGTCGTTCTACGTGGCATGGCCCATGATGTATAATGGCCGACACTTACGTTGACATTTTAAAAATAATTTTTAATAGTTCTTTCTAATTTTTTCTTTTCTTTTTTCTTTTTTTTTTTTTCTTTTTTCTTTTTCCATCAATGGCCGACAAGCATTGGGCAGGGGTTGCCAGAGCTCGCTAGCCATTGGATGAGGGTAGCGGCCAAATAAGTATACCCATGTTACATTTACTCCAAACTACCCAACACATGTATGATCATACCACATTTACCATAAATTGTGGTTAATCTAAGAATTTTTTAGCATAAATGTGGCATAGGGATTTTTTGTGACACGAAAATTAATTTGGAGCAATCGTGGCACGAATATACCAATTCGGGGTTGTGAGTGGTGTTAGGCCTCCGGGAATTCGCTCCGATTCCGTTGTCTAATTTAATCCTCGACTCCACTTTACATGGTGATCACGTTCATGACAGGGACGAAGCGGAGCTAATCCAATCTCTGGTGAAGAGAATATTGACTAAGTTGAAGAACACGCCCTTGGGAGTGGCCAAGTATCCCGTTGGACTCGAACGTCGCTTTGAAGAGCTGAAGAGGATCGTGGACGTTAATTCGAAGGGTGTCCTGATCTTGGGATTCCATGGAATGGGAGGAATCGGCAAGACAACCCTTGCCAAGGCTCTTTACAACGAGCTTGTGGTTCACTTCCGACGCCGCAGCTTTGTTCCGAAGATAAGAGAGGCTTCCCGGATGGAAGGTGGCTTAGAATCTCTCCAAGCCAAACTAATCAATGATCTTACCTCCAGTAAAGAGTCAGGACAGCGAATCAAAGACGTTGGCGCCGGCATTGATGTGATAAAAAGTCTAGCATTCGAGGAACCCGTTTTCATTGTGCTTGATGATGTGGACCACATAAGGCAACTTGAGGCACTGGCCGGTAGTCGAGATTGGTTCTACGAAGGAACTCGAATTATCGTGACCACACGAGACCAAAGGGTCCTCACGGAGAGCAAAGTGAATGTGTTTTATGAGGTGAAGGAGTTGACTTCCCCAGAAGCACTTCAGCTGTTCAGTTTCCATGCCTTCGGAAGGGACCAACCGAATAATAGTTTAAAGGGCGTGGCAGAGGAAATTGTGGCTCTCACGGGGGGACTCCCGCTGGCTCTGGAAGTATTTGGATCATTCTTGTATGACAAGAGGAGGGCAGAGGAATGGCAAGATGCATTGCAGAAGCTGAGATGGATTCGACCCCAATGTTTGCAAGATGTTCTTATGATAAGCTTTAATGCACTTGATGACCAAGAGAAGTGCGTTTTCCTCGATGTCGCATGCTTCTTCATTCAGATGAAGATGACGAGAGAAGATGCTATATACGTGTTGAGGGGTTGTGGTCTAAATGCTGAGATAACAATCAAGGTCCTAACAGCGAAGTCTCTCCTTAAAATCATTGAGGATGGCATCTTGTGGATGCATGACCAAATAAGAGACATGGGAAGAGAGATCGTTCAGCGAGAAAACTATGATCACCCTAGTATGCGCAGCAGATTATGGGACCGCAATGAAATCCTCACGGTTCTGAAGAACAAGAAGGTAGGGAAGACTGTTTTCCAATTGACTTGTACAGATGAATTGCTTAAACCTCAGGAGCATTGATCTGTCACAAACTTCTATTGTCGTTGATCCAAAAATCTTCTTAAAGTAGATTGATAGCTGATGCAGTCTCAGTTCGATAGTTGTTTCTTCTCATATATATGTTCGTTAATAGTCCAACAAACATGCTACAAGTAATTTTGAGTCAACAGGTTGGCAATGACCAAATTTTTCTTTAAAATCTCACAAGATGAGGTTTTTAAGCTTATCTATCGAATACTTGCGTTGCTCCTTATTCGAAAATTATTATATGCATTTCGGCCTTCCCTTTTTGAGAACTTGATTTGATTTCATATCTGAAATGCTTTTATGTCAAATGGTCACAGGGAACAAGAAATATTCTGGGAATTGCCTTGGACATGGGAAAAAGGGAGGAGATAAGCATTACAGATGGACTAAGACATAACTTCATTTTGCACCGCTCTTTTCAGTCAGCATTTGCATACTTCATAGAAATGTGCAAGAAATGTTTTCCCTGGAAGCAAGACAATGAGGAGGTGGTGACTTTGCAAACTACTTGTTTTACAGAGATGGTCGACCTTAGGCTGCTTCAAATTAATCATGTGGCACTGGATGGAGGTTTCGAGCATATACCGGCAGAATTGAAGTGGCTTCAGTGGAAAGGGTGCCCTCTGAAGACATTTCCTTTCGACAGTTGCCCTCAAGATCTTGGAGTCCTTGACCTCTCGGAAAGCAAAATCACTAGTATGCGGGAAAGGAGACATTCTATGAAACAGGTACGTTATGCGAAAACCTCGTGACTTGTAGATGATTCTACTTCAGTGCTGCCTAGACCTTAGCAGCAGTCAACTATTTTGATGTGATGAGAGTATGTACCACTGGAGTCAACATCTGGCCTCGTGATTATGAATACCAAAGTACCTTCTATAAAAGATTTGTGGATGGATAATCGATGAGAAGGTTATATCATTTGGGCTGAACTCAAGACTTTTTCCTGTTTTATTAATCTTTGTAGAATAGGTACAGAAGGAGACAAACCCTTTGACACGGGTGCGCTTCTTATCCTGTCTTCCTTCTTTGAACATCTTCAAGAAATCCATTAAGTTTACTCGCCGGCAAAAGAACTGAATTTTGCTCCTAGAATTCCATCTGTCAGCCTGGCATTTCCATCCATAAAGATACCAATTGCTTCTACCGCTTGCTTCTTGACTCTTTTCTTGCACTTTTACATAAGCAATTTATGCGTATGCTCCTCTACTTTCCATCTTTGCCCTTTACTTTTGTCAAAAGTTTGTTTCCCTCAATGTTCTCTACCATAATTATTTTGCTTCTAAAATACTCTTGTTGACAGTTGGCTAAGAAATTGTTGGTCATGGATCTCCGTGATTGCTACGACCTTACTGATATCCCCGATTTATCTGGGTTTGATGTTGGAGAAACTGATTCTTGTGCATTGCAAAGGACTTCTGAAGATTCATAAGTCAGTCGGTGACCTGACCAAGTTAAAATATTTGAATCTCAGTGACTGCTCCAATCTTTTGGCATTCCCGAGTCATGTCTCTGGATTGAAATGTCTCGAAACGCTTGTCCTCTCTGGTTGTTCAAAGCTCAAGGAACTCCCGACAGACCTTGGTGGCATGAGATCTTTGAAGGAGCTTTTCATTGATTACACAGCGATAGCGCAACTTCCTCAGTCAATCTTTCGTCTCACAAAATTAGAGAATTTCAGTTTAAAAGATTGCAGTGCACTGGAACAACTTCCTGATTGCATAGGAGAACTGGGTTCTCTAAAGAACATATCTCTTGATGGTTCGGCAATCAAAGGACTTCCTAATTCAATAGAGTCTTGGACAGAACTTGAGAGACTAACTCTCGTGCTGTGCAGATCGCTCACGTCACTTCCTGATACGATTGGGAATCTCAGATCATTGACACATCTTTTCCTTGGTTGCAGTTCGCTGACACAGCTACCTGCTTCTGTAGGTCACTTATCCCGGTTAAAAGACCTGTCCCTCAATCGTTGTAAACATCTAAGCCAATTGCCTGACACAATTGGTGGCTTGTCATCTTTGGGTTTGTTAGATTTAGCGGGAACAGGAATTGAAGAACTTCCTAGTCAGGTTGGGGCTCTGAGCATGCTTGAAAAACTTCGGATGACATCGTGTCGTTCACTTAAAACATTACCAGAGTCCATTGGAAATATGTCGAGCCTCACCAATCTGTGCTTGTATAACACCATGATAACAACACTGCCAGAGTCCATAGGAATGCTTGAAAGGCTTCGCACCCTAAGACTAAGTCAATGCACACAACTCAAGCAACTACCTGCTTCACTTGGGAAGTTGAAAAGTCTGGTTTACTTTGTAATGCCAGATACTGGTGTCACAGAATTACCCCTGGAATTTGGGATGCTCACAAGCCTGACATCATTGATAATGAGAAAAGAGCTGAATAGAGAACAGCCTCTAAAACATATCGTTCTTCCAGAGTCCTTTGCAAATCTCTGTTCATTGAAAGAGATGGATGCTCATGCTTGGGGATTTTCAGGAAGCATCTCTGATAATTTTGAAAGGTTGTCGTCCTTGGAGGAATTGAATTTGGGTCGTAACAATTTGTCTAGGTTGCCATCCAGTCTGAGGGGCCTTGTGCTTCTAAAAAAGCTCGATTTGTCTCATTGTAACAAGCTCATATATCTGCCTCCACTTCCCTCAAGCTTGATTGAGTTGAATATGGCAAACTGTACTGCATTGGAGCGTATATATGACTTGACAAATGTGGAGGGTTTAAAGGAGCTGAATTTTACCAGTTGCAGCAATTTAGTTGACATCCCCGGTCTCCAGGTATTGAAGTCTCTAAGAAGTTTATTTTTGGGTGGTTGCAAAGCGTGCTTGCCAGCAGTGAGGAGAAGAATTGAAAAGGTGAAAAGACAACTCATAGCTCCCACTTTGAGAGAATTAATTTACTGAAGCAAAAGATAATTGAAGATCAGTTCTCAGTTTTTCGCCCTTTGTTTAGTATGTTCAATCATGAATGCAGAAAATTTGACCTTAAATGTGTTTTTCATGGAAAATTCAGGTTGCTTTAAAGCATTTGTACCACTTGAGTGTCCCTGGGAGCGAGATTCCACGATGGTTTTCTCAGGAAATTTCTCATTTTTCTGCTCCAAAGAACCGCAAGATTAGAGGAATAATTTTCGCTGCTGTTGTCTCTCTGGACAGTGTACACCCGGGAAACATTCCACTGCCAGAAATCGTGGGCATTAAAGGAAGGCTTCTCAGGCTTGAAGTTCCAATACACACCACGGTGTTTAACCTGATGGGGGTCCCCGACACAAGTGAGGACCAGCTTTACTTGATTAGATTTCCGGAATTCAGGCCAATGGTTCGGATGTTAAAAGAAGGAGACAGGATAGATATAGTGCTGCGAGACCCGCCCTCCTTTCCTGGGCTCTCACTGAAAAAGCGCGGGATATATCTGGTTTTCGAGAACGATGATGATTTTGATGGTAATGAAGAATGGTTGGAGGAATCCCAGAAGTCAGTGTCTCAGAAACTGGCCAAGTTCCTCAGCTCCTTGTGAAATATATTTTTCTTTATCCTCATAATGAAGTGACAAAAAGCTACTCTAAACTTCTACTTTAGAAACTCTTTCATCACTCAACCACTTCACAGCATGCCTCTTTCGGCGATATTAGGTCAGGGTTCATTCCTATAGTAAAAGGACTTGTGTATGTAAGGTGATGATACACCTTTTCTTGCAAACAGCTTTCGCCAACAGAAAAGAATAGGACAGCTCCGAAAGATATTTTCTGCCTTTCTCTTGCGTAAGACCAAATGATTAAGCACCAAGCCGCAAGTACTTACGCAAGGACTCTATAATTACTTCTGGGTTTGAAGAGGATCATAAGAAAATAATTTAGAAGTTTGGATCACTTTTGAAAACTTGAGAAAATGTTCTACTTTCAACAATCACGCTTTCAGCAATTCCTAATAGCCATCCAACTTTTTTGACTGAGGCTCGGTTGGTTTGTCATCCTCAAACAACTTAGGGATGCAACCAGCGATGGCTCCCAGAGTAGTGCCCAAAATAAACTAACAGATTTCCCACTCATCCAGACAAAACGCAACCAGGTGCACTAATGAAATATAACAAAGGAATTCCTTATTGCCGCCAACCAAGCAATGGCAATTCAAGAAATGAGCAGCGAGCCGGTTGTGAATAAAAGGTGAGCCACCATTATGAAGAAAAGCTTTGACAAGAAACAACGAACAGGAAGACACAACAGGACGTTTCCTGAAAAGCACGCAAGACTCCACGGTTTGGCAACCATAAATACACGTACAGAATGAACGTAAGCAGTATTCCTACCGCTCTGAAACAAGCGATACTCAGCATCTGGATTGAGTCTGAAAGTCTGGTTTCATTGCATCCCTCCCTTTGCTTCTGTTCAGGGATGTGTACGACCCTTTGTCGAGAAGAGCAATTTTGAAAGAGAGAATCCTAAAGATTGTAAGTTTGCGATTCTTATAATAATAGAGAAACTCAAAACGGTCTAAAAATTTCATTTTGTAGTAGTAATGAACGGATAAATGTACATCCGAGCTAGTAACTAGGCAATGCACGGACACCCATTCGCTTCAATTTTTGGTGTTAAATTTTGGTATTCTAGAATAGAATCGAAACTTTCCGTGATTTAAGCAATTGTAATTTAGTAATAATATAAATTGGAATATCGATAACCAAATTGGAAATATCAAAATGTAACCGATAGAAAGAAAAAAGAATCTGACGAAAAAAGAAGGAAAATGTAGGTAATTCAATTATTAGATGGCTGCGGCAAAAAAAAATAAAAATTTGTTAGATGGCATACGGAAATGAACTAAAGAGTTTCTCATCGGATTGTCAAACTTCAATCTTAATCGCCTGATTGGGTGATGCACGTTGATTGGAATTCAATCATCTTTTTGGCGAAAGAGAGGTTCCCAAATTTATTATTGAGAAAAATTACTAGCTTACTTAGCCAAAAAAAAATATATTTTTCAAAACACTAATCTCAACACCACCAAAAAGGTCCTCGGAAATTGCAAACTTTTGATCACTTAATAAGTACACGGAGGTATATTTGTTTATAATGGTAAAAGTCACCTGAAGAGTAAAATCATATTGAACATGTTGTTAAGAAAGATGTGATTCTTTGGTAAGTGAAGTTAACCAAGAGAAGGAAAAGAACCTTGTTATTTGTGACATCCCGAATTTTCAATTCTATTTTCAATTAAATAAATCGGACCTTTCATCGATGCGCCTATAGTGCTATTCTCAGAGCTGATCACTCCTGAGATAACTAGACTATCTGGGGAAGTCATTAAGGGATTTTAATGCAATAGACTTGAGAATTCGACTAGAAATCGACTGTTCGACCGTGTTCATCTGTAGAGATCACTAAAAAGTCAATTAGAGATCATAAATAGGTCGGTTCGACAGAGATGTGTGGCTAAACGTGGGTGATTCCACCAATTTGCAAAATTTTCGTCGACCGTCACTATATTGATTTTTCTATCGTTTTGGCACCCTATGTCCGTATTTGAAACCTCGAGATTTTCACGACCACCGAGAGTCGCCAATGTGTCGAAGAGGTTCATTGTGACTCAAATAAAATCGACCACGGGTCATTTGCACTAAAAATTTCTAAAAACTACCCGGTAGCCTAGGTCATACTAAAATTGCGTCAGATTGAAATTAACCGTGAATTTGAATCCGATTTTAGAAATTGAAAGTTCTGTCATGTCACAAGTCATTTTAGAAATGTCGGCTCATCCTCCGAAATTTTTTTTCTGCAAACCGAGATTTTTGGCGAAAAGTCGATATAGGGCCGTTTTCAACCGGAAAATTCAAAGGACCGTTTTTAATCGCAAAATTGGGATGCAAGTTGGATCTATTGGCGAGGAAAAATGCCAATTTAATCGAGGATGTCTTAGTGGAATTTATAGAGGCCGCATTGCACCGGTTCAAGAGAGATTGGAAGTGGAATTGAGGTGGATTTGAGCTAAATGCCACCAAAATTCGTAGCCCCCCTTGGACACAACTTTTGGACCACCTCCCAAGCTTCCTAAGCAAGCTATTGGCTGGAAATTGACTGTGGATGCCAGCCACACTTGGTGGGACCAAGCCAAGGAGACCAAGAGATGAGGTTGAAGACCAAGTGGCCCCACAAGCCAAGGTTGTCTCCCCCTTCTCCTCCTTCTGCCTGTCGGCACCCTTCCCCTCCATTCTAGCTTGCTTGAAGCTTCCTTAACCCAGAAAACTGAGCAGCTCAGTCCTTCCCTTGCTGTTGACGCCCGCCAAGCCACCTGGAGCCGCTGCGTCGCCGTCGCTGCTAGTTGAAGTCGCGTTCGAGCTTCATTGGTCGCCGTCCAAGCTATGTCGTTCTCGCTTGTTCGCACAGGCTACCTGAGCCCGTGTGGAGGTCATTGGAATTTGTTTCGCCGCCAAACAGCCGTTGTCTCCACCCGCCTAGCCGCCGTTGCCTCCGCCGCTCTTGTCTCGCCGAACCAGCCATTGGTTCCACCTTTCTTGGCCAATATAAAAAACCGAAGTCCCTAGGTCCACAGCCACTGTTTGGCCTGTTTTGGTGCTCTTCCGGACCTCTCTTGGTGGTCCCGCCTTGGAGTTTATTGATCCTCTCCGTATCCCCATCGTTGTGGTCCCGTTAGAGTTTAAAGTATTGTAACGGTTTAAATTTCGAAGACGAAATTTTTATAAGTGGGGAAGAGTTGTGACATCCCGAATTTTCAATTCTGTTTTCAATTAAATAAATAGGACCTTTCATCGACGCGTCTATAGTGCTATTCTCAGAGCTGATCACTCTTGAGATAACTAGACTATCTGGGGAAGTCATTAAGGGATTTTAATGCAATAGACTTGAGAATTCGACTAGGAATCGACTGCTCGACCATGCTCATCTGCAGAAATCACTACGGCACAGTTAAAAGTCGATTAGAGATCAGAGATAGGTCAGTTCAATAGAGATGTGTGACTAAACATGGATGATTACACCAATTTGCAAAATTCTCGTCGACCGGCACTAGATTGATTTTTCTATCGTTTTGGTACCCTGTGTCCGTATTTGAAATCTCGAGATTTTCACGACCACCGAGAGTCGCCAATGTGTCGAAGAGGTTCATTGTGGCTCGAAGAAAATCGACCATAAGTCATTTGCACTAAAAATTTCTGAAAGCTATCCGGTAGCTTAGGTCATCTAAAATCACGCTAGATTGAAATTAACCGCGAATTTGAATCCGATTTCAGATATTGAAAGTTCTGTTATGTCACAAGTCATTTTAGGAACGTCGACTCATCCTCCGAATATTTTTTCTGCAAACCGAGATTTTTGGCGAAAAGTCAATATAGGGCCGTTTCCGATCGGAAAATTTAGAGAACTGTTTTTTATTCGCAAAATTGTGATGCAAGTTGAATCTATTGGCGAGGAAAAATGCCAATTTAATTGAGGATGTTTTAATGGAATTTATAGAGGCCGAATTGCATCGGTTCAAGAGAGATTGGAAGTGGAATTGAGGTGGATTTGAGCCAAATGCCACCAAAATTTGTAGCCCCCCCTTGGACACAACTTTTGGACCACCTCCCAAGCTTCCTAAGCAAGCTATTGGCTGGAAATTGGCCGTGGATGCCAGCCACACTTGGTGGGACCAAGCCAAGAAAACCAAGAGATGAGGTTGAAGACCAAGTGGCCCCACAAGCCAAGGTTGTCTCCCCCTTCTCCTCCTTCTACCCGTCGGCACCCCTCCCCTCCATTCCAGCTTTCTTGAAGCCTCCTTAACTCAGAAAACCAAGCAGCTCGGCCCTTCCCTTGCCGTCAACGCCAACCAAGCCGCCTGGAGTCGTTGCGTCGCTATCGCTGCTAGTCGAAGTCGCGTTCGAGCTCCGCTGGTTGCCGTCCCCGTTCCGCCGTCCAAGCTATGTCTTTCTCCCCTGTTAGCCGTCCAGCAGGCTGCTTGAGCCCGTGTGGAGGTCACCGGAGTTCGTTTCACCGCCAAACGGCCGTCGTCTTGGCCCCCCTAGCCGCTGATGCCTCAGCCGCTCTTGTCTCGCCAAACCAGCCACCGGTTCCACCTTTCTCGGCCAAGATCAGAAACCGAAGTCCCTGGGTCCGCAGCCACTGTTTGGCTCATTTTGGTGCCCTTCCAGACCTCACTTGGTGGTCATGCTTTGGAGTTTATCAATCCTCTCCGTGTCCCCATCGTCGTGGTCTTGTTGGATCGCTAATCAAGTGAGTTTACTCACTAATCCCTGCTTAAAAATTTAATTATACTTAAGGGTTGATTAGTTTAAGTTAATTAGGAATTAGGTGGTTAGTTAGAACGGATTAGCAATTTAGTTAATCGATATTGCATGTTAGGTGGTTAGAATAGCACAATTAGCGAGTAGATAAGTCGT
Source organism: Eucalyptus tenuipes (assembly GCA_014182365.1). Classification (NCBI taxonomy): domain Eukaryota; kingdom Viridiplantae; phylum Streptophyta; class Magnoliopsida; order Myrtales; family Myrtaceae; genus Eucalyptus; species Eucalyptus tenuipes. The sequence goes on along the minus strand of CM024538.1, from coordinate 29,853,317 downwards.
AGTATTTATCCAACGAGTCTCGGAATTTTTTTGAGCCCGTTTTAGTATTTAATTAGGCTTTTCCGGCCCAAGTGTGCATTATTGGTATTTATTAATTATTTTCCGTAATTATTTTTTTTTTAGAAATTAGACCAGGATAGGCGGTGACCGAAATTTCGTGTCGATTGCAATGGTGTGGTTTGATTATTTAATTGAGTGCTAATTTGTGCTAATTGAGTGTGATTTGTGATTTTGAGGATTTATCCCAAAAATTTATTAATTTCTGTAATTAATCGAAAAATACCTGACGTCGGTTTACAGCGCCAAAAATTTGTTTTTGGACCGTTGGAATTCGTGGGATTTTCAAGAGGAAAAATATTGTATTTTGGCTAAGGCACGTTGACACCTAAATTTTTGGGATTGATTTTTAAATTAAATAAAAAAAATAAAAAAAAAACACATATGGCATATGGTTTAGAAACATTTTTTTTTTTTTTAGGCCGCCGGTGAAGGGAAGATTTTTTACATATTCCGTTCAGATTTTTCATATTTTTAGGTAATATACACTAAGGGGTGTATTTTGTGCAAAGAGGGAATTTTTATGGATAGAATATGTGAGAAATATAAAAGGGAATATTGCGCGGGATGTGTATATTTCAACGACATATTTAGGGTATCGTACGCGAAAGGAAAAAATATATACCGCAAAGATATATTTTTAGGCGCATATAATCTCGCGTGCAATAGAATTGGAGGGGCCACACAATTCCATACACGGCCAGCATTGGGAGAGGACACGACACATTGAGAGAGAACACAAGTCACGAATCTCGCAGTTGTGTTGCGGTGCTCCATCACGTTCTGCAGTGCCCTTACGCGACTGCCCTTCCCATATTGTCGTGGGGGTTATATCTAACACCACCACCAGCTTCCACTACTTTCATCGAGCGTCCCCCGACGTGTATAGCTCGTTGTTCTGCATACTCCTGTCCAGCGCTCCTGCAATCTAACTCGGTGATCCTGTCGCAAAAACCAGCAAGCTCACGTGCACATCGTAGCCTTCCTGGTGAGATCATCTTGTCCTGTAGCCTCGGCGTGAAGTCAAGACGAGATGTTGTCCAGGTGCATCTAGAAGTCTCTAGCTCTCAGCTCGTCGTTGACCAGCAGATCATCAAAGATCGTGGGTTGTTTTGGCTTTTGGTCAAAACAGTGGAATTTGTCTTTTATTATGTGATGAATGTTGAAGAATTGCTTGTCAACTTTTGAGGAAGAAGCATCAGAGGGATTGAAGACAAAGGATCGTGACTTCGGAATTCTCGGTGGAGGTTATTTGGCCGCGAAGTCACTCGAAAATTCAACCGCTGTCTCAAGCCAACGTGAGTCGTGGCGCTTTGCTGCCGTGCCATTCACCGCGAGCGCTCGTGACGAACTCCACCAAGATAGCACTGCAAGCACACCGCGACTCACTCATCGCCGATCCATTGTTGATCCACCGTGAGTCTAAGCCGCTGATCCCCCAACTACGTAACAACGAGCGGCACCCGTACCAATCAATAGCCTTGCGACAATCACACTGAGAAGTTGCTGCTTCGGCTGTCGCGACTTCAGGAGCCCTAGAAATTCACAAGCCCGGCCACGCCTGCACTTGCGCCGTGTCCTATTGCGGTTCTTGACGAAGTCGTTGTCCAAGTTTCATCATCCCTAATTGCAACATCCGACAGAGATTCAACACTGACTATCTCTTTTCTTGTTCGGGCTATCTCGGTAGTTTATAGATTTGTCTTTGCAGGCGTCCAGGTGGCTAGCTAGTTTTTTTAATGGTGGTCCCCAGTAGTTTCCAATACGTTCATATAGAGAAGGAACAAAAGAAGACCAAGTGAGAAGACATTCGGCCACCGTTCATCTCCGGATTACTAAATACGTGTCATCGATCATTCCCCGTTGAGCACCACGAACCATCATCGACCACGGTTCGCGATCCATCATCAAAGATCCATATTGCCGGTTCCAATTTGGGAAGCTTATTTGTACGATAATTTGAATTAGGTAATTATCTCGTTTTCCTTCAATTTGAATATTCTACGATTCAATTTGATTGAGAATATTGCATGATTCCTAAATTTGAGTGATAGACATATCTCCCAATTGGGATTTATTTCTTGATTCGCAACCGCACTTAATTTTTTATTTCATCTATAAGGCTTTAGATGGAATAATTAATTACGCGGGAATGAAATTGATATCTTGATTTTTAAGGCTTAAGATCAATTTATCGATTTTATTAGCGAAATAATCAAGTTTGAATTTCAATTTGAGTGTTGGATAACATTTTTGATGACTATTGATGGTTTGGTGCTTATCTTTTAATTGCTTTATTTATCCCGAAAATACAAAAAAATGCATTTGCATTCCATGTAGATTAGAATTGATTGCATGATAGGTTAGTTATTTTTTTTAAAATGCATGTTAAGAAGGCATTTAGAATTAGATAATATCTCACTTTAGTTAGATTTCTATTTTTAGTAATTTTTAATTACGAATTTTCATAAAAAAAATACAAAAAATCATGCGCATGTCATATAGAATTAGATTTATGAAATGCACGTCATTTAGTGATTGTTGCTAGGTTCATTTAGTTAGAAATTGCTCGTCATTAGAATTAGGTCATTTGATTAATCTGGATTGCATATTTAATTGTTGCATTTCTTTAATTTCGAATTTCATGAAAAAAATTTAGAATAAATTCATTTCATGCTTTAGGATAGATTGCATGCTTATTCATGTCATATAGTTTAGGTCATATTGCTGCGTCATATCATTCCATGTTAAATTAGTAGCATGCATTGCATGATTCTCATTAAATAAAGTGCAAACAAAAATTGAGTGATTGCGTGTTAATTAGAAATCATATCTAGGATTGTCTATGTGAATTCTGATCTAACAACGCAGATGCTTTCGTTGCTATGAGGTAAGTTTTTGCAATTTATTCAATTGTTTTATCTGGGTGTTAAATTGGTGGTTTGCGCACCCGCATGATCGCCTCACATGTTAGGGAAGTGAATTAAAATTAATTCAAGCTGCCTGCAAAATATTTTTTGGAAATAAAAAGAGAAAGGTACCGAAAGGGCATTAGGATAGTCTAGTGCAACCAAGTCCCCGTACCCAAAATCTCTGGTTCGTAGGAGTAAGATAATTCTCCCATTATTTTACTTAGGTGTCTAATCAACCTACCTTAAACCGATTAGTGGCGACTCCTAGATAATAACTTTTTGCATGCTAAAACTTTAAGTCGCGATTTGGTATGGGCTTGGGAGAGCCCGAGCTAAGCTTAAAGACTTAGTAGTCCATTAACCTAGTTTTAGGTGGTGTACCCAAAAATTAGGTCGCGACAAGGCCGACCGTGTACCCACACACAATTATTTTTATCGTGTATGATAAAAAAAATGGTGAAATTCTCAATTGGTGAAAACAATGTACTATATCAACCTGAGGGCTTTGATATGTCAGTTTAGCGTGAGTAGTACACTTTATCAGCTTAGAGTAAGCATCAGGAGTATACTATATCAATCCACGGGTTGGATATGTTAGCTTAGCGAGAGCAGTATACCGGTATACTATATCAGCTTGAGGGCCTTGATATATCAGCTTAGCGCGAGCAATATACCTTAACCTTATCAGCTTAGTGTGAGCTATACTAATTATCAGCTTAGTGCAAGCTATACTAACTATCTTCAGCTTAGAGCGAGCAGTTCTTGATGGGATCGAACTTAATAGAAAGTATTGATTGGAATGACCATGAGATGGTCTTGTTGACATTGAATCGACTGGGTTGATTGATCGATGGTTCGATCTGTTGTGACAATTTAATCTGTTGATGTGATGCAATGAATTTATGAATTGTACTGACTTGCAAGAAGAAAACGAGACAAAGGTAAGTCCTCTGGCTAGTGATTGTGCTTAGGCAGCCCTTGGGGTGTGTTTTCTTCCTAGTCGGGTCTTAGGGGGTGAACTTGCTGAGACGTCGTCTCACCCTATTGTGGGATAACATTTTCAGGACCATAGATGACAGCTCCTCCCGAGCATTTTGGACAGCCAAAGAAGGTGACCGAGCAGAAGTTTTTCATTTCGCTGCTTGGAGACCCAAGAGGATGGGTTTATGAGCTGGTGAAATCCGTGGTCTGGGTTGATGAGGCCTTACCCCATAAGGTACCTCATGAATTCAAATCATAGTATCGTCAAGAGCGGAATGGGCAGAGAGAGGGTCCCATTCCGAAGTCTGAAGTCCCCTTGTACGTACTAGAGGTTGCTTTTGGGAAAGGCACGGCCAACCCTCCAGGTGGTTCGGTGGTAGACCCAGATCTGTCAGAACCTGAGACTCCGGAGTACTAAACTGAAGGCTCCAATGAGGAGGAGGAGGAGGATCTGTAGTTTTATGAAACCCCCTTGTTTTGCAGACCTTGTATCTATATGTTGGCTTGTATTGTATATGTGACATGGTTTGTTATATATATATATATAGATAAGTGTGGTTTGATTTTCAATTTTCGAGAAAATTGTGGCCCTACTTTTCTATCTCATCTTATTATTGTCTGGAGATTAATTATTCGTTTCCGCATGTGCATTAAAAATGAACGGGTTGGCGATGTGTCATGGGACATTGCTATTTAATCGATCGCAAAGGGATGGGCACGCGCTCGGAAGATCAAGGTGTGACATTATTAGAGCGTGTTTTCGATGTAATTGAAAGGTAAGAATATTGTGAGAATAGAATATCTAGGTCTTGAGCTCCACCTAGGAGAACAAAGATAGGATAACAGGAGACGCAAAGTAGACAAGAAAGGAACAGGAGAAGAAAGCAAGCAAAAGAGAAAAGCGATGCTTTATTGTTTTCCATGATAGTTTGGAGAAGGGATATGAGCAATGCAAATCCTAAAGTACGATGGAATTCAAAAGTTTTTAAAAAGTGTAATTAAGTACTAAAACTTATTAAATTGGTACAATCGAATTCTTCCGTTAACACAATTAATTTGTCTAATGGAAAATATTGACGTGGCATTTTTAAATTATTTTATTCTTATCTTATATAATAAATTTAAAAAATAAAAAATTGGGAAAAAAGAAAAGAAAAAAAGGGTAAGGACTCGCGGCCGGGTGCTATCGCCGCCGTCACCCATCGCTAGCTCTAAGCGAGGCTCACCTAGACTAGGTTGAGGGCACCCAAATCTAGGTGACGCTGGCCCTTCTCTAGGGTCGGCGACGATCACCTACCTTGGGCGAGGCCTCACCAATGATTGCCCCAGGCGATGCCTTGCCAACCCCTCTAGCAATGGGCGGTAGCGACGATAGCGCCCACCGGCATGTCCCTAACCTACTTTTTTTTCCATTTTTTTATAATTATTTTAGAATTTATCTGTTTTTAGTATTGTTTAAATAAGATTTAAAGGAAAAAGTAATAAATAAAAACTTGCGTAGGAGAGAAATTAATTTTAAAATGTCAAATCATCATTTTTCATTAGATAATTTGATGGTGTCAATTGAAAGACTTGATTACACTAATTTAATATATTTTAAGATTTAATTACATTCTTTGAAAATTTTAAGATTTGGTTATACTCTTGCCACAAGTTTTTAAGCTTGTAATGCATATATTCTTCGGACAATCTCTTCGCCGAATCGAGCTTGCGTCCACCGTTGATTTTGTGCGCTTCACGCGTCCCTAGAGTTGGGTCCCCATCAAATAAATGATTATCAGGAATTCGGTGGATAGAGTTACCCATTAGTCGAAAAAGAAAAGACATGAAACCCACCTTTGTTGAACTTAGCATTGAACAATCTAGTGTAGAAAACCTCGAAAGTATTTAGGGAAAACTCGTGGTTTTATAAAATCCTATATGAATTCCGTTATCGATCGATCAAGTAGATCGGTCTCGACCAATAATATTTCTTGTGAGACAATATTTAAATCCAAATTTCTCATACAAACTTCAAAAACTTATTTTGATGAATCCTTCATTTGAAATCACAAGATTAGAGGAATCATAGGCCATCTAACAATTATAATTGGATCGAATAAATGCAAAAGACACACATATTGTTTCACCGAGAAGGTTCTCAGACAAAATTTCTTTCATCGAAAGATAAGTTTTCACTTTTTTTTTGTGTGTTTATATTAGGTCCTGTGTCGTTTTGGAAAGGAAGTTACCGATTCTAATGTGACTATGATAAATAAAGGATAAATCTAAAGTGATTGAAAGTAAATGCAAAAGGAAGATAAGTAAAGAAAGATATCCGAAACTGAGTAAATTCAGGTTTTTTTTCAACTGTGTGTTCCCTTTACAATAGTGTCTACTCGACTATTTATAATCATTGAATTGCAAATAATAGTCCTCTTGTGGTCATCACTTCAATTTTAAATTTTCCGAAATCTTTGATGCCACGCCAATAATTGCATTATTTTGTCCGTGAATTCGTTGGTATCGAAGCCTTCAATAACTGCCTTCATTCTTATCCTCTTCTCAAGTGATAATTGGTATCGAATTGTCAGTACCCGTGCTCCTAGACCCTTATGCTTCACAAGCCTCGGGCTTATTGGGCCTTATTATTCACCCATGGCCCACTAAGCCATTTTTGGTGTTAACAAATATAATTTTTTTAAATGGGTTGAGATGAATGCGCACATGTGGAAATATTGAAATTTAGATATTGAACAAAGAAGACAAACATGTTCAAGCATCCCTCGAGTACGTATTTCTTAGGGATAAGTGTATTAAAAATCATATTATAAACTATCATGAAAGTGCAATTGAACTTGAAACTTACAAAAAGTGCAAAAAGTCATAGGATATGTCAAATTTGCGCAAGGAATTATTTTCGTCAACTCCATCTAACTTATTGCGTAACTTCTTTTATCATTAAAAAAAGAAGTCATTTTGATCTAAAATTGATTTTTAATATAAATATTATTCAAGTTAAATTAAATATAAGATAAATTATAAATAAACAAAAAAGGAGCGAGGGTCGCCAATCATACCCCACAATCGCCTGCCTTTCCAAGCGATGGTTGGGCGATGACAGCCAGGGGTGCAAGTTTCTCGACTCTCTCATTATTTTAATCATGTTTTAACTACGCTGTGTCACTTAAGATAGAAAAGAGATCGAAAGAAAATCACGTAAGCATTTTCTGCTAGATGGTGAAATTAATGAAATAGTTCTATTATATCAATTTGATAAATTTTATGATTTGATTATATTTTTTGATCAATTTTATGTTCCAAGCTTTATGCTGTCATTAAAGCTGGCCACTAGCCTCTGCAATCACCTCCTCCGCGAAGAGATCTCGCGAAAGCGAAGACAACGACGATGGTGCTGGAAGATCCCGAAGAGGACGACGCCCTGTCCTCCTCTCGCTACCGCTACGACGTCTTCCTCAGCTTCCGCGGCGCCGACACGCCACGGCGTCACCGATCGCCTCACCGCGAGCTCGCGCTCAGCGGCGTCCGCGCCTTCCGCGACGAGGAAGGCTTCGAGGGAGGGGAGGAGATATCGTCGGGCCTCCTGGAGGCGATCGACGACTCGGCGGCCGCCGTGGCCGTCATCTCCGAGAACTACGCCGAGTCGAGGTGGTGCCTGGAGGAGCTCGCGTACATTGTCGAGCGCCGGAAGCTGTTGCTCCCGGTGTTCTACAACGTGGACCCCTCGGACGTGCGGAGGCAGGCGGGCCCGTTCGAGCGGGGGTTTCGGAAGCACGAGGGGAGGTACAAAGCGGAGGTGGTCCGCCCGTGGAGGACGGCCATGGAGAAGGCTGGTGGAATCTCCGGCTGGGATTCGAAGGGCAGGTGAGTAATCACAACCGCGCGATTGTCTCCTTCGTACTTACTCCGAAAGTTCATGATGAATACGGTTTAGAATCAGCAGTCGATTGAACTTAAACCCTTCTTCTTCTTCCATCTTTGATCGGTTGCTCCTGATCTGAACTCGGAAACTGTGCTGCAGTTGCTGTTCATTTCTAGTCATTTCATCAAAACCGTATTCGGGGAAGTCAGACATACTCGATCTATTTAAAAAATTTTAAATATCCGTAATGAATTCCAAAGCCTCCGCCCCTTCCGGGCGCCCTGCAGAGGGCGACTCCGAGCAGTCTCTTCTGTGTATTCGAAGAGACAAATCGAAATGACGTGAGTTCAGAAAAGGGGGCGTACGATGAAGGAATAAAGAAAAGAAACTGCGTAATAAGCAAGCTGGCAAAGGGTATCTTGCTTTGTAGTGGTGCGTCGCACATGGTGGTTTAAAGAACTCCGATACGGACAATTAGGAGCAACACCGGCGCATTTTGTGCTGAGGAACACGCCATCTATTAAAGTATCCATCGAAAGTACTCCTTTGTCTGTCTAGTCTTCGCCTCGAGTTCTTCATCCTTCGAGCTTGCTGCTACTTCCTGTGAGGTATGCGACCCTTTGACCAACTGTTGGGTATGCAACCCTTTGCTCTCATATCAATTGTAGAGTACGCAGCTTCCACCCTAATACCACTTAGAGGATATGTGGAAGCTTTGTGATGGTAATACTAGAGAATTGTAATAAACAACTCAAGACACTTGTTATATTAAGCTGCGGTATAAATATAACTCTTAAATAATGTCTCTCACACAACTATTACAATACAACTTCTCTCACACCACATGCTCAAAATACTAACACTCAAACTAACTAATACAAGCATACACTCAGCTATTATATTTTCCCTTCTCGATCACGGAAGGATAGCTTGCTCACACAAAGCTACTGAGGCTATAGTGCCTCTTAGAAGTTCACTGTTGCACCTGGTGACTTCCCGTTCTGAAGCTCTCACTGCTGGAGGCTTTCCCTGAAGCTCACATGCATGTGACTTCCCCAAAGCTCACCTTTGCACCTGGTGGCTTCCTTTCTGGCTTGAGCTTCTCCATTTGAGTGTGGCGTGACGTCCTCTCTCTGGCTTGAGGCTCTCTCCCTGTGTCTGCTCTGCCTGCGGTGGCTTGAGGCTGTTGAGCCTCTTGAGACCTTTCGGGCTTGAGGCACTTCTGCCTTTGAGGCACTTTGGCCTGTCTTCAAATGCTTCACGTGCTGCCTTATTTATAAGCTTAGGTTGTCACCGGCTTTTGAAGATTGCCGACTTCAGTGTGAACTGAGAACAGCCGCAACGTTTTCTTCACGTCCAAGTACAAGTTAGCAAGTTGACCTTGCTTCCCTTTCTTCTTTTGACTTTCTTCTCTAGCAACTTGCGGCTTCTTGAGGAAATAGAGAGGGAAAGGCGTGCCTTTCATGCAAGAAGTAACTTCTCTTGATCATTGTCATTCTTTGCGTCTTCTATTAGATGTTGACTCCAACACTTCCATGGACTTCTTCGCTTTTCTCACGCTGGACTCCGCGGTTCCCGCTGCTGAGAAATTTCACTCTGCATTCCGCCATGCGATTTTTAATGGTGCCTGGTGCTTTCTTCTTTCTCTGGCTTAAGATGCGAGAGTGATCGAATATATATACATTTCGTACCAAACAGCGACAAGATGAACTTATTGTATAAATGGTTTCTGATACGATAATCTAATATAAGTTTATACATTCCGATGCATTTGATCTAATACTATAAGCCTAAATATGTTGAAACACATCATTTCTGTAAGATTCAGGTTTAGTTGTAATCGTAGTATTCATTTTTAGTAGAGAACAATGCTGAGTTTTCTTTTGAAAGAAGAATATTAAAGTCGGGGTGACTAAGGGGCTGCATGGGAACATTTTTGTTCCCCTATTCTTTTGTTCTTTTGTTTCCCATAACAAAAAGGAAACAGAAATCCGTTTAGTAATGATAACTAATTTTTCTATTCTTCGAAATAGAAAAGTGGTTAGAGAATAGATTTGAAACAAAAACAAGAAGTAAAAAAAAAAAGAACTTCTTGTTCTCAGGAATAATTTGTAGAAATAAGCCATTTTTTTTTTCTTCTTCCTCGCTGCAATAGTCACCCTTGGATCTGTCATCGCCTGCGGCCACCACTAGCTGCCAATGGCCGCTCGCTGGAGCCTAATTGCCACCAACACCAACGCCAATGCTGGCCACCTGTCACCCAATTGTCACCGAATGCCGTCTGCTGCCCATCGGTTGTCAGCTACCTCTGGTGCCTGCGGCGGCGAGCGGTCAGCGTTTGACAATCGGTGACCATGAAGAAAAAACGAAAAAATACAAAAAATTGTGGACTATACCAAATACATTCCTCTTCTTTTTCTACTCCAATAATAGAAATTGTATATAATTACTAAACATGTTATTTTACTCATAAATTATTTAAGAGAGTACAAATAGAAAAGAGCTATTTTTCAGAAGAAATTATTTTCCGGAACAGAAATGTTAACATTCGCACCCTAATCGGCTACGCAGGTCACGCTAGGCTTAGCACACTTTTGTGTTAGGCCCAACATGAGATCTTCTCGTGCCAAGCACTTTTTTTTTTTTATAAATAAATTAAATTTTTAATTAAAAATTAATCAAAGGGAAATAATGAAAAACACTCACCCAATTAAACACAGATAAAGTACAGATACATTTTCAAATAATCTGAAAAAACTCACATTTAAAAATTTTCCTAATAACGATTGCACACAAATTATATCAAAGAAAATGTCTAATAAATTCAGTAACTTTGACATCGTGTCCCTCAACTATGCGGATGATAAAGTGTCTTCGTTGTCCTCTTGTTCATGTTGGCTACTTTTGGCCGCACTCATTTCTTACGATAATCAATCATATCCGTAGACAGCCATTTCTACATCTTTCGCTGTCAAGCTACGCCTGTTGTCTTGTATGATCCACTGGAATTTCCTTTACATACTGAACGTTCTTCTCATATCTAGCTAGCTCTGTAATTGCTTGGGGGTTTTTTCCGGGGAAGGGTCTTGATGGAGACTAGGTTAAAGCGTTTGCCCCTGCAATTCCTCCCAACCATTGAGTCGTTGCATCTCGTCATCATCAAATTTGCCTTGTTGTGAGGTATAGTTGGCACGTATATGTTGTTGTCACAGAATTCACTAAACGAGTCTTACGATAATTGCAAGGTGAAATCCGGATTGAGTTAGGATGATCGGAAATTATTCTTGTTATTGTTGTTCCCCATTATGATGTTTAGAACACGATCAAATCATTGTAAGAAGAAAGGAGATGAAATTGGGAGAAAGTATAAAAAAAGTTATAAATCTATTATATTAATATCTAAACCTTTTTATTAGACCAATTTTATCATAAACCCTTTTATATTGATACCAATTCAATTCATATAACTAATTTAGGTTGGAAATTGATGACGTAAATATTGGCTGTGTCCTACGTTGTCTTATGCGGCATGGCTGGCGACATAGAACGGCCGATGCTTACGTTGACATTTTAAAAATAATTTTTAATAGTTCTTTTTAATTTTTTATTATTTTTTTCTTTTCTTTTTCATTTGCCTCTTTTTTTTTTTTTTTTCCATCAATGGCCAGCGAGCATTGGGCAAGGGTTGCCAGAGCTTGCCAGCCTTTGGATGAGGGTCACGGCCAAATAAGTATACCCATGTTACATTTACTCCAAACTACCCAAAACATGTATGATCATACCACGTTTACTATAAATTGTGGTTACTCTGAGATTTTTTTAGCGTAAATGTGGCATAGAGATTTTTTGTGACACAAAATTTGGAGCAATCGTGGCACGAATATACCAATTTGGGGTTGTGAGTGGTTTTCATTTGATTTCAAATACGACACTTTCATTCAAGTGCATGCTTACACATTGCTCAATATACACCAATTTTGCATAACAACTTTTGTGTAGCCAGCATTACTAAATAAGTTAAACACAATGATAAATAATGATAATGATAATTCGTAGTCATTTCTTTTTTGTCAGTGTAATACTCCATTAACGATAAAAAGAATGAGCACATGCATAAGTTCCAAGCCATTAACGGTAAAAAGAATTGGAAAAAAGAATTCCATCATATTTCCGGAACGAAACACAAACTAGAAGTGCCTCGTTTCAACTTTATATTCAATTAATTTTGCATATTTAATTGATGTCTACAGTTTGTAACCTAATAATCAGTTGGAACTGCATAAGATTAATCACTCAAGACTCGTATAGAAGGAGACATCTCTTTCCCAGCATGTGGACGAACATGTTTTATATTCTGAGGTTTGGAAAATGGAAAACGTGACCTTGACAGAAGATCATCCACGTCCTTGATAGAAGTTGGCTGCTATGTATTAAATTTCTAAATCAATGAATGGGAATTTAAAAAATCGTTTTGAAAGATCATTTCATAAAGTGCAGACCTGAGTGAATGTTTAAATAAGCGAGCCGTATTCAAGCAACTGGGAATTCGCCACAATTCCATTGTCTAAGTTAATCCTCGACTCCACTTTACATGGTGATCACGTTTATGACAGGGATGAAGCGGAGCTAATCCAATCTCTAGTGAACAGAATATTGAAGAAGTTAAAGAACACACCCTTAGGAGTGGCCAAGTATCCCGTTGGACTCGAACGTCGCTGTGAAGAGCTGAAGAGGATCGTGGACGTTAATTCGAAGGGTGTCCTGATCTTGGGGTTCCATGGAATAGGAGGAGTCGGCAAGACGACCCTTGCCAAGGCTCTTTACAACAAGCTCGTGGTTCACTTCCGACGCCGCAGCTTTGTTCCAAAGATAAGAGAGGCTTCCCGGATGGAAGATGGCTTAGAATCTCTCCAAGCCAAACTGATCAGTGATCTTACCTCCAGTAAAGAGTCAGGACAGCGAATCAAAGATGTTGGTGCCGGCATTGATGTGATAAAAAGTCTAGCATTCGAGGAACCCGTTTTCATTGTGCTTGATGATGTGGACCACATAAAGCAACTTGAGGCACTGGCCGGTAGTCGAGATTGGTTCTACGAAGGAACTCGAATCATCGTGACCACACGAGACCAAAGGGTCCTCACGGAGAGCATAGTGAATGTGTTTTATGAGGTGAAGGAGTTGACTTCCCCAGAAGCACTTCAGCTGTTCAGTTTCCATGCCTTCGGAAGGGACCAACCGAATAAAAGTTTAAAGGGCGTGGCAGAGAAAATTGTGGCTCTCACGGGAAGACTCCCACTGGCTCTGGAAGTATTTGGATCCTTCTTGTATGACAAGAGGAGGGCAGAGGAATGGCAAGATGCATTGCAGAAGCTGGGACGGATTCGACCCGGCCATTTGCAAGATGTTCTTATGATAAGCTTTAATGCGCTCGATGACCAAGAGAAGTGCGTTTTCCTCGATGTCGCATGCTTCTTCGTTCAGATGAAGATGACTAGAGAAGATGCTATATATATATTGAGGGGTTGTGGTCTAAATCCTGAGATAACAATCAGGGTTCTAATAGCAAAATCGCTCCTTAAAATCATTGAGGATGGCGTCTTGTGGATGCATGACCAAATAAGGGACATGGGAAGAGAGATTGTTCAGCGAGAAAACTATGAACACCCTAGTATGCGCAGCAGATTATGGGACCGCGATGAAATCCTCGCAGTTCTGAAGAACAAGAAGGTGTGAAGACTGTTTTGCTATCTTGACTCGTACAAATGAATTGCCTAAACCTTAGGAGCATTTATCTTTCACAAACTTCTATTGTGGTTGATCCAAAAATCTTCTTAAACTAGATTGATAACCGATGCAGCCTCAGTTCAATAGTTGTTTCTTCCCATACGTATGTTGCTTACTTGTCCAACAAACACGCTACTAAGCTTTTTAAGCTTTTGTATCTATCAAATACTTGCATCGCTCCTTATTCACAAATATATATATGCATTTCGGCCTTCCCTTTTTGTGAACTTGATTTGATTTCATGTCTGAAACTTTTTTGCTTCTAATGGTCACAGGGAACAAGAAATATTCAGGGAATTGCATTGGACATGGGAAAAAGGGAGGAGATAAGCACAACAGCTCAACTAAGACATTACTTCATGATGCACCGCTCTTTTCAGTCAGCATTTGCATACTTCAGGGAAATGTGCAAGAAATGTTTTCCCCGGAAGCAAGACAATGATAAGGTGGTGACTCTGCAAACTACTTGTTTTACACAGATGGTCGACCTTCGGCTGCTTCAAATTAATTATGTGGCACTGGATGGAGGTTTCAAGCATATACCAGCAGAACTGAAGTGGCTTCAGTGGAAAGGTTGCCCTCTGAAGACATTTCCTTTCGACAGTTGCCCCCAGGATCTTGCAGTCCTTGACCTCCCGGAAAGCAAAATCACTAGTATGCTGGAGCAGAGACATTCTAAGAAACAGGTATACATTCTTTTGGCAGTGCTGCCTAGACCTTAGTAGCAGTCAACTATTTTGATGTGATGAGAGTATGTAGCAACTGGAGTCAACATCTGGCCTCGTGATAATGAATGCCAAAGTACCTTCTATACAAGATTTGTGGATAATCGATGAAGGTGTTATATTGTTTGGGCTGAACTCAGACCTTTTCCTGGTTTATTACTCTTTGTAGAATAGGTGCAGAAGGTGACAAACCCTTTGACATGGGTGCGCTTCTTATCCTGTCTTCCTTCTCTGAACAGCTTTAAGAAATCCATTAAGCTTACTCGCTGGCAAAAGAACTGAATTATGCTCCTAGAATTCCATCTGTCAGCTTGGCCTTTCCATCCATAAAGATACCAATTGCTTCTACCGCTTGCTCCTGGACTCCTTTTCTTGCACTTGTACATAAGCAAATTACGCATATGCTCCTCTACTTTCCATTTTTGCCCTTTATTTTTGTCAAAAGTCTGTTTCCCTCAATATTTTCTAACATAATTATTTTGCTTCTAAAATACTCTTGTTGACAGTTGGCTAAGAAATTGTTGGTCATGGATCTCCGTGATTGCTATGACCTTACTGATATCCCCGATTTATCTGGGTTTGATATCTTGGAGAAACTGATTCTTGTGCGTTGCAAAGGACTTCTGAAGATTCATAAGTCAGTCGGTGACCTGACCAAGTTGAAATATTTGAACCTCAGTGACAGCTCCAATCTTTTGGAATTCCCAAGTGATGTCTCTGGATTGAAATGTCTTGAAACACTTGTCCTCTCTGGTTGTTCAAAGCTCAAGGAACTCCCGACAGACCTTAGCGGGATGAGATCTTTGAAAGAGCTTTTCATTGATTACACAGCGATAAAGCAACTTCCTCAGTCAATCTTTCGTCTCGCAAAATTAGAGAATTTCAGTTTAAAGAGATGCACTGCACTGGAACAACTTCCTGATTGCATAGGAGAACTGAGATCTCTAAAGAACATTGCTCTTGATGGTTCAGCAATCAAAGGACTTCCAAGTTCAATAGAGTCTTGGACAGAGCTTGAGAAACTAAGTCTTGTGTTCTGCAAATCGCTTACGACACTTCCTGATACTATTGGGAATCTCAGATCATTGACACATCTTTTCCTTGGTTGCAGTTCGCTGAGACAGCTACCCGCTTCTGTGGGTCACTTATCCCGGTTAAAATGCCTATCCCTCAATCTTTGTAAACATCTAAGCCAATTGCCTGATACAATTGGTGGCTTATCATCTTTGGTTTGGTTTGATTTAGACGGGACAGCAATTGAAGAAGTTCCTAGTCAGGTTGGGGCTTTGAACATGCTCGAAAAACTTGAGATGAGATCGTGTCATTCAATAAAAACATTACCAGAGTCCATGGGAAATATGTTGAGCCTCACCGATCTGTTCTTGGATAACACCATGATAACATCACTGCCAGAGTCCATAGGAATGCTTGAAAGGCTTCGCACCTTAAGACTAAGTCAATGTGCAGAACTCTGGCAACTACCTGCTTCACTTGGGAAATTGAGAAGTCTGGTTTACTTAGTAATGCCAGGAACTTGTGTCACAGAATTACCCCAAGAACTTGGGATGCTCACAAGCCTGACATCATTGAAAATGAGAAAAGAGCCGAATAGAGGACAGCCTCTAAAGCATATCATTTTTCCAGAGTCCTTTGCAAATCTCTGTTCCTTGAAAGAGATGGATGCTCATGCTTGGGGATTTTCGGGAAGTATCTCTGATAATTTTGAAAGGTTGTCGTCCTTGGAAGATTTGAATTTGGGTCGTAACGATTTGTCTAGCTTGCCATCCAGTCTGGGGGGCCTTGTGCTTCTAAAAAAACTCAATTTGTCTTATTGTAACAAGCTCACATATCTGCCTCCACTTCCCTCGAGCTTGCTTGAGTTGAATATGGCAAACTGTACTGCATTGGAGCGTATATATGACTTGACAAATGTGGAGGGTTTAAAGGAGCTGAATTTTACCAGTTGCAGCAATTTAGTTGACATCCCCGGTCTCCAGGAATTGAAGTCTCTAAGACGTTTATTCTTGGGTGGTTGCAAGGCATGCTTCCCAGCAGTGAAGAGAAGAATTGAAAAGGTAAAAAGATAACTGATAGCTCTCACTTTTTTTTTTTTTTTTTTTTTTTTTTGCACAGATAGCTCTCACTTTGAGAGAACTATTTTACTGAAGCAAAATGATATTTTAAGATCAGTTCTCAGTTTTTCTCCCTTTGTCTAGTATCTTCAATAATGAATGGGGAAAGTTTGACCTTAAATGTGTTTTTCATGAAATATGCAGGTTGCTTTAAAGCATTTGTACAACTTGAGTGTTCCTGGGAGTGAGATTCCACCATGGTTTTCTCAGGAAGTTTCTCATTTTACTGCTCCAAAGAACCGTGAGATTAGAGGAATAATTTTTGCTGTTGTTGTCTCTCTGGACAGTGTAAACCCGGGAAACATTCCACTACCAGCACTTGTGGACATTAAAGGAAGGCTTCTCAGGGTTGAAGATCCAATACACACCACGGTATTAAACCTGATGGGGGTCCCAGACACAAGTGAGGACCAGCTTTACTTGATTAGATTTCCAGAATTCAAGCCAATGGTTCGGATGATAAAAGAAGGAGACAGGATAGATATAGTGCTGCGAGAACCGCCCTACTTTCCTGGGCTCTCACTGAAAAAGCGTGGGATTTATCTGATTTTCGAGAACGATGATGATTATGATGGTAATGAAGAATGGTTGGAGGAATCCCAGCAGTCAGTGTCTCAGAAACTGGCCAAGTTCCTCAGCTCCTTGTGAAATACATCTTTCTTTATCCTCACAATAGAGTGACAAAAAGCTACTCTAAACTTCTACTTTAGAAACTCGTCACTCCACCACTTCACAACATGCCTCTATCGGCAATATTTGGTCCAGGGTTCATTCCAAGAGTAGAAAGGAATTGTTTATGTAAGGTGATGATACACGTTTTCTTGCAAATGGCTTTTGCTTACAGAATAGAGTAGGATACTGCTCTGACATATATCCTCGGCCTTTCTCCTGCATGAGACCAAAGGATTAAGCGCGGAGCCAATAGTACTTGTACAAGGACCAAGTATCCAGTCCATAATTCGTTCTGTGTTGGATGAGGATCATAGGACAAGAACTTAGAAGCTGAATTTGTCTTGAAAATCTGAGAAAATGTTTTTTTCCTTCAACTAATGAGGTACTTACAACAAAAAAATCACGCTTTTAGCAAAATAGAACAGGCAAATGAACTCCTTATTGCCGCCAATGGAGCAGCGGCAATGAAAGAAATGAAGAAAAGCTTTGACAAGAAACAACCAAAGCGAGGACATAACGACAGTTTCCAGAAAAGCACGACTAGACTTCGCAGTTTGGCTAGTACTAGCCCATAATTGAATGAACTTGAGTAGCATTCCTACCGCTCTGAAACGACGGATACTCTCGGCATCCGGAATGAGTCTAAATGTCTGGTATCATTGCATCCCTCCCTTTCCTTCTTTTCAGGGATGTGTACGACCCTTTGTCGAGAAGGGCAACTTTGGAAGAGAGAATCCCAAGATCGTAAATTTGCAATTCTAATAATAATAGAGAAACTCAAAACATTCTAAAAATTTCATTTCGCAGTAGTAATAGACATATACATGTACAGCCGAGCTAGTAAGTAGGTAAAGCACCAGCCAGTGTAGCTCCTCTAAAAGTGTATCCGGTTTGAAGCATGGAGAGCAACTATAATGTCCATATGTAAAAGATAAAAGAAAAAGGCTACGTCTATTGTACAGCTCTAACTTTACAACTTTGAATCTATATGGCTCGCTACCAAAATCTAAGTGTAGTACTTAAAACTCATTTCTTGGTCGATGTCTTCGGCTTTGTCCTCATGCTGGCTCTTCTTATGACATCCCAAGCCTTTTGCGGGGCATAGACACCATGTTGTGAAGCGAAAAATGACTCGTACCCGGGTGAGTCGAAAGCAAACCCAGTGTACTTAGATGTCTCGCGCGGAAGTAGAGAAATAGCAAAGCTCCTCTCTTGATCCGTTGTGAGCTGGTTCCTGATTTCCAAGCCCATTGCCCCAGTGTAATCATCGGGCTCGTGCCTGTGAATTTCCTGTATTATCTGATAATCATATGGGAAGAACCACCTTTGAATCCTGTAACCAGGTGCATGAAATTAGTGGGGACAAAGAAACTAATCAGAGAAGAATCCATTGCAATTAATTGAAGAAAACACTTATTGCTAATAAACAGAATCTGCAAAAAAGAATATCGTGAATCCACAAAACAATCACTTGACAAGAGGAAGCTGTCAAGTTTCCACAAGCCAATAAAAACTTACACCAATTAAGGTTAATACATGGATTTATCCTGAAAGCGCATTCCAGAAATAGGCAAAAGTTCAGCCCAGAGAGGAGGAAGAGAGGTGAGAGAGATAATGGGGGGGGGGCGGGCAGAGAGGGAGGGAGGGAGAGAGAGAAGCAGGGCAGATGCAATTCACAAATGATGTACCAATAAAATTATGAAAAACAGGAAAAGTACAGACGTGACAACCCATGTACCAAATAGGGGAAAAAGGAGCCATGAAATCGACAATGAAGATGAGGAAGGGCATTTGATAGAAAAAGGAGGTCCTCCACTATATAGCCCATGACAAACGTCCTTCGTTACTTTTAAAAAAGCCAAGTTGCAGATTTGCAATCAGTATTCATAAGCAAACTTACTTAAAAACTATGTTACAGTGTTTCTCCCTATTGCAAGCGAGATATATGCCTAAGAATTAAAAAAAGGCTGAGTTCTTTTGTTTTTTTTGGCCAGATAAAAGTCTGAAACCTTACCTTTGCCATAAGAAGTCACCAAGCAGCGCAACAATTGGAACCAGAAGAAATGTTAGGTAGAAGTAGACTGTACTCATTATTACATAGATGACATAAGAGAGATTTTCCTGCACATACATGTAATGAGATGAATATCAGAATAATTGCTAAAGGACTAGCTGAGGTAAAGGGAAGGAAAGAACCCCCAGAAAGGGAACAGACTCACCCTTATGAGTGAATATATGAAAACAAAAATAAACCAAGCAAGGATGCTTCCACTGATACCGATATGATGCCATCTTGTAATTGAATTACACATCAAAAGAAGGCGTAAGTTGACAGTTACAACAACACAGGTAAATGCCATTGTGCTAACATCCCAGAGGCCGAACATTTTTCCTGATGAATTTAGACCAGTAGAGCTAGAAGCTGTCACAAAGTGATAAAAGATGAGAGACTGGTAGAATGCAGAAAAAGCCCAGGCTGCCACAACTCTCCACTTGAAGTATGAATTTCGTATTCCCTCCTTATACAGTTGTGGATACTTCTTGGAAAGGGAAGCACTAACATCCTGGAAAAACATGCAATAATACTGTCAAGGATTCATGTTGAAGTAAATTTATGAATATTAGTCAGCAGTTAGCAGATGGTCACAAGGAAATCAGAGCTTTGTTAGTGTCTCTCATGCTTTACATATGGAGTCACTATGTACTATTTCATTCAGCTATTGAGTAAGGATGTAGTATTTGTTGATTCTCTCTCTCCCTCTCTCACAGATCAAAACCCCAGCTTCATCTTTCCTCTTGCCTTCGGTAAAAAAACCCTAGCTGTCACTGTTGAGTCAACTCCATCTGAACGATCTCTTTGTGTTTGTCCCCCATCATTTTGTCTATGGTGATAGTCCTTTTTGAAGCATCTATCTACGTTGTCAATTAAAGCTCTCACTCTGTTCTTCTCCTGGGGGACTCAAGCAATTGACTCCGTACAGTCACGAGTCGAGCTTGTCTCCAGCACGACCTCTGACAATGTTGTCGTTGTCATCATTGCTTATCATGAAGGGGAGTCTCACTATTCACTGCTGCCCGTCCATCTCCCTCTTCTTTCATCATCCATCGTCAATCGCGAGCCATCTTCGTTGCTCACCTTCACCAGTTCATCGGTTGACCTAATCCATCAAATGCAAGCTCTCTCCACTCTGGATCTATCCACTTTGCTCTTGCTCAGCCAACTGTGTCCTCGTCCCTTTCTCCATGGTCGGAGAACACTACCAGTCAAGTCCCTTTGTTCTCCGATCTAGGGTTCCAACGAGTGTTGCCCGAGTCACTGCTTTGTTTCTTCATGTCAATGTCCATCATTTCCAGTTCTTGTTCATCGAGCTAAGTCTCATTCTCCATCAAGTCCAACTATGGTCTCTACTATTTTCCTGTCCTTCATGTGCGTCAACCTGTTTACTCCTACCATCTTTCCCTGTCAACTGCAAGTCTATAGGTCATTTTCTTCAGAAAATCTCCCAATTCCACTTCCCTGAAATTTCCACATTCCCTGACATGGATCTCATCCATCAGACTCATCTTTGACTGCCGAACATTGTTGACGAGCGAAGTCGCGGTCAAGTTTTGAGGCAGCTATGATTGCCAGAGTCAAGCAAACCTCCGTCGCACAGCAAGAGTCAAGCAACATGGGGGTGATGCAGTTTAGTATGTGCAATTCAGAAGTCAGTTTTTCATATGTTTCAACCCGGTTGTTGAGAAAGAGGTGTCAACTTTGTGTTTCTTCACAGCATTTCCATCAAATCTGGTGTTCATGTGGATTACATTTAATTTTTAGTGTAATTGTCCTCGTCTTAAAACCAATGTATCTACATCCATTATCTAGCGTATGATCCAGCTTACATAGTGCTTTGGTCACAAACTTTGGGAGAAATCGTACCTGTCATATGCAAGCTGGATGCACCGGTTTGAGGGGGTGGGGCATATTGAAGTATGTTTAAGAATATTAGTCAACATGTAGTGAGCGGTCGCAGATAAGGAAATTAGGAATTTATTAGTGTCTCTCCTAATATACAAATAGAGTCATCTATGTACTCTTTTATATAGGTATTTAGTAAACATGTAAAATTTATTGATTCTCTCTCCCTCTTTCTTAAAGATCCTAGAAGATGTATAATTTTCAACTAGATAACAGATTTTATCATCCCAAATCCAAGATCTCATGCATTCATTGAGTCAAAAAAGAATAGTAAAATTGCGTTTATCCTTCAAGTAAATTAGATGTAATATACTTGATGAGTAAAACTTACCTTCTCAAAAAGCCCAAAAATGATCACCGGAAGAGAAGTAAACATGACATTATACAATGACTGGAACCAATCATCATAGAATCTTTGACCAGAAAATCCAGCTTGAAAAGTGAACCAAAATTGAGTCAAGGTGAAGGTAAGGTTCTTGTAGAAGAAGTAAGTAACAACCTGCAGAGACAGAAAGCTGATTATCAGGCCACCTATCTTATGTGACAAAATAATAAGTCCCACGACATATGCTCGACCTTGCATATTCTGAGATATGACCACCGTCCATGCACAAGAAGTAAATCTGAAAGAAACCGGAACTGTGCAATTGCAAAATCACTAGCCATCACAGCTTGCATTCCTTCCAGCCCACTAATGCCAACACCAACATGAGCCGCTTGAATCATGCTAACATCATTGGCACCATCACCAATGCTAAGCGTTATCTTGCGAGCTCCCTTCTTCACCAGACTTGTCACCTACAAAGAGTAACAGAAACTCAAGAAATTACTTCAAACTGAATATTAAAACCATGTGATCCCCCAATACTTAACACTCGATGTAGACCAAGCTCCAGAAAATGTCAGCTGGGAAGTAACTATGCATAACTTTATCAAAGAAATTACAGACAGATTAAATAATAACTGAGAGTTGAAACTCCATAAGCTTCATGAACCCCCCTTCCGTACATCCCAGTAAATATATGTTGGCATTGAAATGAAGGGAGGAAACTCATGACATTAGAACAAATTTAAACCTTCACCATATAGCCATAAGTAAGGTCAGTTATACAACATCTTATTACGCTAATGTGCTCTATTCCGTATCAAATCTTCTGTAAGCTCTAAGTGCTCAATATCTAGCCTAAAAGACATGGAAGGAGATGATAAATAAAGATATGCAATATTCACAGCTTACAAAGACTTGAAATAGTTACAAGCGAGAGTCTTTAAGGATTCCCATAGCTGACTCAAACTAAGTGGTATAAGGCTTAGTTTACTTCTTGTTCCATTTTAAATGATTTCCTACACTCCTTTGATCAGTAAATCAAATAATGGAGAGAAAGTTCTTCCTACTCCCGCTTGATGAAAAATGGCGCCAACTTAAAAATTCAAAACAAAACATGAGTGTATGGCATATAATAGTTTTTGTGACCCAGTTGCAGGATCACTTTCACAGATCATGGCATGAATGTTATCAGAAGCACCAATCATATTCGAAAGAAATTAAACCAGTGACAAGACAATTAAAAATGTCAACCAACACACCAATTTACAATATGGGGGAGCTGATGTTTCTCTAATTATGTGATACATAATTAATTAGCATGTACTTCGAACTCTTGTAACATGAAATATTAACAGTCATCAGAGGCTACCTGCGCTTTCTGTAAAGGAGAGACACGGCAGCAAACAACTGAAGTACAGTTCAAGCTCAAATTCAGCAGCATTGTACGCAAATTTGGGTCCAATGCATACATTAAGCACTTCCCATCAATCACAAGAGCAAGTTTTGGACCAGATACAGTGCGAAAACAGTGTTGTGCTTCCTCAAGACTTTTACTCAGCTCTTTTCTGACTTCTTCCTTCATCACACGTGCAAGCTCAACTGGGTCACCCTGGACAGCAAATACATAGTTACATGAATGAATCTTGTAAATTTCACAGCACAGATGGCTGAAGCAAGTAATTCCTCTCACCCTTTCTTCAACTTCTCTAATCACATCTGTCTCCGAACTAATGATAAACTGTTTCATATCATTATGAATCAACTTGCATGCTGCAGCAAAAAAGGTTTGATTTTTCAGTCACAACAGCATAATTAAATATAACAAGCAGTTCTGTAATAGGTCATGCACCATAAGCGATGTTGATAGCCGTTTCCATCTTGTCCCCTGTTAGCACCCATATCTTAATCCCAGCTTTAGAAAGAGTCTCTATACAATTGGGTACTCCTTCCTGAAGTTTGTCTTCAATTGCAGTGCATCCAATCAATATAAGCTCCTTTTCTATTAGTTCTGCAACCTACACATGAATCACAATTTCAATTGAAGCAATACAAGAAAAACCATGACAAGCCATGTAATTGACCCCTTTATTCAGTGATATTCATCTTCACTGACAGAACAGCAGTGATGACAACTTCATAGAGTCAGATACACGAATCTTCTCACTGAAAAGACAACTATGACTTTTCATATTCCATAAAATGAAGATTTAATTTCCATTTTGTCCTTCAAATTTGCAGTATGCGAAAGAGAAACCTAGTCTTCATACTTGCAAATTCAAATTGAAATTTACATATTTTAGGAATCCTGAGACAAAATTTAAGTTATCTTGTACTTTTTTAATGAAAAAACCAGATATTGAGAGTGGGAGAGAGGGATGTTGAGAGGTCTTGAACATAGGTAGCAAGACTCCACAAAGGCTGGTTCTCATGCAGACAGTCGTTCTCAACCATATAGATGCACATTGAGATTCAGAAGGCTAAAATTTTACGTTCCATATAGGTCAGAAGAACCCTGAAGGGGAAAGAGAGAACAAAAGCATATTTACTCTATGCTTATTCTGTTAGTGTAACATTGACTTGTTAGGATGCCATGTACCTCATCCAATTTCTTCTCACGGTCTCTTAGTGATGATTTAGCCTGTATAAACTTCTCATTCCACCCTTCATATATCTCGGGACTCAAATCTCTATAGGCCAAGCAAAGGGTACGCAA
The DNA here is from genome assembly GCA_014182365.1 of Eucalyptus tenuipes. NCBI lineage: Eukaryota > Viridiplantae > Streptophyta > Magnoliopsida > Myrtales > Myrtaceae > Eucalyptus > Eucalyptus tenuipes. The sequence goes on along the minus strand of CM024538.1, from coordinate 29,829,190 downwards.
TCCAGCAGATCCATATTGTTCCAAGTTTTCCCTGGTTATTCTTTTCAAGTCATCTTGTCCTGGAGCTAACCTCTCATAGATCACAGAATCAGCTCCCTGCAGAAAATACGTTCCTCGGAAAGTCAAATTTGATTCTGAGCAGCATTTGGCAATCTCATTCATACAAGGGAGGAAAAACAAAAGGGTCAAATTATTTACTTTGCAGTACAAAACGAGCCTGCCATTTGGATAACGGCACACAACAGACTGACGCTTCCTCGTGCTAGATATTCAACAAAGACACCAAAAATGTTAGTTTCACCGAATGTGAAAATATATGCATCAAGTATAAAAGGAAAAGTTGACCACCTGTTAAACTCAAGGACATTGAGAATCTCATAGGCAACATCGTCAATTTTACCCATCTTTTCCACATGAGATTCTCGGACATATATCATAGTAGGTGTACGCCTGCAAATAGAACAATCTTTTGGCTGAGTAAGATAACAAATGACTAAGACAAACATGAGAACCATTACTGTGGCATGCTTTATGATTTGAATCAACATTACAAACACTATAATTGGTCAAACAAAAATTCATTAGGTAAGAATATTGCCAAACATGATAATGAAGCAATTGTGCTATATCAACCGCATATTGTCAGTTATGTGGAAGATGAACTTCCTCATAAGTAGCCAAAGAAAGCTATAAAATTAAAGAAGAAATTCATCATGTGCAGACATAGTAAGGGCAAACCTGTAGAAGAAGAAGCCAAAGTTCTTTGCAGCAATCACCAGTGCAGCTTCATCAGGTGATGCAGCTTGATATGTTGTCTTTTCTGGAGACTCATCTCCTTCAGGTAATACAGTATGACATATAGCGAGGCACCTGAAAAACTCCTGCAGATTAAGAACATATAAGCATTCTTTAGAAGAGGAGGGCCACAGATCCGATATCACGAATATCCTTGTTTACTCAATCAATAGAACCATATAAAGCATATACTAAAAGGTTGCCAGAACTTCATCATAATACATATCGTAAATTTAGGAGAGGATCTAATTTGAAGCTTCTAATAAGAGAAAATGAGATCACTGGCAATAATTCTCAAGGTTTAGACATGCATTGCAATTACTACCGTAGAGACACTTAGTGGTTACATACGACGTGGATCAATAACAGGAGACAAACAAAAATTAGAACTCGGAGAGGATCTCTCAAATATCTGGTTACATCTAAAAGCACATTCCCAAATGCATGACATTTCAAGAGATTAAGCAACCTGACCTATATTGCTTGTTAACGTCTTCTCTTGGTTTATTTGCAACTTATATACAGATTGTTCAATTGATCTTTCAAACATTTACATATCAATCAATATCTTTGAATAAAGTAGGATCACACATCATAGCTCTTTCTCATAATGCTCATAAAGGAAGATATCCAAGCCTTTTTTTGCATAACTGTGGACATGGTGCATCTAAAAAGACACTATAGATGACTCAAACATTTAAGAAGATGTCTGCAAACCACCCATCCACCTATGTGCACGCACAAACATACACATGCGCTAGCTAAACTATAAGCATTATTCTACCGTACCTTCAATAGCATGGAGGAGCAAAAACTAGCTCCTAAAAATCAACAACAATATCAATCCAAGTGTATCCCAAATGAAAACATACTTTGATAGTTAAACCTTCACCTAATGAGAGAAGCTGATAGGCTATTTGCTTATAATGTAACACCAACCTTGCACATATCAGGATTTGGCTCATTTCTCCAAGCTCCTCGCATAAGCCTTGCATCATCAAAATTAAAACCCTTCTCGTGGACTGCATTGGCTGACTTGTGCATCTGCATGATGATGCCACATAAATTTATCGATTGATACAGATGCATCATTAATTTTCATGTGAAATGTCCCATTATACCTCCACTCTCTTGCCAGTCCGTTGGGCCCCACCCATCTCTATTTCAGTTATGCCTGTTCCATAAACCTCTCCACCAATTGAACACTTGAAAAACTCCATCATATTTCTAGTTAAAGTTCCAGTTTTATCTGAAAATATATATTCCACCTGTACCAAGCAGCAATTTCCATAATTAATAGTTGGAAAAGCAATTTCTTGACATGGCAAAGGTGAAACGATAATAGCAAGTGGCAAAGAACCTCTCTAACAGCTTTATCTTTACTATAAAGTATAACAAGGTCATTTATGTACACTGCTATAGTTACTGTTGTACAGCAAAATTATGAGAATGATCTCATTGCCAATAATAACCATAACACCCATCTACCTGTCCGAGTTCTTCATTTAAATTGGAAGTCCTAGCTAGTGCGGGGGTGTTGGTCTCGGCATAATACATGTGCAGATCCTTGTTGATATATTGCGTGGACTGAAAAATTTTGATCATCTGAAATTTGCACAAAAGAAGGACAAACACCAAATGAATGAGTAGGAAGAGAAATATATTTAGATAAATAAATCCTGTTGTGGAGAAAGACAACTTGTGCATCTGAATATACCACAAGCCTGGAAGACTAACCTCAATGGATACGTACAGAGATATTGGAATAATAGTTGAGAAAAGGGTGACAAGGGTGAGCATTGTCGCCGCAAATACCTGAAAAGAAAAAAACAAAATTATAGTGCAAAAAAAATGAAGGTGCATGTACGTGCGTTTGTGCGCCTGCATGTGTGCGCATGTGAGAGAGAGAGAGAGAGTCACTATTATAAAGTACCACTAGTCTGTTGTCAGGATTAAACTGAGCTTCCACTCCCTTCCCCAGACTCAAGTAATAATACTTGCGATTTATAAAAGTAGCACTGCATAACTCCATGTATGAGATCATGTGAAGGTAATGACAAGAAAATATAACAATAGTAGAAATGCAGATTCTTTCTCTTTTTTTTTTTTTTTTTTTTTTTGGTTTAAGTAATTTCATGTAATGATGGTAACATAATCAAGAAATCCAAGGCAGGAAATTGCCGCACCTGCCAATGGCTCCAATGAAACACATGACAAAGAGAGTAGCAAGAAGGGTGAGTATAAGTTTGTCCAGTTTTCTCTCTAATGTACTCCTCTTGGAAGGAACATTCATGGCATTCATCATAACCTGCAATTATTTGTGCCAACAAAAGACGGAACTTATAAAATCAGTGTTCTCAACATAGATGGAGAATGCCTGCCACAAATCAGAGCATATTTGTATCACAAATCTACCATTTTCACATCAGCAGAATTAAATCTGTTTCATCCTACCAGAGATATTTGCTGCTAAGGCAAGTAACAAAGGACCAAACAGGGGTCTGAAGAGATTTCTGGGAGCATACCTTAGTCTCATGACCAGTAAAAATGACCGCACCAACAATGTATTCAGTGTTCCTAAGACTGCATCCCTGAAAATATGTATGCCACGGTCCCACAATTCAGTGAATGAAAAGTCCACATCAACATATGTAGAAGCAGAAGAATAGCTTAAAACCATATTTCTTGAATGATCTAATGTATTTCTAAAGCATATACTTACGAGAAATGCAGAGAACTTGAGTAAGAGGTTTGTGCATCAAAAACATTATAGCAACCCAATGAATAAAAAATAAAGACCTCCAGACTAGATAAAGGACAGTAAACGACAGAAAAGCAACCATACCCGCAACAGAATTTGGTTTGGGGTGAGAGGTAAAGTTTGCTTTTGATGTATAAGATTGCCAGTGAACGTGTACAACGAATTGTTTGGTTGCTCACACTGCACTTCACCTGCAATTGGCAAAAAAGTTTCATGAGTTTTTCTTTTTTTCCTGTCCAAAGGTAAGTCTGTGACATCTGTAAGGCAGAAAAGGTAGAGAAAGATGATTGTTTTAAGTGCATGCTAGAAAGCCATTGTTTACGTTCGTGGTGCAAGCACATACACAGAGCACATGTTACTTTTAGTTCACAGAAGCGGAGAAGACAATAGCTGCTTAGGCCTCACAAAAAACCAACTGGAGGGCAAATGCTTGAGGACTAATCTACTATAGAGCAAGCAAAAGACTGCTTTACAACAAATATTCCAAATCTAGTCATAAAATCCATAATTTGGATCCATCAGCATTCCAGCATTGGAGCTACAAGCACATCCGCAGGTAAAAGTTCCGGATCTCATGCTTCATAAGTGACAAAAATATATAGATTACTTCGAAAGGAAATTCTAGGCATGCCAACCCATCAACAAGGACACCAACATGTTTGGGAACTTGCTTGGGTTTAAAAGGCAGAACTAACTGAAATTTGTATCAATGCCGCTTTTGTTGGCTTCAAGAGGGATTCTGGGAAGAATAAAGATCAGATAAAATGGCTTTCGTGTAAGATTTATTAAAAAAATCAGCCAATCATGCAAATAACAATGAATAAGACATGTCCATGTACCCCACATCAAAGGATGGGTCAGAGAGGTCATTCACATCTTCATGTTTCATTCACAAATATACACCACCATCAGGAAGATCCTCAACGGCCATCAGTGATCCTAGCTCATCTTACAGAGATATCAATCAGAAAAACATGAAGTTGTAAAAGGCAAGCAAAAGAAAGGAAAGGAAAGTTATGCTTATTTAAGATTATTCTTGCTGCAAATTTCCAAAACGAGGATGTGTAAGGCTAGAAAATATGTCTACCAATAACTGTTCGGCAAAAAGAATGAAGTAATCTCATCTTCCCACTACTATATCACAAAATTGAAGGCGATGAACAAGCTATGACCACCAGAAACTGTTCGGCAAAAAGGAGGAAGTAATCTCATCTTCCGACAGCTATATTAAAAATATTGAAGACAGTAAACGAGACAAATTAACATTATGAATCAACAAAAAAGAATTCATCCACTTGATCTGTGAGCACACGGTCTTGCACAGGAAACAGATGAGCTTGTTAATTCAGACAAATACATGGAATCTACACCAAGTGGCTGGAGGGTATAAGAAACCAGTGGCACTTATTTAAGAGCTCAAACTTTAGGCTCTTGGATATCCAAACAGTGAATCTCTTGTAAAACAGCGACTTAGTTCCTTATTATTTTCAGATTCTCTATTAATTGCCTTGATTTGCATCCAGGTTCTTTCTTTCATGCGTACATAGGACTTTCGTCCTCTCTTCTGCTCATGTGATGTTAGTATTCATCACATAAGAGATAAAAGCACCTTTTACCAACAAAATCAAAGGTGATATATATATATATATATATATATCCCATCCCCATCCTAATAAAGCAGGAGGTATGGAAAACTTTGAGAGAGGAGAAGTGAAATTTGCAATGTGTGAGAGAGAGGAAGAGTAGAGCCAACACTCGAAAAGTTTAAGTCCCATGAAAATAGTAAAGCCTTTTTTATTAGCCTGAATAAGAGTTCTTAAAGTGCGGTATGCAATAAGTTATACGAAAAAATGACATCTGCGACCAGTCCACATTGGGCAATGCTCAGTGAACAACTGACTTAAGTTGTATGTTCGTCTAGTAATCTTGGATTCCCAAGTATTTTTAACAAATAACATGATTTTATCCTTGAAAGTTCAATGGCGTAATAATAGCACAAAACAACAAATATGTTGCTTGAAAGTTAGTCACAATGAATATAAACGAATGTAAAAATGAAACCAAGAGAGGGATTTTCTGATTGAAAGTTGGGGTTGGTCTCTCTAACTATTCACATTATTCAATATGGTAATTATAGATATCCCACTGTACACCATAGACCGAGTATAAATCTATACAAATAATTATGAGTATCTTTGAACACTTCCCCTCCCATAGTATATAAACCAAATATGTCCATTTTGTCAGAAATAAAATTAAATGAAATCATGCGGAATATTAATACTGCGCCCCCCTCCCCCTTTCAAGGAAAAAAAGAAAAAAAGAAGAATGAGCATGGAGACCATAGAAAGATGAGATGACAATAGAGGAATCAAAAGATAATTTCACCTTTGAATTCCAATGCTTTTTCTGGGGTAACATAATCCCAAGTCCTCTCCAAAGCCTTCCGGATCTTTAAATTTGTTTCACCATCCAAATTTGCAGTCTGAAAATTTGAAAAAGCAAAGTCAAACATGACAGATAAATAACAGCAACGAAATGCAACCAGCATATCAAGATTCGAGAATGGTTGTTCTTAAACCTCAGTGTAAGATAAATAACAGCAATGAAATGCAACCAGCATGTCAAGATTCAAGAATGATTGTTCTTAAACCTCAGTGTAGCAGACTCCATCAGCATTTGTACTAGCGAGAAAAAGCAAATCTGCAGGAAAGAAGCCATCCTGTTTAACCTGCAACGGGTGCAAGAAACAATTTCACCAGATTTAAAGAAAATCAGAATATGAGTCACCATTGCCAAATTAATGACTTTTGTTCATACGTGGGGAAACAGCCAGATGCAAGATTATGAAGAGTACAGCCAACATAATGCAGCATTATCGCACATCTATGAAAAGCTACACTTCTACAATACAGCTCCTCATAACAGATCCCTCTCAGTTTCAAAGGTCCAATGCTACAAAAGCTACACTTTCCCAAATACGGGAATGTCTACAACGACAACAAGAAAAGCCTCATCCCTCTAAGTGAAGCCAGCTATTTGCATCATGTCTTCTTATGTAACCTCTATGTGGTCCATCTTTCTTTGTCGTCTCTTTCCATGTCTTTTAAGTCTTCCCTTCCCCCTTCTAACCCGAGTCTTCATACCCAGATTACCTCTCCTCATTGGACATCTAAAACCTTTGTTCCACATGACCAAATCATTTCAAACGAATTTCTCTCACCTTATCCTCAATTGGAGCCACATGATGCTTAATCACCATTTCCAGAATATGATGAAACCATATGGAGCAGTAAAATGTAACAAGATATGCAAGATAACTTAATTTTTTCTGCATCTTCGAGCATGCTAGACTATCTTTAAAATTAAAGAACAAGAACTATGATACTAAATATTATTGAGCATGAAATAGTCCAGAATTAGAGGAAAAAAAAAATTGGCTTCTTCCAAGCACCAAAATCTCTCAAAGGCAGAAGACAAGCATAGTAAAATCTCAAATGCAGAAGACAAGCATGGACATCGAAGAGAGAGATATATTTAGAATTTGCAGAATAAATAGTGAACATGGCATGGTTATGGAAGCTCAATTAGCAATAATCACCCAATATAAAATTTGAGAACTAACGTAAAATGTAAAAACTGTGATGCATGATATTGCCAAATCCAACATAAAGATAACACCCTGAAGATGACACCCTTCCACACACAAATGATCTACTTCAATAAAATACAATGTCTTTCACCAGATGAAACACAATCACATGATAAATCATACAGAAAAAGTCAGTCCAAAAACATTAATACTACTCACTTTCACAATATCTCCAACTTGTAACTTCTTCCAGGGGATGGGCTCCCACCGTTGATCTTGTAACACGTCCACAAGAGTGTTATTTATCGCCATGTCATTTTGAAAACGTTTCTGTTATGCAAAAATAGAAGGAAAAAAAGCAGGTTAAGCATATTCTAGCTTCTCCTGTGACACAATTACATGACCCAGTACTTAGGAAACAAAACCAACCGTTTAGAAACACCAAATGGCATCACGCGAAAAAAAAAAAAATTACTGAATAAAAGAAAGGGAGAAAAAGGAAATCTCGATAGCAAGCAAATTAAGATGAATTATACTTACCCAGTCCTCATATGCCTCCTTACACAGAGACACAAGAAGAACCAAACTGAGGGGGACCATGTTCGTTACAGGGCTCACAGGACTGACAGATCAAAAGAAGTTTGTTACAGCAAAATATAATCTTGAAGCACAATATAAAAGCAAGGATTAATACAAACAAAACAAAGGTCCCTAACTTCATACATCAATCTATATGGTAAAGCCACGATTGAAAAGCCCAAGAAGGCGACACAATTACACATGTCTAAAAAGGGTCCGACATGGAAATAAGTAACAAGGTAATTATAACAGAGCAGGCATTCTTTGCAGAATTTTCCGCAATTTACAAGCACATAAAATCATGAAAAAAATACGGAAACATTCCAATCACATACTGAGCAATTGGAAACCTGTATGCTAAAGCACAGTAGGATATTTGAAGTTACAACATTGGTTCTAGCTCAAAGTTTCTACCAAATGCATGAAACCAGAATTGAAAGAGAATCCAAAAGTAATTAAACTTCCAAGATTTTTTTATGACATAATATTAATTCAAATTTGAAGTTGAATCACTCAAATGTGTTGCTCGGAAGGATGGAAAGGCATGTCGACTCCATTCTATCTATCACCAGCCAAGTTTTTCATTTTCTGCTCCTGAATGTTCACTTTTTGGCATGAATTGGCATAGACCACTGCACGATAAGATAATAACTACCAGGCTTCACAACATACAGAATCTTAGAAACAGGCTATTAATGTGTAATAAATGGAGTACGTAATTGAATGATACGGTAAAACCATTATAGTTATTACCAAGAAAATGCCAAATGACAACTTTAGACATGATTGAAAATCAGATGAAAAGCTCTAAAATGATGGTAAGCAAGGGTAAGCTAGTCTCAATGCTCACTCCTGCAATCATCCTGGCCAGTATGGTCTAAGAATATTTTAACATACCTGAAAGGTGTTGCCGACAAAATTGATATCATGAGAAAGTACAGGTTAGCAACCCGCCTGAACTGTCAATTTGATGACATACATGATGTCAGGCATCTAGGCAATTAAAATGGCACATGGCCAGTAATGCACCAACATAAAACAAGTTTACTAAATGAGCAATGGTTATAAGAAACCATAAACTCTATGACACAAGATACTTCACACTGATTTACCTGTTCAAACAACCCTTTAGGTATAAATGTGAAGAAGTTGTACTTGGTTGTCGATATTGAGTTTCCCTTAACAATGGAAAAAATGGCAGTTAAAGACAAAATAAGAGAGCAAGAACCCTTAGAAGCTCCAAAACTAATAGAATGAGATGACAACTTCAGATAATCTCATTCAAGTATCAAACTTATGGAAATTCCATCTTCAATAAGTTGAATATAACATAAAGCTTCTGGTCAAGTTGGAGAGTCCAAACTAAAATGTTAGTGTCACCAGTCGGATCTAATATAACAATAAACGCAGCAAGAGAGCAAGATATGACTGTAGCCTCTTGATGAATTCTCCTCGTAGAACCCTTTCAATGTATCAATTAGCAGAACATTTATCTTGAGAAAGGCTCTAATCCATCTCAAAGAAACTAATAAGGTCTAGAGAATTTGATAGTCAAAAGTAAAAAGCTAGAGCAGGTTTCAAGTCTTCTATACAGTAAAAATAAAGTAACAACTTGTTCATCGAAGTACAGCTTCTTTATTGGGGTCCACAGTGAAATCATCAAAAAAATTGAACTTCCATGGGAAGAGACAAGTGATTGAGCTAATCTAAAGTGAAAGAAGCATCATCAACTGAAATATTTTCGAAATACAAGTTTACTCAAGGAACTAAAGGAAATCATTGGTTCATATGAGTCTGTAAGATTTTTGAGCTTTTAAATACATTCTAAAAGGGGGAAACAGAAGGATAAAAGAAGAAGACGGGAGACGAATTGGATTTAAAAGGCAACTGATCAAACTGTGTGGCATTTCTCAGATCATAATAATCCAACAAAAATGTAGTTAAGCAAGGCAATCATTTAGGTATAAAAGGCTAATAAAAATACAGTTTAGGTGATTGATGAGAATTCCAACAGCTACAACAACGATGGGAACCATCAACACCATCTTAAGAGTTTATAATTTCCTAAAATTACATGTTTGTTCAAGTGGGCATGGTATAGAGGGTTCCTGATACTGCCAAATGACCAAACATGCACATAATTTGCAGTCAGGCAACAAGGTCTCCCGCAGGATCTAGTAAACATTATGCACATTACTCGTCTACTCTTTTATCAAAAAAAAAAAAAACTCGCTGATTAGGCTACCGACCAAAAAAAAACAATGTCTTAGATGATACTCATCACAAATGAAAATACAGAAGATCTAATTTTTTTTTCAACAGCGGAAAGATTACAATTCACGTGGTTCAAACTGCCGGAGTTATATCAACAACTAGTTGCTTCCTACAATAATTTCTTTAACGTGAGTCCAGCAGAATCACCTTCCAGTTCAACAGCTACACCAATGACTTTATCTACACCATGAACCGGTACACCATACAACAGCACCAACCCTTACGAAATCATACCCTACAGTATTAAGTGCAGCAAAGACTCATCACCGCCTCGAGAGGAACCAAATCACTCATCACTAAAACCTCAGAAAAGCCTATCATCGCATCACAACATGGCAAAATCCACATCACAGCCTCCTTCACGCTCCCGCAATATTTGCACAGGAGAAAAGGAAACGAAAACAAAACCAAACAAAATCGAACGCGTCAAACTCAGTACACTCGAGCTCCATTATCGAGCCTCTCCTGCCGACCTCCCCCACCAAACGAATTTCCTCGGGCGACGCTCTCGCCTCCCAAATCTCCCGCGACAAAACACGAACGGATCGGAAACGAAACGAAACGCAACGCGACTGACCTTGAATTTCAACGTCAGATTGGCGTCGCGATCGTTGCAGTAGATGGTGCGGTACGTCGGCGCCTGGGGCTGGACGTGGCCGAGCCGGACCGTCCGCGACGGGCGGTCGTCGCTGCTGATGTGCGAGTGGCGGCCGAATCTGGATTTCGACGACTTCACCCTCTCCCATCCGTTCATCTTCTCCCCCCCTCCTGCCGCCTCCTCGGCGGATCGCCCGATCCACGAAGCGCCGGCGAAATCCCAGCGGCCGGCGAATCAGAAAAAGCGCGCTCTTCTCCCCCGAACACCAACTCGCGAACGATGAAACAGAGGAAATGCAAGAGAGCATATACCCTCAAGGCTCAAGCCCACCCAAAAAAATAAATAAAATTTAACCCTCCAAATCCAAAGCTGAGCTCTCCCTTCCCCCGATTCTGATTTGACTTGATTTTTATTCTCCTTTTTTTCCCTTTTTTTTTTTCCTTCGCTCTCTCTTCCTAGATCTCGCCGCCCTTAGAACCCCTCGGAAGTAATTCTTTTTGGCCGAATTTAATATTTTGCTTCGCCCCGTTATTATTTTCCGATTCGGTTTCCCCCTTTCACAATCCAATCCCAAAAGCGCGTTAATTGTTAATTGGTTTGCCTCGTTTTCATTCTCGAGAGCTGGGAGGTCGCTGTTCACGCGCGTCGGCGCGCGTGCGACGCGAAACGTCGTTGGGGTGCCAGCGGACGCGCGTGAGGGAAGTGGGGGAACGTGCGGGGGTCGTGCGGCGGTTGGTGGTGGGGCGTTGAGGGCCAGGGGAGTTCGGGCAACGGCCCTAAACCGAAAAGGCGTCAAAGGAGACTCTTCTCTTCTTATTCTATTCTTTTCTTCTCTTCTTCTCTTCTGGAATTAATGCTGTAAAAGAGGACGTGGTCTCCACGGACTTCCTCCTCCTGACGTTCTTGGGAAGGCTAACGGAGCTGGGTTCAAGCCCACGTCAGTGATTTAGCCCAAAGGTGACCAAGGCCCGGTCTGAAATGGCGCCGCCAAGTGGCCGTTAATGGTGGACCTCGCAAGGATGGGCCCACAGATCCGGTAGTACGGGTCCATTAGCCGGACCTCAGACAAGTCGAAAGAGCCCGAAATCCCATGTTAAGGCTGTGTTTAGTTGAACTTTCGGGGGAAAATGTAAAGGATTTTGAGTTGAATGAATTTTTTAAAATGAGAATTGTATTTGATAAATTGTGTTCTAAAAGTTTATTATGAAGTACTTTTGAACAAAATAGTGTTTAGAAAAATTATATTTGCAAAAGACTTTTGTTGTTAAAAAATGAGGGAAAAAAAAAGAGTTTGCCGGCCACAGGTAGGCGATCGCCAACGAAGAGGGCGGCTGCCATCTAAGGTTGTTAGACCTTGGGTGGCATCCAAAGACCACCGTCGAGGGCCACCTAGGGTCAAGTGACCCCCATCAAGGGTTGCGCAACCCTCACGGAGGTCATTGTGACCCAATTTGCTCGGCCTCACGTAGAGCTCACATGACCCCCCAATGATGGTTACCTGTGTCGCCATGCGCACACGATCCCCTTGCAATCACTCGTCACCACGCTGGTCAAACTTAGATGAGAGGAAGATGAAGAGTTGTCGAAGGCAAAACACAATAAGAAAGTCAATAGTCATTGAGAACAAAACAAGAAAAACAAAAAAGTTAGTGAGGATAGTTTGGAAAGAAAGTTTTTGTTACTAATCCTAGCTAAAGATATGCCGAGAAAACCCCAAGGCAATCTAGGACCTTTGTGAAATGGGGCTTCAAAAAAATATACCAAACACCTGCAATTTAGCCCAAAGGACTTTGGGGAAGTCTTTCCCAAATGAACCTCAACTCAGAGCTTGCCCACTGCTCGATTATAGATACCAATGCCCTCCATCAACTACGGTACATAATAGAACCTCCTAAACCCGGGCCTTAAACCTTCCCCTCACCCCGGGCGTCAAGCGCAGTAGCATTTTTAAGACCATACAATTTTATGCAAACGAGCTTGCATGAGCGTAGAGCCAGTCTTGAATTACACGTCCAAAAGCTTCATGCAAACGAGCTTGCATGAGCGTAGAGCCAGTCTTGAATTACCCGTCCAAAAGCTTTAATTTCCTTATTCCCCCGGGATCAACGCCGGACCTTGGTCCCCTATCCCCCAACTCCCCGTCCCATCCGGGCCACAACGCCCGTTGGCCTGAAAGCTCTAAGTCGAAAAGTCTCGTTCGTAAAAGTCAGATTTATTGACTACCTCACGGTGGTACAGCGATGCAACTATCGTTGGATGTATGTCGGACAAGAGACTGTACCTCGTAAGAGCCCCAGATCTAATGTATAGTGCACTTCAGTTGCCTCTCTTTCGCACCTGCCCGTGGTACTTCTTTGTTTTAGGATCCTCACTGGCAGGGTCGCATTCCGAGTCTAGACCCGAGGAGCACACTTGGACTGGGGTAGGGAAAACTGACGTAGTTTATACTTGCGAAAGAGAGGTGGTTTCGATTGCACCTTCGCGAACCATTCACCTCATTAGCATTCCTAGGAGCACGCAAGATTGTAGGCGTTGGAAATAGGGGTCGCGTTGCTCCTAAAATAAGTGAGATTTGTTCTCGCATAGACCCTGAAGATTGCCGCATTAGCAAATGGTTAGAGCTCTCTATATCCAAGTCCATTTCGGAGGGTGCTTGGTTTGCAGCTTTCCATGAGGCGCATGAACCATGGACTTGCCGTTCTGGGTCGTTCTCTTCCATGAGCTGATTTCATTTGGGAAGCGCCATTTAATCATTTACGATAGAATCGGGGATGACACGACATACCACATTTTAGCACCGGATTTTGGCCATACAGACATCCGCACAATCCTGACCAGAATTTTAAGCATTACAGATGCTCAAGTTTAAAGGATCGCCATGTAAACTTCCCAAGCAGTGGCAAGGAAGTTGCTACCCAGCGCCACATAAACCAGAAAAAAGATAAGTTTGACAAAATTGGGAATCCAGGCTGTAGCCAATGTTGCAAACTTGACGAACAGTGCAGCTCATTGCCAAGAGTATAAAAAACTCACTTCGCTCACCGCCCTGAAATTTGTGTTGGGATTTAACAGCATGCAGGCTCTTGAGGGATTCAATCTTCTGAGAAAGCTTCTTCTCTTATTTTCTTTTGGTCGGAAGCTTCATTCACTTCGTGGCAAAATTGCTATAAGAGGGCTTTTAACAAGATGTAAAGCAGTAGGAACATCGATATCGTTAAAAGATAATTCATTACAGGCAGCCCATTTGCATATTAGTGCGGTGGAAGCATTGGAAGTCTTAAAAAGCTGGATAAAAAGAATTAATTTAGAATATCAATGCCAGTGCTAGAATACTAACTTCATCAGTCTTACTAGACAGCACTAACAGCTAAAGGGTGATTTTGAAAATGGAGATCCACTGTCTTTTTCTATCCATTGACACGGGAGATATATTTTTCAACCTAACAAAGAATTGAGCTGAAGCTTTGCTTCTTATACTCTTATTCCTAGTAGACGTGTATATCGCAGATCAAATTGCCCTGTCGAAGCCACCACCAACCTGCATATGTAACCAGTCTGGCGAGGAACCACGGCTATATTCTCTGGGAGCTTGTGAACCGAAAGGCATGCCGCCAGTATCATACGGCTGTTGACCAAACTGAAGGCACGTAAGATCATATGAGAATTGAAAAACAGCAGAAAGCCAATATCTAATTAAATTGACTTGTTTCAAGTATATTCCCTTCTCCTAAACTGAGCACTAATTGTTAATGAACTGATGTGTACTATTTAGTAAAATTTCCCAATTTGAAAGATCATCAAGGAGGAATGAAGTAAGTCTTTCCATTTCAGTAGTGACTAAAGATTATTCTGCAGTTCATTAACAGACGAAGCATGTGTCAACACCAAACAAATAGTAAAATGAAAGTTGAGCAGCATCCATACGTATGAAAAAATAGACCCAAGTACCGTGAGATCCATTAGGGTTCTTTCCGAGAGATCGAAAAGAAAATTTAAGTCCATTTGATTTAATGAAAACGCTAAGGATGAGCAGCTCCAGATCTTGCTAAGCGGGTTATTTATGAATATAGCAACAAGTGCAGTTTGGCAAACTACGACAAGAATATATTTTCTTTAACAGATTAATATGGCTTGACTTCGCAGATTTCCCTACAGAAAGTTTCTCAGTGGAGCTACAACTAGAAGCAATCTGAAGTGTATTGAAAAAGTGCTTCAGAAGAGCAAAATGACTTGGACTTACTTCTTTAGAAGAAAATACTTCGATTGGTGGGTTCATTCTTGAATTAACTGCCTCGAGTTTCATTGACAGGAACTGCAAATCAGTAATTTTTGCAGCACTCAAGTCCATATTCTAAGGAAATCGATCTGCCATATAACAGGCCACGGTAATAAAGCGAAGAATGCATACCTCGACCTGATGTTGTAGCGATTGGATGTAATTGATAATCTCATCAAGAACCAGGGCTTTGCCAATTACCTAACAGTTGTTCACCCAAGAAAGCATCCATAGAAAACAGGCATCGAATTTAGGCTTCAGTAAGTCAGGCCACACAAGATTGGCAATTATTTATACAGAAGGATCGCAAAACCCATACCTTGTTACATCCAGGCACTATATCCTGAAGAATTTTCATTCTCTCACTTATCTTTTCTCTTCTGGCCTGTCCACCATCACTTGCTTCAGTCAGTAAAATTTCTAGTCGATTGCTGTCTACTGCATATTTACCAATATAACATGCATCTCTACATAACCGCATCGGCAAAAAGAAATAAATTTTCGTCACTTCAATCACATAATCTCAAATTTTACGAACACACATAAAGGGGTTATTTCGGGGGAAAAGACGTCACTCTTTCGGCTAAGCTGTGGCTATCCGTGGCCTGGCCTCTTCGGGCTCGCACGTGGATGTAGTCTTGCTTGGGAGGCTCTGGCTGCGGCTTACTTTCTCCCGTGGGTTTGGCCGAGCTGGGCTCTCCTTCTGCTTTGGTAGTGTCTTTGCATCCGGAAGTTTTAAGCCGTTTATCGCCATCAGCGCCGTTCGGCTTCGTTCATAGAGCAGAAGAACAGTGAGTACTCACATCAAGAAACTGATTTTCGACTTACTTTTAGATTCGCCAATCAGAGGTAGGTACACTTTGAGCGGAACATGTAAGTCGTTTCTCTAGTTGACACAAAATCAATTAGCTTTTCTCTCGGTCTCGCTCTCTGCTTTCCCCTGATGATTTGCATGGCTACATCGCAGTTGCTAGGAAGTATTTATTTAATGATTAAAAGCCGGATTCAAATCTAAGAAATTATATCGCCCTCAACAGTCCCTTATCTTTCACGATGCAAATCGGCACATAATGATTACGACCTCAGAGGAAAAGAAAGTCAATGCGATTGAACGAATCAAAACCAACTGTGTAATGGTCAACGCCGGCACAGATCGATAGAAACCAACTCTCCAGATTGAGTGAATACCACGCCATTGCTGGTGGAGAGGCTCCCAGCCGCTGACTCGTCCTCCGCATCCCGCCGCTTTCTAGAACCGCCGCCGCATCTGGCATCCGCCGCACTCGCCGCCGGATCACCGTCGGAGGCCTCGAGATTCGGGCCGCTGCCGTTCAGAACTGGCCGATGCCCCGCGGCCCCGGATGCCTCCCGAGCCCCAGCCCCCGCTGGCCGGCTGCCGCCACATGTCCGCCAGGTCGTACGGCGCCGGGTCGCCGCCGGGGAACGCGCCCCCGCCGTTGATCATCGCCGCGGGCGGATCCATCGCGCCACACGGAAGGGAGCACCTTTTGCACCTTTTGCTTAAACCTCAAGCCCGAGCGAGCTCGACCACCATGAACGAATCTGCGACCGATCTTTTCGCTGCTCGCGGTGCAGAATATCTCGCGACGACAATGGCCTCGGACACGTACGCAGCACCGAACGACAATGGAGGACGCGACTGAGCGAAGGCCACGACGCAGCAGGGGGGGGCCGGTCAGTGGAGCGAGAGCGGGAATGAGAACGGGGCGATCTCCGGGGATCGGCGCGCGGCGGAGTGCATTGGGCGTCCTCGCTTTTTCGGGCTTGTGCGCGAGATTTTGCACTCTGCGGGTTGGGGTTCGGCTGGCCGCTCTCGGGGACGGTATTAGTACTGGTACTGTTGAAGGGACAGGGCCCTCGGGAGCCGCGCGCAAGTCACTTCCCCACGGTGAGGTTTTCTCGGAGAGTCCATCGCTCCAACGCGACGCGGAGACGGTGACGGCGACGGTGACGACTTAATTTGTCATGCGCGGATTAGATGCTGTGAAGGACAGGAATAAATATGTATTTGTAATATTCACGTTCACCATTTCGAATGCAGCAGGTCTTACTTATAAAAATAAAATTAGGGATCTCAAGGTGCTAGATTATTACTTCAAAAACTATATAGCATCTTCCCAATTATGGTAAATTTAAGATTGTACAGCTCTGAAACTTTATATCGTGTTGGTAAGAACACGTATTGGGACGCATTTTGACTAAAGTGATATATGATATCATTATCGTATGATTTCAGATATTTATGTATGAATTTTTATTTTATTGAATTAAGATATTGGCAAACTGAAATCTACTTAACTTATTTCAAGTCTTGCAAAATTGCAAGGCTTCATGCATTTTTATGTCACATCGATCATGAAATAAGGATGATGGTTTTTTTTTTTTTTTTTTTTAAACTCTAACGCGGATGCCCGCAAGTCGAAACATTTACATCGTCGATGGGGCTGATAGGCAAATAATCAAATACTCTTGTCGAAAATTTCTCGACCAATGAAAATCTCTCGTGGCGCGAGGGATTACCAATCACTTCACTTCTGGACCGTCCGATCGCTGTACGGTGACGGGATGTGACGCGGTCTACAAACGGCGTTTCAAGATCCCATCGTTGTTGAGTCCCGTGAGCACTGGGGGAGGGGGAGGGCCCCCTCCGTACCTCTCGCGAGCTGCAGCAAGTACATGTACCCAGCGTACAAAAAGGAAGACGAGCTGGACGGAGGGAGCTTCATTTTATCGTCTTGATGGTCAATAATTGTTCTGTCACGATTACGCGATTCTTTCTTCTTCAAAGTCAATAATCGCGAAACGGTCCACTGGATTTTGTATTAGAGATCGGTAGAATGGGATTTGTCTTTGCGGATTGACTTGAGATCTCGAGGCCCCTCGATGATTGCGTTAGCTTGAGCTGGATTAGGATTAGCAGCTTCTTCTTCTTTTCCCCTTTTCTATTACCTATTTTTTTTCTCAATCCAAATGCTCGGCGGCAGTAGTAACTCTCAAGTCAACGCCAGAGTCCGACGCCATTGGCATGTGAAATGCATCATATCTCTTCCTGTGATGACCGCGAATCTTCGTTTTTCTAATTTTCGTGTTTGTAATTTGGCTATTGACCTCGGGAATTCTTACAACTGGCCAAAAAAAGAAAGCTAAAGGATCGCATGTTTTCAAATCTCCCTAATTTTCAAATAGGTCACAATTTGATCAAATGGCTAATGAGTTGCCAGTGCATATAATCTCGAGCAATAACATTCAAAGAATACTGGGAGCTTTCATTTAGATTCCAGCTTAAATAGATCCCGATGAATTTCTTATATTAAAGTCATCTACCATTGGAATTATTTACTTATCATAACAAGTTTACATACAGTATTCACATTTGTAAAATTATTACTTGAGAGGAAAAACTTACCTACCCAAATTTGAATGGGTTTATCTAAACAGTTATTTGTAGTTCAAAGTAATCAACGATGAAGATTGATCCGGTTCAATACACCCAATTACATGCGATATTTTTTTTTTTTCCTATTTTGAGAAAAACTTTGGGCCGCACTTTAAACATATGTACACCATTGGATGAGGCATTTTTAATAAATCACAAATAGAATTCACATGATCTAACATCGGCATCACGGAACGACCCCACCGTCCGGATCGAGCTGTAACTTGGATAACCGCCGGGCCCCAGGGACCCGGTTCCATCTTCGCAATTGTCAATTCCCATTTCCATCTCTGTCCCCAACTTCTTATTCTCTTAACCATCGACCAGAAAGCACACGTAGCTGGCATTGCCAAATCCGGTCCCTCCCCAGTCACCATCGCAGTCAGAAAAAAGTAGAGATGGAAAAGGACAGTCGCTCCCCAGAGCCCACGACTGCGCAGAAACGCTGGCGCAGGCCACGGCTCGCCATCCCAGCCGTCAATTTCCTCAGAGCGCGCGCGATCGAACGGATTGTATCGACCGCAATCCGTACGAACTCGGCCCCACCCACGATCCCCCATGGTGATAAATGCAGCACGATGAGTGGTTCCTGAGTTTTGTCTGTTCCGTCGCCAATTGGAAGTCCAGTTTCGGTCAGGCAAAGTACGAGTCAGTGCGAAAGACCATCCTTGCTCTTTGCTACACAGGGTAACTTCACATTGGGCTCGTGCACGATTCCAAATATGGAATCGATCCGTCCGCATCTAATTCTTCGTGCCGTGCCCTCACGGCAGCTCCAATTCGACTTCCGTCTTGTCGTCTTGTTCTCCGCCTTCGAGGCCCAACAGAAGTCACGACTTATCAATGTCATTGATATTTCAGTTGATTATAAGATCTTATTAGGGTAAATTTGCTTCTTCTTTTTTCAAGATGTTTAAGGAATTTTCTTGTGTAAACAATATGCTAGAGACTTCTAAATTTTATCTACTTTGCAACTTCTTGCGAGTTGTTTTGTATACGTTTCGTGCGCTGATTGGAAGCTGAGGAATCATCTAGAAAAAGCATAAGAGTTTCGGCACTTCGTTCTTACGTGAGCATGTTCACTTTTGCTAGCAAAGTTCAAGCATGGTAAGGCATCTACTAGCTTATTCCTTTCTCCTTTTTCCCCCATTTTGATAATTAAAAGGGCAAGGAATGGTGACCAGTGCTATTGACCCCCTCTAGACGTTATCATCAAGTTTTATATCTGTTGTGAATATTCGGTTTGAATCATGACCGTTTTTCACCACCTTGATTTGAAGATTTGAGTGTGACCACGTAAAACCTTTAGTATTAGATTTAGATGGTACCACCATGCCCTTCTAAAAAATTGAGTTTTTGCCGTGTTGATTAATTTATGAAAGAGCTGGTAAGTGTCAAAAAGACGTTAGCAATAAAATTTTCGATCGCACAAATTATCTCACCCTCCTAAAAATAAATCCTAAAAGAAAAGCTGCAAATTAAAAATCAAATCAAATCAAATGCATGTGGGTAAGTAAGTTATTTTAAATGACAGTTAGTAGCCAACTAGTTGATAACACGATTAATGTTGTTAGTTTCGTTAATGAGTTAGGTGAATTTAAGTTGGAGTTAAACGATGTGAACAAAATTTGGTAAAAAAAAAAAGAAAAAAAAAACGTTTATTAAAAGAAAAATAAATCTGATAAGTGACTAAAACGAGAGGTGATAACCAAAACCAATTAGTAACTTCATCATATAGAAGCTATAAGTCATTGTGATTAAGGATGTAGTAAATTCAAGACCTTACTAAAAAAGATTAATAAAATGTTTGTAAATGATTATAAAAAGTTGACAAATTTAAAGAACCAAAGAAATGCTGCTACGTAACTTGAAAAAGAGTTGGTAAACCAATAATATGTCATAGCCAAGAGTAAAAAAGTTGGTAATTTATGCTAATTTAGATTGGCAATCTCTATAGAAAGTTAGTAAATTTAAGAGATTGCTAACCAAGGAAAATAAAAGTGGATAATTCAACAACAAAAAATGGTAACTGAAAAGAATTCAATGTCAGTAATGATATAAATTGACGTTTGGTGACAAAAAACCAATTGATAACCTAATCCACAAACACTCATAATTAATTCTCATTTAGGTAGGTAATTTCACATAAGAATGAGTAAATTTTGTATTGTAATAAACTTAATCATTTGCAAACTATCAAAATCGTTAATAGTTTCACAAAGGTGTTGTAGGTTATCGATAAGTTACTATAAAAGAATTATCGGTTTATCTTTCACCGATACATTGTTGACACTTACAAACATTTATTGAGATTTATTAGTACGGGCAAATTTTGTATTTTTTTTCTAGCACAGATTACTAGAATCTTGCCTATGTTAGAAATTTACGACTGACCTGGAAAACCGCGTACAAGAAAAAAGGTGAAGGTGGACCTCCATTGTCTAGTCGAGTAATGGGAATTTGCAACTTTTTGTTCCTTACCAATTTCGTTTTTGGTAATCTCCAATTTGAAGTCATAGACTTTCGGGATTCAGTCCATTTGCGTGGAGAAGCCATTTGCGTCCTCTTGGAAAAAAATCCCTCGTGTGTAATTCAACGGAGAAGACGAAGCTCGTGCAGCATGTGCATGTGGTGGCGTTACGACCTCAAACATCAGCATAGTCTTGGAATCCTTGCATTATTTTCACGTGTAAAATGTGTAGCCGAGGGGATTTCTCTGTCATCATTATAACATCACTTTTAAAGTGGCACGTGGAGAATTGCTTGAAATGGTAATTACCAATTAGCTTGCCTTCCCTCAATTTGCACAAGGCACTTGTCCTATCATATGTGGTCGACATTGAGTTCGATCAAGTTTGGGCACGAGACGAGGTGGATCTCGCTATAGTTTTTGGTTGGAGTACAAATTGTCGTTGAGCAATTGGATTCTTCTTCTTTTCCTTTCTTTTTTTTTTCATATTCTGAAAGCACAAATTGATGTCTTATGGATATAATTTCGAATGTTGCAATAATCCTATCTTGTATGTTAATCAAGATGAAGTTCCAATTAAGCTTAAGCATATTATTCACTTCGTGTAATCATCTCAAAAAGGAGCGAGCATCAATTCAAGATAGACTCTTATGACAGATTGAAGCAATCCTAACTAGTCGATTCTGGTCTAGTTCTTGATTTTGGGTATGGCATCTAATCGAACTGAAAAACTAGGCTAGATTGAAAAATTAGACTAAACCTAAAAACTGAACTAGATTGAGAATGCAAAAAGTACCAAAGGTGGCTTAATAGTTGTGGTTTTTAGACTTGAAAGGTACCAAACCTATGTTCTTGGAATGCAAAAAGTACCAAAGGTGGCTTAATAGTTGTGGTTTTTAGACCCGAAAGGTACCAAACCCATGTTCTTGGACCATTTTCATTTGCATTCTAATGAGGTACTATATTGAGTTCTAATCATTATGAATTCCGATTTCTATCTCTCACCCTCTGCTCTAATTCTCCCACTTCTCCACACTTCCTTGATGCAAATCAACCCTTCGAAGCTCATGAGCCTTCTATAGATCGATCGCTTGTCCATAGAAGAAGAATAAAAAATTTGGTCAAATTGGTTAAATCCGTGGATAGTAATTTAATTTTATAGGTTATAATTTATATGTAATCATCAGGAATGGTTTGGATGGTAATTTGAATATAGAGTTCAAACAATGGAATTGCTAACACTTAAGAATTCGTAGATAAAATGGAAAATTAAGCATTCGAGATTTAAGCACTGAATCTTAAAAGTTGTTTGATATTGTGATCATTATTGGTATGTTTTAGCAATGTATTCAGACAAATTCTAATTTCCATCAATTACTTTTTATATTTAATGAATTAAGCAACTCATGCCTTAATTGTCCCATTAAATGATTTTTCACTTAACAGAATCTTTTATGTCATTGTTAGTTATGATCTTCAGACAAGCTTAATTTCATTAAGTACTATTTTTTTTTGTTTAAATTTCAGCGCCCCATTGGGCTGTTGAACGCCCACGGGTATTGTTGACCCCCCGACCCCAAACAAAAAAAAAGCCCCCTCGTAATTACCTAATGCCTTATTAGTATATGTTGAATTGTCATAAGTTAGGTTGCGTTTCTCCGTATTTGGATTGGGATAAGATAGAATTGACTTTTCAGGTTCAATTAATCTATTTCGGTCATTCATCAGTGATAGCCAATTCAGTTCAACAATCGTTGAAGAACAATCAATTGGATGACGACGATAATTGGCGTTGGTAAGAGACGACGATGATTGCACGGTGACTATGAGTGATAGGCTACTATAGTGGTGGTTCTTGTGTGGTGGCCAACGAAGCCGGACTCCATCGCTCCATTGCTAGAAGGAAACTGTTGTTAAATATATATATATATATTTATTTATTTATTTATTTATTTATAACTTTTTTTATCCAATCAAAGCCTATCCTATATGCTAGCTCGAATTTCTTATCCAACATTTTGTCTAGGTTTATCTGATCTAGAGACATCACCAAACATTAAATATGATATTTTGGAGTACCGGACACCTGGGGCGCGTATGACAAAATTTCAGTTTCATAAATTGATTTATAGCCAGAAATTGATTTCTCAATTTCTATTTCCCGGACAAGTTTCTAAGCAAAGAAACCCATTTGATAACGACTCAAAATTTCTATTTTAACGTAAATCCGTTTGATAACGAGAATAAAATTTCTATTTCTAGGAATATAAATTTATTAGATAACAACATAGGAAATCCTCAAATACAAAATAATAGTCGAAATAATACTAATACATTACAAAAGTTGAAAATACAATTTCATAGAATTTCCGGCATATTATTATCCCTTGCCATTTTATTGGCAATGGTTTTCCTAAGCGTATTTATTTGGTTTCTCTCCTCGATTAATGTATCGTTTGCAAGCTCATCCTGCGTAGATTCAGACAAGTATTGTGGATCTCTATATAGGGAAAAGTTCTTATCTATCTTGTCCTGATCACAGATGTAATTATGGATGGCACAACATGCAATTACAATATGTGCTTGCTTTCGAATTGCAAATGAGGACATGTGCCTTAATATGAAAAAACGATTCTTCAATGCCACAAATGATTTTTCAATGACATTCCTTAGAGAATAATGCCTATAGTTGAACAATTCTCTTGCAGTTGTTGACCATCTCGTTGTACCCCTATAATCATTTTAATGATATCGTTCACCTTTAAAATGAGTTAAAAATCCCGAAGTTGCTACATAACCAGAATCCACGACATAGTATTTGCCTACAACAATGTATTCATACATTGCTCATAATTTGTAACTATAAATATGATCATAAAGAAAATTACTCCTTAAAGGATAAGCAAATAACTGGTGGCGGCCTAGGAAATTCCAAGCGAGGAGTCTCCAATGTTGCTGCAAGCACTCGACAATCGTTGGCAGAGCCTTCCTAACCAGTATATACAAAAGTAAATTTCATATCAAATGAACAAACGCACATCACATTCTAAGTTGTGATTCCTTTCCTACCTCTAAATGGGATTTGCTTCTACATGAGTACAGAAGCATGAATATGGGTGCCATCAATGGCGCCTATACAGCCCTGTCATTTTATCAAAGACTAATATTATACAAGATTATCAACAAAATAAAATTGATTGTCTAAAGGAATATATGAGAATTCTACCTTGAAGTAACGTTTATGGTTATGAACCAATCGGGAGAAGGTCGGTTTATTTTGATTCTCGAATTGAATCAGTCAAGTTGCTCATTCCTAATTTCTTTATTGTTGCTCAATGAACCTTTAATGGCCCTTGCATAGCAAAGAGAGATTCTCTTGAATCTCTTGCCTTCGAATTAAAATTCAAAATTGTATAACAATCTAATTATTTTGATTTTGCAAGATTTTGAATCCGTAAAGAAACAATGTTAAATTTCTAGGCAGGTTTCTTATTCATCTATCATTGCGTAAGAACTTTTATTTCAATTTGGCCAGTGTGCGTGCCCTTTCAGGAGGAAAGAGACCCATTGTTTTTAAGTAAGCGATTTAAGAACTTTGGTCTTTTTGAAACCTGGGACCCATTCAATTGCTTTTCATCATAAAGAGGAAGTTATCAAAAAAATTGAAAAAAAATGAAAAAAAAAACACGAGCAAAATAAGAAAAAGAAAATTAGCAATAATTTGTGAAGTTGTGATTATAAGTGAATTAAGTCAGCAAAAAAGCACAAGGTTCTTTTATATGATTTGATTTCAGCTTCTGATTTCTATTTCAGAAACTGAGAAGTTAAAAATTTCAGCTTACGATTTCTTCGATTTCTCTATTTATGGAATAGAAATCTATTTCAGAAATAGAGAAATCAAATATGCGTTACAAACGGAGTTTCCAAACCTGTTCCAGGGAACAGAGAAACAGAGAAATCAATAAATAGAAATTTTATCATGCGCACCCTAAAAATTAGAAAAATGACACTTAAGTGCCAAAATCGGAGCAAAATGGATCATTTATGACGTGCATGACAAAATTTATATTTCTCTATTTCTCTTTTTTTTATGGAGAATGGTTTAGAACAGTAAATTCGTTTAGTGACATTTAAGGGCCAACGGCGAAAAAAGCTAGCTAAAATACTAACGTGGCGATTTTCCGACGAGGCAAGTGCAAAACGACGTCGTTTTGCACGCCGACATGGCTAGACAAGTGCAAAAACGACGTTGTTTTGTTAGTGACATGGGCAAATCATTAATATGAAAATTACTTAAATTTAATTTAAAACTAAATTTATTTTTAAAAAAGAAGAAGAAGAAGAGGAGATGGAGATTTGCAGACGGCGAGGGCTGAGCCCCTAGCCGTGTGCAACTATTCATCTTCTCCCTTCATCTTTTTATTATTATTATTATTCTTAATTTTTTAATTTGATTTAATTAATTTTATATTAAAATTCAAATACACACAAAAAGACGTCGTTTTTGCATTTTTTTTGTTGAGTCAGCTTTTGGCGAGCCACGTAGGCGAGCAAAATTAATAAAAAAATTTCCACATAGGATTTTTGGTAGAATTCACTACTCAAGTATCCCATTTTTCAAAAAAATGGCACTTAAGTATTACTTTCCTAATTTTTGGCACTTAAGGGCGCGTTTAGTAACCATTCTGTTCACAAGAATATTTTTTGATAAGAAATTATTTTTTTTATTCTGTTCGGGAACAATTGCTGAGCAAAATAACGCGTTTGGTAGAATCGTACAAAATTTATGATTTGAAATAGAAAAAAGAATAGAATTGCGTTTGGTAATTGCATAAAATTTCCATTCCAATTATTTTTCAATTACCTTTTAGATGAGTGTAAATTTGATATTGAATTCTCATGGACCACCCACCAATATAATTGTCTTCTTACGAGTGAAGAAATCATATTATATTTTATTATATTTTCAATTTCAAAAGAATTCGAATTTAGAATTCTATTCCATTCTAAAATTCTATTAAATAATAGAAATTCTATTGATTAATTATATTTATACTAAGTAATAAAAATATTAACTAATCAATTTTTTATTAAATAGTAAATAATAAAATATAGTATAAACTATAAATATAAATACTAAATAATAAATTAAAATACAAAATTAAATATGCATTCTATTTATAGCAAAATTTCAATTCCTACTTCAAATCATTTTATTATCTTTTCTCTTTTTTTTTTTTTTTCTTTCTTTCTCCCCTTCTTCTTCTTCTTCTTCAAGGTGGTCGGTCGCTAACCTTGGGATGACCGACGACTAGCCAAACGAGGGCCGGCGACCTTAACGGAGCATTGCGGGCCCTCGGCGAGGCCGAGCTTGCCTAGCTGCCGGTGGGGCTCGACCTCGCTGGATCTGGGCCAAGTCGAGTCTCGCCCAGCCAAGCGAGGCTTGCCGATGGCCGAGGGAGGCCTACCTGGCCACTAGTGAGCTCGCCGAACCTCGCCTTGGCCTGGCGAGCTCGCTAGCGACGGACAGCATCGAACGACGGGGGGCGGCGGCGATAATAGATGGCAACGGTGGCGGCGGCAACACTTAAAGAACAAGGGAGAGGGAAGAAGAGCAAGAAGAAAGAAGAAAAAAAAAAAAAAAAAGGTTGACTTGATTTTAGAATTGTTCTTGGTAACAAAGAATTAACTTTTTTTTCTCGATTCTGTTCCAAATCTATTTCCAGGATAAAAAAAATATAAATTTGTTCTCGAGAATAAAATTTTTACCGAACGCATTTGTTACAAATCTATTCACGGGAACAAAAGAACAGAAACAAACATCGTTTGGCAAGTTGCCAAACAGGCTTTAAGGGCGTGTTTGGTAACATTTGTTTTAACAATTTTGAACGAAATAGCTTTTTTTTTTGTTTCTATTTGTGGGAACAATTTATGGGTATAAAAACGCTCTTGGTAATTGCAAAAAATTTATACTCCAGGACTAGAAATGCGCTTGGTAAACTTGTATAATTTTGTTATTTTTTTTAATTTTTGAATATTTTTATTATATTTTTCCTTTTTTTCTTATTTCTTTTTTGCTGGCAATCGACTAGGCGAGCTCGCTAGGCCACCGCGAGGTTGATTCTTGTCAAATCCGGGCGAGGCCGAGCCTCGCCGGTGGCCTCGGTGGCTAAGCAAGCCTCGGGTCGACAAGGCCGACCTTGCGTCGCTTGGGCGAGGCTCGACCTTGCCCAAGCGGCGTGAGGTCGGCCTCGCCCGGCCGATGGTGAGCCTCGCTGTGGCTCGGCATCTCCAGGGGCGGGCAACGCTCCGGCGAGGTCATCGGCCCTCATTTGGCCGGTTGCCGGCGCTGGCCAAAAGGAAGAAGAAGAAGAAGAAGAAGAAGAAGAAAGAGAAGAAAAAAAGGAGAAAGAAAATTTGTTTTTCGGAATTGTTCCAGGAAACAAAAGAACTTTTTCTACTTACTTTGTTTTACATTCCAAATCTGTTCTTGGGAACAAAAAAATAGATTTTTTATTCCCGGGAATAAAAGTTTTACCAAACACGTTTTTATTATTTTTTTGTTCACCTAGGAACAAAAGTAAATAAATTTTTGTTCCGGGGAACAGAAACAATTTTAAACAAACAAGGCCTAAGTGTCACTTTGTTCCAAGTTTTGACATTTAGGGTGTACTTTTGTCTGTTTTGTTATCATATCCGAACGCAAATCTGGACTATCAAAGGTAGCCTCGCGGTACGAACCCTTCATAAATGTGCTTGGTTATTATATTTTTCCTGAAAATCCATATAAATAGCTAGTAAACAACCCTCATTTTCATAATTATTTATAAATCAAAGTAGGTGAATATCTCCGCTTTTGTAGCTTTCCACAAAAAATCATAAAGCACCCCAAAACTATCTTAATAACTACTCTCGATAATCTTAAAAATCCCTCTATCGGTTAATAATTTACAAATTAAAGTAGGTAAATCGGGACGGATCCCCACAAATGGTAATTAGATCAGGGCGTGAGTCATGCGAGTGCAATTTATCCCATCGCTCATAACATACCTAGTATAACTTGTAATCCTTATGAGTCGGGTCGACATAGATTCTTGTTTTAGCAATCACATGGATGGTCCAAATTTTATCGAAAAATGTCATATATATTAAGAAAGTATAAAATTCACTCGTGATAAAATTGAAATAGCCAACGATTGCGTATTCAAATTATGGATTTTTTCGCCTCATCACACGACGAAAGAGTTTGAGTAAAAAACTCGCGTGGCGGGCGCTGGCAACGGGAGGAATCAATCAGCACCCCGCGCTTCAGTCCCGTCCACGCGGGCCCTCCAAAGAAACCCAATCACGCGAAGATTTCAGACGCTTGGTAGGGCTTCGCCCCCCGTCCCCAGATCTGGAATCTTCTCTTTTTATGCTTTTTGTTGAGAGATGAGCTGTTAACCTTGTCCGGTGGAAAAAACAAGGGCTGACCCATCGCAACGTCGCAATGTCTCCACCAGGACAATTCGATGTCACGTATGATTAAGATCGATGGCCGTGACATTCACTCCGCAACGCCCCCACCATGACCAACCGGCGAAAACAATTGAAAACTTCGGGATAAAAAAAAAAAAAAATCGAAAATTCATTCCTACGAAGTTTTTTGTACGTCAGTTGAGCGACGGCTACTGAAATGTAGAAGTTAAAAGTTCCGACCTAATAATTTTACGAGTTGATCGGGTGATCAAACAACTGAAAATTCGTCCCCAAAAATCATGAGATTTGAAATCGATTTTTATGTGGTCGTTTCAATTGCTTGAGATCAAGATACAATAAAGGTAATTGTTTATGGATTTCTTAATCCGAAGTTAATGTCATTGCCATTTTGAAAGGACCGGAAATGTAGACTTGACTCGACGCATAGAAACCAAATTCAAAGCATCGTTGAGTCACCACGAAGATATGGCTTGCAAGGTTTTACATGACCTTCAACAAGCTGAGTCTATCCACTTGTGTTTTTAAATTATAAAAAGAAAAAGTTGGAACCCTAAAGATCAAAGTGGAACGAGAAAATATTGTCTTGAGAATCATCACTATTTTCATTGGAATCGATTTTGGAAAAAAAAAATTAGGAGAAGGTGCTTGAAACACTAATGATTACTTAACAGGAAAATGGATCTGTCCCGAAATTGCTACTTCATATGTTGAAAAGTGTCATACCTAGTACAAAGAGATCGATGTACCTACCGAAACCAAGTTACCGTTGTAACTTTTGTAAATTTCGCAGAACTCGCAATTTAACTTTTATTCATACTTAAAACCTTTCGGTAAAATTTATTGTTGATTTTTTAAATTAGGAAGAAAAGTCTCGAGTGAAAATGAAAAGTAACTGATAAACGCGCAGGTTACAAATTTCTCAACCGCGAAAGCTCGTGTCAAATCCCTAATCAAGGAAAAAAAAAAAAAGAAAAAAAAAGAAAAGAGAAGCTCGTATCATTTTCTTGAATTTTGACTGTTGAGAGCAAAAATGATGATTATCCTACTCGATGGAGTGGGGAGGTGCTATCGTGAAATTGAAGTCAGCCCAAATTGAGTTATCGAGATTAGATAGCACGATCAAAGAGTCACTACAATGCTTAATACCCTAACTCCTGAAATGGCATTTCCACACACAGGATAGCATCTTTGGGGGTTTACGAATTTTCTTTTTGCTTGTTTAAAAGAGTTCTTCTACCTTTGAATAAGCATCCCTAGTCTCATTAAATCACTACGGATTTTGCTGATGCAAAGTTGCCATTAAAAGATTACTAATGTGGTTTTTGCTTAGGAGAAAAATTATATAATCCCTTTTCCCCATAGTAGACATTACTTCATTACAACTAGACAGTGTATAGATCAAATTGATGGATTCTACGTAAATCGCAAACGATTTGTGTTACCCCGGGTCATATTCTTATTGGTAATTGATAGTAATTCACGTTGCCATGTTATTTCAAATGAAACCTTTGCCTTGTATCGAAACCGCGAAAGCATAGAAAAGGCCCTCCGAGAACGACGTCGTTTTTGGGAGTCGAGGTCTGGCTTTGCTTCTTCTTCTAGCGTCCCTCTCGCCGGTCGGCAGTTTTTGGAGGGAAAAATGGAGGTGCTCAAACTGTCCAAGTTCAAGCTCCAGCTGCGAGCCCTAGTCACCGAAGCTCGCGATCTCAGGGTAAAACATTCCGCAATTTCTTCCGATAAAACTCCATCTCTCTCTCTCTCTCTCTCTCTCTCTCTGATTCGAATCAGCTTCGGACGTCTGCAGGAGAGGGAGCGATCGGCAACCGAGCAGCTTCACGCGCTGATTCAGGTCCGACGACTGTTGAGTCTAGCCTTCGCATCGATTCGCCGGCCTTCGCCCTGAAATTTTTCGTTTCGATGATGCTCCGATGCAGAAGCAGAAGCAAAATGACGAGGAGCGCGGTCGAGAGCTGCAGGAACTGCAAGCCGAGCTGGCCTCGTCCGCCGAGACGCGCCAGAAGATCGAACGGAAGGTGGAGCGATTTCTCTTCCGAGAAACCTTTTTGCGGTCGATTTTCTCTCGGAAAAACGAGCGTCATCGGCTTATAAGTGATTTCTTCAGATGAATCATCTCCGGGACGACAACGCTTTGCTCGAGAGCAGGCAAAAAGAGCTCAAGGCGACTATACAGAAGTTGCTTCAGTCCAGAGATGATTTCATAAATGCTTACCGGGTTCGCTTCAGTTGGCTACGCTTTTGTATAGTTTTCTTTTCTCGTTATCGTTTTCTTTTCTCGTTGAAACTTCCTTCCTTGCAAAAGATTGCTACTCTGGCGCTGATCATAAGTTTCCGTGTGAATGCGACCGAGCTTGATAAGCAGAGCTGCTCGATATGTGGTAATGTGCGATTGATTTGCACATGAAACTATCGCCAGGAATTGTAAATGGCATTTTCCTGAATGGTTTTTAGTCTCTGGTTGGCGGTCTTGTTGATGGCCTTAGGGGCAACGTTAGCAAGATATATTGTTTTGGTTGTACTTCGATTGATGAAGATGACATAGAGACCACCCAGACTTTCACTTTGACTGCTCTTTGTAACTCTAGAGAATATGAACTTTGTGGTTGAGGCATAGCACATGGTCGGTGTGAAATGCTATAATTATGTCAATCGAGCTGGTCTTGTTATAAGACTGTCGCTCCACTGATTGAAACATCTGGAAAAAGTGGATTTCATCTGAATGTGATCGGTGACGGTGAACTTTGATTTGGGCTTGCAATGTTGAGGGTGCAATGTCTAGGCTGATTATCTAAATGTTGCCATGGCCAGAATGGAAATTCTGGGTGATTTTTGTGATTTACATAAATGACTTCGACAATTTTCATGATTTTACTTCCCAATCTCTTGGACCGATATGCCAAAAATTGACTTATACTGAAGTTTGTTAAATTCATCAATATGCAGGAGTCAACTTGTGAAATGAGCCGTTCCATAGAAACCAGGGACAGAAAGCTTTCTCTGCTATCAGAGAAGTTAAATTCTCACATTATGTTATTTGATTCGATAGAAAAGGAGGCATTTTCCATCAAGCAAGTCATGGATAGCGTGAAGGACCTTATCAGTCACAAAGAGGAATTAGGCACGTGAATTTCTAAATCTTAACTGATTTAGGGAAATTTATTAAGTGCTGTAAAACTTATTATTCCACGAGCATCATTTTCTTCCATCCTAATTTTGTTTGCTACATACAGTATCTGGCTTGAAGAGCAAAGTCAACGAGGTCTCTGTGTTTGAGAAGTTGTTTATAGGTAGTTTCTGCACCTTGATTCACCAAACAAGTTGAATATTTCTATGCTGGTTATTAGATGAAGCTGGCTTCAAAAGCCTTATAGACAATCAGAGATAGTGTAAGAGATATTTAGGGTTGTAATAAGTACATCGGCGGGTTCTTAAGGTTTAATTATTATCTCTGTACAAGTTAAAGTAATATTGACCTTATGTAATTAAGGCAACACTATCTACTTGTTATCGAAACTATGATCCCAAAGCATGTTTCAGCCGTTTGCTGTAAGAAATCTATTTCATGATTTACAGAAAATATTAATTATCTGGAAAACAAGGTTAAAAATGATGAGGAGGAGATGAAGAGGAAAGATGGAATCATTGCCCAGCTTGAAGAACAATTGGAAGCTGCAAAAGTTAGCAACAGTCACCAAACTCAGATGGAAGAGATATCCACCATCTGTCTGTTTCATTCATAGAATTTAATTGTTCATTTATCTTAAGATATTTGTAAGTTAATTTGTTCTTTTATCTGAAGGTGTTTGTTACCGTTGTTTTCATTTGACCTCCTTACCTTCAAAAGGCCCTGTTTGAGAAGGATGTTGTCATCCAAAACTTGGTTACTGAGAAAAAGGTATTTTCTTTAGCTGCTCATTGTTGTTTCTTATTTTTACCTGTTAGTACTGACCTCCTTGACATGCTAAATCAAAGGGACTGCTCTTGGAAGTGGGAAGTTTGGCAATTGTGCTGCAGAAGATTCAGGACACTATTCAGATTATGAATGAGGAGGTCAGATGCAGAAACTGGCTTCTTATTTGTGTCCATTTTCTGAAAAATGCTGCTCATGAGTTCTCAACTATATCTCATATGCCTATCATTATAATTTGAACTGACATATACAGCTATGTTTGCGTGGTCACTGTCTACCATTACAAATGTATATCTTGCAGCTGAAGCTCATAAATTGCACAAATTCTTTCTTCTTAATGTGTAATTAGTGGAACTTACCAAGAAAATGTGAATGGAATGTTTATTTTGGCTCAACGGTTTTTAAACTAAGAAGAATGTTTGGAAAGTAGTTGATATGCTTGATCAGTCAAGTAACTTTGTTTAATTATTTGTCGAAGTTTTGGTGTTACTCTCTATAGCACATTGTCATGTCTTTAGAATCTTCTGATAGATTAGCTACTGAACATTACTGTATTCCTATTCATGCGAAATTTCAACGACATTTATAGTGTTTTCGTATCATCCTTTTTGTGAATGGAAATGGCTATTTACCAGGACAAGAACAAATTTTCATCAATTGTGGAACGCAAAGAAAATTTTGGTATGGTTACACCAAATGAAAACACTGGGTAAGTTCTATGGACTCTTGACATGTCCGTTGGAGTTTCATTCGTTTTCAAGGGCAGCAATGTATTTTCCCAGATCAAATTGCTATTACGATAAAAAACCTCTCTCCACCGTTTGAATTTTAATTGCTTAAGGATGCAGGATGGCAATTAATAGTAGCATCTTTCTTAGCTGGTAGAAGTCTTTTTTTGTAAGAGGAACATCTACATGTCAAATGATGAAATATCTGGAGACCATATTGCTAAAGGCACCAACTCACCAAGAATAATATAAGCAAGCGGTGTAGATGTTTGTGTCTTGATAGATGCAGGATTAAAATTATACAATCAGCTATGACACGATTGAGAACTATTGACTGAGGAGACTGGCTACTCTTTATATTTATTCTGACTACTTTTTGTATACAAGAACAGTCCATAGAGCATATTTAATCAGGTGCTTCTTCTCTTTGCTGATTTGGCCTGTAATGTAGTTCTGACATTCTGGTTCTCCCATCACCAAATGCATCCAATCAAAGATGCTTCATGAACTTTTTTTCCTAATAGAGATTTTCTTTATTCTGTACATTTAATCTTTATATATCAGGACTGAGGAAGATGTTCAAATGACTGATTCAAGATCTGCAATTGAGGGTTGTCAAGAAGGTGCTGCAGCAAATTCAGGTTCACTGTGCCCCTTTCTACATTGGCTCCTCGCTTACTCAGCTAGTGATAACATTTAGATGGAGAAGTATAACAAGAGTATGGGAAACCTGCAGTTAGATAGTAGGTAACCAAGTGCTACAAATTCTGATGGTCTTCTGAGATAAACTCAATTATTCCCTTTAAAAAACCGTTTGATTTGGACATTCTTTTTGGTGGCATTAGTCTCCTGCTTAAAAGAATCCAGTCAAATGGTGTGATCAAGCTTGTGTGTTTTCTCCATGGGGAAACTTTCAAACAGTTAGCAGTGACATTTATCATGAAAAAACTGTTGCATTTTGAGGAGATGAACCTTGTGTTTTCAATTATTTTGTCTGAATTACTGTGAACAAATGTAAATTAAATGCTCTGTGCGCGCATGCATGCAAGTGGGTCCGCATGTATGTGTGCATTTATGTTGAGTGTGTCATTCCTCAGACCATGGGCAGCTGCCATATTCACGTTTTCTCCGAATGCAGAATCCTCATGTTGTCAAAAGCATAACTCATATTGGAACCTCTTGCAGGAGGATAATCACTTGAACTCCCGCACCTCTGAGGCAAGTAATATACTGCAAATAGCTTGGGAGTTGAGAAGTCTACCGTTTTCCTTTCAAAAAATGAATTTCTAACTGTCATGTGGATATGTTACCGACAGTTTGCTTGTTCTCCTACAAAGTCAGCCTGCTCAGGACCTCGATCAGCGGATCATGGTCGAAATATGTCTACCCGTGAGGTATGGCATTCTCACATTTGACACGCTAGCTAGTAAAGATGCTAAGGGGTGCGGCTATTATAATGCTGAATTAGGGAACTGAACATGTACGGATTTTGTGAAATATGACAGAATGAAATGTGGAATGGTGCCCAAGGATCCATTTAGCCTATTGGGCTAAAAAATAGGCTTATTTAATTACGTTGTTGTATGACAGCTCAAGAAAACTTGGGCCATGCGAATCTCAAGACCCCCCACTATTGAGGCTCTTTGCTCACTTTAATGCAGGACACCGATAGAACGTTTTCGCATCTCTTGGAGTCAGAGTGCTCGACAACCCAAGCAGAAGCCTCGGAAGGTTACCCTCGTTTTTCGTTTTCTACTACTCAGATGCAATCGACGGTCTGCTAAGTAATGGAAGTGTATCGAATTTCAGGAGCAAAGCTTTGACGCGTTTGGAATGCATTTGTGGAACCGCGACCGATGGAAAAGGGAAGCCCGTGTGCAAGTTTTTCTTTACGTTGCTCGAAGTTTCGAAGTTCAGCTTGCGAGCATTGTAGCCTTTCCCTTCACTGGAGCTTCCTATTGGGGTAACGGGTAATGGTGCGATCTCCAAAATAGGGTCAGAATATGCGTGGATGTTGCTCATCTAATGGTCCATTTTTCACAAGAAAAGCGCACAAGGCACGGCGCGATTCTCAGATCCTAATAAAGTGGGAGACATTTTGTCATGTATTGTCAAAAAGAAAAAGTGAAATTTTCCCGTACTTCAAAGATAGACCAGTTACGGAATTACTGTAGGCAAAAGGCAGATAGCAGCTATTTAGCTTTGAAATCATCAGTTTTTTTTTTTTGGTCTGACAAATCATCGGATGAGTTCACCGGGATCTTTGGAGGATTTCAACACCATGAAGGCATAGGTAAGAAAAAAGTGGGAAAACTTCTGAATCTTCTGGATCTTTCCTTTTATGGGTGATTGATTTACCCTTAAGTCAGTACACGTCAATTAGAATAAACAGTTTCGTTAAGTGCAAATAATAGGAAACTGCTTCCTTAAAGGCATGTATTATTTTTCCGAATTTTTTAATTAATTTTTTATTTTCCTTTTGCATTTCTTCTCTTTTCTATTGTTTCTTTCTTTTTTTCATTTCTCATTATGGTTGGCGAGAATTGTAATACCATGGACCCACCTATGTCTCGCTTATGTCAAGGCGAAGCTGAGCGACGGTCGCGACAAGGGCTTTGGGGAGGCCTTGCCTAGAGGTTGGCAAGTTCAGATGGCCCGGGTAAAGAAAATAAAAATAAGGAAAGGAGAAGAAAAAATAATAAAAATTTTGAAAAATATTCAAAAATGAAAAGAATCATTTATTTAGTACTAGTCGTATTATGTAGGATAATCAATATCCATATTAGTTAGATAGACTTAAGGCAAAATATGAAAATATGCATAATTAAATTAATTAAATTAAAAAAATTTTTATGATTGACTTAATATTTATGAAATAGGTTTAACACTTATTTTAATTTTCCCTTCATAAGGCGATAGGAGGGTCACGTTAGGCGAGAAAAGGATGGTTTGGACGTTGGACGGTCTATAATTCCTTGATAGATGCGATGTCAAGTCATTTAATGCGTGAATTAATTAATTTAAGCCAGGACAATAAATACCAACTGACGCTTTTGCTTTCTCGTGCTAAAGGACTAAATAAATGATTTGTTTGACGAAGTCTCGACGTGCATCCATTGGATTTCGCAAAAAGAAAAAGAAAAAAGTGCATCGATTGGAGTTAAATAAAAGCCATCTTGATTGAGAAGACGATTTCCTGCCCCCCCGGAGTAATGGGAAATTCCTTGCAAATCGAACTCTTACTTTTTCATGGCAAAGAATGACTATTTTCTATTAGATTTCATTAAAGCTTCCCGCGTTTATCAAATGACTATCAGTTGTACCTTGCAATTCGAAACCCCCCCTTTTTACATCTGTAATCGGTATTTTGAAAATTGACTCTGTTGATGCCGTCGAACTATTCGCCGGTTGCCGAAAAAGCACAGTAGCTGGGTTAAGCTGGCAACCTAGCATTGGTCGATCGGGGAAAAGGACTTTCTAATGCACACTTTAGTGCAACATTAACGTGATGCATGAGGTTAATAAAAAAATGAAATTCGTGCACTTTCTTTCTTATGATGAAATTCAAGCGTAGGTCTCGTATCTTGATATATTGTTAGATTAATGGATGAAGTTTCTGACGATAATTTAGAAACTTGATTTGTGGAAAATTAGGCGAGACGAGGGAGCCACTTCGCTTTGAGCAAACCGGTTCTCATGGCGATTCGACGGAATGCGATCCGCCTAATGGGCAGAAGCAACGCCTGCTTCAGGTTCAGGCATTGAAAATTATTCGGAGGGACCGACGTGGACGATAAAAACAGAGACAAAGAACCAAATGGTGGTGGAGTGGTTGGGAAACCTGTGCTCTGTACTGTACTCTTTTTCTTTATTTGAAAAGGACCAACATAGACGATGTGACATGGAACAGCTGGCCTTTGGGACTGGGCCGTCTTTTTCCTCCCCACGAGGACGACCTCCTCTTTTTGAGTTTTTCCTACCCTTATTTTTTTAATATCCGTCGACATTTGGCGCGATTTTTTTACTTTTCGTTTCTTGGTTTTTCTGTTAAATTTTCCATCGAGATCGCTTTTAGGATCGATAGTCAAATCATTCTAACAATTCTTTAAATTAAGATGACTTGTTGGGTTTAGACAACAAATCGAAATGCGCTCTGTGATTGGCTCAAAAATCAAACCAAACATGTGAATAGGAAGGCGCCCTTTCGTGTTTCTGCCTGATGCTACTAAAGAAGTGTATGAGTCCTAATTGTTTTTTTTTCCACTAAAGATCAGCTGATTTTCTTGCCTCCTTGAATGGCACTCGCAGATGGTTGTGAGCTAGAGCTGTAATTAGTCTTGACGGATGAAAAGATGCGTCCTTAGCTCTCGCCTGAAGTAGGCCTGCGGTGGGCCGAGTGGCCGCCTCCATTATTAAACGATCGATGAGACATGGCGGGTGGCCCGTCATTACTGGGGTCAGGCACTCGTGCATACTTGTCCTGGTTACTCGACATTTTCAGATGTATTGTCTACGCTTTCATTGCCCATCTCAACCGTGAATTCCTACATTCACAATTCGAACAATTTCGTGCATCAATTCAAGCTCGAATCAGAGACAATCTCAGTACGGTCCCGAGCCAGCGACCCAATGAAGTGGAACTCATTCGTCAACCACTGAAATTCACCGAATCCGAACGGGGCGGATCGCATCCAAGCAATTAAAATATCCTCCACACGAGGGAAGGCGATTTTCAACCCTCAACACAAGACCGGGGCCCACCCATAATTTTTTTTTTTGAACAGGGGGCCCACCCATAATTAGGTCGTGGCAACCTTTGACATTGCTCCACACGCAAAATCAAGACAAAAGCCACCACCACCACCACCAACCGTGTCAAGGTCGCACTACTTGTCCACACGGACTGTTGCGTGTGCAATCACTTCTCGTTCACCATCTGCGAAGGACGACCGGCAATTGTAAGAGATTCGGTGCAAAAGCCTTTTTTTACCACGCGAGATTGCCCGGAAATGGGTTCCCCAATTTCGAATTCACGTGCAACACATGGTAACATAGGAATTTGACCCGATGAAGCTGATCGGAAATTCTTTACAACCCACTTTTATAAACCTTCGCCCTGAAATCTGAAAGCACGAAAGAAAGTGTAGATGCTCGCATTAAAGGCTTATTCCCGAGCAATTCGATGCTAGAAGAACGAGAATTTGGATAAAGAATCTACATAATTTGCTCCCATCCTTTTTCACCGGCAAGAATAAAACTCTTTCATGATATGGTTTGGACGGTGGAACCCTTTGGATTTTACTCGTGTTTCGGCTCGGTCTCGTGTGATTCTTTCTATTGCCAAACTCGTGGACCTCAATGCACCAAAACGAGGCTCTATTGGTGGCGTCGCGTTTAAGCATTAGTTTACTTAACGCCAAAGGGTCGGGCCTCGGAGGGAGACGGTCGGTAGTTGGAGCCTGGGTTTTCAAATTGTCCGGTGAGCTGCCACGTGTACGTTCGAAAAAAGTGAATCACAAGAGTACTAAAAATGCCATATTCGATGACAAAATTACCATTAAGTTTATTCGTCGTGTACTCAATATTCCAATACAGCGATAATGACATTATCTTATTGAGTTAAATGAAATTGCATTAGCTATTCCTTCACGGTCATGCGTCGAGGGGATCTAGTAACAACTCACCACCATAGTGTCCGTCCAACGCTCGATGGAACAAAAGACGGTACCTAAAATATCCAAAATCGACCAACAATGGAGGATCTTTCGCCATTCGTTGGATCTTTGATTTCTTTTTTCATTTGTATTGTTTAT
Source organism: Eucalyptus tenuipes (assembly GCA_014182365.1). Lineage (NCBI taxonomy): Eukaryota > Viridiplantae > Streptophyta > Magnoliopsida > Myrtales > Myrtaceae > Eucalyptus > Eucalyptus tenuipes. The sequence goes on along the minus strand of CM024538.1, from coordinate 29,790,440 downwards.
TTGATCATTTTTCGACCTCTGAATTTGTAAGCCGAATTGACTAACCGCGTGTAGGTTTGGCCGACCTCATTGTAATTGACTAAAGTTTGCATTCCCACACCATCCCCTCTCGCTCGTTGTGATCTCTAAATTATTCTCTCAAGCGTTTGGCGACTTCCTTCGGATATGATAAATTCGAATAAAATATCAAAAAATAAATCCGGAACATAGCTAGTTAAATTTGGACTAAATAAAAAATTAGAAAAGTAACAGTAATTTTTTCTAAAACGTGATATGAACCCACAATTGCTGACACTCTTGTAGATGTAGATAGTGTTCTCCAAGTTCCAATTGAGGAAGAAAGCGAGGGGAAAAAGAATGAGTTGTTGAGAACGAGGATGGAGTGGGGAGGTGGCCAATTACATTAGGTTGAAATTTCCTTTTTGCTAATAAAACTCGAGAAAAAAAAGAAAGGAAAAACTCGAATTTTAAAAACTCCCAAATTTTATTTCCAATCGAGAATAATAGAGATGATTAGCATGAACGGCGCTGACCAAATCCCATGTTACCTAGTGGGCTTTGTCATGATCAAGAGACAGGGCGTCCTTTTTCTTTTCAATTACATGCCCTGCCATGAGCTATCATCAATTTATTAACCTACTCCATATAGAACTAGGAATCATATTTTCCTACTCCTTATAGAACTAGAAAACAGATTTTCTTACTTCTTAAGGAATTGCATATCCCCTTCCCCCTAAATCATTACCTTAATTTGCCGGGTTGGATATGAACAAACACGTGGCCAGAAAATATCATTTCCAGGATTTTTCAAGAAAAGGAAAATTCCAAAGCGTAACCCCGCCAAGCAATTTTCGTTACTTCCAACTTTGACCTTCGTTTACCACCTCATCCCGCATGTCCACGAACTTTCTTTTTATTTTTTTTTTTCCCGGGGGGGGGATCATATGCGCGTCGACAATTAATCGGATCGGATCGCAGGCGGCCCAGCACGCGGCGGGGCTAATCGCGGGCCGCCACGTGTGGAAGCGAGGCTGAGCCGCGGCCACGGTTAGGCAACTGCCGCGACAGTGCGCCAGTCCCTTTCGTCAAAACATTGACCTCCGGCTTGGCGTTCGCGTTCCTCCTTCCCCCACTCCGGAATAAACTCCTCCCACCATCCAACGGTAGTTCAGGTTCCCCAACACAACACCACAACAAACAACAACAACACCAACACCAACACTCTCTCTCTTTCTCTCTCTAGAAAACATCGTTCCCGAGCAGCTGCTCTTCCAGCCATTCTTTTTCTCTCTCTAGAGCTCAATGGCGATCGCGCAGAGGTGATCGCGCGCAGAGAGAGAGAGAGAGAGAGAGGGGAAGGGGAGAGAGGGGAGAGGGGAGAGGGGACGACATGGGAGCGTGCGTGTCGACGCCGCAGGAGTGCGTGGGGGGCGATTGCGGTCGTCGAGGAGGAAGGCGGCCCACGGGAGGAGGGGGAAGGTCAAGCGGCGAGTCGCGTCTCGCTTGTCCGACGGATCGCTCGACAGGATCGATCGGTCCAGGCCTCGCGATCGCTCGTTCAACAATCCCAGCTTCCAAGGTATACTCTTCCGCCCTCCCCGTTTCTCCTTCGTTTTTCGGAGCGTCTTGAGTCTTGGTGCGAGTTCGATCGGGGCCGTGCGAGCTTTTCAGAGTTCGGCATTGCTCCGAGGGAATCTGGATTGCCGCGATCGGCTCTCCGCTTTTGTGCCGGATTCCGTTTGTTTCGGTCGGCTTGTTGGAGCGGGAGTGATTTTGGTTCGGGTTTGTGGTCTCGATTAGAGGGGAGAGGTCTGGATTGATCGAGCTCTGTTTGTGGAACTGCTAGGACGCGGTCGATGTCTTGCCTTGGATTGTGTATGCGGTGGCGAAAGGTGAGCGAGTGGCCTTTGGGAGTTGCGATTCGGGCAGTGGGCACTGGTTAGTGCGTTGTTGGCTCCTATCATCACGAGTGAAATCTATTTGCTAGGAGAAGGTAGCCCGTGTAGGAATGTCGACAGTGATTCGATGGTTTTTATTTTCCCGACCAGATCCGCATGCAAGTCTAGTAATCAATCGGTGATTAGCTATCGGATTAATTTGTTCAAGCACGAGTGGATTGTCACTTGATAATTGGGACTTTTAAGAATCGTCTTCTCATGTATGATAGAAAACTGGTGAGGACTTCTGGGCAATTGGACATTGTGTTTTATGGAAAAAGAAAATGGATTTATGAGCTTAGGTAGCATAGGACACCGAGCCATGGATTAATTAATTCTAGAAAACTATTTTTCCCTAATGGTGTAAAATTGGATCTGGATTTTCTTAAGAGAATATCAGTAAGCCACTGGTAGAATCTTTACTTGCTAATGAATGAATCAAAAGGATGATACAAAAATTAGTTTTGAAGTCTTTCCCCGTGACAGTTAGCTGAGAACTGATCAGTTCAATCATCTTCTGCAAATTTTTGTCTATTGAATTTGAATGATTTGAGCTCTCTGTGAAAACTGCCTGGCAAGTCTTCTATTTTGCCTGAACTTGGACTTGCTATTGTTTGTTGTAATGCCACAAACAGGGCATTAGCTTCTGATTTTTTGACAGAGCTTGCTATTATGGAAGTAATGTCTAGAGTGGATTCTCTAAAACTTGAAATGCTTTAGTGCCATCTACTGCACTCTTGCTATTGTTGGCATAATTAAGTACAACTACTGGCTCATAACTCGGAAGTGTTTTGGCAATTTTTGGTTGTTATATGCATAACCTTAAATTAATAAATGGTCATGGCGAATACACAGCATTGAGTGGTAACTGGTATGAATTAGTTGTTTTCCACTCAGAAGGAAAGACATGGCTAGCGGCAGAAGTCTCAGTCTAAAACTAAATTGTAATTCATATTTTGTATGCCAAGTGGGATGTGAGTTCTGACCAAAAGAAAGTGGGATGTCAAAGCGGACAGATTATAAGGAATGATTCTTGAATTCCCCTATGCGAGATCTTAGAGATGGGGAACAAGAGCAAATACAGATGATGTTCCCATCAATCCTTTGGGTTGCTCTATTTAGGTCTATGTCGAAAACTGGAATTAGCAGAACTTGCTGGCTATTACACATATCCCAATCTACTTATATAAACAAGGTGGGAATGGAGGTGGGTTCAAAAATCATTATAAGGAGATCGGAAATTCCAAGGATCTGCAGCTAGATGAGTGTTTTTCTCCACATATACATTTCAACAGTACTTCGAATGTTGTGTTTTCTCTTGATTATCTCTGTCTTTTCCATCTCCATGTAATAACTCATTTTAGTTTTCATTTTCTAGCGAATCTGCAAATGCATCATCAATGATGCTGTTGAATATTATGTAGTCACTTTTGTCGTTCACTGTGTCTAAGCTATGTACAATAAAATTTGTCATGAAACAATGACATTGAAATTTCTTGCATTTTAAGGCTAAAGATGTTGAAAAAGGGAACAATTTAAAATGCTTTGGATTGACTTATTTCCCTTCAAGTCTTTTTTGTGTGAAGCGAATATAACTTTCTTCGATGGTATTAAAGCACTTTGGGGAATTATTTCCCTTCAAGTCCTTTCCTTAAGAAGCGAATATCACTATCTTCCCTACTATTAAAGCACTCTGGGATTTATTTCCCTTTAAGTCCTTTCCTTATGAACTGAAAACAACTTTCTTCCCTAGTATCAAAACTTTTCTGGAAGGACCATTATTGGGTCATCTAATCTACTTTCCAAACATCAAACCTGCCATAATTAATTAAGTACTCTCATTCATTGGAATTTTTTCATGATTGTGATGAAGCAGTCTTATGTGACTAAGTTATTATTTGAGCATTTTCTTTTCTTCATCTTCTTCTTTGTCTACATTGTCATTCTTCTACGCTGGGGCACGAGGTGGACTGGAACTTTCTTCATGTTATTCCTTTGGATTTATTTGCTAATATTTTTATTGGTCCCTTATCTCATGTCTTGCCATGTTTCATAATAACATTCTCTGCTCTTTGATTGCATGTCTAGTATTTGTATGCTGGTTTGATTTCACCGCCTTTGTTTGGGGGATGCAATTTCCATCCTAGATTTAAGGATTCATTAGTTATTTTTTCCCTCCTTTTTTGGGCTTTGGATTTGATTATTCCTGGGTCTTCTCCTTTATATCATTATCATCTTACCTGTATGGTATCTGCAGGAAGCACTGATGAAGCATGGTATGACTCACTGCCAATTTTTGAGTCAGACTGTGATGAAGACTACAAGAGTGTCGCAGATGGTATGATGCATGGACATGTTTTAGTTGTGCAACATTCAACATTGTTATTTCATCCAATGGCTGATGCTCTATCCTTGTGCTTTGCAGATGTACTGTCTCTAAGTGGCTTTGAAGGAGTATCTAGACAAAGCACTGCATCACTAAGGGATTCCATGCACGGAGAAAGTAATACCAGCTTACAACATGTGTCTTCTCTAGATCATGTGCATAAACCAGGCGATATGTTAATTGGAAACTCGGCCCACAGCTCTGTTAGCGAGGTTCCGAAGAACTCTGTGCATCATGTCCTGAATTCGGATGACACTGATAGCCATCATAAACTGTGTGAACATCCAAGTGAAGCTAAGAAACCTGTTTTTCTCGATGATATCTCATCTGGGGATGAAAATTCTGGAAAGGAGGAAGGACTCCTGGATAACTGTGGGATTATACCCAACAATTGTCTTCCTTGTCTAGCTTCAACCGTCCCATCTGTTGAAAAGAGAAGATCACTAAGCTCCAGTCCACCAAGCGCAAGAAAAAAATCTGCTTCTAAACTTTCCTTTAAATGGAAGGATGCACACAGTAATGGCACTCTTTGTGAGTACAGATACCTTGTTCTTCTTTTGACATAGCAAAAAATAAGCAAGTGTTCTGAGAAGTATCTTTAGCGTCTTTATGGAGATTATTCCCATTTGAAGTTTTCTGCTTTTCAGATATAATTTAATAAAAAAATCTACTTCAACTGCAATTTCCTATTGGTCCATATAATGAGTATGGGTTTTGCTTGTCTCTTTTGGCACTGATTATTTTCACCGAATGTGGTTATTGTAATCTCTGGTATTACATAAGTTAGGAAAAATTAAATTATTCGACTTATAACAATTTCTCTTTTGTTTTCAGTTTCATCAAAGACGCTTCTTCAGAGGCCCCAAGCAGGTTCCCAGGTCCCATTTTGCCCAATTGATAAGAAAATGTTTGATAGTTGGTCACATATAGAGCCAAGTTCCTTTAAAGTTCGAGGAGAGAATTATTTAAGGTAAGAGTTAGAAGTGGAAGATATTAGATACCATCATCCTGAGGACACTTTCGTTAATTATTTTATGCTATACTATTCATAGTGCAGCAACCTGTCGAGCAATCATCATGTTGAGGCAAATGCAGTTATTGCTGAAGAAATTTCGTAGATCAATGGTTGATCTTGGTTATTTAACTGTATCTATATTGATGACCTGTGTGGCAGGGACAAGAAGAAAGATTTTGCTTCAAATCATGCTGCCTATTATCCATTTGGGGTTGATGTATTCTTAACTCAACGCAAAATAGATCATATAGCTCGATGTGTAGAACTCCCTGCTACCAGCTCTTTTGGGAAACTCCCACCCATCCTTGTTGTTAACGTTCAGGTATCCTTCCATTTTCCTTGGGACTGTTCTCACTCCCGTTACTTTTTCCCTATACCCCCTTGATTACCTCTACCCTTCATATGCATGTGGTTCACTCATATTGGCCCTTTTAGTGGTTAGATGAATGAGCTGTTAAAGCTTTAGAAAACGCTTCGTAGCACGGCCATCTTCACTAATCGAACTAATTGCTCTAAGAAAATATATCTTGGGTTCTGCATTCATAAGATTGCCATGTCTTTTGTTTGCAAGAACTAATGGAGCCTTTTGAGCACATAGTTGCATTGTTGTCCAGCAGTAATAGCATAGCCATCTCTTTCTTGTCAAAGAATTAACGGAGCTTTCCCCCCCAAACAGATACCCTTATACCCAGCGGCAATTTTTCAGAGTGAAACTGATGGGGAAGGAATGAGTTTTGTGTTATACTTTAAGCTTTCGGATAGCTATGCAAAGGAGCTTCCACCACATTTTCAAGAAGGTATTAAGGTAAGACACATGCCTGCTCTTTGTTCTCTGTAGGTCTTGCTGATATTATCTGTTTCTAACTATTATTTCCTCAGAAGTGTGGCTCAGGCGTTTTTTTCAGTGATAAATGCAAAGAAAATATTTTTTTTTTCTACCTCATATCGAGTACCTTAGGTAGAACAAAATTCATTGCATAATTAGAGGTATATTAACCTGAAAGTCTTTTAGTGCATTATAGACATTTATTCTAAATTCAAGTTCAGATACAATCATCCAGATGCTTCAATCGACTTTCGCTTTTTTAGAAGGCCTAATCGATTTTACCATTTTCTTTTTCTCGTCTCCATTTTCCTCATAGTAGAAGCTACTAGATGATGAGGTCGAAAAGGTCAGAAGTTTTCCTGTGGATACTTTCGTCTCTTTCCGAGAAAGATTGAAGATATTGGGCCGTGTTGCAAATGTGGAAGATCTGCACCTGAGTGCAGCTGAAAGAAAGCTTATGCAGGCGTACAATGAAAAACCAGTTCTTTCACGCCCACAGCATGCGTTTTACTCTGTAAGTCCTTTCGCAGCAAGCTATGCTGATTCTGATATTTAGATGGAACTGTTGGTATATTTCTTCATACACCCTTGTCTGATTGATGGATAGCAACTGTCCTTAAGTTTTATGTCCGTTCCCCTTAGTTATATCCTCTTCTTAGGTCAGAGCATAGGTCAAGGTTAGATAGCACTTAAGCGTCACAGATAACACCATGTATTTAAGGCAGTCAAGGTTATCTGAACTTTGTATTGGTATACGTGTATCTTCTTATTAGCTGCAGTTTTCTTTCTTCCTCTTTCCTCTTAATGAAGTGCATACTTTGGAAGACTCAAACTACCCATCTTCTTTTTGACGTGCTTGGTTTCTCTGTGCCGTGTCCACGCTACTTTTCATCTTGCTGTCTTTCTTGAAAGATCGCTCTTAGGAATTAAGCCTGAGAGTTCCATGTGTATGCAACCTCATGGCTAGCTCTCTACAGCGACTCCAGTGTCCCTGTTTATACAGAAATGAGATGTCTCATGTTTCCTATTGGGATGCTTTCTTATATTGCCTGCAAAACGAAATTGTACAGGGAGAAAATTACTTGGAGATCGATCTGGATATGCATAGGTTCAGTTATATCTCTAGGAAAGGTTTTGAAGCATTCCTAGACAGATTAAAGCTCTGCATCTTGGATGTCGGCCTCACAATTCAGGCAAGTCCATCTCTCTGCAGTAAATTCGCTACGGTGTTGTTCCTTCATAATATGCATTCCATTTTTTTCCGGGTTCCTGAAAATCCGTTGGTTGTGTAACCTGAAACAGGGGAACAAGGCCGAAGAGTTGCCAGAGCAGGTCTTATGCTGTGTCAGACTAAACGGAATTGACTACAAGAACAAGAATTATCAACAACTGGGGTTAAGTCAAATTCAAGATCCCCTTTAACCTATAAATTGATTTATATGTCGCGAGTGTCTCAGCTCAGCATAGGTTTCCAACTAATAAAAATAGCTGATTTTCTCGAGTAGCCTGTTTGCTGTTTGTGAATCTTCTCCCCCACTGCCGAGTCCCAAGTGAGGTGCTTGCGTCGTGTTCGCATCTACACCATGGTCCGAGTTGAGAAATTTCGAGTTCACACGCTACTTCTGAACCCCCAGGCCATTGTAACCGATTGGCTTTCCAGTACATGGGTAGAATGAAGGTAAGGTCCGGCAATACTTCCTCAATCATCAGGAACTCACAACGAGGACTTCTCTACCATCCAAACACTCTCTGACCTTTTTCATCGCTTTCTTCTTTGCACTGCGAACGTAACCTGAGAGAACATAAGAGAAAACGCGAAGACCGATTGAGGTCATAGGCCATCAATGATACACAATCTTCGCCATTGTCTTTTATATGTATATGTCATTCCTCTCTCCAATTTCTAGTGCATTCTAATGTCGTTTCCAGATCGACCACCATTTTACGGGGCAGCAAATTCATGAAAACTTGCCGGGGCCGCAAATGTCAAAGCTGGGAGACGCGTCACTGTCTTAGTAGGCGAGGCCTTATACATTTATTATACTCTCTTTTTCCCCTCGTCTCGTCCCCCTTGTTCGGCTCCTTCCTCGGTTTTATCTACGAAACATTACCGCTCTGTACATTCTTCCCTACTTCCTAAGCTGGATCTTATTTGTTCGATTCAGTAGTCTCGAAGAAACCTTACGAAATGAACAGACATGAAATATAAAAAGAAAATCCACGATGATAGGGGAAAAAGATGAAATAGCCAAAATATCCAAAATGCTGATGAGGCCATATCATTGCTAATGCTCAAAACTTCAGGCTTTGATCTTCTTCGTATCTTCTCCGCACCTCCTTCTCCACTTCAAACTTGAGAGTTACCACCCTACGAGGAACAAATTCGATCTTGTTAGCGATCCCCTCTCTCTCTCTCTCTCTCTCTCTCTCTCTCTCTCTCTCTAGGAGCACGCGTGTCCGCTTCTTGCATGAGACTCTGATATGTAATGGGTGATCAAGGCCACTTGATTAGTTAGATGACCCAAAACGAGAAAGTGCAATACCTTGATAGATTGCAGAAGCTAGTTACTTCCATGAGATACAATCGACGAAATTGATTTCGCTGAGACAGAGGCGCTGGGGCTAGTAACGTCTTGATCCACATTCGCAAAATTCGCTTTGCCAGTCAGCATCTTTATTGCTATCTGAGCGACGTCAGCAAACCACTCATCCTCCGGCAGCACACTGCAAATCATCACTGTAACTAAGGGGATAGCGATGAAGAGCATAATTCATAAAGAAGTTCAGAGAAAATGTCGGGAAACTATTCCCATGATCCGGAATAGATTGCGAAGATGCTCTGATTGTCAGATAATCTTCGCTAATTGCAGTCAAGAGCGTTACCTATACGGATCTAATCCAGTAGAAGCCACTATGTCAATAGCTCTCTCAATTATGTTTTTGATAACTTGATGCAGATTCCGAGATAAATAACGGCCTTGTGATGAAAACAGAATCACGAACTCCATATCCAAATAAAGCTGCATGAATAGAGCATGGTTACTTTTGAATAACTGGACAAATTGTTAAGGCGCGAGAAACCATAGTTCTTATTCAAACCTGTCGAAGGCCATAAGGACCCAATGTCTTGGGACCCGCTTCTATCTCTTCCCAAAAGCTCTGATCATCAGAGAGCCACAAAATGACCGTCTCTGTGAGTCTCATCAACAATATAGTAGCAAATCTTTCTCGACCCACAAACATGTCGGTTGCGAAGCTAGCCACTCGAGTCAGTTTTGCAAAAAGCTCCTGAACACATTGGGATAAACCAAAAGACAGATGTCAACATGGCAAAAGAAACTTTTGATCAAAATCAAACGTGGGCCCCTCATGCATCAATTACAGATGGGCTACACAACGAATCAAATGGTCTTGATGTTTAGATACCATTATGAGAACTATAGCAATGGGGAAGTTGGTAATGATATCCATGAATGCAGGATGAGAACTCAAATATACTGATCTTCCATGGTGAATTTATTTCTGCTTTAAGGCTTCAATGCAAACATGACCTTAAAATATAAACAAAAGCAGAAGACAATTGTTTGATGAAGCATTTACATGAAGCAGATTTCAAAAGTCGCATAGTGCCATCAAATAGCAAAATCAGAACCAAACAGGTGGCATAAAATTTATTAGGTTTTTTGGGTAACAGAGCCTCAATTTCTGATATACAAATCTAGTTCACTATATTTCAGTGTCGAAGAAATATTGATGGTCTGGCGTGGAGTAATGTTCATTGAATAAAATCAACCATTGAAAATCATGTCCAAGTGGATATCATTAGACAATAAACAAGATATGTCTGTTATTTTCTTATTACGTTTGGTACAAACTCATCCTGGGGCATCAAACCTCAGTTTCACAATATTAATAAGAAACAAACTGTACTGCATTGCTGCTTCAGTTACACAACTATCTGAAGGACACAGACTGCACTGCTTTACCTGATATATTGGAGAAGGAAACCATTCAGGTTCTTCCATAAGGTCATCCATCATGATGTACATATGTGCATTGAGATGGATGTCGCCCTCTTCTGAAAAAATTAAATCAAGGGCATGTTGGCGGCAGAAGCTATCACGCAATCTATCAACTGAACGTTGCAAACGCCTCTTCCAATCTCTTTGTTCTGGATAACGATTTTGCTTGTCTGGAGCTCTTCTTGCATGGTCCTCAAGTTTGCTGGTACTATGAAAGGACAATAGCTTCATGGCAGCACGTGGGAGCAACTCATCCGCCAATAATGACGCATTGGCCAACAAAGCTGTCTGTTGGCTTTCATTCTCCGCCATTTTCACAATTCTACTGGCAGAATATTCAAGGTTTTCTTCATGTTCTGCTGACCCTGGCAATGCATTTATCAACAAATTGACGTACGAGTTGAATACTTGTAGCAGACCTTCCAACGTGGGACCTTCTAACTGTAAGCTTTCAAGTGGACTGACATCCTCAAGAAATTCCTGTACGGTAGAGGCAAGACCATCGGACGCATTTTTAATAAGTAATCGAGATGGAAATTATTACTTCAATGATGATTTATGACGCATTGAGTTGATTCATCACTTTGTAATTGAAGTAGAACTCCTGAGGGATGCTACAAGGAGAGGCCATGATAAAAATCTACTGCTGAAGAAAAGGATAGCACAAGAGCCCTTAGCTTTTCAAACAAAACTAGAAATGTGTAGCAGGGTGAGATGACAAGATGAGATAAATATATCTGGAATTTGCCTTCAAAGAAAGCAGCCTCTAGACTTGAATGAGAATAGAAGTTTACCTGAACCATTGTATTAAATTTGTTTGCACTGCTTGAGAGCTTGGGATGCACTGCGGCTGCACTACCGAGGAACGTGGAGGAAGAAACGCGCATTGGCCTTCCGCCAAGTGGAGAATAAGCAAGTGACCAATCATCTGCAGCAGCTAACGCAGCACTGCTCTGCTCTATTCTTCTCAAGTTGGCATTCAAAGCTTGTTCGACACAAGGCTTAAAGAGTCTGAGTAAAACAGGAGAAAGGGCCAGCCCACGAGCCTCTAAAACAGAACAATGACCCAGGCATATCTTAACACACTCAGCAGCAGCTCTTAAACCACCTGCGGCTGCCGATGAGGCAAGAACATGTCTTTTTAGGAGAAGAGCCAAGGCTTCAGTTTCATTGACAGCCCAAGTCACAAGCTCAGATGTCAATGCAGGTTCCTCACCAAAAACAACCAAGGCGTCACTAGCTGCTTGCGCAATTGTTGAAAAGACAAGCTGAGAAAGGGCAGCAGTGTAAGCTCCTCCATATGGAGCATTAGATGAGCGAAGACTTTGCATTTTGCACTGCATTTTCTGTCGGTGAGAGTTCAATAGCAATGTATGGGCACGAGGACCATCCCAAGTTTTTTGACAGCCAGAATTGTTGAACGAAGTTCAACTCCTTGTGTTGAAGGCTGGCAAGTCGTTTCTGCTAGTTGATCAGCTAGTTTTTGTCTCTGTTCTGTTATGGCAGTCTCCAGCGACAATAGCGCTGGGGACTTAATGTCCTCCTACTAATAGCTTCTTCTTTGATTCTTTCTCCTTCATTCACAGCAGCCAACGCTTCCTCCACCCTCCTCTCAGCTAATAGAATTTCAAGGGTATCCACAAAATCTATCAACCAGTTCTCCATGTTGGAAGGTCGCGTGTCTTCCAAATTGTGCATATCCTCTGCAGTCGAATCTTCAGAACCAGTGTCTAAAGAATCAACACGGACCCCCTCGACCAATTCCTGGACTAGAGCTGCTTGAGAGGATAGCAGATTCCTCATGGACAGGAGCTGCCCCTCAAGGTCTGATATCTCCTGAGATGTGCTGCATATAGAAAATCAAACAAGCAAATGAAATGTCGAATGTCTTACTCCGGTACATGTCATGCCGAATCCATCTATCTGTTCCATCCATTTATAACACCATATTCCAATTTTTGATGCATGGATTGTCTATTCAGCAGTAAAGAAAGTATTGCAATAATGCACTCTGGATGACTGAGGAAACCTAAAATTTCGGTTGCTATTAGTGTACAAAATATCAGAGGAAAGCTGAATAAAATCAGCAGGCGATTGGTGAAGCGAAAAGCACGGCGCATGACAGTCTCCAGAAAGCGAGAAAGCGACTCTCGGCATCTAAGTTATGGCGTTTTCCTTCATGGAACTTAGAACATACGATTCAAACAGAACTTCACTAACCGTATGAAATCTGCATAATTAGCATAAACACTCTTACGCATTTCCTCTGCCGACGCCTTCTTCAAATCCACCAGGTAAGCGCACAGATGCCTAATTTCCTACAAAAAAAACAACAATGCACGGGGCGCTCAAGATTCACCGACTGACGAAAATCGCCGCCGCATCGATCTCCAAAAATTTTCGTCACCGATCGATCAATCCGCGCACGCCGAAAAGCGCGAGCCGACCGGCGTACGTTCGCGACGCTCCATGCATGGAGGGAGGGAGAGGGAGCGAGCGCGGTTACCTTCTCGTTCATGGTCTGGCACTTGGAGGTGAAGTAGGCATGCGGATCGAAGCGCGAGGACTTGAAGGCCTTGAGCCTGTCGCTCAGGGTCAAGTCGGTGTCGAAATCCGCCGAGTCGCCCCTGCTCGACGAGAACGACGTCCCGGAGAGAGAGGACATGGTCGCTTCCCTGAGATCTTCCCTTGCAATGCTCGGCGGCGTCGATTCTCAGATGGCTCGGCGAGGGAGACGTGCTTTCCCAATCGCCATGGATGATCCTGGATTGAGCTCGAAACGCAGAGGCGAAGAATCGTGGGGAAGACGAGAGAGAGAGAGAGAGAGAGAGAGAGAGGTTAGGGGGAAAAATATTTCAGGCACCTTTCATGCATTTTGATTAGATTTTTCCACGTGGCCGACGCTTATAGCAGTACAGTTTCGTCAATTGACGATAGATGAACAAAATCACGCGAAAAACAATCAGAAAATCACATAAATGAACCTTGATTTTTAATTCAATGTGTAATGTGGCACTTAAACTTTTAATTTGTTTAATATGATCCATAAATTTTAATTCAATGTATAAAGTAATACTTGAAATCTTAAACTATTCAATATGCTTCATGCACTTTTTATATATATTAATTTTTTTTTTGATAAGAAAATATTTAGTAAATTTAGTCATCGAACTAAATGAAAATGTTAAATGTTAATATTGATCTTGAATTAATGGAATGGCTACATTGAATATCTTCACATAGTTTAAGCACTATATTGAACATGTACCAAAGTTTTATGAACCATATTGAATAAATTAAAAGTTTAGGGACCACATTGCACATTAAATCATAGTTTAGATTATGACAAACAATGAGAAAATAACACAAAGGATCTTTGAATTTTGACTCAATGTGCAGTGTGGTGTTTGAACTTTTAATTTGTTCAACACCGTCTCTAAATTTTAGCCCAATATGTAATGTAATTCTGAACTTTAAACTATTCAATATAGTCATTAAATAATATGAAAATTTTCTATATTATTCCTAAATTTGAATAAATAGAAGGACAACATTAAATAATTTCATATAATTACCAATGGTTTGGGAGTTACATTAAACAAATTAAAAATTTAGGGATCACATTACACAACAGGGTAAAGTTGAGAAATCATAATGAAAAAATTAAAAGTTCAAATATCACATTACATATTCATGCAAAAGTTTAGGGAGTATTTGCGTCATTATTCCAAAAACAATTGGAAGAGAAAGGTATAAAAAAACTTAAAGGTCTTAATATATCTTATAAACTTATTATCCGAAACCAAGAATAAGCATCCCAACTTACATTTTGAAAGCAAAATATAGCAATATATATAGTCTTGTAACTAATGATAAGGTAGCAATATCCGCTATCGCCTCAATTCTAAGAATGTATGGGAGATTTCTCCCTATCATTTATTCAAGCTTTTCTGGGTAAAACATAAAACACTGCAGTCGAACAAGAAAATAACGGGTCATGACCTGGCGCGCGCCACCTTAAAGGCGTAAGGACTACGTAGTAAAGCTATAACATGCATCGGTTTCCTTTGCTTGCTCTTCCATATCCGAAATGAGACCTCTCATGGCGGGGAAAGTAAGTCAGCACCCCATGACTTTGCTCGCCGGAAGCTTCGGCTTCTGGGCGACCGTCCCGTCATTGCCAGCGAGCGCGCGGTACTTGTCCTTCCGGGTGAAGCTGGTGCATTCGTACGAGAGCGTCCCGGCGATCATCCTCTGTATGTAATTGGCCACCTCGTGACTGGTCTTCCCGGCCGTGCAGGTCAGCTCGACCGGCAGCTTGTTCAGGAATGTCACCTCGTAGGCCGGGCTCGGGTTCATGAAGAAGTAGAACGGGTCCATCCCTTTCCATCCACGAGCGGTCGTCCCGTGGAACATGCTCATCCGGTTCACCATCGCCACCGGCACCAGCTGGTCGGTCAGTTCAGCGAACAGAGCTGAGAACCTGAGAAGGAACGGCTCTCGGCAGGTGGTCCCCTCGGGGCATATTGCCAGGTCGCCTTCCTCCAGGAGCTTCTTGATCATGGCCGCGTCGGTGGCCCGGTCCCGGCTGAGCCTGACGGTCTTGATGGGCGAGATGACCTCGGAGAGCCTGGACACGGAGTAGGTGACCGCAGGGATTGGGCGGCCCAGCGCCGTGGAGAGGAAGATCGGGTCGAGGAGCGTCCTGTGGGAGCAGATGAAGAGCACTCCTGACTGGCCGATTGACTTCTTGGCCGGCGGTGGGAGCGTGCCCTTGACAGTGACGCGGACGCCGAGCGGCCAGAACACATAGTAGACGAGGGGCATCGGGAGGAGCGCCCCAGCGGCCATCCTCAGGCAGGCGAGGGGGAAGCCGATGGGGATCCAGAGAATGGTCAGGAGGGCCACAAGAGGGGTTGGCTTCTGGACGAGCCGCCCATCATGGAATATGATTGGCTTCGGAAGCTTGTCGTTCGCCACGGCCTTCACCTCCGGCTTCGGTGGCACGATGAATCCTTCCTGCAATATTTTCGGTTCCATCAGAATTCGAGACTTGCTGCGCAAGGTATCTTCGATTAGGCTAATGAAGCAGCTGGCACGGATAATACATCGCGCCGATTCTGCCATCTAACCCTTTATTCTAATTTCTGTCTCATTGCAATTTTGCCTCTGAAATGATCTTGGGAAAAATCTTGGGAATGTGTTTATTACTACTCCTGGAGACTCTGATATCATATCTGGTTCGGGTAGGTGAAAATGATGATCACTGCTAAAGCATGTCTTGCCAAAAAACAACTGCTTTACCTAACCGTATCATACTGACCTTGCACAAGGCCATGAAGGGGGCATCGGTTTGCCGATCGCCCAGGCCAATCTCCGGTTGCTCTTCCTGGAACTCCTTGCGAAGCGCGGCCGCCTTCTTGTCTCCCACGAGCACTCCTGGCTGGCTCACGAACCCAGTGGCCCTCCCCTTGTAGGTCCTAAGCTCGGTCCCCAAGACCATGTCGGCCCCCAAGAAGTCCTTGAGGAACGGCTCAACCATGATCCTCGGGTTCGCGGTCAGAACGCACCGCCGCCCGCAGGCGGAGAACACCCGCCACGACTCCGGGTGGAGGTCACCGGTGTAGAACTTGGGCAGAACTGCACGGGCCACGGACTCGACGTCGGCCACCCGCATCCCGGCCAGCACCGCGAAGATGAGGACCTGGATCCCCGCGGACTCGGACACGAAATAGTAGAGGAGGGCTGCGAGCGGGGAGGCCAGGAGCAGGAGGAGGAGCCTCAGGGCCCCGCCAACCTCGAAGGCAACGAGGGCAAAGTAGGGGAAGGAGCTCCGGCCGCGGAGCAGGGTCCCATCCAGGTCGGCCACCACAGTGTGCTTTTCGCGCCCAATCGATGCACACTGGTCGACCGTCGGGAACGTGGGCACCGCCATGATTGATGATCGATCGGATTGCTGTCTCAAGGCTCTTTTGCTGATCTCTTGCCCGGGGCTCGGTTGAACGTGCGAATGCTGATGTATCTGCATATATAATGAGACAGGGCCTAAGGAGGACAGTCGGTATGTTGAGACAAGAATGACATGCGGGGATTTCCAAAGGTCGAGGACAAAGCAAAATGATGTGACCGAGGATGAAGAAAAGGAACAAGAGGGTGACGAGCAAATCTAGCGTCTTCGTACGAATCGCCGGGAGGCTTGTCCTGTTTCGAGCGCTCTGCGATGTCTCTGATCTGCTCCTCCGTGCATGATTCACGTAAAAAGGGAATATTACGTTTTATGTTTGGGAGTTGCGTTATTGGTTTTAACTGTTCTTTTTCTTTTCGTATAGTTTCTGTCGTGATCGAAAAAATAAAAATAGAAAAAAAGAGGAAAGCTTTTTTTATCATTTTGTGTGGCTCTTGCCTTGAGACATGTCCCCCCTTGTTTTTCCTTTTCTTCGACTTCAGAGCTCCCATCATCAGTTGGTTGGTTTGAAGAGAATGCTTGTCCGAATTTCGATGTGCCAAATCGATTGCGATTTGAGGCATTTGATTTGAGGTCGGGCTATTTCGACCTTCGTGCCGAACCGGTGTTGGTTTTGAATATCTTACCTATCTCTCGATGGATGAAACGACATGTCGGGGATCAGACCCGGCTTCGACGACCCGCCAAGACTTTCAAAAGCATTTACTTCACCGGAGCATTGGAACTCGGATCGACGCGAGGCCATTTTGAGAAAGAGCATGGATCCGGCATGTCTACTTTATGTGAGCACCGAGTTCATGTCGGTTCCAAATAGGAGCGGTCGAATTCGCGGGAGCCTCACGCAAATCTCATTGAATCTGACGACTCGTGCATTAGACTAACATGACCCGAGTGCCATGCAGTGACAATGATATTGGTGATCGATTGCGTTCATGAACTGAGCGTAACTATACTGTATCTCCTTTTGCCATTTGGGTGGCGATACCGGTAACTGTTTCATCTGGCAAAGAGCGATGAAAACTTTCCTTCCCCTCTCGCGTGGGGTCCAAGCATCGTGGCAACCATCGGCATCGTCCGTGATGTTGGGGTCCCAAGCGATTGGGGCCCTGTGATGATCCAATAGGCAGGCAGGGTACGACTAGAATGTCGACCGGGGGGACCGTGGCGATCGAGCCAGTGCTATGTAGTTGCTGCTCAGTTCTTGCGGGAGGCTCCCAGGCTGAAGTCCAGTTGATCACGCAACTGCCACGTAATGCCTTGCGTCGGTTCGGACGTCTCTTCCCATCGTGGCCCTGCTCGTAAAATTGCCGCGCGAGTGCTTCCCTATCGAGCGACCGTAGTCGATCTTGTTCTGCCAAAAGCGGGGGCGAATGAAAAAGGAGCGCGAGTTGATCGTCGGGTGTCCAACAATCGTACACAACCGAGTTCACAGACCGCGGGCGCATGTGTTCGAACTGCTGCTCTCCGGCGACCGCTTGAAGTCGCCCGACTCAAGAGTGCAAACTATCCGAACCCTTTTGGCGTTTGCAGTTTGGAGCGCAGTTTTTTCGAGAGAAAACGACTGATGTTTGCACATCGGAAAGCTGTTTGGTGATCTGAACCCCTCGCTGTTGTTGCTGTTGGAGAAATTTCAATCAACGTCAAGAAAGATCATGGAATTAGACTTTGGGCGTGATAATGCTCTTTTTAAGGAACTATTTGCTTCACAATGATGCTGATAGTTACTGGAAATTTTTTCTAGGATACAACAAAATCTCAATGAAAAAAAAAATTTTCTAGGACCTTTCAAAAGGAAACAATTGAAAAAGATGACCATACTATTTTTAGAAAGAAAAATTGACAAGTGAATTATAATTGAGACGTAAAACTATTATATTTATACGCACATCAATCTTTCAAGAAAAATTATGTTTGAACAGATATTTCTTAGAAAACATATTTAAAAGACATTAATTTTTTTAATTTCGAATTTTATAATTTACGAATAGTTATAACCCTTCAAGGAGAAAAGGTTCTGAATAGACGCAACTCTTCAAATGTTAAAAAGTTATATCTGAGCAAACATAACTTATCATTGGGCAAAAATAATAATAAAATTCCAAATTGAATAATTAAAAAATAATCATCACTCTATTATGAACAGTTACACTTTTTTAATAGGGCACAGTGGTTAATAAAAATAATAATAAATGACAATTAGTGACAAATCTAATCAACGCGCGCACTTAAACGCGCATACTCATATCTTTTCAATACGAGACAAGAAGCATTTTAGTTCATTTTACAAACAAACTGCCAACAATTATTCTTTGCTTAAGACACTGTGTGGGTCTCTTTTAAAGGAAATGCTTGAGCATATCTTGTTTAAGCTACACGGGCTTGCACTAAATGCCACCGATATTTCCATCTTCCGACTGGAAAAAAAAAAGGGCTTAGCAGGTCTGTCATTACCGCCTGAAATAGAGAGATTTCTATCCTCAAAGCGTTACCTAAACCGAGCCTACGGAACTCATCTGAGGAGAGGCTCGCGTGCTTGTGAAGAGCCCTGGACGATGAGGGAAGCTAGGATCGAAACTTTGCTGGGGCAGGGCGAGGCAAGTATCGGTCAGTAGGGAGCTATTACTTTTTTGCTTTAGAATCTGGTCCTTCTTCGAGTGCTTTGTCTCTGTGCTCCAGTGAGAATAATGTTTTGGAAAAGGCTAGGTGGATGGGGTCACCCGATGGGAAACCCCCGCGACGGATTAAGAAACAATTCTCGGTGGAGGCAAAATTCGGTCGAAGTCATTATTATAGTAAATCCATTTTGTGTTATCACACTTGAAAAATCATTAGGAAATTAATGTTTTATAGTCCTCCTTTTTCTATAAGCAACTGTACTTCCATGGTTCTAGTACTGTTCATATTTTGGAAAATTGTCCAAAAAATTTTAAACATATTATACATTCGTCAATTCAATTAAAAACCTTTAAATTGTGCTAATTTAGTTTTAAATCTTTTATTGATTTGCGAATTTAGTCATTCTGTCCAATTTTGGTTAGAAATCACTTTTTTTGTCATAGCCAGAAATCTTTTTTTTGTCATAATAGTTGGAAATTGTTGCGTGAATAATTTTTGCAAGTTTTGTTTAAAGTTTTCCTAAATTTGTTATTATTTTTTGTTTTTTTTCTTTTTTTTTTTTTTTTCCTTTCTTTTTTTTTCCAATTCTAGGCTCACCGGCAATGGGTCCACGCCCTTACTAGGCCGCAACGCCCTTGCCGGCCCAGAGTTGGAAAAGAGAAAAGCAAAAAAATAAAAAAAATAAAACTTCAAAAATTTATTCACATTAACGTTGGCTGTCTTCTATGCTGGCATCTACGTCAATGATTTTCGACCAAAATTGATTGAAATGATTAAATTGATAAATCGTTAAAAGGTTTAATATTAAATTAATATAATTGAAAAGTTTAGAAATGACTTGACCATTGTTCAATAAGTTTCGGATTTTTTGGACAATTAGCCCATGATCTTTATCACTTGGTAATATGTAATATTGTCTTGCATCTTTTTCTTTTTGTCGGGGGGGGGAGAGAGATTTTGTGGGGGTTAGAATGTTATTTAAGGTCGAAACAATTTAATATATAGCTTAAAAATCTTCCAACTGTTTCATAAGTTCTAGAAAATTGAGTTGGCGCAAGAGCCCCTGCTTCCATACAATATTCTGTACGACACTTAATCAAGTGTTAACGGTGAAAGAGCTAAGCTAGTATGGGGCAAAATGGCCCCTCCCTTTGTGTGTCCTGCGTCCGCCAAGGCCAACCCCTAGAACGAAAGTGATTCCGTTTTCAGCGGCCAGGAAGCGTAATGCCTCCCCGATGCAGGAATCACATTCGATGCGATATGATATTGCTCTCTACGTGGCCCAAGGAGAATGTTTTGATACTGTCTAACTTTAGAATCCCATCAGCTTTAACTAGAATAAACTCAGCTTTTTCGAAACGACGGCCTATGTTGCCCCTTTAAGTCCTGGATTCCGGCCTGGTCTTGCCCCAGAAACCGGTCGTTGCTAGAGCCGGCTCGGGCACCATGGGGCCGGTCCCAAGTTCTCAGGAAAGGGGAAGCGAATTGGATCTCTCGTGAACAGGATCGGATCAGACCAACCATGCCAGTTCCTGACCCTACCTCGGGGGTTCCCTTCTAAATGATTTTGTAGTCGCAACGCCGATGTGAAACTTGAAAGAGATGAGATAGAAAAGCTTTATGTTATCCTTTCGTTTCAAGGGACTCCAGTTTGTGAATCACGTTAGTAAGTAGAGAAAACCATTTCCAGCCCCCTAGTCATACCGAGATTATTGTAGGAGCGAGGAAGACGGAAAAGAGAGAATAGAGAGGTTATTGCTAGTCTTTCCATAATTCATTTATGAGTGAGCAATGACTCGGTTTCCTTTACATGATTGAATCGCGAAAGCAAACATGATTTCCTTGCCGTGAGCTTCTCCACGGAAAAGCATGGCCGAGACCGGCCGCTTTATTATGAACTCCTTCGATGGTTTTATGGCGCTCTGATCATGACCAACGACAAAATGGAGACCACTGAGAGAAGCAAAGCCCATGTTCCTGAAGCAAGAGTTAGTAAATATCAAGAACGGTTTAAACAACAGCCGAATTGAAGAAAGAGAAGATATGCCATAGAAACATTGTGTAGTCAATGTGCCGCGAATATTCCAGGAACTAATTGACAACAGAGAAATACTATGTTTTCTAAGTCTGTTTTCCAAAATTCATATATTAAATGAAGCGGCATACTATTATAGATCGTTGAATATGACTCATTTGTTAAATTGACTATTTGTAATTTCTTACGTCACATCATCTAGTATGCAAATTTTGTAAACCAGATTAAACACCTACCATTGTTCATCGTCTATAATGATCTAGCAAATGAATGAGATTCCTCTCCTTTTTATAAAATCATTTTAACCGATATGCAATTTATAAATTTTGGGTGAGTTTAGTTCTTCTATTTCTCCTAGGAGAAAATTTTCGCTATACTAAAATTGATTTATAGAAGATTATGTCGCGCTCAGTTTAGGTGTTCAATATAATCTCATCACCTCATGTAAATCTGCTCTATGCTATGTCCCATGGTAAATCAGTTTAGTAGACTGGCCTTCGTTTTACTAAAACGAGCTCCGATGAGGTTTGTTTTGCGCTGCGCTAACCTGTACGGAGAGCAAGAACGTGCCCGGGAGCTTCACTCCAGGACGCCCCGAAGGAGCAGTCGGATGTGGTGTTCAGCCCGCTGCCAGGACAATTGCACACGAACGTATCGTAAGGCCTGGTGTAGCCGCAAGCCCCGCCGCTCCTCTCGCACTCGGCGCACGAGCTCGGGTACTCATTATACACGTTGAACTTATACTTGAGCGCGATCCCGTACTTCCACTGGTCCGGATCCACCTCCTGCCCGTCGAAGCTGTAGAACCCCGAGTACGAGCCGCACTTGAGCTTGCCGAGGTCCATCTCGTAGGCCGGCCCGAGGTCTATCGGCGCGTACACGCAGCACGTGGAGACTTGCTGGTTCATCATGTTTATGGCGTGGCACGAGTAGAGGAAGCTGCATATGGAAGTGCCCCTGGCGTCGCAGAGAGGGGAGGAGGAGGAATTCCCCGGGGTGGTGCTGTATATGGGGGAGGTGGAGATGGAGCAGTCTAGGAGGGCGAAGATGGTGTTTTCGTGGATGGAGAAGGGGGCATCCCAGTCGAGGCCGAAGCCGCGGCTGTCCTGGGAGCACGCGCACGTGGACATGGTCGGGTCGGAGATGTAGATGACCTGCGCGGCGTAGTCGATGGAGGTGACGGGATAGCACCCTGTGTGCGTGGTTAGGGTGAGCTTCTGCAGCGCCTCGTCGCACTTCACGTGGCCCTGGAAGCGGGGGTCACCGCACCCTGGGCCGCTCCCGAAGGGGTAGCGGAGGGGCTGGTTGCCACATGTGGTCCGGCAGGTCTGGGCGGAGGTCGAGGGGAAGAGGAAGAGGAAGGTGGAGACGGCGAAGAAGGAGACGATCTTCATGTTCTCTTTTGTGGAGTGAGAGGAGAGGAGTTGCGAGTGCTGCTTCTATTTAAGGGGGGATTGGAAGGGGCTTAAGCAAGCGATCGAGTGATCCCGCTTTGTAAATCCTGTATGATTTGCATTAATGAGTTTGAGATTGTTTTTTATTTATTACGTCATCATCCATTAGCCCAAGATCATGAAAGACGTTTGGCGAAACGAGGGAGTAATTAAAAACCATGGGACCGATCGTGCAAACCCAGTTTCCTCATCAGTTGCTGTGGAATTCTATGGGATTTTGCCTTTTTCATTTCATCTGAACTTTGCTGGATCCAAGGACCGGTTCGCACGGGTTTGCAACTTTGCATATCGTTCTTAGCTTTTTTGTTTGGGAAGGCCAAGGGGGAGGAGCATGCGATCTACTCTCTCTTTTCTTGCATGGATTCTTTGGGTTTGGGTTACTTTCGGCAGGTTGGTTCTCTTTTTGTATTCCCCACGGATGCTTTGTAGTCTGGACCCTTCTTCCTACCTTTTTTCTAATCTTTTCTTTAGCATCATGATACGCCCGAACCTTCCATTTTACTTAAATCACATTCTTGAGGATTGGAATTGCTGTTCTCCCTAAATTTTATACCAAACAAAGTAGCGAGCCTATGTAAATGATGGTTTTTGTTCGTGTAGTTTCAGGTCATAATATCAAGAGCAACGATTTAGGACAAGATAATTTCCCCTGCCATGACATTCCAGGGTACCCTTTACCAATTGGCCATGTTCCCGAGTGTGTATGAGATCCACCAATTGCGAAAAGCTTCATATAACTACTCGCCATATTGTACGATTGTCCCGGGAGCTCCGGCAGGCCGTCCTCAATGCGTTGGTCTTTAACTATATTTTAATCAGGGAAATGTTAGGATTTCAAAAGCATGGATAGATCATTGGGCTAACTTTTGATAACTGAAGAAGCACGAGGGCATAGACTTAAAGAAATCTATGAACTGATTAAATCAAGACCTCTAACATATATACATATATATATGACTTTGATCCATAATTGCTTGCATGTATTTAGTGTAATTCGAACATGTGATCTTCAATTTCTGAGCTAGAAAACCCATGTCATACTAACAAATTGTGCTAACCTTAGAGGTTAACCATTATGACTACTGCATAAAACTTGTAGCTTTTCTTGTTTGATTGCGTGATGAGTAATCAAATCTGAGGAAGATTCATACCGTTCCATGTGATCATGCTGTGGTTCTTGATGACACATACCATCATGATTACAGAAAAGTATCTTCTTCATGAAATTCGCTGCGTGTTTGAAGAATAGCAGGCCATGCTCTCGTGGGTGCAAATAAGGTTCGCATGCATTGCATCCGCAAACGTGCATTGTTGAATTCCATAAACCTCGGTAATGCCGAAACAATGCATAGATCATGTCAATAACGCCCCTCGTAATTAACTACTCTATTCTAAGTAAATTCGTAATTCGAGAAAAGAAAGACACTCTGCGAGCATGTGGACGATTAGATGCCCCGGTTAGTATTTACTTGAACATGATCTCAGCCGAAGGTTAGAAGAAGAAGATGAAACTACCATATTGTGGAATGATATGCTTTTGTGATTTGATGCGCGGTTCACATTGAATAGTTGAAGGACCTAATCCAACCAATCAAAAATTTAAGAATGACTTTGAACATTAAACCAAAATTCAGGGATCTAATTTAATTAATTAACAATTCAGAGGTGATCATGTGCATCAAATAAAAGTTTAGGGAAGAGTAGAATTTGCCATCAAAAGCATCCGAACAGATTCCTTGAGCTCTTAATAAAGAAACCGAATCTACCTACTCTTCCACCAGAATAAAAGGCGAGACAGGATTTCTAAGCGTCGAGACTTGAGTGGAGCACTTAGAATCACATAAAAGAGCTTTTCCGCGACAATTGTATTGCTCCTCGCGCCGTTGAATGTGTGATGATGATGTTGGGACTATAATGGAGGCTTAAATTGCATAACTTAAGGGCAATCATTCCTCATTCATGAGAGTTAATAGATATTTGTACCAAAGTGAGAAAGGGAAAAGTAGACCACACGATGCAATCTTATATTTGCCAAATGGCTTTGCGTACTAAATGTGTCGATTGGTTTATGATTAGGGTATGTTTTAGTGTTTAAGGTACTGAGTGGTTCGTATTGGGGAGAAAGGGTAACAATTTACTGCTTATACCTGTCATAGATCAATATATTCTCCAAAATTTACCCAACTATTATCCAATTAACCAAGCAGGAATCGGTCACAATATTCCAAAATATCAAGCTTGGAATAGTAAATATATTACTTAAAAATAAAGCAAGGAAAAACTAACAACTTTTAAGGCGGGAAAAATCACAGGATCACTCAAAAATTTTCCATTAATCTCTAAAAATAATAGAATGCATAATAATTCATTTCTAATCATACAGCTAGAGGCTCTTCACATAAGCAAAACAACAATATATCATAATTATAATTTCAAAGGTGGGTTAACTCAAGGAAGCAAGAAAGCTCTAATCTCTGCTAGGAGATTGGGACACGATTTGGAAAAGGATTTTAACAAACAAAATCAATCAATTTGTAGATGTTGGACTCACAAACGACGTACTGAAATTTCAGTTAATTTAGACAAAGTTTTACCGTGGAATCAAAACCGCCTCTTTTATTGTTCGAAGAAACCTCTCTTTGCCTCTTTTTCTGTGCTACAGCGAATTGCTATTTTCTCTTTCAAATCTAGAGCATCCAGCCCTATCTTCTTCTTTGTTTTCTTCTCTCTCTCTCGCCTTTTTTATTTTTATTTTTTTTTATTTTTATTGAAGATGATGAGCCAGACCCGACGAGAGGCGGACCCAGCCCAACCCTTTGGACTTCTCTCTTCAAATTATATAACCCTGACATGCATAGTCTAAGCGCTGCAAGAGAATACGGATTGCCGATGAAGTTGAAATTGATGGTTCTAATTAAGCGGGGTTGCAGATTCCGACACTATGGCAAAATGAATCTCTCCTATTCATATCTTACCTTCTTTTGAGTGCAAAATAATAACAAACCAAATATTCAGCATTATCTCATCTTTTCTTAAATTTCATTCATTTATTTTCGCATTGACATGTGGAACTTATTAGATCAAATAAGCACATTTGATGTAGTCGGATTATTTCATAAATTTAGATTAATATCAATTAAACACATTTCATAAAAAAAAAATGTTTCGCCAAGCAACCCAGAGTTTTGGAAGCCAAGGCACTTGATGATTTCTTTTTGGGATAAGTGCTATAGAATGCAATTGAGTCCTAAAATTTGCAAAAAGTGTTCTAAAAATCGAAATATTTTTTTACCGTCGACTTTTTAACGGAAAATGTGGCATTTAAAATTTTTTTATTTTACATGTGGATTTTTTTAATTTTTTATTTAAATTAGATTTAAAAATTAGAAAAGAAAAGTTAAAATTTATTTTTTTAAAAAAATTAAAAAAAAAAAGACAAAAAAATGGCAGCCGCCGCCCATCGCCAGCCCCTCCCAGGCAATCGGTGGCGGCGGGGGAGGAGCCGCTAGTTTTATTATTATTATTTTTAAACAATTTTTAAAAATAAATTTTTTTCTTTTTAGTTTTTAAATCTATTTTTAAAAATGAATAAAAAATAATTAAAAAAGCCATATGCAAAAAGAAAAATTATTTAAAAAATCACGTCAATGCCATGTTAGCATTTTCCGTTAAAAAGACTAACGGTGTTAACTTTAGGACTCGATTGAAACTATTTGATAAGTTTTAGGACTTAATTGTACTTTTTTCAAGTTTTAGGACTCAATTGCATTTTCATGACAAGTTTTAGGACTTCTGCAACACTTTTCCCTTTCTTTTTTTATGAAGATGAGCTAACAGCATCATTATTTGTCTAGCAATGACAGTAGTTTCTCAGTCATACATGTTCAGATGCTTCATCTGGAAACTATAATAATCGGTTTAGCTAAAGACATCCGCTAATGTTCTGGGTTAACGACTAGACAGGCTAAAATAGAAAAGGAGTTTCATTTTGTTGGGAGAAAAAGAGTTCGATTAACTTGTGATCACATGGGAGTTAGCGGGGAAAAAAATTCACTACATAATAGAAATATAAGAAAATTTCGAACTGGGTTTCTTGAGCTTTGAAATTGATTACTTGAGAAGTAAATTTAAAATGATTTTGAAACTAATGCACTTTATTTAGAATTCCACTAATCTTTTAGATAGCAGTTGAGAACATGAAATAAATCACTAATTTTAGGGAAAATCCCAAAAAATGGCCTGAAGTGCCCTCATTTTTTTTAAAATAAAAGCATGAAGTGGACATTATTTCAAATAAGGGTTTGAAATACCATCACTTTCTCAAATAAGGATTTAAAGTAAATTTTGTTTTAGATAAGGGTCTGAAGTGATTATGTTTGTTTCAAATAAAGGCTTAAAGTTGTATGTTTATTTCAAATAAGGGGTTTGACTTTCCGGTTGTCAAGGGCATTTTTGTCATTTGCCCTTTTTTCTTTCATTGTTTTTCGGTTTTTCTTCCTTCTTCTTGTAGAGGGCTAAGCAAGGGTCACCCTTGCCTTATCCAGTGAGGGACAGCCTCGCATGGGTGAGGCGACCCTCACCCTAAGGGAGGTTGCAAGGGCTAGTGAGGGCTTGCAAGCCCTCGCCTATGGCATGCAAGGGCTCAATGGCCTTCACCTGTTGTTGGCAAAGGTTGTCGAGCCCTCACTGGCTCCAAATGAGGGTGACCTCATTCGCAACCGATAAGGGTTGCTTAACCCTTACCAACCTTTGTCAACGGCCGTCGGCTAACGCCGGAAAAGAAAAATAAAAAAGAAAATAAGATTTGGACTAAAATGCCCTTAATCGGTCAAAAAATTTAATTGGCGAGGTAAGGCCCTTATTTGAAACAACCATGTCACTTCAAGTTCTTATTTGAAACAATCATGACTACTTTAGGCCCTTATTTCAAACACTATCTACTTTGGGTCCTTTTTTGAAGTTGTCCCTAATTTTAGGGGAATTTCCAAAAAAAAAAAAATGCCCCAAGTGCTCTTATTTTATCAAATAAAGACCCAAAGTGGATCTTGTCTCAAATAAAACTCTAAAGTGGCCATTATTGTTTCAAATTAAAGCCTTACCTTGTCGGTCACCAGCTACCTAAATTTTTCAATTGATCAAAGGCATTTTCGTCCAAATCTTACTTTCTTTTTTCTCTTTTCTTCTTTTTTTTTCCAAGGTCAGTGGCCATTAGCAAAGGATGGCGAGGGCCACCACTAGTAAGGGCTAGCGAAGGCCTACAAGCACTCGCCGACAACAGCGAGGGCCCATCAAGCCTTTGGCGATCGCAGGCGAGGCCACCCTCGCCAAATCTGGGGAGGGTCGGCCTCGCTTGGGGCTAGCAAGGGCTTGATGACCATCGCCAGCAGTGGGCGAGAGCCATCGAGCCCTCGCCGGCCATAAGCGAGGGCTTGTAGGCCAACCCTCACTAGATCTAGTGAGGGTGGCCTCGTTCACGACTAGCGAGGACTTGCCGACCTCGCTCACCACTGGTAAGGGCTAGCGAGTAGGGGTGAGCGCGGTTCCCGGGTAGAACCGGGAATTGGAGAACCGAACCGGAGGTTTCGGTCCGGTTCCCGGTTCCTAAAGGACCGGTTCCGGTTCCCGGTTCCATTTTTCCGAGAACCGGAATCGGAACCGGAACCGGTCGCGGAACTGGTTTTGGAACCGGTTAGGGTTCCAAAAGGAAACCCTCTCCCCCACTCATTTTTGTGCTTTGACATACCAGTGATACAAATGACAAAAATTAACGGAGTAGCTATTGTGTTTGATTGGTGCTTGGTTTCTTTTCTATGGTTGCTGTTAAATGTTATTGACCTTAGCAACATATTTACTTGCATGGTTGCTTTGATATGACAATTTGATCCCGTTTATCAGTCAATTTCATTGTCAACTATGGCTATGCAGTAAGGAGTTAGTGCGTGAGAAGTGGATAATCGAGGCAATCCTGGCCAAGGAAACTATTATGGAGAGTCCTGTCTAAGCCAACTTATTTGACCATGCCTATTGCCTTCTCAGGTATATGTTTTGGTTCGCTTCCTTGATATTCTCTGAAGCTCATTGTCTCTCCATATTTTGCAAACTTTTAAGTTCTAATTTAAATTGTAGGACAGCTTTTCACGCCATGGATTTCTCGGTTGGAGTTTCAAAGCGGTAGGAGTTACGTTGTACACATATTTGGTAGCAGGAGACATATCTTTCTAGACATGCATGCAATTTCTAACTGACCCTATTTAATCGAACTCAGCCTTGAGACAACTACCCATGTGCATAAGGAGTACCCTGTCTATAATCCGCATGCCCTCCTTTCTTAATCAAGTCAGTGGTGTTCTGAACTCCATTTATTTTTGTCGAAAGATGGATTAGTTCAAAGATACTTGTCAGTTTGATGATTTACGAATGCTAAACTTCTTCCATTGAGGCAACAATACCCCAAACTATTTTTCCTCTTACCAAAATTTGTACCAGTGACCTAACATTTCAGGGAGAAGTATACCGGCAATGTTAAAGAGTTGTGTATGGCTCTCATTTTAGTGATAGAAGTTTTCGCCGAATCACTTAAATGTCAAATTTAAGAAAGAAAAAATGATCACTTATGTGCCTCTAGCGAGAAATTCCGGCCAAAATAAGTACGCGGTATTTATAATTAAAATTTTAATATGAATTGGCATTTTAAAGAAAAAAACTGGTCCACATAGCATTTCCATGTAATTTCTCCTCCTCTCCCTCAACGTCCTTTGTTGTTGTCTTTCTCCTTCTCTTTTCTCTCTACTACACCGATGCTACTTCATTGACGTTCGCCCGCCACCACCTAGACCTATGAGCTGCAACTTCACACTATGGAGTAGATGAAAATTTGAGATCTTGTTGGCACTTCTGGTTTTTCATCTCCTTAGTATATTTTGCTTTATCATTTTCATTTGACTCACCTGATAAGGCATATGACATACGACAAATGTGACGATTTAAGCTTCAACACGCATATATTGACATATGTGGGCACAATAATTATAGTTAATCAAGCATCTTCTTTCCTATTTGGAAACTTCTTATTAGTTTTGATTATGTATGTCCAAATTCTTGGCAGTTGGCATTGGTATGTTTGCTAAGATGTGGGAAGTTACCGTAGAGTATGCACATACGTTATAGTTCAAAATTCAAATCTAAAAATAACCAGAAAAAAAAAAAAAAGGAACCTGTTGGAACTGGAATCGACCCCGGAACTTGTGACGGGGTAGGTTCCAAGTTCCTGTTTCGACGGGTAGGTTCCAGGTTCCAAAAAATGAGGAACCTGTACCCGAGGGTAGGTTCCAGGTTCCAGACGGAACCAAACCGGAACCTAGAATCATTCACCCCTACTAGCGAGGGCTTGCGAGCCCTTGCCCACAGCTAGTAAAGGCTCAACGACCCTCGCTAACCATGGGCGAGGCCACCCTCCCTAGATTTGGCGAGGGTCGGCCTCACTTGGGGTTGGCAAGGGCCAACCTCACTGACGACTGTAAGGGTCAACCTCCCCAAGGCAAGGATGTCCCTCGTCGGACTGGGTGAGGGCAACCCTCGCTCAACCCTTTGCAAGCTGGTCATTCGCAAAGAAGGAAGAAGAACCAAAAAATAAAATAAAAATAAAAAAGAACAAAGGAAAGAAAAAAGGGAAAATGACGAAAATGTTATTGATTGTTGGAAAGTCAAGCCCTTATTTAAAACGAATATAACTATTTGGAGCTTTTATTTAAAATGAGATTTATTTCATGTCCTTATTTGTGAAAATGATAGCACTTTATATTTTTATTTGAAAGAATATTTATTTTAGACTCTTATTTGAGAAAATTGAAGATCCTTTTTTGAAAATTTCCCCCAATTTTATGGTACCACGGTTGCTATGAGTGGGGTAGCTTTTTATGGTCAACCACCCACGTCTCTTTTCTTTTTTTTTTTCAAGTTTTCGAGTAAATTTTTTTACATTAATGACAGTGTCGCACGTGGTATCAAATGTTTTGTCAAATAAAAAGTAGGTTAAAAAGTTTTCGCTATTATTATCCTAAATTATTTTATCATAGCCTAGTCATTCAATTTCTTCTCAACTCTTTTGGGCGGTTTTTGGTCCCTTCTCAGTATAGAATATTTTTCTAAAGCTCAATTTGTTTCTTGAAAAATAAATTACTTGAAAAATATTTTGATAAAAATAAATGTTATGTTATCAACAACGATTATTTTTATAAATGATAAAATAAATTTTGGTTCTTTTATTTTTATAAGTTATACAAATAATTATTTTTTAAAAATTATTTGTTTTACGAGAAATACATTTGCCATGATTCTGCACCCGACAATTTTATGAACTGGTGGGTTGCAAGTTGCCTGCGGAAAACCATTTGTGGTGCACGGGTCAGTGTCATTTTTATTTTTATTTTTGGTCGAAGGGTCAGTGTCATTAACAATACCATTGTCTTAATCAATTTTTTTTCTTCTGATGTCCGCGACAGTTTTCTTTCCCTTCTAGTGCTTGTTATTTCCAATGCCAATGATCTTGACCTGCGAACTCCAAGCGTGTGAATTTAAAAAAGGTGGGACGATTCTAACTAGAGTCCTGATTTTGATATCAAGTTTAGATGGAGCGCTCAATTTACTCTAAATATTTAATAAGTCATGCATCGTGAAATATATTATAAGGTCATAGGTACTCTTTATTAATATTAAATTTGGAATATATTAAATTTTCTAAGTAGTATCTCGTAATTACACATAGCAGGAAAATAGTTTGAGAATCCCTAGTTGCTCAATCAATGCCTCTAAGACACTAAATGAGTAAATCCTATATTTTATAGCTTGATCATACTAAAAATATTGCCCGGGGACGTGCAATCTATAATTGAATGAGATGCAATGGCACAAAATGCAGCCAGGATTTGTCACGAAGGTGTATCAAAGGTTCCCTTGATAAAACAAGGATAAACTTCATCCTTCAATTGCAAGCCCGTTGAGTTTACTAATCTTATGTCACTCTACACAAAAATACATTTTTATAAATATGTATAAAAAATTCAAAAATTACATTGAATAGATTAAAAATTCAGAATTCGCAATACATATTAAGCTAGCGTTTCCTAATTCAAATAGGTTTCCTCTTTTTAGGAAAACCATTCAATTGGAAAATCTATTCAAAATAGGAAATTTACTTAAATTAGGAAACTTCCCTTCTTTCGCTCAAACTTGAGACATATCTAACACTCTGCTAGAGAAATTGAGAGACGATTTAGAGAAGGGTTTCTACAAGTAAAACCGATTAACTTGCAATTGTTGGACTCACAAACAACATACTAAAATTCCATTTAATTCTGACAAAATTTCACCGTTGAATTTGGACCTCCTCATCTATTTTTCGAAGAAACCTCTCTTCGCCTCTCTTTTAGTGCTACAGAAAATTGTTATTTTCTCTCTCTCAAATCAAGATCATTTTTCGACCAAAAAAAATCAAGGGCATTCATCCCTTTTTTTCCTTTTTTTTTTTTGAAGATGATGAGCCAGATCCGACGAGAGTTGGACCCAGCTCAACAGGTCGGACTTCTCGCTTGTAATTTTTTTTTTCCTTCTATTTTCTTTTCTTCGTTAAGATGATGAGCCGGATCCGACAAGAGACGGACCCAGCCCAACAGGTAGGCATCATAGTCAAAATTATATAACATTAGAACCAACCGAAAGCACTTCTAATCCAACCGTGGTTTCTGACTTTGGGAGAGATTGTCCGGATCTCATATATGTGAATTGGGCCGAAACCCAAGGAAGAGCACCCCCACAGATTGCACGGCAGCCGGGAAGTGGGCCAATCCCACCAGGATAGCCCACGAACGCCCGCACGTGTCTTCCACTGTTGCCTTTGCAATTACCAAAACACCGTCGCTTGCTAACCAAAACCACTGTACCAGTTCGAGATAATCCCCCGACTTTAGTCCTAAGAAGAAGGAGGATTAACATAAACACCGTGCAAGCCACGTGTCACGTGCAGGCAAAGACGCAAGGCATCTTCTCCATCTCCTCCTCCTCCTCCTTCGTCAAGGTCTTCTCCTGTAATTAAAAAAAAATCTACCCGTGAGCTCCCCTCGATTCATTGCTCTCGAAGCGTGTAAATTATATTTCCAATGTTAATCATCATGACTAGTGAACCTCATTTAATGACAAGCTCTCAAAGTGTTTGAAATATAATTTAATAAGTCATGCATCTTGAAATATATTTTAGGATCATGGGTACTCATTATGGGTACTAAATTTGAAATATCTCAATTTTTTCTAAATAGTATATCGTAATTATACAAGATATCTTCTCCATCTCCTCCTTTCTCCTCCTTTTTCCTCCTTCTTCGTCAAGGTCTACTCTTGTAATAAAAAAATCTGCTAGTGAGCTCCCCTCAATTCATTGCTTTTGAAGCACGTAAATTATAATTCCAACGCTAATGATCATGACCCATGAACCTCATTTATTGATTAGCTCTCGAAACGTGCAATATATAATTTAATAGGTCACGCATCATGAAATATATTTTAGGGTCATGGGTACTCGTTATTAGTAGCAAATTTGGAATATATCAATTTTTCTTAGTAGTATCTCGTAATTACACAAGGCATCTTCTCTATCTCCTCCTTCCTCCTTCTCCTTCTTTGTCAAGGTCTTCTCCTGTAATTAAAAAAAAAAAAAAATCTGCCAATGAGTTCCCCTCGATTTATTACTCTCGAAGCATGTAGTTTTAGTTCCAATGCTAATGATCATGACCCGTGAACCTCAATAAATGACAAGTTCTCGAAGTGTTTGAAAATATAATTTAATAAGTAGTGCATTGTGTGAAATATATTTTATGGTCATAGGTACTCAATATTAGTACTAAATTTGGAATTTCTCAAATTTTCAAAGTAGTATCTCGTAATGATGCATAGCAAGAAAATAGTTTGACTTACCCTAGTTAGTTGTTCAATCAATGCCTCTAAGACATTTAATGAGTAAATCCTATATTTTATAGCTTGAAATATTGCCAGGAGGACGTGCAACCTCTAATTGAATGCTATGCAATGGCAAAAAAAGCAGCCAGCATTTCTCACAAAGTTATATAAAAGGATCCCTTGATCAAAGAAACATGAACTTCATGGTTTAGTCAAACCCATTGAATATACTAGTTTTATGCTACTCTACATAAAAATGTATTTTTATAAATATGCATAAAAAATTTAAGAATCATATTGAATATGTTAGAAATTCAGAAATCGCAACTGTTGCATAGTCATCATTCCTAAAATGAATAGACCAAACTATCCTATTACCTAGCCCAGATAAGTAAACTAGCTTATTACCATAATTAATGAACAACAATCATCAATCAAATATGCTAGTATTCAAAAGCACATAGAAGCGATGCTTTCGGATAGAGAACCAAGCTGAAACCGACAAATGGCCCTGTAGCAATCGACGAAATCTCGTCGAGGCTTGACACGTACGTTTCCACCTCATGGTGCGATGATCCTACTCAACTCCAAATTCCAATGATTCCGAAAACGGCTCTGTCCGATTCCAGAGAGATAAGGCGAGCACCTTTTATCGAGGAAGAATCCGACACGCTTGGACCGATTCCCTTCGTCCTAGGATTCCCTCCTCTCCCGTCTTCCTTCTCCGCGAGCTCACTTCGCAGTTCCCACGCGCCGGCCGGCGACGAGGCCATTCGCCGATAGGAATCGGGCAGGAGGAGGAGAGCACGAGGAGGAGGAGGAGGAGGAGTCGAGGCGACCAATGGGAGGAGAAGGCGTGAAATTCGACGCGTGGGGATACGGAGTCAACACCTCGTCGGACGACTGCGTCTCCGCCATCAACGCCTATTACCGGCAGGTTCGCGTCTCCGGGTTCTCTCTTTCTTGACGCGCGCCGTGTGTTTGACGTAATTCTGATGCGAGGTTTTTTTTGGGGGGTCCGCGAAGGTGTTGAGCTACGGTAGGAAGAGATCGGTGATTCTCGAGGCGGTGGACCATGATGGGGATTGCGTTTTAGCTAACATTTTGGCTGCTCATTATCTCTGTTCTGCCGATCCTTCTCGTTCGCCTTCGTGTTTTCAAGCTGCAAAGTCTCGTTTGGTGAGGTTCTCTTCTTCTTCCTCTTGTTCTTCTTCTAGGTCTTTTCTCTCTTGTTTTCTTGAATTCCGACGGGGGTTAGCGGAAAGTTTAGACTTTTAATTTGTTAATAAATTTGCCGTTGGGCAGGAACAAGCTACGCCATATGAAAAAGCTGTTTTCAATGCCGTCAGCAGTTTGATTTCAGATAACAGAGACGACGAGGCTGCTTTCGAGCTGCATCAGAAGGTTTTTTTTTTTAGTTCTTTCTTTTCTTTTTAGTGGGAAAAATATGTCTCAGTTAGTTTAGTATGGATTTACGTCAATGATAGTGGTTTGTTGTAATTGCAGATTTGTCTTTGTTGGTCTTTTAATTGCTTGTCTTGCTAGTGAGGAAATGCCTTCATTCTAACGATTTAATTTACCATTCAGACAATTGCATTATGAAGTTTGTTTTGTGTTGTCGAAATGGGTTTCATGTCCTTTTGTAACTCATAATAGCATGGTATGCCGGATAATTATGTTGGTGAAAAGATGTCATGTTAGTCAATGTGGGACCTCTAAACCTATCAATGCATGGTGTTGTTCGTCTAATCCTTACTCTAGATGGTGAAGATGTTAGTGATTGTGAACTAATATTGGGTTATTTGCACAGAGGAATGGAAAAAATTGCAGAAAATTGAACAGTTATACAATCTCTGCCTTATGTAATATGTTGGGATTATTCAACTACTATGTTGACAAGAAGCATTAACCGTAAATGGACCGGAATAGTCCGGGAATATTCAAGTACCTATCAGAGCCAGGTATATAAGGGTAATTATGTTAGAGTTGAGTCGTATAATTAGCCAAAAGGGTCAAGTATGGAATGCTCATTGAAGGAGAAGAAAAACCTCCTTAGATGTTTCCTCACCTTTGCTTTGCAACTTGTTTATATGAGCAGTGCTTATGGAGAAATTTGATCCATTGAAGATCTAATGAGCCAAGCCATATAAAGAAGATTTATCTATTGTGTGTGCATGCGTGCGTGTGTAGACATACGCACCAAAGATGCTGATGAAATAATTGCCTAAACAAGATATATCATGTGAGTTTATTCCTTACTGCAAGTGGTCTTGATACTTAAAACAAGCTCCAGTTTTCATACATTTAGGTATTTAGCATCGCTCCAAAGTCCAGATGTAACATCTTCTCTTTCATTTTCTGCAGCTCTTAAAAGATTTCCCTAGAGATTTGGTATCTTTGAAGAGGGCTCAAATATTATGCTTCTACATGGGTCGAGCAGATCTTTCCCTGAATCTTGTTGAACAGGTTGCTGGTTCTCTATCTTTCTTCTTCTTTTGCTTTAAGTTGAAGTTGCATTGGTAAAAGAAACAGACTTTGGTTGGCGCAATACTAGCTAATACTAGTCCAGCAAGGACACAAATAGTCAAAGCAGTAGACATATATGAAGAAATAGAAATAAACAGAATGCCGATCCTCTGTCAAAGTTTTTTTTTTTTTTTTGTCAGTCATTCCAAGATTCATAGAAACGTCTTAACATCATTATTTTTCTGTGCCAGAACTGTAGCTGTTATTTTTCTTGAACAAGCAAAGCATTTGATTGGTCATCATTCTTTTCATTTTGCCTATAATCACATCCTTTGTTGTTGATATGATAATTTCTGTAACTCAACAGGTTCTAACAGAGAATCAACAGGAAAATTATGTATATGGGATGCTTGCTTTTCCTTTACTGGAGCTTGGTCGAATGGCCAAAGCTGAGAAAGCGGCAAAAAAGGGTTTTGAGATAAACAATGAAGATTGTTGGGCACAGCATGCCGTGAGTATGATAACATACTCCTCCTCTGCTTAACGATTAGAATCTGTGATAAATCCTTGGGTTTTTTTTCAGCTAATGGTTTTTTGAACAATTGCCTCCTTATACAGCAAGTAGTTTTGTAGGCATCAAATATGTAACTACTTTTCTTGATGTATTATTTCGAACTGACGTTGTCTATATCCTCGTGCAGTTGTGCCATGTTTTCCAGTATGAGTGTCATTTTAAAGAAGGAGTAGATTTCATGGAAGCATGTTCACCATCATGGAGCTCTTGTTCATCATTCATGTATGAGTATTGATCAATGAGAATTTTGATGAATTCCAATATTTTGTTTATAATGTTACTTTCCATTTTCAGGTTAACTCACAATTGGTGGCATGTAGCACTCTGCTACTTGGAAGGTCATTCTCCTATTAGAAAAGTCCTTGATATATATGATAATTGTATATGGAAGGAATTGGAAAGACCTGATGCTGTGCCTGCTGAGGTCAATATCTATTCTCTTAATTGATTTGGTGCATTGATCATCTTGACTATGAATTGACCGGGTATACTGTGGATCCAGGTGTACTTAAATGCTTTAGGTCTGCTGTTGCGGCTTCACGTGCGTGGTCACATAAATGTCTATGAGGAACGCCTAAAAGTTTTAGTCAGCCGTTTGACAGATCAAGTGAGTTATATCGTACCCTTGTTGTCCAAGAATTTAGTGCCCGATTAGACTGAATTACCATAATAAAGCGCAATACCGATTGCATATAAGTGGATGAGGCTAATTTATCCTATCAGTACCTCATCTATAAAGAAAGATGTGTATACATATCAGAATTATACAGCAATGATGTGAAAACCATATTTTGCTTGTTTTGCCATGGCCCATGGAAAAGAAGCAATGTGAGCAACACCCTCCAAGATTGCTAACCCTTAGCATCTTTGAGTGCAGAAAGAGAATACTTGCTGCTCTCACTGCCTCTTCTGCTTTCTCTTCCTTTTTCTCTATTTGAGAATTTTTTGGGGGGATCAAACATATGGTCTTTTCTTTCATTCCCATTTCTTTCCTTTTGCCTCCTATTGGATTTGGCTTAATTATTTCGACATCTAGAACTGTTGAAGAATTGGTTGTTATTACAGAAAATATTGTTTTATTAATGGTGAGTCGAAGACTTCTCATTTGCCTTGTACAAGTCTACTGTGAGTACATCGGGTCTTTTCCTTCAAATTTGCACTATGATCTGCTTTGATCCTTCATGTGACAAGGATTGGGAAGCAAATGAATGGCCTACATGTGCATTGCCATTACCGTATGCTGAGACCGGGATTGACATCAGATGGCTGATGGTGGTTTGCATCAGTTAGCAGATGCTCGTATTAGTAACTTGAAATTATGTTGTTCTATGGGGCATTTTCTGATTGTTGCTGGCTTTTGTGAATGATGTAATTGTCTAAGTGTTTGACAGAGACAATCTCATGGAAGTAAAGTAAACTGACACATGAGCAACCATATATGTGCCTTTAATTGGTTTTTTTTTTTTTTTAATCTATGCTGAATTTTCTTCTCCTTTTATGACCAAACCCCCCCCACCAAAAAAAAAAAAAGGGTTAGCGAGACTGCTTCTTTATAGATAAATACGGTGTTACATAAGTGGGAAATTTTATGTCTGAACAACTTATGAAATCACTCGAACATTCTTTTCCACATGATAATTCACGATCTTCATAGTTTGGTTATGTAAGAAATTTTGTTAAATTGTTCAGAAGACTTGGTACATCGAATGGCATCTTGATTTGTTGATTTTATGGGCCTTGGCATACTCGGGAGAACTTTCTAAAGCAGAAGAA
This sequence comes from Eucalyptus tenuipes, assembly GCA_014182365.1. Taxonomy (NCBI): domain Eukaryota; kingdom Viridiplantae; phylum Streptophyta; class Magnoliopsida; order Myrtales; family Myrtaceae; genus Eucalyptus; species Eucalyptus tenuipes. The sequence continues at coordinate 29,752,424 of CM024538.1, read as the reverse complement.
CTATTCAATGGGCTGAAATCCAGGTGACGAGGATTTTCCTTCGTGCAACCACACTTTCGTTTCACAGCAGCCATTTGCTTATTGTAATTTATTTGTTGATGTAGACTTTCTAAGATGAGCAAGAAGAAGCAATCATTTATGCATAGGGGGATCCTGGTTTGTTGGAGACTACTCTACTCTTCTATGCATGGCAACTTTACTTGTTAGGAGAATTAGACTTCTACTCTCTTCTAGGGCTCTTAAAAATACTTTCAAACTTTACGTCACTTGATCATGCATTCTATAGAATTACACTTTTACTTTTATTTTTTTTTATCACCAGCAACTTTTCTAATCTAGAGGTATGCATGAGTTTGAACACTTGATTTGATCGGCTATTTCCAGTCATCAACCAGACCTACTTCAAGGCATCGTTTATTCTGTTATTGGTTCCGCATAAGTGTCCTTTCATTTTTCTTGTACCGTCAAAAGGATTGCTTTTTTGAATTTGAATATCCCTTATTTCCACTGCTTTCAGCTTGCAGAAGCTATGTTTGATTATGGGAGAGGTAAGTACGAACAAGCATTGAAAGTGCTGGGTCCAGATTTTGATGCCAATAACTGCAAGGTACTCTTATGTACCGTCAGCTTGTGCGGCTGAGGTCTCTGTAGACTACTGCACTAAGGATCGACTAATTCACTTTCGTTATGCTAGATGATTGGGGCATCAGATGAGCAGCTCGATGTTTTTAATGAAGTCTGGTTCATTATGCTACTAAGTACTGGACAAGCTACAAAAGGTATATCACACTTGGCTTATTTGCAGTCCAAACATCATGTGGGTTTTTTTTTCTAATTCTGAAATCTGAACGCTGCAGCGACCGAAGAAATTGAGGAGCGGATTAAGAAAAGGGAGGGTGCTCCTTTCTTGTGGCAGCTGCAGGTACTGCACTCGACCTCAATAAGAAACACTCTCGTCGAGACCATCTCATGCACCTCATAACTTTTAGGCATTTATCGGATCTCATTTCAGGAAAGAGGCTACAAGCTGTTGGGCAAACCGGAAGCCACGGCCATGAGCGAGAAGCTCCGAGCCCTGGAAAGTGCATATTTCAAGTAGCTTGCAACGTTACCGGCATTGTCCTTCTCTTTTTCCCTGTAATAAGATGAATGCAGTCGGTGTAAACCCAAAAGTTTACTAGACGACAACAGTCTCATTGGAAAGCATCTCTCTAGCTTTTTCCCTTTTGACTTTCTTGCAAGAAAAGGGGAAACTACTCATGAATCCTTGATAAGGACGAGCACGAAAACGATGTTATAAATACATCAACAATTCTAATGAGCAAAAACAGAGTAAACCAACACGGCCGAAATCAATATTTACATTGATGACCATGATCATATCTGCATTCATTAAGTATTAATGACAAGCATGGCTCTCTCTCTCTCTCTCTCTCTCTCTCTCTCATCTCCTTGTCTTTTGGGCGGCAAAACACAGAGCCAATCAAAATCTCAGGAGGGTTCAAAAAATCTTGGTGCAAAAAGCCAAAAGAAGTACAGAACACAACAGGACAGAGGCGTGTTACGAAGGAAGACAAAAAGATCCATCAACACCACGATGAACCTGCCTCCGGAACTGAACACTCACTCCCTCCCTTCTGACGACAACCTCATCAACATCACGCAATCGCCAGTCAAACTTCTTCCCCACATGCTTACCCCATTTCTTAAATTCGTTGCCTCCAAATAATTCTCCAAAATATTACGAAAATACCCACCCAGTTCACTCCCTCGCCACGTTCGCAGGGACCACCGCCGCTGCGACATTCAAAGCTGGCCCACCCCGCGCCGCCCCGCCGCGCACGCGCCCCCGGATACGCCTGAGCTCCGCCACCACCTCCCGCGCGTCGGGCCGGTCGTCCTTGTCCGCGGCGACGCACCGGAATGCCAGCTCGGCCACGGCGGAGACACCCTCCTCCATCGCCGCCTCCCCCCACCGCCGCCGCCGCCAACCGCCATCGCGGGGTCCACCACCTGGTGGAGCATCCCCGTCTGTATCCGCGACACCACCAGGTCGGCCAGCCCCACCTCCGCCTTGGCCCTCTCCTGATCCACCGCCTTCATCCCCGACACCAGCTCCAGCAGCACCACCCCGAAGCTATACACGTCGCTCTTGTCCGTCAGCCGGAACGACCGGTAGTAGTCCGGATCCAAGTAACCAGGCGTCCCCTGGGGACCGGTCCATATGTACTCCGAGCCGGTCGTCGATGATGGGTTCCCCATCCTGTCGAACACCAACAGCCTCGAGAGCCCAAAGTCACCGACTTTGATCCTCATGTCCTTCTCGACGAAAATGTTCGACGACGTTACGTCTCTGTGCACGATCGGCGGAGTCACCGAGAAGTGCAGGTACTCGATGGCCGTGGCGATCTGCAGCGCCATGTCAAGCCTCACCGGCCACGTCAGCGAGCCTTTCCTTCGCGAGCTCTTGGAACCGTGGAGGTGGTCGGCTAGAGTCCCGTTGGGGACATAGTCGTAGACCAAGAGTAGCCCTCTCGGGTCGGAGCAGTACCCGTGGAGCTTGACCAGATTCGGGTGGTCGATGGACGACAGTATCAAGATCTCGTTGCAGAACAACTTGGTGGAGAACGCGCGCCGCCGCCGCCGCCGCATTGTGGTGCTTGTGCAGGTGCTTGACGGCGACGGTCCGACCGTCTCGTAGCCTCCCCAGGAAGACCGACCCGAACCCGCCGTCGCCAATCTTCCGTCTCGGGTCGAACCGGTCCGTGGATTCCTCGAGCTCCTCGTAAGTGAAGACCGGCGGGAGGAGGCTCGCGGAGCGGTGGCGCCGGAGGAAGACGACGGTCGGATCTTCCTCCGAGGAAGAGGAGGCCCCGAATCGCCTCGACCGGAAGATCGCGACGATCACCGAAAAGAGAAGCAGCAGGCACGTCAAGGCGAAGATGAGCCCCATCGCAGCAACGTGGTTCGGGTCGCCGCCCCGGATCCACGGCGGCGAGATCCGGGGCTGAGCGTCGAGGCAGATGAACTGCTTTCCCGGGTCGTTGGACTTGAAGCCGCAGACGCCGCCATCGGCCCGACAAGCCCCGCAGCTAGCGAAGTAGGAGTCCTGAGCCAAGTCGAACTCGACCACGATCCCATAATTTAAGACATTATCGAGATAGCCAAGAACGTCAGCTTGACAACCCTGCTCGGAGCTGAAACGGTGCGCACTGGACCCGCAGTCGCTGAGCAGATGGACGGGGCTCTTGATGAGCTTACACTCCCACGGGCAGAGGCTGCAATTGGGGAGGTTCGGCGGCGAGCAGGGGCGGAGCACGGAGAGACGCGAGCAGGAAGAGTCGGAGACGCGGAACGGGGATCCGGAGAGCGAGATGGTGCGGTTCGGGATGGCGGAGGACCCGGACGGCGGCGGCGAAGAGGAGCAGCCGTCGAGGGAGGAGGGCGGGGGCGCGGGGCGAGGGGAGAGGGTGAGGGAGGAGGAGTTGGGGTCGTAGCGGCGGAGGGAGAAGGAGAGGCCGTTGATGGAGAGGAGGGAGAAGGGGGAGGCGCAGCGGATCTGGAAGGAGGGTGGCCGCAGCCGGGGACGCGGAGAAGGGGTAGGGAGGGGCGGAGGAGGAGGGGAAGGGCGGGCAGGGGCCGCCGGGCGGGGCGGAGCAGGGGTGGGAGGCGGCGGCGCCGGGGCCGAGGGTCAGCGCGGCGACGGCGACGGCGACGGCGAGGCGGAGGAGCTGGAGGGGAGGAGGCATGGTGGGTGGCGGAGAGAGTGTGGGAGTGAAAGGGGAGGGGGTGGGTGCTGTTGCTAAAGGGAGGGTCAAAATGGTGGAGAGAAGATCTGCATCTCTTTCTAGAGAGAGAGAGAGTGTAGGTTCTTGGAGTCTGCGCAAAGTCTCGAGGAGATGTGAGAGAGAGAGAGAGAGAGAGAGAGTCACGTGAAAAGAGGCGAGGTGAGGACAAAAGAGCTCGAGAAAAATGGCGGACATTGGACTCGGACGAGGAGGAGGAGACCTGCGCCTCGCAGACTCGCGGTGGTGTCGACTCTCGAGTTCGGCCGGGACGATAAAAAATTTCACACATGGTCTCTCTTTCTTTTTCCTTCTGTCCGTGGCGCCATGGTTTAATTTTAGTTTACGTCTCCTTAAGGGAGCTTTTTTTTTTGTAAATTACTATTGATTATGACAAAAATTTTAAATGAAGACCTGAAATGTCATCATTTTTTTTAAATAAGAATTTGAAAGTCGATCTTGTTTCTAATAATAGCTTGGCTTTGAATATAGTAATTTACACATACCATGCACTCATAAGAAAAAAAAATTGATTTTTAGAAAATGACGAATTTACTTTATTTGAAAATTTTGACGGATGATCTCAAGGCCATCGTTCGTGAAATCCTTTTATACGTCGGCTCGCATCTCCCCCCTCGCGTCGATTTACTTATTTGGTTTCGGGGGAATTTTGCATCTCGATTTTCGTGCTTGTGCGCAGGGCTCTCTGTTTAGCAACTGTTTGACTCGCATTGACTTTGCTGCTATACGGTCTTCCTTTCAGATTTTGTCTTCTTTTTTGCTAGGTGGTCCTCCCTTCCTCACGATGCAAGGTTGAAGCCACGAATTCCTCTCTGCCACTGCTTCATCCACGAGCAGAGGCAATTAGCCCGGTAACTTCGCTGAGCAAGGACAAGAATTGGTCTAAGATGTTAGAATTATAAGATCTTTTAATCACGTGAACATAATGTTGAATTAAAAAATACAATGTACCCAAATCAAAGGAAGTTATAGATTATCAAACGAGAAAGAAGATGTCTTCCCGTGGATTTAAATTCTCACCACTCTCCTCTGTGATAGTTGTGATGAGTCCGTATTTTTCTCTCTCTTTAATTTTGTTGAAATGGCGAAAGTGTGATAATGGAATGCATACATTCTCCATTGAAAAGATATCTTATATAGAGAGAGTGATGGGACCGACGCTAAAGCTGTTAAATCTCAACCTTTCATCAAGGTTCAGGATATGAATTCTACATGTCTAATTCATATCACAAATATATTGCCCATTATATATGTATATAAATAAATTGGGCATATACCTAATAAGCTGCATAAATTCATTGGATCTCATCAAGTCCAACATAAGATGACAAGTCAGTCTTCCCCTACTTCTTGCTCGGGGAAAAGAAGTCTACCGTAGTGGCAATAGTATTACAGCCGGTCATGACAACAATGTGGCAGTAGCAGCTACTGTGTCACGCAATGCAGGCATTGATTAGGCTTTCTTCCTAACTTGCCATTCAAATTTCATTTTAGCAGAAGAAATGTTATGGGTCGCTAGCAGGCTCTTCTTCTTTTCAATTGGAAGGCGGGAAGCGGTGAAACTTTTATTTATTTGGACTTATTTTACTGGATTACCCTAATTGCTTTCTAAAAGATGAAAATGATGATTTCATGAAATGAAGATCAATCCACTATATAGATAATTTATTGGTAAAATCTAGTGATGATTTTTTTTTTTGGGAATCTCTTTCTAATCTCAAGTAAGCTGCAATCATTGCTTAATGTTAAAGAGCCCGTTCCCCAAGTTATTAGGTGATGATACTCGATGGGGAAAGACTTTTCTTCCTTCCTGGAAAATTTCTAAAACAACCCGTCGTGCGATATCATTTTCGCTTTATCTCGATGCGGTCCCTAACATTGGACACAATTGTGTCGGCACAAAACGTCTCTACCCAGCTCATCCGTATCCAAAATATTGGCCGGACCACACAACTTGCACTCGACCACCATTCGAGAGACAAACGCGTCCGCCGGTGCCGGAGGCAAATCGAGACGGAGTACACTTCAGGGGGGCGATTTGCCAAAAGCCAAACCCCATTTGGGGGAATTCCGGAAATTTCATTTCTCTTCTTTTTCTTTTTGCCAGCCACCGTAAGGAGAGAGACGGTCAAATTCACTTACCTCTTTAGCCCGGCACAAGAGTTTTCCACGGGTTACAAAAAGTACATCGTTCCAATCACGGCTGCTTAGCACTGTCGGCCATCTGGAAAAACAGGAAGGTGGTCGGGCCTTGAGATGGACTCGAGACCAGAAAAGAGCTTCGGAAACAGTCGAAAATGCGAGGAAAGAGGGGGAAGAGGAGGAGGAGGAGGAGGGACAGGGAGAGCGGCCGTCGCGGTGCCGGGTGGGGCCTGCGCGCTGCTCGAGAGAAAGGGGCCACGGCTCCTTCCTCGGTCAACCGCGAATTGACAGTGTCCCCCCCACCCGTCCATCCTCCGTGACTTGTGGCTGAAACTATGCATGCGTCATTCGATGGATACCTTGTCCTTTTCCGGTCTAAACTAATGTCCCAATGGCCGCAGGTGCTTTCGAACTTAATTATGCTCGGCCAAAAATTGACCCGATAGCAAACGCTTTGATTAGAGTCCACTGTCGTTTGATCCCAATTGAAAGATGGAAATATGGGTCTGATCTCTGGAATCGGACATGAAAGTAGGATGCGTCTGGAGCGAGGCATGTGCTGTGAGTTTTTGATGGTTCGATACATAAGATCAATGATAAATGTAGATTTTAGAGATTTTGATCTTCGTGTTATGTTGAAAACAAAGTTCTTGTCAAAAGTAACGTGTTGCGCCTATATATAATTAGTCAGCTGAACATATTTATGGATTGAACAAAAATTTGACATATCAATTTACAAATCTCCTCGAGAAACGAATCTCCAGATCATCTTTTTGTCCGCATCTCGTCGTTCAACCAACGTAGAAGCCCATTTCTCTAGGTAAGAAAGGAAATTACGTCCTAGGGGAAGATGACACCTTTAAAACATCTTCTTTATCTTTTTGCTAAATCCAAAAGGGCCCGTCTGTTAAGGGGCTTCTTTTTCAACTTTCTAAAAAAACATAGTCGTAGCTCATTCGTTTTCATTTAACACTCAAAAACCTTTAACTAATTGCTAAGAATAATCAGTTTCGGGGTAGGTGGGCTCTAGACCTGAAACCAAAAACCTACTCTTTTATTATTGATTATGGGAATTTGGAATTCATCTTAATTACCTTAGAATTCACTCTAGAACTTAGTGTTATGAATTGTGATTATTCCGTATTCTCGTACCCAATGAGTGGAGTTTGGTGTCATTGCAATAAAGAGCGAGTGATGCAAAGGGGATGATAGTTGCGTCGATGCGTTTGTGCTAGAAATTTTATGATAGAACAGTTATATCTTTATTAAGCTTTGAAGATAGAGTTGGTTTTCAGTGCTCAAATTAATTAGGAGCCGATATCATTTTCCTAATGAGGCAATGACAAGTCAAAATTAGTTATTGTGCCTAAAGTGTTCCATGTTTCTCGCTCGAAAGATTGGATGACTAAGTTAAGCTAGGCGTGGTACAATCCGGCGCAAGAATACCATTTGCCATACTATTTTTAAAAACAATTATACAAGAAAGGTTGGCCTAATGTTCTTAACTCACCAGGTGCCGCATAAGCTATTATGTGGCCAAGGAACTACAAGCCGAAGGTCTACTCGAGAACCTATTTATTTCTTTTTTGGGTTTCATTTTTTACAACAAAACAATACGAGCAATAAAACAATTTAAAATAAAAGATGGAAACCAAAAATCTCTCATCTCCCAAAAGCAGCAATCCATAAAATAAATAGGTAGTCATGTATAGTTATAAACAATAAAAAGTCCAAAACCCTCAAGAACAAGCAAGGCTTGCGAGGCTTCAATGAGCGACAATGAGGAGAAGGGTGACTTTTGAGAGAGAGAGAGAGAGTCGTGAATTGCCTAAATGAGGTAGGGAAGTCTTGGAGATAATAGAGAAAGATAGAGAAAAAGATGCTAAGAAAAAAATTTAGAATTTTTAAGCCTTATGAAACCAGTTTGGCTTTTAGGTGGTTCTTCACTTGGAATCGAGAGCCGAATTGGTTCCCAAGGATTCTAATTCGGAATTATGAAGCGGTTTTCAAAGCGATCCAATCCGATTCCCAAGTAAAAGTGATCTTATTGCACAACCCTACCAATTGCAAATATATAACTCAACCTGACGGGCAACAACGTGTCTGGCTAGAGCTCTTTAGCTCGAGAACATGTGTACATTGTTCGAATCCCCCGCACGAAATTGTCCGGACTTAACCCGGCCCACCCTTAATCATTGGTAAATAACTGTTGGAACTCAGCCCAGCTTTCACCAAAGCCCTTGGTAAGGCGAACGGCCCAATCAACAACTCTCTCTCTCTCTCTCTCCACTGGCCCAATAAAACTTGGACCATCTTACAATTTCTCTTTCTGTTTTTTCCCCTTCCGTAATAGGCTTTCTCTCTCTCTCTCTCTCTCTCTCTCTCTCTCTCTCTCGTGCAATATGAAGACTTTTCTTCAGCATTGCTCCTCTTACATGGCTGGAAGTTCAAAATCGTCTCTGGCATAGCTCCTTTGGTTTTCAAACGCTACAAATGCTATCACTGGACGCCTTTAGTTTTTCGTGGCCTTTGGCACCAAAGCCGACCAAATAAAAAAAATATTTTTTTCTTTTTATATATAAGGGTAACGGAGTAAACATAACAAATGATTCGTGACGAGAAAGTTTGATCACCTTTGTCCATTTCTTTTTGTAGTACTTGGGGCGGGGCCTTGTGCGGTGAGGTGGCCTCACCGCAACATGAGGTCATTAACTTTAGGTAGCAAATCAAAAGCTTTGTACTTTGCAAATCACCTTAGTCAAAAGTGAAATGTCATTTTTAGTAAATCTTCACTTTCCAAAAGGAAAATGAAATATTTTGCGTTGTATACAACATTCATCAAGGTAAATATTAGTTGTTTTTCATGAATATAAGTTTTTTTTTTTTTTTTTTTGGTGACCACGAAACCCGTACGCCGGCTAGCCGCGGTAGGACAAACCCACAGGGGCCGCATGAGGGAACCACCACCCCATGACAACGGTTAAGGGGTCAAGCGCTTCAACTGGGTTTTGAACCCATCACCTTTGAGGAAAGGATTAGCAAGGCCTTATCCAGCGGAGCCACCGCGGCGGGTGGTATGGATATAAGTTGTTTATCTATGTAAAAGCTACTTATTCTTGATATACATGTAATGAGATTTACCTTGATTGGATGAGGTTTTATCAAATAAGGTTACCACTACTTATCATAAATATAAATTGTTATCGATAAATGCAAGTTGTTCTTTGTAGATGCCAGTTGTTTAAGCTTTACACAAGTTAGTTCTTAAATACAATTTGTTGGGAAGTTTTATAAAAGCAACTTGGATGGTAAATGCGAACTCGATCCTGATGCCAACTTACTTTTCATAAAAAAGGTTGATCACCATATTTACTAGTTTTTTGGTCAAATCCATATTTACTATATGTTTAGGCCCCATTTATTTAGCAGAAAATAAATGATTTAGAGAATATATTTTTTTAAATGATTGTTTGTACTGCTTACAAAAATGAACAGGTGAAAAATGTTTTCATCGTATGCAAAAATGATTAAATATAAATTGTTGTCGATAACGAAATCATTTTTCATTGACTATTTATGTCAAGCGATGCAAGCGATTAATTTTAAGAAAATATTTTTCAAATAATTTATTTCCCATAAAAGAAACGCACTTTGGATGCTTTTATCGAGGAAAAGGTTGTTTTTTCTATGAAGCCGGCTAATTAGGAGTGCAACTAGATTAACCGAACCTTGTAAAAGAGGCAACCAATTCATCGAGTAAAAGGATGGAGGAGACAAGTCTCTCGTCATTTTATTTAGGGTTCATACTATAAAAATCCGAAATTGGTACATTTTCGATAATTTTACCCAAAGTAAATTTTTTACCACAGAAAATCCAAAACCGGTATACTTATGATAAATTTACCTTTCGTTAGTTTTCGTTTAATTATTATTTTCAAATATCCGAATTGAATGACATGTGACAGTTAATGAATTTATCAATTTGGTATTATACCCTCTTTTTATTATAAATGTGCCAATTTTGGGTTTTTTGTAATATTAATCCATTTTAATGAAAATAGTGAATGGTGAATTTATTACAAGTGTATCTTTGGGGATTTTTATGGTTAAAAAATTAGTTTTGATAAATTTGTTGTAAATATATTAATTTATGATTTTTTATGGTCAATTTTTATTTTATTTTATGTTTTTTGTGATATCAAACCTTTTTTTTTTGTTTTTGGTCGGTGACATCAAACCATTTATTCAATGGTCAAAGATTGAACCTCACCATGAGTTGGGTCCGCCTTATGTGGGGCCCAGCTCCCCTTAATGAAACAAGAGGAGGTCAAAAAGTCAAAAAAGGGTATGGCACGAGAGAGAACTGCCTCGTGCGAGAGGTGCGCCCAAGGCGGGGAGGAAAGGGTGAGAGAGAGAGAGAAATTAACATGGAAAAAAAGGGGTTGCGACTTCTGGTTCCAATTCCAGGGCCAAGTCTTGCTGGAATTGGCTCGAGTAAGCTGTTCGTAAGATCAAGGACTACAACTCGATCGGTTTTGATTATTGAGAATCTTTCTCAAATTCTTCAATCGCGGGTAAAATTTTCTTACTTTATTTATATTAACCCACAATTATTGTGATCAACTGCAATTGTATTATTGATATAGAGCATCTAATATGTTAGTAGAGAAGAAAATTTTGTATATCTTACTATTTTTGGAATTAGTGGAAGTTTTTTGACCCTTCACGGTTTTTCCTTATTGGATCTTCCATGTAAAATCTTGATGCAATTGTTGTATTTGTCTTCTTATCATTTTGACATTATATTTATAGATTGCAAGGTTGTATGGCTAGTCCATTTAATATCAGGAGAGATTGATCCTGAATTAGGTTAATTCTTAGAAAATTGTTACCCCATGTCTCCCTAACACCATGTTGGGGTTGAACCATAGAAGGCGTCGCTTGAGAATCTCAGTTCATCCTGTAAACATCATTCGACATGGTCTCAAGCACCTTGAATGATTGCGACGTGCTTCTGATGGAGAATTTCAACAGGATACTCAAGGTGGAACTACATGTGCCGTACTAAAAACAACCGGAAAATCACACTCTGCACTTAAGTTGTCTTTGATACGACATCATGATCAACGAAACCAGGACTCTTGTGTCTTGTTACAAGCGGCCGTGGAGGCCACGAGTCCCGTTCAACTCTCCATGTCCCGTCATCCTTGCAGACCGTGGCTTATGCCACATACCAAGGACCGTGAGAAATTATCATGCGGAAGATGTCACTCACATGTTAAAAAATGGCGATGCCCTATTGAATCTCGCTTGAAATACGGCTTCTCGTACGGTTAATGGACTATAATTAACGACCCATTATTCAACGAATCTCCGTCCATTACTCCCGATGACCTCCTGCATTTTGGTTTGAATATAGCTAAATAATTTTTGAAATTGACTCCGTTCATCCCCTTAACCACGAAACGGAGTATCCCCGAAATTGCTTCCCCCAACGGACGACTGCAGAAGAAGGAAAAAGGGAGAATTCTAGAGGTGGAGTTCCAGAAGAGGGAAACCCTGATACACGCCAACTCAGAAAAAGTCCGGAGTTCGCGCCCACCATGCGCAGAATTTCCATGGCATTACGAGTCGTACCTCTTCTTCTCCTCCTCCTTCCTCCTCAGTCCATCCCGCAAAATTACGGAAATAAATACTCAGTCAAACTCTCTCTCTCTCTCTGAGAGAATTCAAAGAAACGCGTTCGTCAGTCCCTTCCCTCGCAAACCATTCAACCCCAGAAGAAGCTTCACCCTCGGAGACCCTCCCCCAAAAGTCTTCCTCCCCATCTTCTTCTCCTCTCGCGTCCGTCTGTCATTCCTCTCTCCAGTTATTTTAAATACCAACGAGAACGACAGGACAAGATCCGATTTTTCCACCGTAGCTTCCACGAATAGAAAAAACCAAGAAACAACAACAAGCAAGCAAGCAGTCCCACATATATAACACGCGTGCTCTGTTTTCGCCCCCCCACATCAGGAAAATAACCCAGAGCAAGCATCGATCGTTCTTCATGGATTCCTTCACCAAAACGACGGCGGTCAAGCTCTGGAGCCACCTCGGCAAGTACCTCGTCCCCGGCGCCAGCATCGGCGAGCCCGTCCGGCAGAGCCGCGGCGCCGAGCGCTCGCGGGCCTCGACGTGGGTGGTCGAGCGGGTGGAGGGGAGAAGCCACGTCGTCCGCCTCAGGAGCTGCGACGGCGGGTACCTGGCCGCCACCGAGGACCCGTTCCTGATGGGGATGACGGGGAACAAGGTGGCGGTCGCGCCGCCGGTGGGCGTCGGCGAGCTCGACCAATGGAACACGGAGTGGGAGCCGATCAGGTTCGGGTTTCAGGTGCAGCTGAAGTCGTGGTGCGGGAAGTACCTGAGGGCCAACGGCGGGACGCCGCCGTGGAGGAACAGCGTGACGCACGACGAGCCGTACACGGGGAGCACGAAAAAGTGGATACTGTGGGACGTGGAAGCGGTGGAGATGGAGACGGAGGCGGCGGCGGGGGAAGGGGGGCTGGAGAAGTACCTGGCGTCCATGTCGAGCCTGTCGTCGGTGGCGGAGGACGCGCTGAGCGTTTTCGCGGAGAACGGCGGGTCGCCCAGAAGGTCCGGCCTCTCGAACTTGTCCTACGAGCACGATCAGGTGAGCTTCGTCGTCAACACAAAAAAAAAAAAATCAAAAAAAAAAAAAAAAATCACGAAGTTCATTTAAACTTACAAATTGCATAGCACATGGCAATGTGACTGCTAAATTAGTCCTTCCAATTGTTGTTGCGATGGAAAATTCAATCAATTCACGTTACTCACTTTGCATGATATAGGAATTCTTTATAGCAATCAAAGTTGAGCCACGTAACATGTAAATATCATAAGCACTTATGAGGTGTTTATCGAACAATCATTTTACTGATTACCTGCTAAAAAATTGCATTTATACTATTCGGAAAATGTCGTTTGCATCACTCTTAATTGTCTACATCTATTTCTACGGACATAAAATCACTCATTGAGTAATCATTTGCTTTGTACTACTCTAATTACACGCTCTCTATCTGCGCACGCGCACATAGCATGCTTAGGGATCTAGTGTGTCGATGTGGGAAAACATGTATTGTTCACAAGATTATGTCAAACAAAAGGACAAGTATCTTGTGATTAAAGATCCCAATAAGTACATATAAGAAAAAAACGAATCAAAAGAAATCTTAGCTCTAGCGTAATATTTATGCAATTGCACCTCGCACGCTCGTATAATATTCTATATCCGTAGCTAATTGCGTCTCATTAATATTATTATTATCGAAGTCAAAACGAGGAGATAAGGTAATGACGCTAGCTTGTTTTTGCCCCCGCGTGCCATCTCTCCGGCGGCTCTAGACTTCGGGATCGAGAGCGTACGTTGGCATGCGCCGAACGCAACTTTGTGTATATCGACAGGCCGAGCGTCCTTAATCAAGTTTAGTTAATGACCTTTTAATTTTATTAGCCGCTCCTCGTGATGTTTTTAGTAAGTACTGACTTTAGACATGGACTGTGCAAATCCAATGAAAAACTCAAAAAAAAATTGTTCTCGTCGTCTTGAAGTGGAGAGGATCCCGTCCACGTTCGCTCACTAGTTCTGCTTCTCTTCCTTACACAGCTCTCATCACACCACAGCTCCGACAAGCACCGCTCCGGAATGGACTTCTTCCGCCAGGCCAAGGCGGTCCGCCTCCGGAGCCACCACCGCAAGTACCTCCACGCCAACGAGGATGAGGAGTCCGTCTCACAGGACCGGAAGGGATCCTCCAACAACGCCAAGTGGACCGTCGAGTTTGTGAACACTTACGGCTACGGGAACGACTGCCTTTTTATCAGGCTCAAGAGCTGCTACGGACGCTACCTCACCGCGTCCAACAAGCCCTTCATGCTCGGCATCTCCGGCTGCAAGGTCCTGCAGATGCAGACCGGGCGGCTCGACTCGTCAGTCGAGTGGGAGCCGATCCGAGAGGGGAACCGGATCAAGCTCCGGACGCGGTACGGGAATTTCCTGAAGGCTAATAAGGGCTTGCCGCCGATGAGGGATTCGGTGACGCACGATATCCCCCAGAGGACCTCAGCGCAGGATTGGATAATCTGGGAAGTCGACATAGTGGAGATCGAGGTTGATTCTCCAAGCGCCAGCGATCAGCCGAGTCGAGCACAGCCTGTCGACCGCAATATGGATATATCGATGGTGTCAGAGAACAGCTTCCCTTCTTCAGTTTCGGAGACTTCTGGTAACCTTTCCAGGCAAGAGGTGTGCAACTCTATCCAGATTCATAACTCTCCCCAGTCGTTTTGTTTTCCAGATCATGAAACTAAAGATGATATCACTTTTCGCCGACTGAGCAGCGCCCGTGTAATGGTTTTTTACTTTTCCTTTCTCTTTCACAGTCGAGCGATTCATTAGTAGCTCCGCCGCCTCCACCAGCCGCGTTGCCATCCCCAACCAGTGTGATTGACGGCAGGATTGTCTACTACCACATAGCCAATGAGAACGGGGAAGTGGTGGGAGAGGGCATGGAAGGCTACTGCCTCAATAATTTCAAGGGAAATACCGTGGAGGAGCTGAGTCGCAAACTGTCGGAAGAGACTGGAATCGACAGCCTCACCGTGTGTTCTCACAATCCATTGAATGGGAAGCTCTTCCCTCTTCGCCTACGCCTTCCTCCTAACATCATCATGAACGTCGTCGTTGTCCCGTCGTTCTCATCAGGTAAAGACTAAGAGTGCTCTCTTCTGCAACATCTTTTTTGCCAAAAAAGGATCGTTTTCAGTTCTCTATTACGTTTGAGCTAATGAATTCTAACAAGTTGCACACGTTTCTCAAATTCGATTTTCCATCAGATGCAGAAAGTCCCCAAACAGAATTAGAAATGATTGGCCAAGTTTTTGGCGGAGAGTTGGTGCGGGTAGTTAATTGAAACAGCAGATGCGTTTCAATTTATAGTGCACTAATCTCATTATCAAGTGAATGCAGTAATTGATGAGGCCATGGCTTGTGCAATAATTCTAAGTTTTAGGTAACTGTTGACTTCACAGCGACACCACTTGCACATAGACTGCAACTAATTTGGACCAACTTTTGAATTTCTAGCTCTTCTCTGCTCTGTTTATGGTGTCTCGTCATGTCCTCACCGTGCTCAATGCTCTGTAGCTTTTCCTTCTGAAACTAATACCAAGATTACCTCACCACATTCCTTTCTCTTTGGTGTGTTTTCACTGGCCTCAGACTTCACAGATCAAGGAATCCTATAGCATTGCATCGAGGTGGGCATCTCAGTTTTGTCAGGCACAAACCCAGTTAAGCATTGCATATTCTGATCCCAGCCCTAGGCTGATATACAGCACCTAGGAATCACCTGAGATTCCTGCGTTTCGTGCTTCGCCAGTGTTTTTCGAGTTTTCAGTTCCTGGGGAGCTCCGTTTAGGTGGGTTTAATTTATTCTTGGCTCTTCAGCATTTACAATGAGTTCTCCGATTAATCGTCCCCGCAAGCGGGAGATGTATAATCATACAGCTCATAGTCATTGTTTCTTCCACTCTCTCCCTATTTGTTTGTACGTGAGGACATTATGGTTCTTCTGTATATTCTCCTATACCAGCCAAGCAGAATGATTGACTTGTACATTTCATCTCAATGAAAATGCCCTTACAAAGCAAGCAGGTATCTTGGAATGCAAATATGTAATATCAAAGCAAAAAGTTTACGAATTCAAAGCTTCAGAAGCACCATAAGGTTTTCTCCTTTATGTTGCTAATTTTTCTAATTTAGCTGCTTATTAAGAAATTTAAGGGCGATTCTGAACTGGAGAAAGGGCCTTAACTAGATTTTTGCGCATGGAGCTCAAAGGCACTACAGAGACATAGGGCTCCGCATTACAAGAACAGCAATATGTCTGTCCCTACGACTCCTGGGCGACTTGAGATAATCCAGTTTTAGTTAATAGTTACATACGAATCACTACATGACTTGATTCACAATTTCAAATAGAAATAGTCATGGACACTGAAGTTGCAGAGAAAAAATATCTGCGCCTTTTGCCAGAAAGTATGTATTCTCAGTAGTTCACGATATCAAGGAGAATGCAAAAACCAAGAATATAGTATAAAAATACTTGCTATAACAAAATTCACATACCTGAACTGGAGAATTAAGTAGTGAAATAAAACACGCACAACCCATCAAAAGACTTGACTGATGCTGCATCTGCATAGAGGCCGGGATGCAGATTAAGATCAGGTGGTCGTAATGGAGATGGGATTCCTGCCACATAAAAACTTATTTACAGTTCCTATCAAATTGGACTAGAGATGAATTGCAACCAATGGACCCACTTTCATTGCAATATTGGAGGTCCAGCAACAGATTATCAGTTGAGAGGAACATGTTGCCAGATTTATATGTGCAAATTTTCTTGTTTGAGAATGTTCCCAGCAATTACACTTTTCAACAGAGAAACATTCAACGAAACAATTTTAAAATGCTACTGAAGTGTTGACCATCACCAATAGTCCATGCAAGAACAGCAGCCATCCTTGAAGTGATGAAATCGAGTACGGTCTCTCACAATAATCTCCACATTATAAATCTTGGAGATTAATTTGGTGACCTTGTGACAGTCATTGCACACTCGAAGATTTTTAAACACGCGAATAGGAGTGCCCTGTTTCCTGTTTAATAATCCAAATGCAATGGCAAGTCTCTCACTATGCAACCTGAGAGACTGCTCCTTCTCCTCACTATGCTCATCATCGATCATAGACGCTTGTGAGACATCAGGTACATAGCCGGCTGACTCTAATTTCTCTTCTATTTCCTTCAAGGCTTGGTATATATCTTCAGTTTGAGGATGCGTTATGTCCCCAGCAAAAAACTCATGGGACACACCACATATTTCCACTAAACTGCACCCTGGCTCTTTTGTTACACCTCTATCAGTCATTAATTTTCTAATCAATGCAACATCGTCCCACCTGCTAGCTGATGCATAAACCTTAGATAAAAGCACATAAACACCACTACAAGAATCCCCTCCGGATGCGAGGATCTGCTTAGCCACTTCTTCGCTCAGCTCAACTCTTGCATTTGTCTTAAAACACGCATCCAGAATACTCCTCCATATTACGGGGTCCGGCTTAAATGGCATATTAGACACAAGATCTAGTGCCTCATCAATAAGCCCAGCACGAGCTAGAAGATCAACCAAGCATCCATAGTGCTCTAATTGTGGTTCAATACTATACTCACATATCATCTTATCAAAGTAGCTATGGCCTTCATCAACCATTCCTTTGTGATTACAAGCACTCAGAACACCAACAAACGTTACAGAATTCGGCATTAATCCTTCTTCCATAACCATCTGGGCAAAGTAATCCAACGCTGTTTCGGCCTGCCCATGCATAGCAAATCCTAAAATCATGGAATTCCAAGAATTCACGTTGTGCTTCTCCATCCTCCAAAATATCTGTTCAGCCATCCCCAATGAGCCGCACCTGCAATACATGTCCACCAATGAAGATTTGACAAGAATATCATCAACCACATCCTTATCACACTTCCTCAATATATAAGCATGAGCCCACATCCCTAAAGACAAAGAACCCAGACCAGCACAAGCACTCAAAATGCTCTGCATGGTGTACCCATCCGGCTCAAACAACTTCTGCATCTCATGGAACAGTCCCATCGCAGCACTGAACTCACCAAAACGAACCAAGGCATCGATCACGGCATTCCACGAAACCGCAGTCCTCTCAGGCATTTTCTCGAACACCTTCTTCGCATCCTCCAACACCCCGCAGGATGCATAAAAATGGACCAAACTGTTGTTGACATAAACATCCGGCCCCAAACCACGTTTCAAAACCTGGGCGTGCACCTGTTTCCCTTCAGACAGAGCGAACAGATACGCGCACGCCTTGAGAGCGAACGGGAACGTGTACTGATCCGGAGAAACACTCCCGTCCTCCAACATCCCGCGGAGCAGCGAGACGGCCTCGTCCTTGCGGTTGCCGCTCTGCGCGGAGGCCCGTATGAGAGCGTTCCACATGAACGCGTTCGGTTTCTCGACTTGCCGGAACACCCGGTGGGGGTAGTCGATGCTCAGCGAGGACGAGACGTGGAGGATTCTGCTGTGGAGGAAGTGGGCCTGCGGGTCGTTGGTCGTTGCCGCCGCGGTGCGCAGAGCTCGAGCGTGGATTTGCTTGAGATGGGATATGTCCGAGCAGTCGTTCACCAGCTGAAGAAGACGAAGGTGATGGTGATGAGAGTCGTCGGCGCGATCGGGTTTGGTCGGGACGGCGAGAGAGCGCGGAGGGGCCTGAGGCGAGATTGCGAGAGCCATGGTCCCGCGCTCCCGACAGAGGTTGTCCGAATTGTGCAACATGGATAGAAATATCACCTCTTACGGTTATAGTGAAAGTTAAAAATATAATATAATAATATAATTTGCATGAAAATTGAACAATAAAAATAGCAAAAATCTTCAATTGATCAACCCGCGATGTTCTGCTTGATATATTATCTTCACATTCAGCTCTTGAAGATTCTGAACTATTATTATTCGGATTTTTTGCGTCTTGATTTGTTATTTCAATAGCTTTTGTCGACTAGCATAGTGCAATATTTGAACGTTTGCTACATCGAAAAAGTTTTGGTGCCAAATCTCAATCCTTACATGATGTCACGACTCTTCAATATTACCAAAATCATTTGAAATTTCATATTACGGCGACTAATGGTGGACATAACACAAGGGAAAACAGTAATCATACAAAAAAAATTAGCGTATTTTCATTGTAAATCTATCATTTGGCATGAACTAATACGCTTTATGCTAGCACAAACCATCCAACTTCGACTAACCAAATCAAACGGTTTTGCTTTCTTCTTCTTCTTCTTCTCAAGATGTGTCTGCTTTAGAAAATGGTAAATTGTGTACAAATCCTTCGTACTTTGGTGTTTTATCTAGTGATATCTATCCTTTCGATCTGAGTGCGCTAGTACTTGTTACAATTCCATTGAGAATCAAGTCCCTTCCTATTAGTTTCAAATGGATTTGTTATCGGCAAAATTCATGTTAAAGAAATTTAGTATACTTTTAAAGAGATATTTAAAATATTTTCCACATATCTTGTGATTGTGCATATGATTTTTTATGTCGCCGATTGTGATCGTACTTGATTTGGTTACCTTAGACAATCATCTAACAATAGCACGAAATTTTTGCTAATTGAGCGTGACCAAGTCCGATGCTAGCGCTGAGGGAGGGTGGGCTGGCCTGAACATATGGCTCCTCTCTGAGCCATGATTCAATAAGCCCAACAATCCCAACAGGCATGCGGCCTGTCTGGTAAAGGGATCAACGGTGGGATCGGAGAGTACCAAGTCTGGAGTTTGATTCCTCCGAGCTCTGCACATACATGTACATTGAAGAGATGAGCGAGATAAAAGATAAAATAAAATAAATAAGCCCATCAATTAGGTCTAGCATTGGAACCACGTTTACGCTTATAACTCAACGAGGCCTCTTCAAGAAATACGAGTCAGCGACAATCGAAAACCTCGATTAAGACATCATGCTCCCGTGACATGAGAATCCAACGGTCTTGCTAACTTAGCTTAACGAAATCTGATATGCTTAACCTGGTAATTGCTTACTGTATCCAATGGTAAACTTTCGTCCTTATTCTAATTAAAAAATTGTTTCAAACGGAATTTTTTTTTTTCCCTTTTTTGCGATCATGAGTTCATTGATTTATTGAACATGTAATATTTCGTTAAATTTGAGGCGTTAGAAAGTCGTTCGTTTGTTCTTTTATCTAATAACTGATTTTGATGAAAGCCAAAATCTAGCTAGGTGCGGATTTTTTCGCATTCAATTTTATTTTCATTCACTGGAATTGTTATTATTATTTTTTTATTGAAGCATGGTTCACGAGTAATATTAATAACTTTCTTCTTATTAAAAACAATAATAAAAGTGTAGCTTTGATCTTTTCCTTTCCTTTTTTTTTTTTTTTTTTTAACCTTTTTTTTTCAGTCTTTATGGTTTTAAAATTGGAAGGAACAAACGAAATAGGGTCCCGAATATTGTTTTTTACTATTTTGAAGAAAAAAGTAAATTGTTCTCTACAATCTAAATACAATAAGAATAAAATAAGACACTTTTGAATCAACCAAGATACGAGAGTAGCTACTCCTAGATTATTGGATTTCCTTTTAAAGGTGATATTAAATATCAAGACGTGCTCGACAAAGTTGAAGGCTAATTTTGGTAAGCTTAAATAGAAATGGTATGTTTTATCAAAAAAAGAAAATGAAAAATATTACAAAGCTTGAACTATTTCAAAGTGAGAAATGATTGCATGACAATTTTCAATGTATTGTGAAAATAATAATATATTATGGATTACAAAAAATTAAATCACAAATAATTATAAATTATTATTAAACTCACTTTTTCGAGAATTTGTGGCTTATCATAAAATATTATTGTTATAGTACCCCTGGTATTGTTATGCTAGCAAAACCCTTTTTACATTTGTTCTACAATTAGATTTGGAAACTGAAAGCGAGATGGATATACAAGCTGATTCTCCATGAATTATCTCCATCATGTTCTTTGACTTAAACTTTGTGGAGACGAAGCTCATGCGGTATTAATTCGTCGACTTGGAACTTCGGGTGAAAGAGATGATGAACCACTTTCTTGATCCGGGAAAAATAGCACATAGAATATGATTGGATTGCAAGCTCTTCATCCTTTATGCAACGATTTTAGTAATAGAATGTAGTGTTATAGGAATGCAAAGTAACATGATTAGACTATTCCAGTTCCTTTTTCAAGCGGTTTAGCTGGCCATACAAGATTTCATGGAATATTCAAATATGTTTAGGAATAGACTTCGATCAAGCGAGGAACTAGATTCTACTGGGGTGAGGACAAACTCTTGGATTCCTCTATCAAAGCGGAAGTTGAAATTTGATGTAGATGGCACATGGAAGCATGACAAAAAGGCCATAGGTATTAATTACACGAATGAATAGAGGCTTAGTGGTCCAATTGTGGACAAGACAAGAAAGATGGAACTTGCCAAAAGAAGTGGAAGCTACAACTCTTCTTCTCGCATGCAAAGCTACTCAATCCCTCAACATATACGAAGCGGTCCTTGGGAGTGATTGCAAGATGTCAATCGATGCTATTCAACCAAAGAGCATTTGCCCTTGATGTATTTGTCCTTTCATCTAGGTCTCACGTTTCCTACTTAGCGACGACCCAGATGGAATTTGAAGTGGCACGGTAGAACCGCTAATGTTGTTATCCATAAGCTTGCAAATTGGGCTTTTCGTCCTTTAAGAATCGCGTTGTCTTTTTTTTTTTTTTTTTTTAATGGTCAAGTCAAAAACAGTGTTAATGGACTTTTCTTTAATATATCATCTTAACGTAGGCTCTAATTCCTTCTCATGATACTTGGACTCATTCGATGGAATGGAGGCTTCGCGAACTGCGCAGGATTCCATCAAACAATTTCACTTCCTCGTGTGCCTACCTATTCAGCTCGAAACCATCCTAGCAGATCCGACAGATCAAGCCACGTCACGAGATTCGATTTCATCCGAGGGTCGTTTTTCCAAAGTTTGCAAGCCAAATGCCTCTTTTGCTCCCGAGGAGAATTACGGACGATTAAATTAATTTTAAGTCTGATTGACGAGGATGACCGATGATGAATCATAAAACATGCACGAAAATATTGCACGCATATCTGCGATGCTTTACTTTGTTAAATAGCCATGCTTTTCTGTTAATAATCTCCATGTTAATTAGCCACTGGAAATAGCTTCCCTTATTTACAAAAATATTCTTATTAAATGTATCGAAGTGACTGAGCAAAAGGACTTCTATAGTTTGTCGAAACCATCTTTGTTCGACCGTGCTTTTCTCTTTAATGAATTTCACAAGAGCTTGCTCTTTTCTTTTTTTTCTTTTTTTATATCAAATTCAGGGCATGACCACAGAGACTCGGCGACTTGAGGCCTACGGAACACCTGTAGATCATGACTCAAAACAGCCTCAAAGGGATCCGTATTAATGAACTTTAGGCCTATGGATCACCTTGCATTTAATGTACACATGTGGCGATATCATGACTCAATAGTTATTACGTTATGATTGTTGCGCACGGGTATCATGCCACGTGCCACGATCACAAAAGTTCATACCGAAGTAGAATGATGTATTAGATCACATTAAAGTTAGGTATAATCGAATACATTCAAACGGTTGCATCGCATTGCTTGAGACATATGCTTTTATAAGGATGATGTTGTGTCACGAACTTTTTTCGGACGTATTTTTTATGGGATTAATATCATGCAAAACACATTTCCCGCAATTATATATTATGAGTGCCTTGTGATCACATTAAAAAGTTTCCTGAAATGTAAATAACATCATTCTCTCTGTCTATATGTGCGCGGGTGCGCGCCCGCTCCATGAGCTTCATCTCCACAAAGTATAAGTCAAAGAACACGATGGAGATAATTCATGGAGAATGGGCTTGTATATCCATCTTGCTTTCAATCACATTAAAAAGTTTCTTGAAAAGTTAATGACATTATTCTATACATATATATGCACGTGCACAATAAACAGATCCAATAAGTAATAATTAATAGATAAATCGATTATCAATGATAAGTGAGGTTACCAAACTGGATGAGAGATGACAGAAATAATGTTTTTTTTTTTAATACCTTTAACCATATCTTAAATATATGATATAGGAAATTCCGTTTTGGAAGATGATGTTATTTGATATTCGATATATTGCATAACTTTCCAAGTGTGCCTTCACATTGCTTCTTGACTATGGTTCCACTAGATGACCCGCCATTGATTGGTCTATGCATTCTTCTGTATTTATTATTCCAAAATATAAAACATTTGATCTATTCAATAGGCTTTTAATGTTTTAATGAGTTTGTTAAATACAACGGATTGAATTATTCGTCTTTTGCTATATAAATAGAAAATTAACAATTTTCGAAAGATTAAGCAAAATCATTTTGTCACAAATTCATGACTCATCAAACAATGGAAATAAATCGCTGATAAAAGTAAAAAGTTCAAAATTATTTGCTAATTCGAAATCTTTTACTAGGGTTGTTTTAGGATATAAACATATCACTATTTAGCATCGAAAAATTAAAATGAAAATATTAACTTATGCATTCGTTCTTGAACACAATATTTATAAAATAACCAATCCAAAATATTTGTGGGGTAGAAACAAAACAATTGAAGCCGCTTAGGGCGCGTTTGGTAACGATTACGTTAGGGAAGCGATTTCGACTAGAAATGATTATTTTTATTCTATTAGGAAGGCGATTTTGAGTAAAAAACGCGTTTGGTAAGCTGTCCAAAATTTTGATTCTGGAATAAAATTGCGTTTGATACCGTGCTAATTGATTCTGTTTCAAATTAATTTCTTTTAATTTTTAAATATTTTTTAAATATTTTTTTTTACTTTTTTCCTTTTCTTTTTTTCTTTTTTTCCTTTTTTTTTTTTTTTCTTTTATTTTTTGCCCTTTTCTCCTATTCTTCTTCTTCTTCATTTGGCCGGTCGCCGGACCGGCGACCGCCGACGAGGGCCGGCCCTCGTCGGCCGAGCCTCGCCGGCAGAAGTGGGCGAGGCTCGCCCGGCCCGCCGAGGCTCGGCCTCGCCCGGCCCCGGTGAGGCCGGGCCGGCCACCGGTGGGCCGGGCGAGCCTCGCCGATGGCCGGCGAGCCTCGCCGAAGCCGGGCGAGGCCGGCTCGGCCACCGGCGAGGCTCGGCCTCGCTCGATCCGGGCGAGGCCGAGCCTCGGCGGGGCGGGTGGGGCTCGCCCGGCTACCGGCGAGGCTCGCCCGCCACCGGCGAGGCTCGCCCGCCCCGCCGGTGGCCAGGCCGGCCTCGCGGTGGTCGGGCTTGCCTCCGGTGAGCTCGCCGGACCTCGCCCGGCCGGCGCCTCCGTGAGCTCGCCGGACCTCGCCCGGCTCGCCGGCCCTCCGTGAGCTCGCCGGACCGGCGGACGGCGACCGGCAACCGGCGGCGGCGGCGGCGGCGGGGCGGCGGCGGCGCGCGGCGGCGGGTGGTGGTGGATGGCAATCGCGCGATGTCGGAAGGGAAGAAGGAGACTTTTTGTTTTGATTCTTGTTTTGATTCTCGGACGGAGAATCACATTTTTTTATTCTCAATTCTCATCCCAATCTGTTCCAGGGAACAAATTTGTTTAACAAAAATTTTACCAAACGCGATTCTCGTCCCGGCGATTCTTAACAAAATCGGAATCGCATGCTTGTTGCAAGACGTTACCAAACAGCCCCTTAGAAATATGAGACTCGCTTTGTTTTATATAGTTATACCAATACAATTGCATATCTAATGGTAGTAAAACAAGGTTATTTTAATTTCATGAGTACGAACTACGGCCATGCAAAAACTAGGCATAATTAATGCAATCGTTAAACGGACGAAATGCTAGACTTATTTAATGCAAAACCTAAGATGGAATTTACTACTCATTTTCCGGCTCAATCATACGATAAATCTCGCGTTTCCAAAAAGCATCGGCGGCTTGAGAATGAATGCGACGCCCTCCGTCCGAAAATTCGCACGGAAACTTCCGCGTCCAGCACTGAAATCAACGAAATTCCCCGGCTTCTTTTCTACAAAAAATAAAAGATAAAATAATAAACATTTTTTATTTTTTACTAACCGTCCGCGATATTCACGAGCCCAATTATATATTCGAACTAATTTATTTTAAAAAAGAAAGCGATAGCCCATATCATGGATACGAAAGCGACTCACGATATTTATAATTAGCTTAATTTAATTGACATTCCCCGTGAGCACTCTCCGAGAAAATTCATAATCAAACCCAAAATAGAAAATAAAAATAAAAAACCCCCTAAACGACGGTGGAGTCGGCCGAGGAACGTGAGCAAAACGACATCGTAACCTACAACGATGCGACTAAAGGAAGCCGGAGATTGTGGGCCCGGGAACAGATTCTTGGATCTGAACTTAATTTAATTTAATTTAATAAAATCAGTTCCTTAGTTTAATGACCGAGTCCAGCTCATGCTACTCGACCGCACGTTCTCTAATTTTATTATTATTATTATTATTTTTAATTCCTGAAATTGCGCGCTTTCAGTTTTAACAGCCTGTCACCGTACAACTAACACCGCTTGCTTCTCCCCCCCACCGGGCCCCACCTCTTCTTTCCCTCTTCGCTTTGTGTTATTTAATTTTTTCATTTTATTTTTTGGCTTTCATGTGCGTTTGTTATTTCTGCATGTTCGATATAACAAGGAAAAAAAAAAAGGGGCTTATGTGATTGATGGATTATGCCCCGTGCATTTCTTAATTGATCAACCGATCTTTATATAATTGAATATTTTCTATTGGATTGAATTGACGTATAAACAATTTACTTAGTTATTCGTGAGTGATATCTTCATTTTTCGAATATGTATAATGAAATTTAAGATATTAGATGTTTCACAATTAATAAGATATTTTAGGAGCACATGAAAATCTCTATAAATTCATTCCGTGTTTTCACATTTTCGCACAGGTGGGTCAAGTAACAAGCAAAGAATCATTTAAAAGATGGAGTCATTTCCTTTTCAACAATGATTTAATGTAATTAGTATGTCTCATCGTTATCATATAAATACATATATAATATACACACATACATTCTCATGTAAATATCACGAAAAGGATCCAAAGCATAGCTATGGCAATACTCCAGCGGAATGACAATATATTTGACTGTTACCTTTTCTGACCACAATAAAAAATAGAAACATCGATGATGTTGAGAAAAAAATGAAATCGAAAGAATATTACTATCGAAGTATTGTTGGAAGGATCTGAATAATTCAACAGAAGATCGATAAAAAATATTCGATCAAATTAGTAGGGATTTAATTATGATACAGCCCAAAGGAAATACGAAAAGAATCAAATTTGTAATTTGTTAAGAAAAGAAAAGAAAAGAGGGAGTGAAACGAAATAAGAAAGGAAAATAACAGCGACGCGAGGCTTCTCCATGGAGTGGCTGTTACGGAAACATCATCTCCAACATGGAAAAAGTATCCTGAGGCGCGTATCAAACGCAAAGATTTTCTGCGTCTTAACCGCGTTTTTGCGCTCCGCTTCCAAGCCTGAGTTGACTCCCGACCGACTCGCCGTTTGTCCTTCCCTCACTCCCTCCCCACCTCCCCCACACCTCGCCCCCACTCGTTCACTGACTCAGTCCAACGACCTCGCCCCCGACCCGCCGTCGCGGCACCCCGCATGAGTTCCCGATTCCACGGTTGCCGCCGCCGCCGCCGCCGTCTCCGTCGCTCGCCGGCCCCGATTTGAATCTCGCGCCGGGCCGTGTTTCGATAATCTGCTGACAATCCCGAAATCGTTTCCACTTCAGGGCGGTGCCTGCCTCAGATCATGGGCGTCGATTACTACAACGTGCTCAAAGTGAACCGGGCCGCGACCGACGAGGATCTCCGGAAGGCGTACAAGCGGCTGGCCATGAAGTGGCACCCCGACAAGAACCCGATCAACCACAAGGAGGCCGAGGCCAAGTTCAAGCTCATCTCGGAGGCGTACGACGTGCTCGGCGATCCGCAGAAGCGGCAGATCTACGACCTCTACGGGGAGGAGGCGCTCAAGTCGGCCGACTTCCAGCCCGCCACCCCGGCCTCCGGGAGGGCGCGCGCCAACTCGTCGTTCCGGTTCGATCCGCGCGACGCCGACGACATATTCGACGATTTCTTCGGCGGATCGCCCGGGGAGGGGGAGGGCACGGCGGGGGAGCAAGGCTAGGGTTTTCGGGGAGAGCGTGGAGAGGAACGGGAACAGAGAGGCCAGGCGGGATCTGCCGGAGAAGAAGAAGCCCCCGCCTGTGGAGAGCAAGCTGGTCTGCAGCTTGGAGGAGCTTTACAAGGGTGGAAGGAGGAAGATGAGGATTTCGCGGGTTGTTCATGATGAATTTGGGTAAGTTCTTGCTAATTACTTGCCATCTTTTCACTTTGCGTAGCGGCTGTGATGATTCTTCGTCTTTATTGGCATTGCTTCTCATGACGTCATGATTTGCTATCTGCTAGCTTGGCAGATGTTTCAATTTCAATATGCAATTCTTGTTTGCCGTTCCTACTGATGAATTGAGAGAAAAAGTCGAGACGTTTTTCTGATTTACGATAATCCGCATTGACTTTGGTAATTGCCTAATTGGATCTAACTGCCCAAGCCAGGGGTTTGTCTTAAAATAAAATAAGACTACCTTTCTGTGTGAATTTTTTGAATGATATGGGTGAATTGACCGTGTGGTAAACTTTGAAAAGTTTCTAATCCAGTCTGCTCCTTTGAAGATATGCAATTGGTCGCTTGCAGAAATTGACCAAAGTCACCGCGCCTTTCCCTTGATTGATTTGTTGTTGGGTTCCTTATCCTTCAGAATTTCTAGCTATCTGATGTCAGGACAATGACTTTTAGTGGGGACTGAACACATCTGATGAAGAAAGTGACTGAGCGAGTCCTGTGAATTATATTACAGTCGAGTATTTTACATGGAGCTAATAATTCTCCGTAGAATGTCAATTTTAAAGTCAAATTGAAATTTGCAGCCATTGCTAAACTCCATAGCATATTCTTTTGAACTGTTGCCCCCTCAGTTCATTTACTGTCCAATTAATGTCGAGTCTCCAGTGTAGTTGTCAATCAGAGTTGTGGATGGTCAAGTCAAATGAGCTGTCTGATTACCTTTGTAGATAGTTTCACGATATTTAGCCATTTGTTGCGTACAGATTGCTTTTATCTGTCACTGCTGCTTAAATTTTTTCTTTTTGTCAAATGGAAGGAATCTTTGCCCTGTGGTTGGTGAAAATTTTCTTTCTGGCTTTCTATTTTTAGTTGAATCGAGCTGAACTGGTCTTCTAGACACATATACCAATATTCCAACTACAAGACTCGGCAGTGAGGGAAACTAGAGTAACAGGGTTTCATTTTTATTTGGTCCCCTTGATTGCACACTTTCAACTATGGTTCCTGCTTATTTTAGTTTCTCCTTTTTACATGTACAGTATATGTGGACCAGAACACATCATTTTTGGTTGATATTTGCATTTTCCAGTTCCATTCTATTTCTGTCCATGCGTAGGTTAATAAAGCCCACCATGTAGGCCTACCCGACCTTTGAAAGGCAATCCATGAGATGGTGCAGTTCAGTTTGTCTACTCAACACATACATAAGTCTGCTTTTACTTTCCGATTATACTAAGTCGAAACATATGCTGAAGTAGGGACAGTTAAGTATTTTAGATACTTTTGGTTTCGGTGTCTAAATGAACATGTGGGACCTCAATTGATATGCTCTGACTTTTCATGGATCAGTTTTAGTTTAGTTTCATATATGGCTTGATTAGGACATGACTTATGTACTTTTAGAATTTATGAACCTTGGGAAGTAACTTAAGGTTCTCTTCCCTGAATTATTTTCTTTGAGCAGAAATCAGACAATTTACAGAACTTTGTCTTAGGATTGCCTCTGCATCTCTGCTGTGTGTGGAAATTCAGGGATATGCTCTCTTTTTTTCCTGATATCTGACACATTTTTCCACAGAAATCCAAAATCAGTTGAAGAAACCTTGAAGATAGATATCAAACCTGGGTGGAAAAAGGGAACGAAGATTACTTTTCCTGAGAAAGGCAACCATGAACCCGGTACCATACCGGCAGATCTAATATTCGTCATAGAGGAGAAGCCGCATGATGTTTTCAAGAGGGAGGGCAGTGATTTGGTGGTCAGCCAGAAAGTGACGTTACTGGAAGCTCTTACCGGGAAGACTCTTAATTTAGTGACCTTGGATGGGAGGAATCTCATTATCCCGGTAACAGAAATAATCAGACCCGGTTTTGAGGTTTCGATCGCGAACGAGGGAATGCCCGTTTCGAAGGATCCTAGCAAGAAGGGGAATTTGAAAATCCAGTTTGAAATCACATTCCCACTGACTCTCTCCGCGGAGCAGAAATCCGACTTGACAAGGGTATTAGGAGGAGCTCAAAGCTAGTTATGTTTCCAGCTATGGCAGTGAGACTTCATTAACACTGATTGATACAGTAAGTTCAGTTGACTGTACATATATCATGACGAGCAGATGCTGTGCATAGTAGGGTTTTGAAGGTTGCCGATGGCGTTGGTATTGTTTTAAGGCGTAACAGGATGATGAATCTTGGCTCTTCTCCTGGCGTCTATGAGATGCATGGATTAAATTCTGTACAATACTAATAATAGATTATTATTTGGAAGCCCTTTTGTTCTCAGTCTTTGAAAATTGACTCTCCTGTCATTTCTTTTCAATACGCTTGTGACACCTTACCGCACACTTCAGTCTGGAATGCTCAGGTTGGGTAATTTCCATTTTTCCTCGTTCTTAGTTTTATTGATTTTGACATGCCCATGAACTGTGGTACCAAGAGCTAGATGGTCTTTGGACGATCCATATGTGGTGCGTCTCTATCACTCAACAAGACGATATTAGATGCACACGAGCATGGCTGGATTTGCCCCAACATAGCAATGCCTAACAAGTTTTACGACAACGACGACTTTTGAGCGGCAAGCACACCTAGGAACAGACGCTTGACGTACTGTTCGCCCAATTGAATTTATTTACTCTGGCCTATGCGTGGTTAGAAAATCAAACCAAACACCCACACTAGCGGAGAGAAGAGAGCAGATCACACGGTATAGGGAGCAAAAGATCAAGGAAAGACCAAGAAGCGAAAGTGGCCTAGGCCCCTATAGTCCTACTTCCGATCTACTCATTTTTGGATCCTGTCTCGGGGCCCGAAGGCTTTTGTCGCGAAACGATGCGGCAAAAGACAGGCTCTGGGATTGCAGTGTACGGTAGCTTGATGGGCCTATTCAACAATGGCTTCCTTCTATCTTCTCGGCCATGAACATCGATTCTATTGCTAACTGTAAACGGATCCAGCTTGAATTTGTATGGGTTACCTTTGCTCCAAATTATTGGATTGGGGCTTGGGCTCTGGCTTTTAAGACATGCGATTTTGCGACCATCAACTCGCAGACGAATGTCCTGCGAAAATCGTACCAAAACTGAATTCGTCCATGCAAAGACGCTCTTGCTTTTGTACTCCATCCAAAGTGCAAGGATGGAACGGATGAGCGTGACAGCCTTCCTTTTTTTTTTCTTTTTACCGTCGATCTCTCTCTCTCATCATCATTTTCGTAAGGAAAAATAAATAAAGCGTACACTTTTTCTCGCATGGACTATGAACAGTGATGTGTTCGAGAAATCAATACGGCGCATTTACCATTTGGCTAGAAAAAGATTTTTTTTTTTTGAAGTAATAGATACTTATAGTTGCGTTGTTTTCACTGCGGTCGCTTGATAGAATGGGAATCCAAAAGCGTTCACTAACATTGAAAAGGGAAAAATTGTTGAAAAAAATACTAAACGTATCACAATTTTACCATTTTGATCTTAAATCTTTTAATTTTGCTAATTGAATCTTAAATCTTTTCACGATTTGTCAAATGAGTTTAAACCAATTTTAGTAATAAATCGTTAATGTAAACACCGGCCGTCCTACGTGGCACAATCGACGATCGGTGTTGATGAATAATTTATATATATTTTAAAATTTATGAATTTATTATTATTTCATATTTCTTTCTTTTCCTTTTTTTACTAAGCTTGACGAGGGTGGTTGGCTGACCCTCACTGGTCACAGGCGAGGGCCAACCAACCCTAGCCAAGGGCTATGAGGCCCTCACTATCTACGGAGGAGGCAAGGGCTACAACCCTTGCCAAACCTAGTACAAAAAAAGGGAAAAGAAATAAAGAAAAAGAAAGGAAAAGAATAAAAAATAATTCAAAAAATTCTTAAAAAAATTATCTACACTAGCTGACCATTTTATGTGATGTTACAGGTGTTTACATTGGCATTTTTTATAAAGTGACCGGATGCATTTACTCGTTAAAATTGAAAAATTTATAATCGAATTGATAAAAATATGATAAGTTTTATACTAAAAAATAATTCAAAAAATTCTTAAAAAATTATCTATGCTAGCTAACCATTTTACGTGATGTTGCAGGTGTTTACATTGGCGATTTTTTACTTAAAGTGACCGGATGCATTTACTCGTTAAAATGAAAAATTTATAATCGAATTGATAAAAATATGATAAGTTTTATAACTTAAAAAATTTCCCCATTGAAAGGATGTGCGGACTCGGTCAAACAGCTCCAACTCTGAAAGACACAAAACCATCATCCTTTGGGATGAGATTCTCCATAAGCCTACTTATGTTTGTGTCCGGCGGGTAGAACTGCCCCACATTTTCGACACATACAAATTGGCCCAATAGCGACGGCTTGTTTTCATACGCACTTTATAGAGTTTTCAATGTCGCGGTGGACCATGTCCTCCGCGCATCGTACGCAAGCGAATCCTTCGTGATCAGAGAAAAGATTTCCCCCTGCAATTTCAGCGGTGATGAGCGGCTTTTGAAGTAGTGGAGGAGGCGGCGGGGGATTGAGGACGTGGCCTGGTCATGGTACGAGAGGCGGGTGGAATGGTTTCGAAAAAGACCGTGGATAAAGTGAATCTTGGAACATGAACGAGACATGATGCCCAACGGACGACCCATCACGACGCTCATCATGAAGAGGGCATGGCCAAGGATGGATCGGCCGCTCGATGGAAACGACGGTGGAAAGTGGGGGGTCGGTGATGTTGATCGCCATTGGAAAGCAAAATTGGAGTTCCCCTTTGATTTTCTTTTTGTTTTTTGTCCTCTTTTTGTTCCTTGGGAGGATTTTTTTATCGTGATATGAGCAAGTGGTCCGCTTTCCCCCATGGTACCAATTTTATTGCAGGAGTCTCGGTTTCCTAGAATTCGATAGTTTGAGAGATTTTATCTGAACGACATTGCCTTTTATGAATTCATATCTTAACATGCATCTTGATTCTCTTCATTTGATATTGCAATTTTCTCTTGATCTATGGTGACTCCTGGTGACTTCATGTTGTAAAACCCATTGAATTTGGAATAGTTGATGATTTGTAGAAATTCTTTAATTAGAATCTATCCAATGGTTTTAAGTTATTTGGTGGAGTGCGTGATGTATTTCCCACATTGTCTTTGAGCTATTGCTCTATTCACTGGTAAGCGGGGATGGAGCACGGAAATGATTGTGGTAATCCAAAAAGCATGATTCTTACACTCACATTAAAAGGACTATATCGTCCAACTTAGTCTATTAATAGACTCGTTAAACAAGTAGGTCAAGTCAAGTAAAAAATGGTCCGCCCAAAATGGATCAATTTTCATGCGATACAAATGTAGTAACTCATATCCGATGACTAATACTCGATATATACTCAATCGATCCATATTGTAAAAAATATTTTTATGTTTTACCTAATATAGGAAAACCTATCCAAACTGAGATGAGTAAACGCAAAATCAAGTAAGGGCAAGAGAAAATGAAAAAAGAGTTATAGAGATGAGTTGAGTTTAAATAAGTTATATACTCATTTAACAATCATATTATATTTAAACATACATATGATCCATTTACTGAATATAATTAACTCATACAATAACTCGACCCATCATATATAGGTTTAAAAGATGGATCTATGGCCATTTTGACAAGTCTACCCATTAACAAGAGGACATAGTACGTTGGAGTCCCGCTTAAAAACATTAACAAGTGACAATTGACGCCTAAAAGTTTCATGCTCTATGCTTTCATCCTTTCGGTGTCATGTTGGAAATGACTATATGAAGTTAAGATGGACCAAGCTTAACAACCAAAAGAGGGGTTGAATCAATTGTTTTTCCCTCCTCATTAGTTATTGCTTAAGTTCAAACTGATACATCTGTGATAAATTTACTCAAAAACTAATTTTTCGATCACCAAAATTTATTAATTTGTGTTAAATTAGATTAATATTACAAAAAATCACAAATAATAAACATGTGATAAATAGAGGGTAAAACTCTAAATTAGTACACTAATAAACTATTATGTATCAATATAACTCAATAATTTAACGGAAAAATTTAATAGAAACTTATGGAGGGTAAATTTGTTACATATACACTAGTTTGGAGTTTAGTTTGAGGTAAATTTGTCACATAATATAAATTTTAAGTTATTTTGAATGATGTGCAAAACATCGACTTCCTATTAGGACCACAAGATCCACCAAGTGTTCATTCTTCAGTAAGCATGGGGGACCAAGTCGACTCAACTGACTGCATCACTGACCATTAGTGTCACAATACGACCGACTAGTTCTCTCTAGCTGAAGTGGGCTTTGTCTGGAACTCAGAAGAACTGCATGCGCGTGGTCAGATGCTACCAATAATCTTTCACAATTCATACAATGTAACGTATCTTACCCACTTAGAGACGACTTTAGCAGTCGATGACTGGACAGAGGCTCGTTTATGATGAGCTAGATCACGCATGAGGTAATCATAGTCCAAATGATACAACCAATACGTGAAAGACTGTCCTATTCGGTAACGTTTCACCGTCAAGTTTGTTTCTTTGACGGGTGGAGACATTGACATTCTTTTCCAACGCGCAATAATGTGCGCAAGACAATACCCTATTTCGGCTTCACGTGTTCTGAATCCAACGAAATAAGGACCACGGGAAAAAGAGATGAGGTCCATCGCATCCATTATTGGAGGCTGCAGCGTTCTGTGGACCGAAATATAACTAGTTGTTCGATCATCATAACCGACTTGACACCTTGTAATCAACGTGTGAATACATTCTTAGTCCACTCATTCTTAATGTTAACAAGGCTTCGCTTTCTAACTTGACCGTATTGTTAAATGGAAGTGCAAGTTCATTGCCCTACAACTTACAATTCTCCAAATCAACTTGCCAAAAGCGTCGTTATCATGTACGATTGTTTGTGTGGGGCGACGTTATGATAGAATCTTGTCAATTGCATCTATGCCACAAAACTGTTGGATGATAATGCGAACGCAATGGATTACAATATAAAAACCTCACACAATCATCCAAACATTAACAGAAGAAGAAGAAGACATTATCGCCATCCATATTGTTCTCCTCGATCCACCATTCCGTGCGAACGACTTTCCGATACATGTGGAACTAGCTGCTGGTTAGGTCAAAAAGGACTCCCAATAATGCGTGCCTGACCTCATCGCATCATCTCCACTAGTGCTCATATCTATACATATGCCAACTCCTGCAAGGCATCGCATTCCCGCAATGAAAATCGCACAGGGCATCTTGGAAACAACCAAAAAAAAAGAAAAAAAGAGACGGAAAATTTTGCTGAGTGCCCGACCTCTGGTATTTCACTTGGAAAGTTGAGTGATGCGTTTTCAAAGTTGGTCCGCAATGCGAATGGAAGCTATAAACTTAATACAAAAGTTATGTAGTTAGGTCAGTAAGTTACTCAAATGAAAGTGGATAGCTTTAAAGTAATTGGAAACCTATCAGGAGAAAAGTCGATGAGACACGCATGTAAAAAGTTGGTAATTTCATAAAAGAGCTAATCAATATAAAACGTCAGTAAGTTAGATAAATAAAAGTTGATGACTGACCACGAAAGCTGACAATGTGCCATCATCATCGTGTCGAAGATAAAATCTAAAATGACGGCATATATAAAATAATACTAAGTGTTAATGTCACGAAAATTTTTAAATTGATACACATTATAAATTTACAAAAAACTAATTTTTAAAAATTAAAAACATCAAATTGGTATACTCGTGATAAATAAAAAATCCTTAATCAGTACATTTGTGAAAAAAATTACTCTCAATTAATTTATGTTAAATTAGATTAGTACTATAAAAATTACAAAGTGGTATATCTGTAACAAATAGAGGATAAAGCCCAAATTGATATATCCATCAGTTGCTATGTTGAAATTAACAGAAAATAAAATTGTCACCAATGTACCATTTAGGATTAGTTTGGGGATAATTTATCATAGGTATACCATTTTAGAATTTTTCTTGGTATTAATCCTAATATTAATACTCCATGACGGGGCATTTTTCTTTTATGGGGGTGTTCAAGATGACGTAGTATGACGTTTGAATGTTGGTGATACATGCAAATGAAAATATGGCGAACGGCAAGAAAAAGAACGATTGGATTTCTTGAACCGAAATCGAAATGGCAGCCTTCTAATGCACCTGCGTGGTAAATAACATTACGGACGTTCCACAATCTGTTCAATGCCTTAAATTATTGTGAATCTGACTAGGGCATATAATATGAGAAGTAATAGATAAGTGGTATGGTACTTTTCTTACAAGTAATAATTTAAAAAGTAGATTTGATTATTAGCAGGAGATGGCGATGCTTAACAACCCTTCCACTCCAGTCCAGTCCTACAAATATCCTTTCTTGATATTTATCTGTAAATTTGTCTCCATCATAAGGTGTATGTACGTGCTAAAAATTCATTCGAGTCTTTTTCCTGACTTAATGGTAAATATCCAGGATTATCACGCTAGACAGTCGCCCTCGCTTGGTCACTGCCACCGCAAGCCAAGGAGTACGTTCATTGGAAATATTGCATTAGAACAAAGCAATCTGATCGCATTGGAAAAAACAAAAACAAAAAACAGAAGAAAGAAACAAGCAATGCAAGGCATAATAGGACGGATTTACCGAGCCCGTATACTAATTAATGTGGCAGATTGCAAGTAATTAGTTGAACAAGTTGGGACTATATAATAATTAATAACAGTCTGCTACATCAATTAGTAACTTAGTATACATACTTTTTGAATCGGTCTTATAAGATATTGCGTTCCTCAAAAGGAATTAATTCATCGGAAAATGGAGCAATAGTCACATGTTGACAACTATTGACGATGGACAACATAATACGTAGATTCAGTAGGGCACATGTAATGTAATACATACTCTTTCATGACCATATTGAAGTAGGTCTACCAAGGCAAATTAAGCTGATAATAGCTCTGCGACATTTTATTCATTCGGCGTCTCCATCTACTAAATCTACGTTGCCGCTCTCATTCTATACATCGGTCGCTCTGCTTAGCTCAACATCAAAATGGGGTTTATTGTGCTGCTGAGGGCTTTTGTACCGATATCGATGAGCGACGACCAAGTAGTATCCGAAATTCACGATCCCCATTCCCGCCAGAAGATAGTAGTAATAGTCCAATCTACCGGCATTGAGATCGTTAACGAGCCAGCTGGGCCGGCCGTCTCCCCCGGTCACCCGGTGCACCACCGCGACCACCACACTGCTGAGGTAGCTTGAGCCGGCGAAGGAGCAGAAGAACAAGGAGTTTGCGATGCTTTTCATGTTGTCCGGGAATTGCCGGTTGAAGAACTCGATTTGCCCAATTATGTTGAAGGCCTCGCAGAAGCCCATGAGGATAAGCTGCGGCGCCAGCCAGAAGACTGAGATTGGCGGCTGGCCAGGGTGTGATTTGGCGTGGGCCCTCCGGTCCCGCTCGACCAGGCCGGCGACCACCATCGACAGGACCGAGAAGACGATCCCGATCCCGATCCTCTGGAGGGGCGTGATCCCGCCCTCGTGCCCGGTGACCTTCCTCAGGGCAGGCACGAGGAGGCGGTCGTAGAAGGGGAGCCACAGCCCGATCGTGAGGAATGATATCACGACGAGCGAGCCGGCCGGGATCTGGAACCTCGGGCCGAGGTGGCGGTCCATCGTCAAGGCCTGAGAGATAGTGAACGTGCCCTGTTGGGTCATGGCCGTGAAGGAGATGATGCCGGCCGCCCAAATCGGTCCAACCCTCAGGAGGCACTTGACCTCCTCTACTTGTTGGACGCTGCACAAGGTCCAGTGGCTCACCGGCCCACCTTCGGCGGTCACATCGTTTTCGAGGATCATAGCCGCTTTATTCAAGCACCTGGCCACAGCAAGAGAAATTTACCAAGTTAAATTGGTGACTGTTAAAGCTAGTTTTGATCAGGATTTTTTGTTGATCATGGACTAATTTGAAGCATCACAACTATGCCAAGTTAAACATAACTGTTCATCAAAACTTCAGCAATAATAGATTGCTAGTAGATCTATATATGAAAAAGAATGTCTGTCCATCTTCACGTATATCATTTTTTCAATGATATCAGCACTTATAATATGTACCAACCAGATCTTGTGGATATATGTACGTTACTATTTTGCTTAAGCATCCGAACAATAGATTATCTCAAAAGTTTAGGAAATCGAAAGTCTTCAATTGAGAAAAAGACGCGGAACGTCATGCGGTGGACAAAAAGCGAACGACGCATATACCTGAACTCATCCGTGAGCGGAAGCTTCGACAGCAACGCCGCGTCCTTCACCGGCGGGTCGTAGTATGCCACCTTCGCCACCTCCGACCTGCCACTATTGGCATCCGGGACCCTCAGCCGCCGCTTCTTGAAAGCCACCACAAACACCTGGACGATCCCGGTGAACACGCTGCCCTCGGGTTTCACGTGCACGTAGATCCTCGTCCCGAAGAAGAAGAGCACGATGGAGCAGAGCATGAGGATCGTGGGTATCCCGAAACCTATGACCCAGCTCACCGAGTCCTGGATGTAGACGACCAGCGTCTGAGTTATCAGCAACACGACCGTGAACGACGTGTAGTACCTGTTAAATGGGATTAATCCAAATCCTTGAGCGGTGAGAAAAGTAATAAACAAGCTGCGCGGATTGATGAACGTTAATACGGTACCAGTTGTAGAAACTGTTGATCCCTCTCGCTCCTTCCTCAGTGGCAGGATCGAACTGGTCGACTCCAAAGGGGATGCTGCACGGCCTAATCCCGCCAGTGCCAATGGACAGTAGGCCGAGGCCCAGGAAGAGGACCCCCAGCTGGCCTCCTGAAGGGCTGACGCATGGCGGGTGGGAGGCGTTCATCATTGACTGTGGCGGGGCGGTGCACGGCGGAGGGTGGAGCTGCCGCAGCCAAGCCGTCAGGGTCATCGTCAGCATGCCCTGGGGATTTTGAGCGTCTTAGATGGTGGGGACATGTAGTGTGGAGAGCTCATTTTAACCATTTATTATTGATAACAGATGTTCATATTTCCTTTTATTAGAGTTATATTATCAGAATTGATCAGCTTTCACTAAGAGTCTTAGAGAAATAAATTCATGGAAGTAATATGGGAAGGTAGATTTTCCTTTTGGGAAGAGATAAAACTATATTTATGGAAGTTTTAAGATAAGGTGAAGGGGGCATTCTATGGAAGCATTCGACATTTCGTCAAACCAAATCTCAGTACATTCCACGTCATTCGTATATACATACTAGTAATGGTTATTTTTCAGTGTACTTTATGAAAAATATTTGTATAAATCGCTTTCAGTTACGTAACTTGATGGATAATTATGCAAAAAAAAAAAAAAAAAAAAAAAAAAAAGGGATTATCGACAGCTTAATGCATGGTTCCACCCATGGATTGACAGGACTACCACCCACTTAGTAGTTATCAAGTAGCCAGTAGCTAATGTTGTCTCGTCCGGTGTTATTATTAGCTTAGACGAATTAGGTCCGTAGGGAAGTAATTGCATGGCCAAAGTGGAAACTCTCATCTACCTAATTTTCCACTATACAATCAAATCGTGCGAAAAGCATCCGAGTCCAATACTCCAAGATGAGCGAGCAGACCCCTGGAGAGACGAATCAAGACAATGGGAAAAACAGAAAACAGAAGCTCCCAAAAGTATTCACTGTCACACACATGGACCGACTTCTCGTGTAGTGGAACTGGTACCGCCACCTTTTGGTTTTTTCGACTTTATGTACTTCAATACATGGGACGAGCCCATGTGGGCAATTTGCATGTCATGGACCATCAAGGTAAAACAGACCACATGCAGGAGCGGTTTTCGCTTTTCTCATCTTTAGTAAAATCGTGATATGAAGAATTCAATAGGGGAAACCGCGGAAATTATTAGGTCTGTCAGTGTCGTCGAATACCAGAAAAGAGGCGAAGGATGCGAAGGCGATGGTGCGGAACCGGCCGGCGTAGGCGTCGGAGATGAAAGCGCCGACCAATGGAGCGAAGTTGGTGACGCCCATCCAGATGTTGATGACGTTGGAGGCCGCCACCTGGTCCATGCGATACATCTTGCCCAGGTAGACCATGAAGTTCGCGAGCAGTCCAAACGTTGCCAGCCTCTCGAATGTTTCATTTCCTGTAATTGAGAAGGAGAAAATTTCATCACCTCAATTTTACTTTTTGTCAGCTAATACCGAGAAGACGAGATGCCACCACTCTCATCCAGCCGATGAAATTTCAAGAAGAACGGAACTTTCACATGATGAAACTCGTAAAAGAACATGGATCTTTATTAGGTTCTCTGTCAGCTTAGAGAAGATTTACACGAGTAGGGTTCGAAGATAAATATGATATAGACAATAAAAAGGGTGGGCGGCTGATTCTCAAAGAGTTTATGTTAATCATCCAAATATTGTCACCAAACCAACACAGAGAGAGAGAGAGAGAGACCTAAGATGTAAGGCATGGCTTTCCATCCGCCAGGCTTCTTTCGGATGGCAGCGGCGGTAGTTGCCTTTGCACTGAGACCCGGCGAAGCTGCTCCATGCCCGTTCACTTCGTCGGAGCCCTTGTTTTCTGGAGAATTCGATGCCGGCAGCACTGGCGAGGAAGGCTTGATAGGGAAGCATTTGGTGGAAAGAAGCAAGGTGAGAGAAGCAGTTGGAGGCTTCTTGGTGCTAGCGTTCGTATCCTCGGACCCCATCTCTCTCTCTCTTTTCCTTCTATAGTCTCTCTAACCTAATCCAAGCACACTTTTTCTCTGAAATTTCGGAGATTTTAGTGAGTTGGGATCATCTTCCCGGTCGGCACCCTTCCCAGTGAAGTCTCACCACCCGAGTATATATAATCAGAGAGAGAGAGAGAGAGAGAGGGGGGGAGCTGGTGCATGATTTGTTCGGCCGACGGGTATGATAGGAGGGAGGGACAGGATGATTAAGTGGCTGAAGATAACACGATGGTTTCTGTCCCACATTAATTTATCGGAGGCAGATGTTTTGTCTGCAACGTGACACTTCTATCTCCACGCATGGCTTCAAGTGAAGTCGCTTCCACTAAAATAAATGTTCCTATTTGGGTTTAAAAACCAACAAGTTTCGATATGGACCCATTTCCACATACCATGTTTTCACGGCCAAAATCAGTGGTAACGCAAGAACTGCACAAGGACTTCCCTTGGCAGGACCTCGCGAGGATTCTAGGATTCTTTCGCGATTGATTTGATGTAATAAAATGAGTTTAGACGGTAATTTAGGTCAAAATGCTTGTTTAAGTAAACAAATATGTCCCAGAGAGTTAAGTCTTTGTCGTGAAGTATACAATCGATTTGTACGACCAATTATTCAAATACGTGCTTAGCTTACCCTTACTTTTATATGACATCATTTCTTTTGGGTTTTTTGGATTGACGTAGACCGAGATGATAGTCGAGGAAAATATCTCTCTAATCCTACCCGACATGACTTTTTATGAGCATTTAAAATATATAGCTTCTTTGTTACAAGATACATATCAAATCGATTAGACTCATACCTTCACGCTTCAATACCTAACACCTTTTCCACTAATCTTGTGCTTCCAGTCATATGAGAGCGAAGATTCTTGGGCGGGTTGGAGATCGGTATCGGTCGATATGGTGCGGGATGTTTTCGTTTTTTAATGGGGGTCGATGTCTAACTGAAGCTTCGATCAATTCCTTAGGTTTGGCATTTCCGGATTCTGGACTTGTCCGCAATTATAGCCGAAGTGGTTGACCGTCCTTTCTTTTCAGCAAGAGAGATCAATCATTAGAACCGGAGCCAGCTAGCTAGCGAATGCTCTTTTTGGCCATAACGTAGCAGTGAACACTTTACACTAGTGTTGTTGCTTAATCCTATCGAACGTTGACACATTCACGAGATAAATGAAACGGAGCCAGCTAGCTAGCGAATGCTCTTTTTGGCCATAACGTAGCAGTGAACACTTTACACTAGTGTTGTTGCTTAATCCTATCGAACATTGACACATTCACGAGATAAATGAAACGGTACCTAATTTCATGGCAAGAAGGGACCAATCTCAGACCACTTGAAGAAACTCCATAGATTGATGGTGGATGGCTACTTGTGGTGTGTCAAACCCTAATATGCTTATCGCCAAGGAAATTGGAAGTTTCCAGCTTTTGGACCTTCAACCAGAGAGGAGGAAAATCTGCACTGGAGTAATTTACGGGAGCCTCTCTGTGATGGCAGAATTACTGATGTCAATGATGCTGAATGATGCAAGAGCCGACTAATAAAATTAATCGATAAGTTAGATAACAACACCGTTATAACTTGACATTTTTGTCTAATGTGCGATGTTATCACTATGGTATTGATTAGTGCTACGATATCGAACAAGAATTTGTGGACCCTTCGAGTTTTTTTTTTTTTTTGTCAACCCTCGATTCATTCGAAACTTTATGGGACTCTTGAACGTGACCACGTCTTTAATGCGAGCTATGGGTCAGCACGACACTTTGTGAATCGGCTTCGTTATAGCTTTGCCGTAACCTCTCGAGAATTGTTGTTTTATAAATGGGTATTTATACACCTAGTATTAACCTCGTACTCTGTATTGGTATATTGATCAGTGTTATGTATACGTTCTCGGTGGTGAAAATTCATTGAACCGATCCTTGCTGGTCGAGTGCGAGACGCGTGATCGTGAAGGGAAAGTGGAATGTCGTGTTGGGAAGCAGAGAGGCAAACATGAAAACGTGGGTTTGTACTGGTTTAGGACCGACAGAGCAGCAAAACCAATCTTCGCCCACGCCTCTGCGGCCCAGATGGACGGGGCTTTTTCAAGCATTGTGCCCCAGATAGGCATGTCGGCCCATAATCTTTTGAATCGCACGTCTAACAAAGCATATATCCGAACTGACGAGAGCGTGAAACACATAAAAATAAGTTTTTTTTTTTTTTGGTTGTTTGATAAAGGGGATGGAGAATAATATACTTCACGTGTTTTTTTTTTGC
This sequence comes from Eucalyptus tenuipes, assembly GCA_014182365.1. Classification (NCBI taxonomy): domain Eukaryota; kingdom Viridiplantae; phylum Streptophyta; class Magnoliopsida; order Myrtales; family Myrtaceae; genus Eucalyptus; species Eucalyptus tenuipes. Next base: position 29,710,259 of record CM024538.1, on the reverse strand, counting down.
ATAGGAAGAATAATAATTGAGACAGAGGATTTTTAGATGGGGCGACACAATGATGATTAGATCTTTTATGTTTTGCTCCATCTTTTGATTATAATATTACCATTATTTAAAGTACGTTCAACTTTTTGGAATCAAGCTCAAAGTTACTCGCATGAATATCATATCACTATCACTATCATTATCCATGAACTCGAAAAGTCAAAAGCTTATACATGGTGTCTATATTTGATATCCTTTTTGAAAAATCAAAGCACACTTTTCTCATATCAAACTCAAATCTCTTTTTTTTTTTTTTTTTTTTTTATTTGGAGGAATCGCCTCGGCCGGTAGCCGAAGCGTAAACTCCTGGTGCTACGTAAGCGGGAGGACCCACCACCCCCGGCAGCAAACTTAAGTCACCAAATAACTCCATCAGAACCTTTGCTTTGCAAAGGTTTCGAACTCCTCACCTCTCTCGCAAAGGTTCACTGAAGCCTATCCAGCAGAGCCACCACGGCCGGTGGTTCAAATCTCTTGCTTTTTGTAACACCCAAAACCACAAAAATAATGGAAATGATACGGCCATTCTTCCACAAAAGGACACAGCCTCAAATGTAACCAATAAGTTGATATCAACATATATATCTTAAAATATATAAACATATCAAATAAACCAATAGATTGGTCACAATATTAGAGTTTCTATAAATCCACAAAAAGAATATTTACAACTACAATTCAACCAACCCAACAACTACTAATAACTAAGTATACCACTTTCTTAAGCCATACTAAAAAATAGCACTCCCAAAAATTTCCACCAACAGTGCTCTCGCTCTATTCGCCGCTAACTAAAGAACCTGAAAAGATTAAAGGGCGAGTGGAATGAGTAACAACAGCTCATGTGAGTAATACATATCTTATAAGTAGATCGAGCAATCACTATGCATGTATACAGAGTAATACCAAAATTTCATAACTCAAACTTAATATATAAAATACATATCGAATTATATAAGAGTTATTTCTTATCATCGAGACTTTATACTCAATATGAAAAACTCATTTAAACCACCATTAGAATTTAAGTTCAATGGTCAAGTCCATTGAATAATCTCAACAAATAGTCCATCCATTGACTAATCTATTGCTCAATACTCTACCATAATCACAACACGACGCCTAGTGACAAGATGACAAAGATTTATCACTTGACAAGATCTTCACTTACAAAACCAGTGGTTCAGCCTAGAAAAATATCTTAAACTTGATATGCATACCCAAAAACCCCTAACTGGATTCACAGTCATATTGAGCAAAAACAATCATCCTCCAACACCAGCAAAATCGATCTAGAAATCAACATCATAAACCAAGTAAATAACATTTGCAACATAGCCCATTATCAATTTCCTATCCATTACTCAAATCATCATAAACATTTCCATAAAACCAGTCGCAAAGTAATTTCATATGTATTACTCCACAATACTTTGTATAACATGCTTTCTAAACATTTGTAATCAACCAGATAGTAGTAATTGCTCGATTAGGCTTTTATGCAATAATAATACCCTTTCACAACTCATAATACATATAACCCGTAGCATTTTCAGAACATGAGTTTTACAAATTCAAAAAAGATATAGTACCACTCATCTCGTCACTTACGACCAAACGACAAATGATACCCTTATCGTCAAACTCACGCCCTATTAAATAACCAAACAATAATGTTAAAATCAAATAAAAATCTATCTCAACTACGAAACAACTAAATTACAAAACGACTCCTACGCGATAACAAATTGCATACCCAAAGCGATTATTCAAGCCGTCCGCAACGCGAAGTTTCGGCACACAATTTGATTATGCAATAACTTTCTCTTCTGAATCCCGTTCCGAACATATTTATAGTCAATAGAAAACCGTTCATACACACTACAAGAATCCTAACTTGACTGTCCCAAAATCAAGCCAAAGTCAACAAAATATGGGCCCGAAGCTGTTGGACGCACATTGTTTGCTGCGCTTGGGAAATTTCGAAATTTTGTTTTGGGCAAATCGTAAACTCAAATTACAATCTGTGAAATCTCACGGCTTCATAACACCCTAAACGATCATTTCTGCAAAAACACTAGGCTTAACGACTCAAAAATCGGACTTCACCACTCAATTTCCTTAAAATTCCAAATTTGAGCCCTAAACCCAAAAAATACTTCGATTGGATGAAGGAGGGGTTTAATATCTTATTAGGCATTACGTTACGGAGTCGAGTCGACTTGGCAAGACATCTGCGGCATGCACATACCAAATCCCCTTTTCCTTTATTCCCCTTTCTTTTCTTCTTCTACTTCTTCTTCTTTTCTTTCTTTTTGGGCGAGGGAGCTCTCAGCTTCTATTTAGCCGAGCCCCTCTGCTCTCCTTTTGCTTTATTGACTTTTCAACTTTTTCTTTTTTTTTTCTTCTTTTGGGGCCACTAGCCAAATATTACGCTTTTTATGGAAGAGCTATCATTACTTTGGAGTTCATATCCACGTTCCCTTATCATAAATCATCCGAATCCACCTTGAATACGAGCATGCAGATAATGCATATGAAGAAACTAATCTTCTGCGAATTGAATCTTTCATTTTTAACGCAAAAATCAATTCATTTTTAACGCAAAAATCAATTCATTTTTTGACTTAGACAATATCTCGAGCATAAATTAAAGGTACAGTACATATTGGTTCTTGAACATATGAAGAAGTATTTTTAAGTGCAGGTGACATGATCTCGGTGGATGTAGTTGGAGTTAAAAGAAGTCTTAAATCTAAAAATATTTAATGCTTGGCGGCAGGGAATTAGGAAAACTTATCGACGGCAACTGTTAGGATACAAGTCTTCATGGTTTTTCCATCAAAACCACTCCAGGATTCGATCCTCGCTTTGTGCACTTTGGACACATGGTGCATCCAAAAAGCAATCTTGGCAACTCACTGATTGAAGTTCGAGTCGTTTCGTCGCAAAGCAACTAAATTTTACTTAGTCCAACTTGCTCACTTGTTAGACTTTGAAATTTTGCTTAGGTCCATCCATTGATCAAGTCTAACGTCAATTGTCAAAGAACATCATTTCAAATTAAGAAATATCGCAATCATCTTTGTCCATGAAATAATGGTATGTGCTTTCTTAATAATAAATTTTAGAAAGTGATGCCATATTAATCTGTGAACATAAGCACGGCGATTCTCCTTGACCATCCGAACTTACAATAATCGCTCAATTCCCATTATTTCGTTCCGTTTCCTCCGTTTACAAAGATCCCATCGCCACGCATTCCGTCACGATCAGTAGCCACGGCCGACGCCGGGACGGGGGCGGTGGGGGACCGTCGGCCACGTGACTGCACGGGTGTCGTTTTGCCCGAATCATCAGGCGAATCGGGGGGCTGATAATGAGCTCCGAGATCCGGAGCCGGTCGAATCCAAAGGGAGGCCTGCGCCACGGTTCTCCAGGTGCTCAGGCGGTGTCGCCATCTCGTCGCTAGCGTCAAAAAGACCCAGCGGGAATCTCGTCCCCACGCATCCGACCACGCTCCTTCGCTCCCAATTCCACGGCCCAGCGCGTCCCGTCCGATGGATTTGCACTCACGGCCTTGGATACGTGACGTGTCCGAGTCCAGTCCGTGCTGCCGACGGTTTCTCGGTTGATGAAAAGGGGATATGGGGGCAAAAAAAGAATCAATAGCCGAACTCTTGGATGACATTTAAATTTGATTCTGGGCACTTTGCTTATATTCTCTTATTAGCATCGAGACCACTTTTTGCTGTTGTGACTGCAGACATTGAGATAGCCATGTCCATCGATTAGAAGAAACAAAATAGTTTAGAAGAAACATGGGGGAAAGGAAGAGAGTAACCATGTCAATTGGAAGAATCAAGATAGTTTGAATCAAAGAAATGACTAAATTTAGTCATATTAAATATTGCCCGATGTCCGAGCAAAAAGGAAAAAGGAACATAAGCTGATGAGATCGCACAAGGCTTTTGATATTGCCATTAGACAATTGGTTTACTTGCCGTCTAATGATGTGAAAAGTTGATAAGTTATGTACGTTAGAACTAAGCATTTGGTGTGATTCAATCTAGAAATCGAATTGAATCGGCCAATTTCTCTTTCTAAATTTTTGAAACCATCTTTAACCGATTTTGATTCCAAGTTCAGAAACCTGTACCGAATCAAGAATAACACTAATTTCTATCTTTTAGAGCTCTTGCTGCAACCTTTTCCTCTTTCTCTATTTTCACCTGACGAAGCTCTTGCATTCTTTCTTTCTCTTTCGCTTGTTGCTTAATTGCTCATTTCACGACTTTGTCTTACTCTCTGCTTCTCTCTCATTCGTTACTCATCAGTTGTACCTTAATCAACATAAGGTTTGGGTTTGTTCTTTGCTCACCAGTTGCTTAGGGCACGAATGATAACCATTCTAGTTAGAAATTAATTTCTGGAAGATAATTAGATTTTTCTATTTCTATTTCTAGATGAGTTTCTAAGCAAAAATACCCGTTTGATAACGACACAAAATTTTACTCTAAAAATAGAAATTCGTTTGATAACGACACAAAATTTATTTTTTTTTGGACGGCGGCATAACCGGCGGCGACGGCGGATCAAGTGGCGGTGGGGCGGCGAGGCGGCGGCGACCGGCAACAACCGGTGGCGGCGGCGACCCGGCCGGCCGGCGGCGGCAAGAGGCGTCCGACGGCGGCGGGGCGATGTCCAGCGGATGATGGTCAAGCATCGACGAACGATGAGAAGAATTTTTATTTCTCATTTCTATTTTAGAAATGTAAGTAGAAAACTCTTTCGATTTCTATTCCAAATTTATTTTTGGAACCAACATCTATTTTAGAAATTGAAAAATGAAATAATTTTATCAAACAGATTTCTATTCCAAAAAAGTGGAATGAAAAATTGTTTTGGAATAAATCGATGTTATCATGCACCCCCTTAGTCTCTCACTCTCTATGTCTCTCCCGTTGCTTAGAATTATGTTTGTTTTGAGGTGATTTTAGTTGCTTAATATCGTGGTTTTGAACATTGCATATATTGATGGATATGCACTTTCAAAGAGAGTCATTTTGTCCCCTCTTTTTAGATAATTCAAGTAGTATATCGGTCATGCAATTATAACAAAAAATGATCTACCTTTAAACCATCATCTAGGTTTTAAGCTTTTGATCATAAAACTAATAGGTAAAATTTATTATTTCAAGGAATACAAAAAAAAAAAAAAATTAAGCCAGTTCCTAAGTTGACCCTAGAATTTGATCAAATTGGCAGACTCAATTCCAAAGCTAATAAGATTGGTTTCGGGTTCTAAAAAATGGATATCTAATCCGACAAGGTAGATAAACCTACTAACCCCGAAATATGAAATCAATCACTCTTAATGTAAATGTCAACAAGTAATCATGACATTGTAAATCAATTATTTATTCTTGTTGTGGTGGATTTTCTTAACGAACACTGCAAAGGGACTTATCGTGCCACAATTGTGAAAGTTTTTAGAAATTAATATCCTAATCTCTCTCCTACCATGGTAATTGCTGTTTTGAAAATCGAATTAGTTTATAATATATTATATTTAGCAAGTGTCTCCATTTCAGGGGTTTACCTTATCCGCTTCCATTCCAGACAGAGAACAAAAAAGGCTTCGATCTCTTTTAAGTAATTTCTGTCAATTAGTTAATGAATTACGCTTACCCGTGACTTCTCCGGGTTCTCCCCGCACGCACGTCCCACGGTGCCTTAATTAATTGTCACGCTTTTCGGCAGCATTGGTTCGTTGCTTGCCCCACTCGCTCTCGACTTTGTTTTGTAGTACACTCCCCGTGCTGCTCCTCCTCCTCTTCCTACTCCTTCCCATCTCCTCGCTTTGCTTCTCGCGCGCGCTTTTTCTTGTGGCCAGTACCGTTTCAGCTCTCCCATTTTGTCCCAGCTCGCGCACCAACTGTTCGACGAAATGCCTGAACCATGCTCTCCTTCAATCCGGCTTCCCCCCACCTCCTCGTCCTGCGTCGCTTCTTCCTAGACGCCGGCGCTCGCGCTTATCCGCTGCCTGTCCTCTTCGTTTTCGACCCGAGGAGTGGGAGGAGAGCTCGGCCGGCGGAGGTCTTGACGCTGAACCTCGCCTCGCCTTCGAAGAGCGGTTCGCTGCCGGGGACACCTGATTTCGGGAGGAGGAAACGTCGTGCCGTTTGTGGGGTTTCTGGGTTTGCGAGGGGGTGCGACGAAGGGGAAGAAGGGGAAGGGGAAGGGGATTGGGATTTGGAGGCTGAGATTTTTGAGTTCATGAGGGATTCTGGGAACCCCGACTTGTTCCCTACCAAGAAACAGCTGATTGATGCTGGGAGGATGGATTTGGTCGAAGCTATTCTGAGGGAAGGTGGGTGGCTTTCGTTGGGCTGGGATTTGGATGGCGAGGACGAAAGCGGGGTTCAGGATGACTGCGACTTTCGGGATTTCCGGTCTGCGAAATTGGACGATTTCGACTACGGGGTACTTCAAGAAAGGCTTATTATAAATCAAGAGAGCTTAGCTTTGGAGGGCAACGGCAGCACCGGGGTTTCTCCATTTTCTTTTGATATCTCTGGTTCAGTCTCTTCGTCGTGTGGATCAGTGTGAGATTCTTTCGTGATTTCTATAGCTAACAATTCTTTTTTCTCTTATATATTTTGCGTGCTCTGTAGCCCTTGCAAAGTTTGAGAGGATTGTAGATTGGCATTGCGTGCTATTTCTATATCTAGAGCACACAATAAAAAAGGGACATTAAGCTGGGGAAAGTGTTTATATCAATTTTATGTGGCCAGCGAGAGGCTTCAGATTAGAATTTTAATATGCAAGTCTGAAGTTGTGTCGATCTTGTTCTTCCATTATCCTGAAGTATTTTCATTTCAGTCTCCTTTGTTAGTAGAAAGCCTACTGTTCCTCTCCCGCCTGCATCTTGTCTAAGTTGCAATCTATAGTCATCTATCACTTTCCAAGTTCCTAGTTTTGAAAATTCAAAGAGGCAATGACATTTGCTTTTGTCAATCAGCCAATATCATGTTGTATTATTAACATGAGCAAGCGTGTGTTTAGCCTTTGTCAGCATCACAACTGTGACAATGTATTTTTGAACTTCATGAACATTTTTTCCCCCAAAAGAATAATAAATAGGTTTTAACTATAAGTGATATGGGAAATGAGGTGTCTTCGAGTGAATTTTTTTTTTTTCAAAGCAGAGAAACACCTCACATGAATAACCAGAGCATGGATATAATTCTAGATAACTCATTAGTGACATGGAATCATAGTTATGTTTCTCTATGGTGACCTAGAGGTCATAGGTTCAGATCATGGAGATAGCATCTCTGCAAAAGCAGGGTTAAGGTTGCATATGTTTAACCCTCGCCAAACCCCACAATTTGGAGCGTTGGCCTTGGAATGCCCAAAAGTGACAGAAGGGGGGTAGTTAGAACTTTGTTGAGTGACAGAAACCATCGTCCTTTGAGCTTTCTTCAAGACATGAATGAGGGGTGGCTTAGGTGATGAAATTTGGGAAACACAGGAGTACTCCCATTACTGATAATCATGGCTTCTTTTAAACAAATGGATGATGAAGAATGCGACCCTTATATTCTAGGAAAAATGGACTATTCCATTAACTTATGAATCAACTAGGATGTGGGTCAAAACCCAAACATTTGGTCCAGATATGATTGTTTGCATGGAGTATGGGGAACTGACTTACCAGTCCTGTGAACCACTGAGCCAATGCCGTAGGATTAGAAGGTGTTTGGTGTTCTATCAAACAGCTGCGTGGTCAAGGTTGGCCAATGAGATGATGGGATGATGGGGGATAAGCTTCATTGTCGAGAGGGAAACAGCCCGAGCAGGCATCAGCCCCCATACATGGTCTTACGACTTTGTGAAGACCTGTGTTTTTGGTAAATAGTCATCCGGGCCTGGTCACTGCGACCCCCTTTGTGAGGAGGCACCCCTTCTCCTGAAGTTACGGGGCTATTTTGCCCAAGCTGATCAAACTAGCCTGAGGGTCATTCTCTACTCCTCAAACGATCCAAAGAAGCTGTTAATAATGTTCAAGTCATACTGCCACAGTTTATCCAACAGAATTTGGTTCATGTTTATTTAGGATTGAAAACACAGATTTACTGTAGAAGAGATTCTGTTTAGGGGTTGTTAGTGTCTATTATGCCTGTAGGTGAATCTTTGAAATTTCCAAATTGTACAGCACTATTTTAGTTGCCCCTTTTTGTACTTATAGCATTAGAAAAAGATGCTGTATCATGAATGGTTATATATTTTGTTGGATCCAAATGGTCTGCTAATTTCATTAGATTAGCTGGTGGATTTTTGTTCTTTGAGCTAGTTACGTCTTTCAATATTTTTATCCACTTCTACTGTTTTTCTTTTCGTACAGAATATAGGTTTTGATCTTCTCAACCGTCTCAAATGTATGTTTCCACATTTTAATAATTTTCTGCGAGCTTGGAAAGCTGGACAAACAATTAATATGATCAGCACTATCTCTTACTGCAGGGGATCTTTATCCGAGGATAATTCTGGAATAGAAGGCATATTGAGTCGGTTGGAGAAAGAGAGAGATATGACATTTGGTGTTGGATTGAGAGGGAAGGGAAGTGATGTTAGAGATGATTGGCGTGGCAGAACTCAAGCTGATGAAGTATGTCGATTTTGGTTGTAGATTCATTAAATTGACATTTTTATCTAGTAAGAAATTGTTTTGGGTATGACATGATTTCCTTCTTCCATGTCTTCTTATGATGCATCAATGCACAATTAAATATGCTAGTAAAATTGCCCGCCAGAATGTCTTCGAGATTTTATAATGTCATAACTTTCAACTGCTCTAAAATTTCAATAGGAGGCTCTTCATTTCTAAAGGCATGCTTTTATGTATCCATAAGGTTCTAAAATTTCTTGTTTATGCATGTTATCTTGTAAAAGACAGTTGCTAGATGTGAAAGTCACAGCGAATCCACCTCATTAAACTCCAAGGATATCATCAATGAGACAAGGAGAAATTTCCGTCAACACTGGACTCCCTCAAATGTTCATATTTCAAGAAACTTGCTTCAGCCAGATACATGGAGAACGTGGAGTTCTCAGAGGGTCGGATGTGTAAATCCAGATTTTGAAGGTGTGCTAGACTTTGGGTCAGGTTCTTGCCTTTTGTTGTAAATTAATGTTACTTTCTCTTTGGTGCAATCTGCAGCTGCTGAAATAGATGTCACAGCAAATGGAGTCGATAAAGACAAGGAGCTCAGAAAAAGTGATATTCTTAATTTGAGAGAGATAGATGGTGGTCCTATGGATAGACAGAAAGAGTCTAACTTTTCTGCTGGAGAAGGTAATCACAATTTCATAAAGGATCGACTTCAGCACTTAGAGTTGGAGCTTTCATCTGTGCTTAGTTCCTTGAGATCTAATTCTACCACGGATGAGCAGGAGGTGAGTAATTACAATACGGTGTTCTTTTTGTACATAAGCTTTTCTGTGCTCATCCGCGCATAAGTTCTCACAACTTCATAACTGCTTCTGGAATACTGCAGTTGTGGTGGAGATTAATAATCACATGACAGGCTTACACACCCAGCTATCTTTCATGAAATGCTTGTTTCATCTGTCATCCACATGCACGTGTTGAACTGATCTAGCTTGTTGTAGCATGGTACTGCAATGGGTACATCAATGGATACTTCGCTGAAATGGTCTCAAGCTAGGTGTATTCTATGGCTTTAACATTCTTATGTGAGCTACTGAGCTTCATCTAGATGGCAATAGGAGCATGTTTCTTTGTCTTCGTATGATTCTAACATTGTAGATAGTTTCACTTGATCTGTAGTGGAAAGGTGCATGTAGTTGACATGCACAAGGGGTTCAGTTCACACTACTTGGTCTTATCGTATGGTTGCTTTCTTGCAATGGGAAAAAGAGAATCTCTCTCTCTCTCTCTCTCTCTGTGCAATGGGAAAAATGACGGAGGCATCAACTTGAAAGAAATCAATTTGTGAGAAGTTGCCATCCTTGTGATATGGCATGTGAGATTTTCATCATGTTCAGGGCAGTCAAGATCAGCTTTTCTTCTGTTCAAATCGCAGACTCAGTTGTTATGAAATAAAATGCATTAGTATTAGTCATTTTGCTAAGGTACTTATGAAGGCTTCAGTGCAGTCAGTGAGAGCCAACCTCATTTCTCCAAGTGAATGACCAAATTCTCACTTCAATGACTTATGTTTCGTTGCTTGAGTGAAATTAATGGGGTCTTCTTATTGTGAGGACGCATCTCTGGAGCAAGATGATCTATCTTTCCAGATCTCCATTTCATTTTCGTCATGCATTGTTTTTCTTTTGCAGAATCTGGAGAGCGTCACCGATGACCTGCAGAAACTTTCTGATGCTTGGGAGTTTCAAGAAAATGAGATCATGAATGCCAAAGACAAATTGCGTTCTATGCGTGCAAAGTTAGCTGTTCTTGAAGGAAAGATGTCTCTGGCGATAATGTGAGTTAAATTTCTCTTCAGCTGACAGACTTTTCCTTTTTCATGATCCTAAACAATAACCTTTTCAACTCCTGTTACTCAGTGATGCTCGCAAGATTGCAGAAGAGAAACAGAGGAGGATTGATAATGCTTGTAGAGCTCTACGACTTCTTCGGACGGCTTGCATAGTCTGGCCAAATTCAGCCGCAGAGGTGCTTTTAGCTGGGTCATTTGATGGTTGGGCCACCCAGGTTAGTTCTCATTGTTGGGATTTATGTAGTTCATGGTAAACTTTGGAGTAGTTGTGAAATTCTGTTGTAAACTTTTTGCTTGCACCATATATTTGCTCTGAGCAGTTTAGCTAGTGGAGTTATCATAATTGAAAATTCTTTATGAAGATATGAATGAAAGTTATTGAACTTATATGCAAATTTTATGTCATGTTTAAGAATATTTTACTGAGGCATTTCCAGAGAAGTGGAACATTTTGTTAGGGTAATGACTCGATTGACAAAACCACCAGACACTTAAGTTCCTGGTGGAATTGCCTCATAAACATTTAAAAGTATCGGGAAGGACACTAGGCCATTTATTACATCATGATTTTTCTGATTAATTCATAGATCAAGACAATCAATCTGAGCCACCTCGGAATTTATTATTGCTTAATTGGACAGCCTGGGTGTTTTATTAGAACTGTCAAACTATGCATGTAAATTGTCAAAAAAGAGACTTTAAAGAGCAGATTGCGAAACGAGGGAAGTATGTTACTTTGCAAGTATCGCTTCACTTTAAATGCGACATTTCTATGTATTGTTCAAAGCTAGTATGGACTGGTATTCAAATGGTTGCAGATGTGATAGGCAGTCAAAGTAGAATCTACCTGCAATAACATGGTATAATGCCCGTGGAGCTCTAGTTGTGGCGTATATATGAGTTTTGCATTTTGGTTTTGCTTGTGGAAGTTTGGTACCCTGGCCATGAAAATGCCTCATGGCTTCATATCTTTCGCACCCAGATTGGATGATATCGAGTGAATAAGGCACATGAATCGATCTTTGTTACTCATAATTTTCAAGTTTATTAAATTGTTGTTTCATCCATGCCGAGTAGGAGCGCAGAGCATTTTTGTAGGATGTTATTATCTGTGCGGTCAATGCATGTCTGGTCCATCTTGCCCCCAAAAATCACGCAGTCAACCTTTTGTTTGAAGCATCGGTGATTCTCAAGCTTTTGGCGGCTCAACAAATTTAACTTAATAACGTCTCTTCTTTTTGTCTTTGTGAAAGTTTCATTTTCGTCTTAACACTGGATCTAAACATATCACCTCGACTAATCCTCACCAATGCGCATATTATCCTGTCATGTGCACTGGTTAAAGGAAAGGGGGTCAGGATCCGCTATATATGAGTCGAGAAGTTCTTCAGACTTCGTGCTTTTAGATTTATGTTCTGTGGTTCATACATACGAGTAGCTTTCTCAGTACAGTAATGTGCTTCATTGCAGAGAAAGATGGAGAAGTCAAGCACCGGAGTTTTCTCCGTGTGCCTCAAGTTGTATCCTGGAAGATATGAGGTAGGTCTTCTATAGTTTAGTCTAAGACGGTCTAAAATTATAAGCAGTTGCTGTCTCTGGACAAGCTTCCCAACCTCCGTGGTCTTCCTGATGCAGATAAAGTTCATAGTCGATGGAACATGGAGGATCGATCCATTGCGGCCGATTGTTCATAACAACGGATATGAGAATAACTTGCTCATTATCACATAGCCATCCGAAAGACAGCTGACGCAAACATTTACACGAGAAGATTCATTGTCTAATAACCGATGGAGGATGATTACATAGATCCTTCTGCCCTTTTCTCTTACACAATTGTAAAGCTATGCCAGGTTTTTTATATGTATATATTTTAACCACATTGATTGGCATCTTATTCTAATGAAGGAATTTCTATTTGTTTCTCTGGGAAAATAACTTTCCCATCTTTTACCTCGTTTCCATGTTACGGTCTTGAACCGAAGTTGGTTGATGATATTAATGAGTAAGTGTCAAAAAGTCAAGACTGAAATAAACAAGACTGATGCTAACATCTGCAAATACAACTCTGTACATGGTCAAGCCTGCGCAAATTGTATGAGGAAGAAAAATGCTAAAACCGAATCTGTTTCCCTTGTCTTATCAGTCAGAATTGTATTGTCGTTGTGGAAATTTCCCTCCTCATCCTGTACATCTGTAGTATGATTTCTACAATTTGGCAGATCGATGTAACGGATGCCTTAATAGTCGACAGCCAAGAAATTGACTAATCATCTTGATGAGGACCATTCGAAGTGCGACTCCTTATCAGAAAGGTAAAGCCACTTCCACAATAAATACTACATTTTGCCCAATGATCTGGAAGTGTCTGGCCTAGACTCACTTGTTGAGGTTCAATCCAATCGCAAGTACTTCCCAAGCCAAGCTGGCCATGCTCACCCCATCCCCATGTCATTACTTCCATGTCCTCTGCATTTCAATCGGTACGAAAGCAAGGAATTAGAATTTGGAAAATGCAAACGTCTCTTTCTTTAGGAGGAAAAACTAACTGATATCTTGCCTGTCACTAGAGCCGAGTGTTCAGCTCCTGCAGCAATCTGCATGACCTTTTTCCCAACAAGACCAGGAACTCTCTCTAGAACCAACGCTGATACATCTGCCAAAGCAAAAGGCAATGTTAGTCTTCAAGATCATTATTACCACAAGGGCTAGGAGGGTCAACTTGGAAAATTTTTCTTTTTTCGCCTTATGACTAGTAATTCATGAAGTAAAGTCTAGTTCATTAAATACTGTGTGATCGTATCAGTCAAAGATTTGCACATTTCTCATGTAACTCATCTCAAAGTGCACTACCGGGTGTATGATTGGCCAAGCCCAGGTTCTCTAGATTGCCCATAACACCATGGCGATTGCCTCCAAGAATTAAAGCTTCACCACCATCTGTTTGATAAATATGAACATAAGGTTGTCAATGATGGGCTGCTGAGAAATGTCATGAATAAATAGGCTCGAGTTTGATGCAAAGGTGACATGATGTACCCGTTAACACCAATGCGTGATTCCATCCAAGCGCAATCTGCTTGATTCGCAACAAAGAAGGCAACTCTATAGGAGAATGAGCATCAGAAAAGCCAGGGAACCCTCTTCCCCAAGTGTATACTCGTCCACCAGCTTGTAAGATAAATCAAACACGGGAAGAGAAAAAAAAGGTACTAATCATCCCCCTATCCACACATAATTACATACATAAATGATTAAGAGAATATGTGATCAAACAAATCGAACAAGATGCAGTGCAAAGTACTCACAGGATAATGCTGCGCTATGATCTCCACTAGCAACTACACTTACGATCTCAATGTTCTCCAGTCCCTGGATAGCCTGAGGTAGACAGGTCGATCTTGTTCTATTAGTGGTAGGACCAAGCTGACCACGTTTGCACGACCCAAATCCATAAACTCGGTTATTGGGATCGCCTGCATGGATCGCGTTTCATTTGTAAGAAAAATGAAAGAAAGCAAATCGAAACAATCATGGCTGGCTAGCCAAGATATCTCAACAGTCAATTTCAACTCAAGTACTTGATTACTCAGAAGAATAAGTCTTCGTAGAGTGGCTGCCTCTTCCCAGAAAATGGAGCATCGTCCATTCAAACGGATATCAACTCTTCGTACCTTTCAACAGGACAAGCGAATGGCGCATGCCGCAGGCTATCTGGTCGACGTGCTTGGACGAAAAATATGAGACCTCGACGGGAGAGGAACACGACTCGAGGTTTCCGTGACCAAGCTGACCAAACAAGCCATCTCCACAAGTGAATAGGCATCCGGTATCTACGTGGAAAACAGAGCAAAAGATGAAATTCGAGAAAAATGAAAACTCGAACCTGTACAGGGTACATAGACAATCGAATCGTGGAAAACACAGAATCCTCGTCACGTTCGATGAATTTATTAATGAGGCTGAACGAGCTCAATAGTGAATTGGTGTTCTTCAATTATGCCAATTAGTCTATGAAGAAAAAAGAACAAAAGCTAATCACCTAGAAACGCCAAAAGCCGCCATTGAGAAAAAGAAAGAAACCTGAGACGAAGCCAGAGTGGCTCCAACCAGCAGAAACGCCGGCGATAAAGTAACCCTCCAGGGCCGTCACGGCCTTCGGCGTCAGGCAATTGCTCGCGGCCTCACCGTGCCCGAGCTGCCCGGAGCTGCCCCTTCCCCAGCTGAACACTCTCCCACCTGTAAAATCCCAGAAGGCGAATGAATGCCTCAGAAGGGGAAAGTCCAGAAAAGCGAGACGACGTCGAAGAGGGAGGCGAGGCAAGTGGAGTGGAGTGGAGTTACCGGAGGACAAGGCGATGACGTGGGCGCCGCCGCAGGCGAGGAGGGAGATGGAGGAGGGGAGAGAAAGAGAGAGGAGGCGAGGGAGGTGCTCGTCGGCGATCCTGCCCGTCCCGAGCTGACCGTCCGTGCCTGCCCCCCAACTCCACACTTCCTCTTCTTCTCCTCCTTGTCCTCCGCCTGCTGCTGTTGATGACGACGGTGATGATGCTTTCGTTGCTTCTTCCATCATCACCGCCATCATATTCTTCTTCTTCTTCTTCTTCAATCGTTGGCTCGATTAAACAGAGCTTCAATTGCGACGGAGAGGCTCTGCTGAGCGTTGGCCCACTCATGAGCATTAAGAAGTCCTCACTTGGATTTACAGGCCCAGCCCCAATCAGAAATGCTTCCATCGTTTAGTTTTCTTGAGGCAGACGATTCTTTTTCGTAGGATTATACTCTCACTGAACCTCTCTTACATGTTCTTTTTGCGAGTTCGGTACGATGAACAGCTATACGCTCTTACCAATTTGAACTTGGATGGAGAATATACCAAGACGATAAGTTCACGGGTCTATCATCTTGCGAACTAAGGAAACAGAACGTCTTTCAGTTCGAATTTTTGACATCCAGTTCGAGTTATTTTCGTATTACGAGCACCGTCAGGAAAGGATCAAGCTCATCTTCTTCCCATCCAGGAAAGAATCAAGTTCAGCCCCTGCTAACTCATCCAGTTTGTTCTCTTCTTCCTCCTCTCGCCACTGTATTTTGCCGGGGATGTGTTCATGAATATTATCCGTATGCATCAAGGAAAAGAGAAACGCATGAACGCAACTTCTTTTGCCTGTGTTCAACTGTACCGGGATGCGGAGCCATAAATTTGTGCTGGTAGATGTAAAGGCGACTACAATGGCTCAGGAGCAGCTTCAACCACCCTCGAAACACCCCATGTCATTACATTTTTCTGGGGAGCACAGATGGTAAAAAGTCATAAAATGGGAGGATAGAGGTAATCCGCGAATGAAATGGTTTGCGTTAACACAGATAAACCATTAGGAAAGTAGGTAGGAACAGGATTGAGAAAATGCACAAGCTCAAGCAGTCAGGAGTTCGGAACTCAGCGTAATCACTAGGACCTTGAAAATGCAATCCCCAAAGAAAAGTTCATTCATGCTAATTGTGATGCAACAAATATATCTGAGAATCCCTCCTGGGAGGGGACCTACAATTTTCCTTTTGAAGCACCAAATGTATGGAGGGTCACAAATCAAAAAGGGTTCAAAACGGAAGACATGAATCAATTATTCATCACAATGAGGCAACAAATCTGACAGCGTGCTGCGAAACATCTTCGACCTTTTTGTTTATAGCAGCAAATGCCATGTCCAGGCTACCTGCTTAAAGCTCGCATGGATATTAGGTTGAAGCTAAACTTCCGTGCAACCCTCCTTGGCCCTTAACCCCTCTTTGAGGAGCACGTTTTCAACTGAAAAGAATTGGCATCATGGCGGCAACAGTAAAATGTTGGTACACCTCGACTGATGCAACTTCGACAGAATTAAACATTCCATTCCATTCATAATGGCACCAAACACAACTAATTTACATCAGAAAAAAGCAATTCAATTCAACCATACAGACAGAAGCTAGATAAATAACCCTGCTAGTGATGCTAATACAAGTAAAGCAAAGAAGAGGGTATTATGCATTTCTAAGAAACTATGAAGCATCACAGAAAAAAACCAACAGCTTGTCTAACATCTGCTAATCCTCGATACCTGCACTCCGTGCTCAACTCTGGACTAACTCACTCGCGTATCTAGAGGATGTCGTCGTAAGCTACGATTCCTCTTCCTTGGAAAGGCGCCTCGAGTGAAGATTCGCCACCACCGCCCTTTTGAGAATTCACTATAGTCGAAGCGAGCTTATTACCCCGTCCGTGTCTGCTCAGAGGCACCTCGGCTCGCAAGAGCTTCGACGTAGACCCATTCTTCTCCTCCTTCGCTCCGACACCGACCCCAACTCCTTCCCTCCATTTGGCGAGCGGATCGGTCGCCCATAACACTTGTACCTGCATCCAATTCCTCATCTTGAATCACAAGAGCGCCGAGTAACGCAAAGCACAAGCAGTTAAAGTTTGGATTTTTAACAATTGCACACTACGAAGACATAAACAGCTGACTTCGACAGCATTCGAATGTCGAAATTCACGCTCAACGTCTCGCACCAAATTCAAACCAACCAAGCCAAAATCAGATTAAGTGCCGAATTGGCCCATACATGATCAACTCGCACTTCATCACGCCCCCGAGTAGAGAACTAAGCCAAACGGGAAGCGACAAAGGGAAAAGAAAGGGAAAGAGGCTACCTTCTGGGAATCGACAAAGTCTCCGAAAGAAGGGTCGCGGGAAGCGGCCATGGCGGCGTCGGCGGAGTCCTTGGACCGGTAGGTGACGTAGCCGACGCCGTCGCCGTCGATGCGGATGCGGGATATCGGGCCGTACATCTCGAACCGGGTCTTGAGGTCGAGGACCGAGCTGCCCGGGGCAGGCCCATCACGACCAGCGCCGGGGAGGCGACGGCTTGGGGGCGGGCGGCGGGTCGTCGGAGGCGGAGGGATCGGGGCGGGGGAAGGGGCGGCGGCGCTTGGAGATGGGGAAGGAGGAGGCGGCGGGGCGAGAGAAGTAGGGCTTGTCCCTCTTGCGGTTCATCGCGTCTCCGGCGACGGCTTCGGGCCGACGAATCGCCGGGAAAAGGGCGACGGGGATGGGAGGAGGTGGCTGGCGCTCGTCTTGTGCGGCGGAGAGAACGGACTGGCACCGGAAAACGGGACAGCTTGACCAGGTAAACGGATACTTGATTAACCAAACGTTTTGAAGAAAACATAAAGATTAAAAATAAAAGTAAATCTTAAAAGTACTTCTTTCTTTCTATCCCTTCTAAGTGCAGGGACAGTTTTGACTTTTTGGCTCCCGTTGAACTTTTTCTTTTCTTTTTCTTTTTTCATTATTGCAGAGTGCATTTGATTCGATTTTAAGATAATGTGTTTGGGAATGCACTAAATGAGATTTATGAAATACAAGTAGTTTTTGATCAATTTCATTTTAAAAATACATCAAAAAAAAAAAAATTCTGATATAAATGCCATTTAGTAAAAGCTATACTTTGTAAGGAATGTTCGATTTTTTTTTAATAAAAAACCTTAAACTATTTGCCAACAACTGAAGAGCTAAATTGGCTCACCACCATCCTCACCGACAGCATGCTAACTGCTCGCCATAGAGTACTTTCAATAAATGTTGGGCTAGTGTTTGACTTTTTGGCTTTAATTAGAGACTTTATATTTCTTCTTTACTTCCAAGGTTAATATCATAAAAAGGCCTAAGTTATACTCTAACGCAAAGTTTTTTTTTTTATCACAAAAAGTTCTAAACTTGCTTATTGTGACACAAATACATCAACAAAAATTTGTATCATAAAAAATCTCAAACTCATATAATTATATTTTAAATGGAACTGAAACAAAGAGTATATATATCACACATGTATAAGTTTGGATTTTTTCGTGACCAAAAAGTTAGGAGAATTTTTGTCAAAATTGATAAATTTTTGGATTTGTTGTTATTAAAAAAATTAAGTTAAGGCATAGTTTAAGATTTTTCGCGATATTAGTTATTACTTAAAATGGCTTCCTATTTGACTATGGTTCGCGTCAAATAAAATTAATCCGATTTTTGTAGTGCTCGAAGTGACAAAAAGATCTTTCAATTCATCCGATTTTAGTGTTGAAGGAATACTTTTGACCCTTTTAAGACGGGCACTAAATTCATTTGTTTTTTCATGCAATAAATATGATTATCTCCCTCTATCTTACAACAAATAGGATTCGAGTGTAGGATAAAGAAAAACCGTTCAACATTAAGCTAGAGTCGAGCTGGTAACGGATGTTTATTGAAAGAGAGACATGAATATCGGGCTCAGCTCAGAGTCAAGCCATGAGGTAGACGTTGAAACTAGCAATAAATATTGAAAGAGAGGGAATTGAAAATCTGACTTTACAATGGAGGAAAGTGGGGTCGGAACGAGAGAAAGATTCGTTTTTGAAAGGTCCACAAGGTTACTGATCACGACTCTAAAAGACTAAGGAGGCCAGATACTGATCAGATTTTTCTCTTAACCAAAAATAACCAAAAGCACTTCGCTCTTTAATTGACGCAAATCCATTGTCGACATACATAAGTATAGCTTTGAAGCCACATGAAATTAATGGATTTAATAGGTCATACGTAGACTCTTTAGAATGGAAAAGAATTTATATTCGATGGATAGCGGAAATATGGACCCTTCAAGATACCCATTCCATGTTCACCAAGTAGGTCATTCATCCTTGCATCAGTGGATCATTATTCGATACGAGCGGCTTAAAAGTCGGGATAGAATTTAGACATTTCACCTCAAGAGCGGAGGATCGGATGTTCAACAGGCTAGACTAGACCGATGGCATGAGGAGATCCACTATAAATGTGGTTGCACCCAGTTGCTATTCTAACATTACGAATGCATTTCCATACATGTACCCCGTTCACAGAGCCTTCGTCAATTGCAAGAGATGGATCCGCCGAAGGTGCCACGGGAAAGCGGAGGCCAGTGCCAATTTGCACCCTAAACTTAAGGTCACTACACAAACCCCACGCCCTTGTGCTCGGATAAAGTCCCAAACCAATGCAGCGGACATCCAGAAAATCGTAGAGGAAAGTCCAGCCAAACTGAGCTCTCTCTCTCTCTCTCTCTCTTCAAAACAAAGGCGAAACAGATTTCCACCCTGAGGACCCAAATCGCAATCTTTGACGTTTTGCCTGATGGGCACGAACCGAAGCGATGGAGTGGTCACGGACCATGTAAGGTTCATTCGCCGTCCGTTCGAGTTGCGCAGTGGAACGACGAGAAAAGCGGGAGGGAGCACCGTACGAATGAAAAGGCCCGGTGAGCTTAACTTAATCAAGGGTGCAGGCGAGCGACAGGGACCGTGTCGGGGGCACGTGGACGGGGGGGCCACGAAAGCGAGCGTGCACTGGCGCGGGTGACCCGAGTTGGGTGGGCCATCAACATCGACATCGACATCGTCATCAAGTTTCGAGCAGTGGGCAGGGACGGAGGACTGGCGGAGCCTGAGACTCTTGTCAGAAATTCAGAATGTCAGACCAGCCACAGAAAGAGAGAGAGAGAGAGAGAGACGTCGTCCGAGGCTGAGGCTCGGGTCGTGCCGTCAGTGGACGGTGCGCTGCGAGGCCCATTGGGCCTGACCTTCCATTTTCTTCTCCTCCCTTCGAACCGGACCCGAACCGGGGATGGGGGACTGCTCGGATGGGGACGCGTCCCCCCGCGGGTGCGGGCCCCGCTGGATTCTCTCGGCCTCCGTCTCCACCACGCATCGGTTGCCACTTTGCATGGGGCGACTCCCCTCTCTCTC
The DNA here is from genome assembly GCA_014182365.1 of Eucalyptus tenuipes. Classification (NCBI taxonomy): domain Eukaryota; kingdom Viridiplantae; phylum Streptophyta; class Magnoliopsida; order Myrtales; family Myrtaceae; genus Eucalyptus; species Eucalyptus tenuipes. The sequence continues at coordinate 29,689,898 of CM024538.1, read as the reverse complement.
TCTCTCTCTCTCTTGGTGGGGCCCGACCCCGCCGAGCTGCCGATCTTGTGGTGCAGGACGACCGGGGGTGGCGTGGCGGATTTGGGGTGACCCAGTCGAGACTTAGACGACACGTAGGCTACGGACGAACGTCGCCATGCCCTCTTCTCCCCGCCCCCATGCCCTTATCCCATCGTGTTGGTTCTTCTTGGACGCCGCAACCGGGTTCGGCGCGTGTCGATCACAAGATCGTGCTATGAAAAATCCGGTTTGTGTCGATTGCGTCGACCTCCACGATACGATACCGGCGCGACTCGAAAATTAACTGATCGATTCAACGCAACTAAAATAGCGGTATTAAATCAAGAGGAGTTGACGCGATTACATATGGCGATAAAAATAATTGATTAAATTATCAAAAAAGTCGCAAGGATGTTTTATTTGTACCAATTTATTTATAAATATTTTAATTATATTAATTAAGCTCCAAAATATTATAATAATTTTTTATTGGAAATTGTTGACGTAACACTGGACATCTAATGTGATGCAACTAGTACTAGAATAGACAAATTTTACAACTTAAAAAAAAATCAAGTTTTTTTATTCTTTCCTTTTTTTTTATTTTCCATCTTCCTCCATCAATTGCCGAGCGTCAATGATGGCCAACGACCTGTGATAGGCGAGGGCTAACAAGGCCGGAGCTCATCTGGATTTGGCGAGGCTAGACCTCGCCTATCCACAGAGCGGCTGCATATGGAGGAACAAGAAAAATGAAAATGAAAGAAAAAGAAAAAGAAAAGTTAAAATAAATTCTGATTTACTTTATAAAAATTGTTCACGTTAGCATTAATCGTACCACATAAGATAATTGACATTTACCATAGTATTTTCCGGTCAAAGTTGATAAATTAGCTATAGATGTCATAATTAAAATGTCTAAAACTCGATTGTGGCAAATATAGTAACTTTAAATTTTTGACATTATCGCCCTGGCCACAAATGGCCAAACTCTGCAGTGATCCGCTTTCTTCTCTTTCTACCAAACAAACTTATTCTTAAGTCTCCCACAAGAAATAAGTACCGCTTTTTCTTTGTTACTTTTCCTCCTTGGACACGGAACACTCCCTTTCATATGCAAGAAAATGGATGCTTTGGAACGTGTGACTAGCTTCACAAACCGGATGACATTCCGACCGGGACACAAGTGGTTCAGATATGATAAGTGATTTTGAGGCGGTGACATTGACTCGATTTATGTCGCCCCCCAGTTTACGACGCGGTTTGCTTACAGAGTTTACTGTGCGCACGTGACCTTTCGTCCATAGTTTTACGTGCATATAAGTCAAAATTCGATGAGTATCACAAAGAGGTGCAATAACAGATCGATTAGGCCCCACGATGATTATTCGCTGCCCTCCTTGGCCACTTAGTACGAGGAGTAATTTTTGTTTACGGTCGACCGATAATCCATGAAATTAAACTTCACGGGCATCTTATTTCCGCTCTCTGAATTAGGGAATTGCAAAACTTTGCTTCATCCGCTACAATCGAATTGAGGTCGAATCACCGTCGCTAATCGCTAATGACGCGGATTTTCCTCGTCATATCAAAAGCGAAACAGCACCCGAAGGCAGCATATTCTTAATCCCCGGACGTGCAAAGCCGAATCAACCAAAATGACGCTCCGCAGATCCTGTCTCCACGAGATCCAACGGGACAGGTGGGCCTTCTCTCCCCCGTTCCTCGAATATATACAAATCTCGAGCGGCGATGCAAACTGCACATCCGGTGACGGCGACCTAATAATGAGCACATTACATCACCACCTCCGCTTACTCGGAATTTTCTTTTTTTTTAAATGGAGGAGTGACCGAGAGACGGAGCGTTATTCCCGGCCTGCTGCGACGACTCAGCGTCCGTCCAGCGACTGGCTTACATGAGCGAGAAAAAATTTATTCCGTCGCGGACGCAATCCCGATTTCCCACCGATGCTTTCACGTACGACCATTATATGGTAATGGAATAAAGTAATCTGGGGTGGGGGGCCGATTAATCAACTCCCACATTGATTAATGCCCAAATGAACCGAAGCTGTCAACGTCGGGGCATAAATGGAGGGGCTTGAAAAATGCATCGCCGATGTAAGAAAAGTTGCGGGGGTGATTTGCATCGCCCCATTCCTCCCCCCGCATTTACTTGACTTTCGAGTCCCCTTTCCCGTCACTTTCGCGGCTCCCATGGTGGGCCCCGGGATCGCGACAGAAGTGTTTAAGAAATTGAGGGGGAAAAGAGCAAAAATGGTGTGCACCCTTTCCTGGGGATTTCTTTAATCTCGGGTCGCTTTCACCAGCTTCGTTTCGGCGATCGTCCAGCTGTCGCCTCGTCTATGGCTCCTCTGGCTCGTCAATGGGTTTCCGGGGAGAGAGCAGTAGCACACGGTATGTGACCACTCGGAACTCGTTTACCGCCCGGTTCACTTGCTTAAAATCAACGGCACATATTTCTTTCAACGGACGGGTTGCGACCGTGATGAAGTTGAAGTGAACCTTTTTGTAACGAGTAGCTACTTGACGTATATGTCAGGAAGCTCGTCTGCGAAAAGTGCCCAGTTTTGGTTTTTAGCGAGCTCCGAATCGTAAGATTTATCAGATTTCGTCTAATGAATTCAAATATATCCAAGAGATGGCACTTCTGAACTGAACATGTTTGTACAATCGATTCATCTCTTTGGAAAGGGTATTATTCAATGACGAGGCTTGACATCTAGATAGACACCTTCAGATTCAGAATTGGCTTTGGGTGAAACCGTGGCCGCAGATTTAGCAAAGCCCGAGATTGGGATGCGTGTCGTGCCTCGGCTTTTGCATCGACCCACAAAAGATGCCAATTCAAGAAACCCACCAGAATCTACTTGTTCTACTTATATAGCTAAATGCATCGTAGCAGAGCCTCTACTCTTAAGCTGCCATGGCGTTTATCCTTGTAACATTTCGTTTTTACTCAGTAAGACCAGGACCAGAAGGGATTTTCTTCAGCTGGGAAAGAAAAATTGCAAGAAATTGCGGGTGGGTTCTGGTGGAAGGCGTATCCATCATCAAATCTGGGGAGGAGGAAATCCGGGGGCAAGAAGCTCTTGCCGAAACTGTCATCCTCGTCCTGCGAGAAGTCCGAGCAGTCTGGTTCGAACACGTGGGAAGAATTCGCAGGCTCCAGCAGCGAGTCCGAATCGAACACATCGCTCTTGGCCGAACTCGCGTCCTCCTGCTTTAAGATCGTGGCATCCACGTTCGAAACGTCATCGAGAGTTGAGGGTGTGGTTGGTTTCGGAGTCGCTCCATGCGAGGAATCATCAGCTTCCAGCGATCCCTCCTCGCTTCCTTTGGTTCTGCTCCTCAGCTTGTCTCTAAGAGAGAGGACCTGATCAACAAGCAACACATAGATTAATCGATCATAAAATTACAGCCAAAAAACGATCACAAAAGCCAACAAATCAAGAATCAAAAGAGAACGAATATCGCAATGAGACATGCCGGATCAGTTCCACTGACTCATCTCACATGTTAAAAGTTGGGCGCAATTAATGTTGTACCAAATCTAGACCCTCAATGTTGCAATCCTCTATGTTGCTCTCCTCCTCTCAAAAGGCAAAGACTGATTCACGATCCGTCACCCTAACCATATTATTAGATGTTATCATCCGACATACCTTCTTGCAAGCTTTAATTCCCACGTGACCTTGCTATGTTCAATTGTTCATAAATTAGACTAGTCGCAATCGGGATCATTTCATTACCTCCACTTTCAAATTCTCCTTTTCTTTGATAAGCTTGTCGTGATCGGCCTTGAGGCTCTCGAAGCGAGCTTTGAGCGAATCGTACTCCTTCTCCAGCTGCTTGGTCTTGTACCGGGCTCGCCGGTTTTGGAACCAGATCGCGACCTGCCTCGGCTGCAGGCCGAGCTCCTTGGCGAGCTGGATCTTCCTCTCGGGCTCGAGCTTGTTCTCGACCTCAAAGTGCCTCTCGAGGAAATGGACTTGGTCGGCCGCTAGCCGCCGCTTCTTCCCAGGAGGCTGAAAGTTCCCGTCGCAGTAGTCCTCTTCGACGGCTTCTTCCTTCAGATCAATCTGTCGGAGGTATGGCCTCGGCGCAGTATTGGTGTCTCCTCCTCCACAAACGTCCTCAAAATTGACCACTGATTTTGAACCTGATATTTCGGTACAAGACGCAGAGCATTACATCTAAAATAATCGGCTACTTTGCAGAAAACCACACCACTTTGAGACAAGAAAACAGAGTGAGTGGATGAACGAAAGAACCCTGACTCACTAGACTCAGTGGCACATTAAAGTTAAGGATGATGAAGCACCATTAGAGTAAAAAATGCATCTTTGGACTGTCAATGTAACGTTTAAGCAGAAAGCTGGCACCTTTTCTTATGTAAAGTAAAATATACGACACAGCGAGGGATCGCTCTGCTTTTCGAGAAGGAAAAAAGAGACCAAGAAGAGGACTGAAGCGGAAAAGCTTTGAACTTCTCTTTTTCTCCCAATAGAACAAGACCCAATTTTCCACAACTCCCACCAACCGAGAAGGGTCTGACAGATTGCAAACTTAAGAAAGAAGAATGTGCTTAAGATACCTACGGAAATGAAACAACGAAACAACTGAAAAGAAAGGCAACCCAAAAAGCAACCAGAAGAGAACTTGCAATTTCAAAGGGACAAGCAAATTACCATGATGAGCGGTCGAGGAAGTAGGAACCCAGACGGACTCAAGAGCCTCGGAAGAACTCGGAATCAGCGTTTCTTCATCAGCGAAAGTGTCCGAGTTCGTGTCGGCAGAATAGGGCTCCTCACCGGCCATCGTTTTTTTTTTATCTTTTCGTGCCTTGTGCCGCGCCTGTGAATTATGACTTATGAGAGAGGAGCCTTAAGTGGCCATGATTGTTGGTTACAAAAGCGAAAGATCTTTGCTTTTATGGGAACAACCTCGTGAGAACGTATCAGGCCCGTAGTGGGGATTTACTATAACAGGAAGTCGTTTGCGCGTCGAGAAGAGTCGACTACTTCACCCACAAGAGCAGCAAGAATTGTGTGGGGAAGTAGCAGGGCGATTTCCTTCTCCTTTCTTTCCGGTTGAAGAAGGAGGAGGAAAGGGCTTGAAAGCAGAGACCCTTTTCCTCCCTTCTCGCGTTCTTGATCTGCGCCTTCCTTCCTGGATTGAAAGCTGATATCTTCGAGGAGGGAGGGGTGAGGGCAACAGGAGGGAGGAGAGAGAAATTCTTCTTTTGGCAAGGCGAGGGTTGCCGAGTCTTAGATGATTAGCTTTCTGAAGGGACATCGGGCTTTCTTTTCTCCTCGGGCAAAATCGACAGGCCCGGTGATTTTACGGTTCAGTCCCTGCTCTGCCAAGCCTTTGGTTGGGAGGTTGTAAATTAGACTAAAGGTGAACGAATTGATTAGATGAGAATAAGTTAACTTTGATTTGTGTTGTTTTAAAAGGTTAGAAAATCAAAGTGACCAGAATGGAGACAGGCCAGTTCATACTCTGTCCATTTTATTTTATTTTTTTTCAACCGAACTGGACAAACCGAACTCGATCGACAAAGATTATCTAAATTCGACGACAGTTATATCAAAATAAAATGTGATTATAATTAATTAGGTTGATATTTAGTATGTCAAGTTCTCGAGTGTTGTATCGTGCTCAAGGGTTATCTTATCGTGGGCTTGCTTTGGCCCATTAAACCCTTCAACTTATCCAAGATCGAAATAGAAGCCGTCGAAAAAATATTCTGTTCCCTCCTTCAACCGAAGATTTCGCAACTTTTATGAGCATGAGTTTTGTCGGGAAAAGTTTCTGTATCGAGTCTCAATCATCTCGTTTGAATGTCACGTTTGGTAAAGCTCATCCTAGTTCTTAGATGTGAAATTTGGGCCTAGTGACTACAAACCAATGTCTTTTGAGCACCTAAGACCATGTAGTGCTCCATGGAAGCGACCGGGAGCACTGGAACGATCTCAATCACAGGCCTCCATTTACTTTCCTTAGCAGAATCCACGATCATTCGACGATAAAATAATCATTACGGATGGACACCTTTCTAGCGAAAATGAAGGATAAACCCGATGATTAGTCGAGCTATAACTCTAGATTAAGGACGTGACTTCATGGATTCTGTGCGTAGTCTTTTCCCCTCCAGTAACGAAAGAAGACGAAGTAGGGGCAAAGTGGTAAATTGGGGAGGGAGTAGGGGGAGGTGTAGATGACAACGAGGAGGGGAGAGGGAGATGACAAAAGCAACCCGTCCAATCAATCGCTCTCGAGGGGCGAGATCGTAATTTCGACGGCGGGAGGAAAGAAAATTGAAGGCGATGACTCATCACCCTCAACCCTACCTATGGCCCTTTTTATTTTCTCCTTTGTTGGCCACAACCTATGCTCTTTAATTAATGAATATGATCTCAGACCAAATAATAAAATAAAAAATAAAAAATCAAGGGATATTACCAATGGGGAGTGGTTCTCATATTTTTTTCGTAATTCTAATAGAAGTACTAAAATACACATAATTTACAGGTTTTATAGTCGATGGACAAAAATGTACCCGTTTTTGCTTTCCGACGGCCATGAGGAGTTAGAAATCTATTCTCTGTAAACTACTTTAAAAACATCCCGGAAATTTTTTTCCTCTTTTATGGGATGCATTTGTTCGGTGTCCAAGTCCACGCGATAATTTCTCTTATCTTCTAAAGCCATCTATAATCTTTTCAATATCAAAGTCTCTCATCGTACCTCATTGCGAATTTATGCTATATTGATTACTATGTAAAGTCTCCGTGATATAGAAATCACAAGTCACTATTTACATTTATATAGAAATTAGACTAAAAATGGACATTGATTGCGACGCCACTCAACGAGAAAGTAGAATAAGATCGCCGCACGGTGTCTTATAGCGGGGCATTTGAGCCGACAAGTCAATTATAAAACACCATGCAATGGGTCGACCCAGCATGAAGTTTTGCGACTTCCACCACCTCACCCTAAGCGCGGGAGGTTATTTTATTTGCCCGATTGGCGTAGCCTCTTCTAAACAAGGGACAAGAAGTTTGCCTTCCCCCAATGGCCCCCCCAAGTTACTAGATGTATCTTTATCTTCCCTGTCTATAATGAAATACTCCTAAAATTTTATGTCTCAAAATTCAGACGAAGTAATCAAAGGACTTACTCAAGTCTAACTCTAATATAAGTATTAAAATACACAAAATTTACAAGTTTTTTGGTCAATGGACAAAAATTTACTGTCTTTTTTTGCCATCCAATGGCCATCGAGGAGTTAGAAATCTATTCCCAATAAAACCTTTCTAAAAACATCCTAAAGAATTTCCTCCTTTTTTAATGGGGATGCATTTGTTCCATATCCAAATCCACATGATAATTTCTCTTATTTTCTAAAACTATTTATAGTCCTTTTGGTATCCGAGGCTCTCATTATACCTCGTTGCAAATTTATGCTATGTATAGTGTTTGTGATATGAAAATCACGGGTCACTATTTACATTTATATAGAAATTAGACTACAAATGAACCTTGATTGCAATGCCACGCAATGATAGATTGATCTCAAGGGACCAAAGTCGAGTTCCATATCTTGGGGAATTCTTTCATCTGTTCGAGTACATATATCCATCTGATTCGGAAATTCATAGCATTGTGCATGTTTCCTATGAAGGATGGACAATGAAAGCGCAGGTGCTCGAACTTTTATTCGTTTTTCCATAAAATATCAGAATTTCCTTTTGCTTTAATTGTCTCGACTTTTAAATTACGCTCAGTGTAGTGCTTTCATTAAGTGAGGCGCTCGTCATTTTTTTAAAATAAAATAAAAAACCCTAAGCCATATTAAAAAACAAAAATAAAAATCCTCAAATTCTCCTCCTGGTATTTCTAGATATAAAGTACTTAGATGGTTTTACAAAGTTAATTTACCCCCTTTTCCCTATGGTTTTGTCCACGAAGGGAGTTTTTTAAAAGGGCATGATTGATGAGTATCTTGTACAATATTGAGCATTCCTTTTCTATTAACAGCGGAAATTAAATTTTGCCGAGCATATGGTTAATTCCTACTTTGTATTGAGGTGTACCAACAAATCGATAGGTTGTTGAGAGTGCGATGACCTCTTTTACCATACACATATAGTACTTTTCGAAAATTTCTCATAGATTTGATAACCATTATGTTATTGAAAATGATTTATGATTAGAAATTATTATTTTTTATTATACTATCGAAATAATTTTCAAGCATTTTAATATTTTTGGTAAATGTAAAAAATTTCTATTTCGGGAACGAAATTACGTATGGCATCGTCCTCAAAATTTATATTGAAAACCATTTTTCTTTTAATTTTTTAATTTTTTAATTTTATTCTTCTTCAACCTTTGGCCTAGGTGATCTTGTCGAGTGTCACCGGCTCTCGACGAGGCCACACCTTCTCGGCCAAGCCTCGCCAACAACTAGATGAGGCTCACTGGTGGTTGAGGGAGGCTCAGGCGAGGTTGTCAGACCTTGTCCAACTGGTCACTGACGACAGGTGGACAGTGGGCGGCGGGCAGTGGCAACAGTGGAAGAAGAAGAGATAATGAAGAAGAATAAGAAGAAAAGAAGAGAAAAGATTAAAAAATAGGTTTGCTTGATTATAGAATTGTTCATGGAAATAAATAATCAAATTTTTTTTCTTCTCAATTCCACTTTATATCTATTTCCGGGAATAAATTTGTTCAAGGAACAAAAAAATTATCAAATAGATCTCTGTTCTAAATCTACTATCGAGAACAAAAAAATAAAAATTTCCACTATTTGGCAAGTTGCCAAACACACCCTTATTGGCCCGTGCTCACAAGGTGGGTTTGTCTAGTGTGAATGCGCAAACTTGCTCATTCGAATCCAAGTTTAGAAAGAGAAAATATTTTGGTTTTCCCAATACTCATCAAGCACGGCATAAGAAAAGCATTGCGTCGAAAAATCACCATATTTTTATTATTTATTTATCACACTAATCATTTGAAAGCGAGGGCATCCGATAATAAAAAAAGTCATTTGGCAAAAAAGTCGGGCTCTCTCTCTCTCTTTCCTTCTTGCAAACCAATCCCGACTCGATCGGCCAGGGCCAAGGCCCGTTCTGAAGACCCACCCGCCGCATCTCCTCCCGCGCCCAACTTGGATCTCGTCCCGCATACGCCCGTTCAATTGTCGGTCGCAAACGACGGAACTGCGACAGCGACGTGGAATGGAATCCTAGCGCCGGGTTTTAAAGAAACATTTTTTCTTGGGAGCGCATCGAGTGCCCATCTGATTCAAACAAGAAAAGAAAGACGAGCGACTTTCAGTTCCTCCAGAAAAAGAAAAGGCAAAGATTGAAAAGTGGGGAGAGAGAGAGAGAGGCTCCTTGACTTTATGGGACGCCTTTTAGGAACTCGTGCAGGACGATCCTTTCTCGCGATGCTTTTTGCAGTACGAAGGAAAAGCAGGAGACGTCGCTTTAAAGATTTGAATAAGTTTGGAGAGATGGGCATTTGGGTCTTCGCGAGGACCATCCGCAACCTTGCTCCGAAAATTCAAAGACGGTGCCTGCGGACACGCACGTCATTGGGTGGGAACTGGCCCTTTTTCGGTGGTAGGTGGAGAGATGTGCAGCGAGCAAGCAAGTTCGGAAACAAGGTCGACTTTATTCGAATTTTAGGTAAGCGGTCGTCGTGATGGCGAACGGGGACGTGACCAAATTATCTAGAACGACCGCCGTCGTTATGAGCAGCAGCAGCGGCGGATGTATATATATAAGCATAGGAGGACGTACGCGTCTCTTTTCTCTTGCGGTAAGACCTCGGTGAAGATGGAAAGAGCGAAATCTGTTGCCCCGGCGCTATGACATATGATGTTACGAGATTCGTTGCTAATTTCAGGACATGTGGGGCCGTAATTTCAAGAGGAAGATGTCCGGGCCGGCCCATGGTGCGTTTCCGGGCCGGGCCCATTGGGCCCTGCGCCAGCATCGGCATCGGTCGAAAACAGTCGAAGCACGTCGGCTTTCGCTTTCGCGTTCAGATCCCTCCGCAACAAATTCAGTCGCAGGGGCGAACTCGACGTGAATCTCCGACCGGGCGAAGCTCCGTCAAGCTCGCTCGCTCGCTCGCTCGCTCATCTCTGCGCTCTCTCGACCGGCCGGCGCGCATTTCGCCGCCGCCGAGCTCGGATCGCGGCCCTCTGCGCCGGCTCGCGTTCCGGTTTTCCGCGCCGCGAGAGGTTGGTGGCCGATCCTCGCCGGCCCTCCGATTTCGGGTACGCCTCCTCGGGTTCAATTGCATTTGGTTTGGATCCGCTCGAATCCGTCTCGCGCTTCTGATCCGTGCTGCTACGCCTCCTCTCGTGTTGTTTGCTCCGCGGATGGTTTTTTCCCTGCTCTTGATTTTTTTGTTCTGCTTCGAGGTCTTAGTTAGCGCATTGTAGATGCTTTGTTTGCTAAAAATCCTGATGCGTATAGGCGTGCCTGTTGACCTTCTTAGTCAAACTAAGAGAGTTGGGGATGAAGATGCTTAAGGAAGTTGGAGATCGGGCTTTTGTTTTTGCCTTTTTTTAATACCCAATGGAGCGGAGCGGATGCTGGGTAGCCATTGATGGGCACTCGATATGAGTTCATTTGAGCTAAGTAATTTTTGAAATTCAATCTCTCCGATGTAATCCGTGGAGGACGCATACTCCGGCAAAATTTTGGGCAGATAAGTAGATAATCTATATTGAATTGAAATGGGCATTGGGTACGTTACCGATCAGCCTAAACCAAAAAGCATCAACTACCTATGTTTAGATGCCAATTGATGGTAACTGGATGTGGCGACACCTCTTTGAAGTATGTGCCTTTTACTTTTGGTCGATAAACCTGATGGATTCTCTGTCTTCTTCATTTCTTGAGGTGCCAGTATACTTACATCTGCCAAGCTTCATCATAACCTTCAAGCCCCTATATTGTAGCAGCGTTTTGCTGTCCAAGCAATGAACTTTCTGTTGCGGCAGTCACCAACTGTTGCTGGCGAACAGCCAAGTGTCAATGGAAGCAATATTGACACGCATAATATGTCAAGATCTGTGGCGACTTTAGAGGGTCTGATTGCTGAAGATCTTCCCCCAACCGATAGTGCTGAAGATTCTGGCGGGGAGGCTGCTAAATATGAGGATGTGAGCATTGTAGGTTCAGATACAAGCGGTGATGCTTCTCTCATGGGGAAACATTTGGATGTTTCTGAAGAAGATGGATGGATAGCCATCCCGTCCAGTAAGTACTAACCATCACACTGGTTCTTTTTAAGTATATTCTTTAAAAGACACTAACTTGAACAAGCACATAAATTTCCTATTGCCATGTATGAGCTTACATATTCAAGAAGTGACATCCTTCACTTTCAATGATATTCCAGCATGTATTATCAAGAAGAGTCTTGCTTCTTGTTTAGTCTAATGCTGCTGAAGATTTCATGAACTTTTTAAAAAATTTGGACTTTCATTTGCCTCATGGAAAGGGCATTAAACAAGAGTGGGAAAAATAACATTTGATGAGATAAATGAGATGGGAAACCTGTCTCATGGGACTTAGTCCTATATCCATTGCTCATGTACTCATCAATATAAACGAGATGAGAAATTTGTCTTTCTTTCTTAATATAACCCTTTGCCTTTAGACTCATTTACTTATTTGGATATGGACTATGGAGGGTACTTTCATTCCCATTAATTGACGTGTGTGGCAAAGTGAAATGAACTTCAATCTGTCTGAAGTTCCAAAATTAATCCCTACCTAGTTACTGCATTTCCGTATTATTGCCACTTGTTTGGTGAATTCCGGACCTTATATATAGAAGTAATATAACTTGGAAAAATAAATAGTTCAAAATTTAGCCTTTTTCTTGCATGTGATTGAGACTTTTACATCTTTGTAGAGAACTCTATTGAGATTTAGTACAAATTTGTCTCAGCTTAAACTTATCATCTCGTTAAACTGAATTTTGTAAAGTCATAGGCTTAATATTCTAAGATATGAGTGCCATTTAAGAAAATTCGGAAGTGTCCAATCTGATTCCGCATAATTATTAAGTGGAAGTGAGATTGCAATTTTTGGTTCCGAATCTCTCATTGGGACTCCTCCTTTCCCATTCTCCTGCATATCTGCTAATTGAATGAGGCCTATTCTGATAACATAAGATGGAATGTCCGACAATTATGTCATTGACTAAGGGTCTGAGAATGAGGTGGCAAACATTTAACCATATCAAAGTTATTTAGGATAACTAGGGCGAGGAACATCATCTTGCTGACCTCCTATGTTTCTTGAAGTTCTTGTTAATTGAAGGTTTTATCCTTTGCCATGATTGACACATCAAACCTGCCCGGATGTATTGATTCCTTTTGCATCGATTCTTAATCTCCTCATGCAGAAAAACTCCCTGAGAATTGGAATGATGCTCCAGATATACACTCATTGCGCTCTTTGGACCGTTCTTTTGTTTTTCCAGGTATCTGAATTTGTAGTGATATTTTTTCAGCTCATATATATGGATGTCGTACTCACTGCGTTGAAATCAACTTCATCCAGGTGAACAGATTCATGTGTTGGCATGTTTGTCGGTGAATGAGCAGGACATGGAAATTATTACTCCCTTCAAAGTTGCTGCCTTTATGAGTAAAAATGGTATTGGACAGGGTGACAAAAAGGTGAACGGACTTCTTGGGAATGGCGCAAGTGCAGTGTCGGATAATGCAGAAGTGCATGCAGATGGTCAAGATACGGAGCAGAATGGTGTAAACCCATTAAATGGGAATTCTGATACTCAAAATAACTTTTCTGCTGGTGAATCTCTGCTTAGAATGGAAGACCAAAAACGCAAGACAGAAACATTACTGCAGAAATTCAAAAGTTCTCATTTTTTTGTTAGGATAGCTGAGTCAAATGAGATGCTTTGGTCAAAGAGAGGAGCTCATAAGACGTCTTCTCATGCTTCTGTCAAGGATGATCAGAGTTCTACCACAAATGAGAGAACTGTTGCAAAAGATATGTCACGGCTCAATGCCATAATAGATAAAGGGAATTTTGATGCCAATGTCTCTGGTGGAGTGGCAAGGAATACTGTTCAATGTCATTCTCTTGCTAATGGGGATGTAGTGGTATGTTCTACAAGTATCCTAGACTCCTAATATGTTTTTCTGGTCGTGTTGCTTCTTAGATAATTGGAGACGTTAGATTATTTTTCACACATTGATAGAATGGGAATTATGTCTCTACCTTGATGGTCATCCCGTCAAACCAAGCTTCATTCAAGTCCAAGCATGATAAGACGTGCTTTGGTCCAAAGATTGGTTGTCAGACTTGATTTTTTAGGGCCTTTGAGATCATGAACTACGCCTTGCGTGGGTGACATGCCTCTCCGCTATAATTCCTTACTTCCATTTTATGCTAACATGAATTATAGTAGCACCAGAATGGTTAGCACATATGCAATCTGCTTCTCCCCCTCTCTAGTAAAAAATTTCAACCCTTCATTACCCTACACAATGATCCTGTGGTAATTACTAACTTTTCCTAAAACATACATAGGAAGGCTTTTCTTTTAGTGTTATCATTGTCATGGTGTGCGCCGACCTCCAACTTACGCCAGAACTTCTGGAATCTGTACCTGTGATTTATTATCAGCATTGTATATGACATGCTGGATAGATTAACTACTGAAACTAGCTAGTTCAATTGGTCATTTTCATCCTGTTTCTTCTTTGGAAGGATGCAGGTTCTTCTCCAGGTGAATGTTGGCATTAATTTGTCAGAAGATCCTGTCCTTGAGATTCTTCAATTTGAGAAGCATCAGACCAACAATGTGTCTTCCCATAGCAGGGGTGATGTCCTTCAAGCAAATCAAGAACCTTGTGGGGAGCTATTGACTTGGTTGCTTCCCTTGGACAATACTCTTTCTCCACCAGCTCGTTCATTATCACCCACACCTTTGACCACCATTCCTGGAATTGGCAGTGCACCTCAAAGGCCCAACCTTGCAGGCACCTCTGGCTCTCAGCTCTTCTCTTTTGGCAATTTTAGAAGCTACTCTATGTCTGCACTTCCCCAAACTGCTGTACCACCAACAGCACCTGTCACAACACCTAGCTCTAAGCCAAAATTTGAACTTGAAGATTGGGATCGTTTCTCATACCAAAAATCCGTGAAGAACCAAAAGACTGGTAAAGAGGAACTTTTATCATTTAGAGGTGTCTCACTGGAACCAGAGAGATTTTCTGTTTGTTGTGGGCTAGAGGGTGTATATATACCAGGAAGAAGGTGGAGGAGGAAACTTGAAATTATTCAACCCATTGAGATTCACTCTTTTGGTGCTGACTGCAACACTGATGACCTCCTTTGTGTGCAGATAAAGGTGTAACCTCTGCCTCTAACTGAATTATGCTGTAACCAGTATTTTATTTCTTACAGACAACTTAATATTTTGTGATATGTTTTTTGAAATCATATGAGTTGGAGGATTCTATGCTAATGCTGGACTCACAAAAGTTGTGACTACAACTGCAGAATGTTACTCCAGCACATGTACCAGACGTTGTGGTGTATATAGATGCTATAACAATTGTGCTTGAGGAGGCTGTGAAAGGTGGACCCCCACAATCCTTACCCATTGCATCTATTGAAGCTGGAGATGAGCATAGTTTGCCAAATCTAGCTCTCAGGTTTTCCTCACGACACCTATCTTTTCGTCTCATTAATTTCTTGTGGTCATAGCATTTCTGTGATGGTCATATCCTTTTTGCAATTGGCGCAAATAATAAGTGAATCTGCTATTTAGGAGAGAACTTGTCTTGTAGGATTCCTAAACCTGTTATTCTCAATAATGCTCCTGTGTGTGCTCTAGAAGAACAGTGCATGCTGGAAAGAAAGATTTTGCCTACTCACTAAGGGCGTCTTTGGTAACGATTCTGTTCCACGAAACAATTTTTAATCAGAAATAATTTTTTCTGATTCTGTTCTTAGGAATAATTTTTGAACAAAAGAACACGTTTGATAACTCCACAAAATTTCTACTTGCGGGATAGAAATAAGTTTGGTAGGATTCTTAATTTTTTGTTTTTGTTTTTAATTTTTTATTACTTTTATTATATTTTCTTATTTTTCTCTTTTCTCTTCTCCTTCCTCGTCCTTTGTTGCCGGTCGCCGGCCACAACTGGGTGAGATTCGGCGAGCTTGCCTGGCTACAGCGAGCCTCAGCCTCACCTGATCTGAGCAAGGCCGAGCCTCGTCGGTGGCCAAGTGAGCCTTGCCAAGCCACCGGCGAGCCTCGACGTTGCCTAGGTGGTGCAAGGTCGGCCTCACCTCGGCCTGGCCACCGGTGAGGCTCAGCCTTGCCGGGCCACCTCCAAGTCCCTCGCCAAATCTAGGCGAGGTTGACCTTGCCCAGCCACTGGTAGGCTTGGGCTGACAAGCCTCGTCATGACTCGGTGTCCTCGGGGGCCGGCGACGTTCCGGTGAGGTCACCGGCCAAAAGGAAAAAGAAGAAAAGGAAAGAGAAGAAGAGAGAAGAGAAGAAAAAATTAGATTCTAGGAATTGTTCCCAAGAATAAGAAGTTATTTTTTTCTACTTCTTGATTCTATTTCAAATCTATTCTCTGGAACAAAAGAACGGAATCAATTATTCCCGGGAATGAAAAGAAACAGGCCCTAAGTGATAGCAGGCAGAAATGCTCTGTGGCTTTTCAAGCTTGTCTCACATTTTTCATTGAAGTAATGTGCATTCAGTCAAATAATTTTGACTGATAAGTTGTGCGGATCATTAGTAAATAGCCAAAGAGATGCCTATGCTGGCAACAAGGTTGTCATCTGGGGTACCTTGGGGCCACGGAACATTTTTAAGAGGTCAAACTGTGTCAAAACTTTTTCTACTTGTTCGCATAGGTAGTTTCAGTTCAGAGAAGAAATGGGCTCAGATTGAGGTAAGAACCCGTGATCTGCTGCCGTAGATTCAACCGAGGCTAGTGCTCCATAGATAGAGCTGCTATATTTTCTATCAGAGGATCACCTTACTGCCATTGCAAATTATTTTTCCCTGTCTGGTCGGCTGCAATGTAGGGCTTGCTCTTCCCTTTGAACCACCGTGGTACCAAACTTACAGTGAGATTGCATCTAGTGTCATTTCTCTTGACGCAATACAAAGACAACAATATGAAATATGGCTGGTTGGTTCAAAGTCTCAGGGGGGTTTGAACTAGCATGTGGACCCTTGATTGTTTCAGCTCTGTCCAGTTTAATAAAATATTGGCTTTCAGACTCTTTCAACTTTCACCATACTAATCTGGTCTTGCAAGTGAGAATATTTAAGACCTCTTTTTTTTGGAAAATGAAATGTCAGCAGGTTAAATAAAATTTAAATACTGCAATTTTTTTTTTAAATAATGATGTAAGGTTTTTGACATGCAGATTTGGGTAAGCGCTGATGAATTTCATTCAAATTACTACTTTTTTATAGATCTGTAGACCGATCCCCTTATGTAGAGTCAATGATTTTCATTGCAGGAGAGGTGAAGAGCACTCTTTTATTCTTAAACCAGCAATTTCCGCGTGGAAGAAGTTTAGTGCTCAGGATCGAAAAGGTACTCAGTCGTCACAGCTTATGGGCGGAACTGCATCTACTCTGCGTGTTTCCTCTAAAATTATAGAAGGGAAGAGCAGTCCTTCGGCATCTGATAACTATGCAGTAATGGTATCATGTCACTGCAACTACACGGGTACTTATCATGCATTCTGATTGATTTTGCTTCTCAAACTCTCGTTGAAATTTTAACTGCTTCGTTTATTTGAACTTCCTTTTCTTTTGCATATTTTATGTGCTCAATGCAGAATCAAGATTATTTTTCAAGCAGCCGACAAGTTGGCGACCCCGTATCTCGAGGGATATCATGATCTCTGTTGCTTCTGAAATATCGAGAGAATGTCCTGGACCAAATGGCATGGTTTCGCAGCTTCCTGTGCAGGTGTGACTTAGTCTGAGGAACTCTTTATTGAATCAACAGTTTGTTGACACTTACCTGAGTTATTCCAATTCCAGGTTCTAACACTCCAGGCCTCAAACTTGACATCAGAAGATCTAACTATGACAATTCTTGCACCAGCTTCATTTACTTCACCTCCTTCTGTACTCTCTTTGAATTCCTCACCCTCATCACCTATCAGCCCATATTTAGGGCTTTCTGAAGTTGCTGGAAAATACAGCAGTCATGCACATGGCTCTACAATGCAGAAGTCAAGTGCAGTGGCTCCTTCATTAGAAAATAAGAGCGATGTTCACAGTGAAACCAAATTAGTCTCTTTGAATGAGCAGGCTTCCCCGGTATCAGATGCTATTTCAACTTCTGGTTTCGGTTGTACACATTTGTGGCTGCATAGTAGAGTTCCATTGGGGTAATCCTTTAATACGCTTCTACTTTATTTCTTCCCATTATCAGTCACAGTGGTGATTGAAAGAGTCCTCACTTTAATCGCAGGTGTGTACCTTCTCAAACGACGGCAACCATCAAACTTGAATTACTTCCTTTGACTGATGGTATAATTACATTAGATACTCTGCAGATTGATGTGAAGGAGAAAGGTAACTTCATTATCTCACTCTCTTCTCGCCTTTTGATGCATGGGTTGTCCAAAAGAAAGCATAACTTGACCATTATGGCACCTTTACTTTGTGTTTGGCTGTACAATTGTTAGCATGTCTGGATAGGGCATGTTGCTTAATAACCAGACTTCAGGAATCTTGTGTGGAAAACAAATAGCACTGTATGGGTAGGTATAAGTCTTTGCAGTGGTGTAATGCATTTATCAGGTGCCTCTTGTTGCCTGCTTAACATTTGCTTAGCATCTACTATTACGGTTGGGAACTTCTTGGTAAGTGTTGATGTGAAGATTGAGTATACTCGTACTATATTATGTAGCTGTCCTCTGTCTTGCCCTTGGATTCAGATGGCTGAGACTTAAAGATCCAATCTATCTGCTTCTATCAAAATTCGCAGGTCTTACATACATTCCAGAGCACTCACTGAAGATAAATGCCACTTCCAGTATTTCCACGGGGATTATATAGAATCCATATGCTACAGACGGTTATTCTTTCACACCCCTTATAACTGAGTGAGAAAATTCAAGATTCCGTGCTGAGCCATCAGGCAGTTGCAGGGTGCGTTCACTTTCAATGTGTAGCCTGATGTGTCTCCTTGTTCCATCGGTGCTTTGGATGGTGTATCGCTGTGTTAAATTGAATGTGAAACTGAGTGCATTTTGGATGTATGGCTTGGGATCACTGAGTTGTATAGCAGGATATGAGGAGAAAAGCATTCTTTGTAATACCCCTTGGTGGGATAGGACTTGGCATTGTAGATGAACTTGAGAGTGCATGGATTTTTACCTCATTGAAGTAATATCTCGAGATACAGAATGGCAAATAGCAAAGAATGCTCGATTCTCGCCCTACTGCTTCGGATCTCCAGGATCTCTTCTTTTCAGTTGCTGGGCTTTTCCTCTTTATCCGCTCGGACCAGTCGCTGATGGGCAGTAGTGGCATATGCCCACGAATAATGGATGGAAAAAGGCTTGCGATCCGAGTGCTGTCGGCTGTCTATGGAGACGTGTGTTTTTCGTTGAGTTTTCTAAGGAGTAGAAGACCATTCTGCAATTATTAAGATTTATAGTTGCCTGATAGACTCATGTACATAGTGAATAAAGACCAAAATCAATGGTGAATCTCGGATGTTTTACAAAGTTATCACGTTTGTCGTACTATGTCACAGGAGTAAATAGCTGTTGCTCATCTATCACGCCCCTACTTATTATACTAAATCTTTTTTTGGTCATATATTCTAAACTAAATTGTTTATTAATCTGCATTTAATGTCGTTATAAATAGAGTTAATATTGTAAAAAATCACAAACTATATCCACCAGCACACAAGTACTTTTTGAATTTTTTTCTAGTATCACTAACAATCCTAAATTTTCCAATTTTGACACAAATATGCATAACTTCTTTTCCTGGATTTATATTAATGCAACAAATTTGCTATAGATAAAACTGAAATAGATGATATATATATATATATATATATTTATTACATGTGTATAGTTTAAGGTTTTGGTGGTATTTGCCTTATAAATATAGTCAAGCCACGAAATAAAGGATGTATCAGATTTTATGAGTGCGTTTGTTTTACAGAATTGGAAATGTTTGCTTAAAGTAATCAGTCAATGAACAATGCCTTTTCTATTATTAATAATAATGTATGCCTAAAACAATGAAAATAATTTTCTTTCATTAATTTTTTTTTGTAAATGATATAAGTGATTAAATTTTAAAAAATTAAATTATTAATTTTTCGGAGCCTAAGTAAAAATTAATTGCCCAGCGTTTCCCCTCGTTTGGGAGACGACCGCGGCTTCTTTAAGACCCATTAACAGTACGCAGAAACATCGAAGAGAAGAAGCGAAAGCGCGAGGTTCGTCTCCTCCGGCAGCGAATCGATCTTCTTCAACAACCGGGAGAGGGAGAGAGAGAGAGAAATGGCGTGGAGAGGGCAACTGTCGAAGAACTTGAGGGAGCTGAGGTTCCTCTTCTGCCAGTCCTCCCCCGCGAGCTCCTCCGCGAGGTTCGTGCTTCCTCTGCCCCGCCCGACCTCGCTCCGTATTTTCGCGAGAGTTCTCGTCGATCGTTCATGCTTCGCGATTCGATCGGTTTTGATTTCAGGTCGTTCGTGGAGCATAATTACAAGGAGCTGAAGACGCTGAACCCCAAGCTCCCCATCCTGATCCGCGAATGCCGTGGGACCGAGCCCCAATTGTGGGTCCGATACGGTAATGCTTCTCTCCCCGCCTCGCTCCCCTGGCATCGTTTGCTTCCATTCGGTTTTAACGTGATCGTGTCCTCAAGATTTCGTATTTCGTGAGTGTTGCCGCACGAGTGATTCGACTCGTCATTGGGTAAGATGAGGATCGGTGGGTGTGCATTGTACACTCTTTCCCAATTTTTGTGGATAAATAGTTCGGGGTTGCTAGATTAACGACTGGTGTACTTGTATTTTAGAGCGTGTACACGCTGAATTGGTGGGTCGGTGGTCAGAGTTTCGTGGTTAGAGATGGATTGGGGCATTGTTGGAGAAGAGAAAACCGACTAAGTTGTTATTAGGAAAGAGGGGCCAACGTGGTATCTTCGTGGGTCGTAGATTGGGGCATTTTGCGCGATGGAGTTGCTGCTGGCTTGCCATTACATTTGTAAATGTGTTTCCTCTTCTGAGTGATTTTACGGGTTGCACTGCCTTGGGGCGCCTCTTGTTGAAATCTATATGTTACACAAGAAAGGAGATTAGAATTGCTCCCCATTTTGCTGTTGGTACTTGGTACGCTTATTATGTTTCTCTTTTCCAAATGCAAGCTGATTCAGTTGGATATCTGAGGGAACTTAGGGCATCTGTCTGGTGCCGAGTTAGTTCTACTTGTTGGTTATTTTAGTTTGTAGTGAAATGTCATGGAACTTGAAGGTCATTAATGCTACAGATTATGACTTGGAGTACTGTGTGGAATTTCAAAAGAAGCTAGGAATGTGTTAATGATTGGCCTAATAAGTACCTTACTTTTTGCTAATTGTCTATTGGCGGTTGATACTGTGGAGCAACTTAACTAGGCGGATTCATGGAGTTGTTGGTTACAACCTTTGAAGTAGCTGAACCAATTTTTGAAGTTACTACTGACCATTAGCAGTTTCTTGGAAAGATAGCTCCCAAGTTTTTCCATGTATGAGGTAGAAATCTGTCAATTTTAGTCATTTCATCCTGCAGAAGCTTTTCTGCAGTTGGGTTTTCTCTCCATCCTTAGTCTCACCTATATGTGCAAATATGAAACTGCATTTACCAAAGTTGTGTGAGCTTTGATGTCTCATCTTCCCTCTTTCTCCTTCTCCATGAACCTTTTGCCATGCATTGGATGAGACTTTTAAACAATAACGTGATACCCCATCTTAAATTTCTTTTTTGCTTTTCAGTTGGATTATTTGTGTGCATAATCAAAACATGTAGAGAACAGGCTGAAAGAGATGGTTATCTCTAATCATGACACGAGGATGAACTTCAATCTGCTACTGTTATCCTCTAATCAGTAATGGTGGTTTGCCTACTATAGGATTTCTGTGAATCCCATGTGTTGCCCAAATTTCATGCCATTCTATGTCAAGCTTGTAGTTTCCAATGTGTTCTTGTATTTAAGTGTGCAGCTTGTTGGTTTATTGATGTTGTGAAACAAGTTTGGGCACGCAAAGCAAAGAAGTACTCTCACAGTGTGTCGAAGTCCCTCTTTTTAATTGTCATTTGAAGTATGATGAACCGTGCATTAAGAGAACATGGTTTCAATCTCAGTGTAGAGGAGGTATGCCATAGACACAACCAAAAGGAAATTGGAAAAAATTAAATTTAGTCAGACAGCCTATTCATCCATTATGGAACTATGAAATCTGCTTTTTTGAGAAAAGCAAAGATGACAATTTTGCTTTTATGATAAAAGTTTTAGCTTAGTATGTTAATTATCACTCCTAATCAGCACATCTTATGATTATAATTTTAGCTTTCTAATTGACCCCTGTGATGTACCAGCTATAGGTGCCCGAGTACTATACAAAGGAAGTTTTGTCATAATCTTCTGTTTGTGTTCCTTTCTCTTCTTGCCTCAGTTGAGTGTTCCTGTGAACCATTAACGTATGTGATTTCTTGTTTAATTTAGACTTTGGTGTGGAGAAGGGCATACGTTTGGAAGGTTTGAGCGAGGAGCAGATATTCAAGGCGCTCAAAGAATTTGCAAAAGTGTAGCCTGATAATTTTGGTTGCGCTATCCTGAATGAAATAAATCATTTTCTGTGGGACCATCCTGTTAACTATTTGTCCTTTCTGGGATGATTTCCGGTTGTTGGAACTTTTCTGTTATTTATCTGTTTGCAGAATCAATCTGAACATCTGCTGTGAGTTCAACAGATATGGAATATGGCTAATTGCAAATGGTCTTTTGGGGTCTTAAGCTTGGTCGATGGTCATGATTTAAGTGCAGCTTGAACTTGCTTGTCATTTGAATTCTCTCTCTTATTTACTAAGGTAAAGCTGCTTGGCCTGTCCTGCCAAATTCAGCGAAAGTAGCTTCTCAAGGATGAACGTGTGATGTACTACAGCTCCTTGAGGTTATTAAGCAAGTGCAGCCTTTTCAACCTCCGCTGAGGAGCCTAACGAAGAGTGTGAACCCGCATAGATTAATTTAGTTTTTTTTAGCGTACAAGGGATGCATCGCAGGAAAATGCAATTCGCCAACGATTGAGAGTAGAATCGTTTTAGTTCCAGCTTTTTTCAGTAGATGGCAAAGCAACAGGGGCAAAAGGGCTTCGAACTGTCTTCCTGCCTCATTTATCTCCGAACCGTGGACTTACTATGCTACGTCACGGAAGAGCAATGCTAATGTATTCGTGTACGGAGATGTTCACCAGATCTGACTTGACTAACACACGACATCTTTGTATGTGGATCAATTGGAAGAATGACACAACTGATTCTTGAACTTTAGTCCAATCTGCAATCTAGTCCTTGAAAATGCTGTCTTTGAACTAATGTTCAATGTGGTTCCTAAATTTGTGATACATGTTCAAATTAGACTTTGGATTCTATAAAAATGTTTACTGCTATTCTTCCATTCATTTAAGTTCAAGGATCGTATTGAATATTTTCATATAGTTTATGGACAAGTTTGAAAATGTACAAAAAATTTAGGGATGACATTCAATAAAGGGAAAAAACCACCAAAAACCCCCAACTTTGTCTCGAGTGACAGATTTACCCCAAACTTTGTTTTGTGACGTGAAAAATTCCGAAGTTTGCTAACTGTGACATATTTACCCCAAACTTTTATTTGTGACACAAAAACCCCGAACTTTCATTTATGTGACACATTTACTCTAAATCATAGGGGCATTTTGGTCTTTTTACTTTTAAAAACTTTTTTTTTCTTTTTTCTTCTTCTTTCTTCCCTCCGCCGACTCCGCCATGGCCGGCGGAGGGAAGCCTCGCGTCGGGCGGTCCTCGCGATGCGGGCGTGCCCTCGTCGGTGTCGGGCATGGGACCCTCGCCGGATCCGGCGAGGGCACCCTTCGCCGGCATAGGCGAGGGCGGCCCTCGTCGGTGTCGGGCGAGGGCCTCCCTCGCCATCCGGCACCCATCGCTAGGCCCTCACCGACGTAGGCGGGCGGCCCTCGTCGGCGTCGGATGAGGGCCTCCCTCACCGATCCGGCAAGGGCACCCTCGCCCGACGCCGGCGGCACCGGTGCCGGCGTTGGGCGAGGGAGGCTGCGTCGGGCACCCCAAGGGCCGCCCTCGCTCGACGCGAGGGGGCCTAGCCACGCCCTCGCCCACCCTCGCCGATGCCGGCGAGGGCGGACGTCGGCTTCCCTCCGCATGGCTCGCCATGGCCGGCGGAGGGAAGAGAGAAGAAGAAAAAAAAAATAAAAAAATAAAAAGAAAAAGAAAAAATAAAGAATAAGACGAAAATACCATTAATGGGGTAAATGTGTCACGGTTTGCGAAAGTTCGGGATTTTTCACGTCACAAAACAAAGTTTGGAGTAAATTTATCACTCGAGGCAAAGTTGGGGGTTTTTGATTGCTTTTTCCCTTCAATAAATTAAAAGTTCAGGAATTATATTGAACAAATTGAACTAAAGTTTATGGACTATTTATGTAATTATTCTTAGATCAATTAGGCCTACAAATACCTAGAATTTTAGGCTGGACAGGAGTGTGATCAAGTGGGTCGACTACAAGGAATTGGTGGAGAAATTTCATGTTATATATGATAATCCTTCCAGCACTCAAGTTTGTCAAAAGGAAAAAGGGTGGGTTTTCTCCTTTGGAATTCCCATTTATCTCAAGAGCTCGCAACGAGAGAAACTCCACTTTTATCGTTATCTTAAAAGAACTCTCAACAACCCCAAACTAAACAGTAATCCGGGCTCGCCATCGA
Organism: Eucalyptus tenuipes; assembly: GCA_014182365.1. Lineage (NCBI taxonomy): Eukaryota > Viridiplantae > Streptophyta > Magnoliopsida > Myrtales > Myrtaceae > Eucalyptus > Eucalyptus tenuipes. Next base: position 29,665,799 of record CM024538.1, on the reverse strand, counting down.
CGAATAATTCTAGGAAACGAGAAAGTGCTCCGGAAATGTTGTCCTCTTTCTTCTCTTTGCGACAGCACAGTCGGTCGGTCACCATCCCTAGAAACAAAAACTCACAGGCTCCTGGAGTTTCTGATCCTAGGAAATGCCAACATCACTTTTCTGTTTCTTTCTCCTCGCTTGTTTGCCTGCCAGTCTTGATTGATCAAAGGAAATCTATGCAAAAAACAAAGAAAACAGAGAAATCGAACAGCGTCCCTTTGGAGGGGTATATAACTCTTTACTATTCTCTTATGCTCCCTAGGGATTTTAGATGAACCAATGATTAGTGCACCATGTGATAAAACAGGATAGGGTAAGCCATTCGACTGAGAAACCGAGCAAGATATTCTTGTGCATGCTTCCTTCTTCCCCGGAGATGACCCTTTGGGAGAATATGTGATGGCTGTTATAGTACTTACACAGAAGGATAAGACACAAAAAAAAGAAAAAGAAAAAAGAAGGAAGAATAGAAAAAGACTTCATTGATTTACATATGACGCACATTGTCATTGGATTCAAAAAATTACGCGATGAGTCCTAAATCCATTGTAGAGATATCAAATTAGTTCAAAACTTTTCAATTTTACTAATTTAGTCATAAATCTTTGTGCAAAATTCTAATGTAATTCCTTTAGACAATTTTTTCAATTGAAATCGATGACATGATGGTCCAAAACGGCCACATCCTCCATTTTCAACGAAACTTAGTCGGAAGGATTACATTGGAATTTATTCAACACTAAACTCAAAAGTTTAGGACTAATTTGATATCCGTATAATAAGTTTTACGCCAATTGGACAATTTTTCCATTAGATTGCCATTGGAACTTTTGAGCTCCTGTTAACCTCTCTTAGACAACAGAGGGGAGAGAGACAGCACGAGGCTCACATTTCCCTCGACCTCTTATTAGAGAAGATTATAATTGATGGGTTATAAATATCGAAAAGTCGCCGACGTGCATTATCAATGAAAAAGAAAGCGTCAACTTTCTATATCGGTAATCCACCAATCAGAAATTTGGCTACAAGAAATACCTCCTCTAAGTTTGAGAGATAAGATTATGGCATCGGGTTCAACGGGCAGTTGTGGAGTTCGAACGCTGGCTGGCACCAGCAGTGGCTGCTAGTGCCCGTGGAGGCACGTCAAAGCCCTCGTCTCCAACCGTGCACGTTTTGTCCCCAGTTGCCGCAGGTTTCATCGACGCTCCCATTTGTCTCCACCCGACCAATCATAGTATGTACAAAAAATAAGGAGAAACAACAAAAACACCGGAATCATATATATATATATATACACCTCCATGTATGTTCGGTCATCCATTGCAAGAAGCAACAGCAGCAAGGAAACAAGCAAGACGGGACTCAACACTGATCCGAGACTGAGAGTGCCGAGAAGGAAGATACTATGTCAGCGGAGAGTATTATCGTGGTGAAGTCCGAGTTGAGCATGGGAGTGAGACGACCATTGTGCATGGTGGAGTGCGACCCCACAAGCATGGTCACAGGCGTGTCAAGAGGAGGAGGAGAGTTCACGTCAATGGTGGCAGTTCTGCTGCTGCGGGAGTTCTGGCGGCAGGAGATGATGAGAAGAAGCATCACGAGGTCAATGGAGTTGTTGCCGCCGCAACTAATACCGTCAAGAGGAGCTCCAAGTACCGGGGCGTAAGCAGGTCGAGCTAATTATTCGTGTGTGCAGATTAATATCTGTCTTTTGAAGCATGATGAGTTCTTGAGAAAAATACACTTCCACGCCTGTCTTGTTGTATACTTCTAACGCTGTATGTGATCAAACGTGTGATAATTGCCCATGATGGCTTTGGAAGTCTGCTTGACAATAAAATTATACGAACTTATGCACTTTGATCCATGTATGCTTCATTCTTCCTTTTGTTCCCTAGAGCTCATGATTCTTTGCCTTAAGAACTAGAGCTGAGTCCTGACGATGCACCAGAAAATGTCAGATTCACATTCAAATCACATTAGGGCCACATTGCCATTGTTTTCTATAGCGGAAGTTGGTAGCTCTCTATTTTTAATTCTTGTAAGTGTTAGTTGAGACATGAAGCTAAAAGTACATTGTTTCTTAAGCAGACATAGATGGACGGGGAGATATGAGGCTCATTTGTGGGACAAAGGGTGTTGGAATCCAACACAGAGGAAGAAGGGAAAACAAGTTTATCTTGGCGAGTGCTTCGTCCATCCACTTGAATGTTTACTGGTCCATTACTTTCTTTCAGTTGGGTCTTTGTTCATGGAGTATCTGACATATCTGGAACGGTGGGCTATGCAGGCGCCTACGATGAAGAAGAATCTGCTGCGAGAGCTTATGATTTGGCAGCACTCAAGTACTGGGGAAGCTCAACCTTCACTAATTTCCCTGTAAGAGAAAACTTTAGAAGGATCAGCTTAACTTGCATGCATCCTTTTTCCTTCCTAATTTGGAAGTTTGAATTGGGAAAAGGAAAATGATCATTTGGTTGCAACTCTTGTCGCCTCCACAATTGCAGATATCAGATTATGAGACAGAAATCGAGGTTATGAAAAACATGACTAGAGAGGAATATTTGGCTTCGCTAAGAAGGTAATTAGCCCTTCAGCGGAATAAGTCAACCCAGTTCCTTTCATATACTTAGTTACCTATAACGCGAATCGATCTCTGAATGTACAGACGAAGCAGCGGTTTCTCAAGAGGTGTATCGAAGTACAGAGGAGTTGCAAGGTAATCAAGAGCACTTTGATTTGCCTCACGGTGCTCTCTGAAGTTTGCAATGAATTCGATAAATCAACTACTACTTTAGTTCGAGGAAGTTTAAGTAATCATGGTATGTGTTCTTGGATGATGAAATTGCAGGCACCATCACAATGGGAGATGGGAAGCAAGGATAGGCAGGGTGCTCGGAAATAAATATCTCTATCTGGGAACTTACAGTTGAGTGTCGCAATAAAAAAATTTCCTTCATATTCTTCTGGAGGGCATTTTGATCTGACTGCTTTTGCTATTCTTCTGCCCTTCTGCAGGTACACAAGAGGAGGCTGCTCGTGCATACGATATTGCAGCAATCGAATACCGAGGGATCAATGCAGTGACCAACTTTGATTTGAGCTCCTACATAAGATGGCTGAAACGAGGACCAAATAATTCTCATGCTCCCCAGAAGCCTCAATTAACCTTGCACTCTGAACCTGCATCGACCTCCTCGAACCACATCCAAGGGGAAGAAGAATCCAAGCCGTCCATCTTCTTTCGCTCCAACTCTTTCGTGTTTGATGATCTCACTGCTCCAATGAAACAAGAGGCGAGCACAAATGCAGTTTGTGGCTCCACCAACTCGACTTCTCCAACTGCACTAGGACTGCTGCTCAAGTCGTCGGTATTCAGAGAGCTAGTTGAGAAGAATCCACATTCCCTTGACGAAGAAAAGGAGGACCCTACGAAGGGTCTCATGCAGGCGGGGGGTGGGGACAATATCAGAGGCGGCTTTGGCAATGAGATTGGAGCTTCCCCTTTCATGTTTACACCTATTGGAGAGAGTGAGAGTTTGCCTGGTTTGGAATCAAGGGAAAGTACGATGCTTGTGGGCAATAGAACAGAGCCATGGAGTTGGCAGTAAATTAACATCTCTCCGTGCAACCACACGCTAACCGCTGTGTGCTTGCTGTATCGATTGACTCGAAGCATTCTCTCTCTCTCTCTCTCTGTGCACGTGCAGCTGAGCCGGTGCCGCAGTAGCATTTGGTTCCGATAATAAAAAATGAAAATGCATTTAGAGTCCGTTCGTTTCGTGGAAAATATCGTGTTTCCGAAAAATTTTTCCTAAAAGTCATTTTCCAGGGAAAATGACTATTTTTCGGTGTTCGGCCGAAACCTAAATTTTGAGTGGAAAATATTTTCCACCGTTCGTTAGCTAATTTAATTGTTTGGGAAAAATTATCAAAAATTGAATTTTAATATTTTTAATTGACCAAAAAATTAGTTTTATATTTTTAGATTTTTTAAAAATGAATTTTTAATTATTTGTATTTTTAAAAAATCGAAATTTTTTTATTTTTATTTTTTTTCCTTCCTCCTTCCTCCTCCTCCTCCTCCCGCCGCATGCCCGACGCACGGCTAGCTGCCCGGCGGTCGACCAAGACAATGGCGCTAGATCCGGTGAGCTCCGGTTTTGCTCGACAAGGTGCGAGCTCGCCGGACCAAGAGCCGGTCGCCGGATCGGGAGCCGAGCTCCGCCACTTGGGCGATCGGGCAAGGCCCAAGCCCCGCCCGGCTCGAGCTCGCGTAAGGCCCGAGCTTCGCCTAGGCGAGAGCTCCGCCCGCCCGATTTGTCGCTTAACAAAATGACTATTAATTTTTAGGGAAAAAGCCAAAAAAACCCCAAACTTTGCCTCGAGTGACAAATGTGACGTGAAAAACCCCGAACTTTGCAAACCGACACATTTACCCCAAACTTTTATTTGTGACACAAAAAACCCCGAACTTTCATTTGTGTGACATATTTACCCTAAATCATAGGGGCATTTTCGTCTTTTTATTTTTAAAAACTTTTTCTTTTTTTTTTTCTTTTTCTTCGCCGGCGGAGGGAAGCCTCGCCGGCGTCCGCGGGGCGCCCGACGCCGGCGAGGGCACCCCTCGCCCGACGCAGCGAGGGCGGAGTCGGCGAGGGCTCCTCGCCGGAGCGCGGGCGAGGGTGCCCTCGCCCGACGCCGACGAGGGCCGGCGTCGGGCGGGGGGTGCCCTCGCCACCCTCGCTGCGTCGGGCGAAACTTTGGCGAGGGCACCCCGCTGCTCGGGGGGGCTCGGGTGAGGCTCGAGGCCCCCCGACGCAGCGAGGGCGGCCCTCGCCGGCGTCGGACGAGGGACTCCTCGCCCGATGAGGCTCGAGCTCCACCGGCGAGGGCCGCCCTAGCGCCGGCTCGGGCGAGGGCGACCCTCGTGAGAGCTTCGCCTCGCCTGATTTGACACTTAAAAAAATGACTATTAATTTGACACTTAAAAAAATGACTATTAATTGACACTTAAAAAAATGACTATTAACTTTATGATATGACCTTGTATCATAAAGCTTCTAGTCCTTGCAGTTTGTCAAAACTGGCAAATTTATAGGACAAGTAAAACTAAAAGCTATTTGAAATTTGCAGGAGTGGTTTTTCTGTATTGTTAAATGTTTATTAGTTGAATAATTATTGCTTGCTTACTTAGCCAAAAGGGAAAAAAACACAATGTACTCCATGTCCACAACTAAGGATAAGACACTAAGCAATTAAGTATATACCGTATATAAGGTCACAGATCGGGTTTTTTCAGTGCAGCAAGCTATGAGCGGAATCTTTAACCGAATATGGTAAGAAGTGCCACATCGAATAGAATGTGAAGAAACCGGGATGGGGTCGTTGGGTGATCAAATGCTCATGGCCAAGGTCAAAGTCCTCCATTCCACTTTGGTGGTGCGTTGGCCTTCAGGACTGCTCGTTGTAGCAGTGCCTACGTCCTACCTTTTGGCAGCGGGGCCCCGCATTCGTCAATAGCGTCGCCATCCACACGCTCATCATCCATTATTCTAAAGCTCGTGTCTCCACAAGAATCGCCAAGTTGCGAGGGTTTTTGCAGAGATGAACAGACGAAACATCATCCTCACTTGGACAACCGTGACCAAAGCATATATTTCAATCCCGGATTTGATGCATTGATTGATGGTGATGTTCTTGTAAAGGCGCGAGTTTCGCTGCGGCTAGACAGATAGTTGTGCCCGGTACTAGGGTTAAGACAAGGGTTTGCATGCCATCGCATGATGCTTTGATTAATTAGGATGCTCTTGTTTTGTTTTGTCGAGCCATTTGATGGCGGGTTACAACCTCGGGACAAATGGAGGTTTGATTGGAAGCCGAAGGCCTTAGTTTTTTCGTTGCTGACTTGGTCAAATTAAATGGAGTTGTCGTGTTTTTTAAAGTTGTTGACTTTGTGGGAAGTGGAGAGAAACCCAATTTAAATTGTGATGCTGCGATTTACCCCATGAAAGAAAAGTCACAAATGTGTAAACATTATTTACACCAATCGCAGTTGGACCACAAGAAACGGAGACTTCATTAGCTGGCCAATGAAAAAAAGAAAACAATAGGCTTAAAGTTAAGCAATTAGCAACAACACTTTCCTCGTTTGTGTTCAGGAACAGAATTGATGTTAATAAAATTATGCTGAAAAGGCGAAGTGCCTAAACTACATAACAGAAAGATGCATTTGTTACTTGGTCATTGGCAATATCCAATCAACAAAAATCAGCAATTCGCGATAATTTCTAAGGTCAATTTCGCCTTTACGAATTCAATACCGCACACATGAGAACTGAGCTTATCAAATCAGAAAACTGTAGGAGAACATTCAAACGATATCATCACACAAATAAACTGAAATATTGTACTATACAATATGTCAAGAACAATCCTTGATCCGTGACTTGAACCGAATACTTGGCATCGATCCTCACACCGGACAATGCTTAGAACCGGCATGCCTCAATGCCGATCCAAGACCTTGAGGCTTGGGTATACCTCACTTTCGTGAAGATCCTAAGGTTCGATGGACCTTGGCCTTGACCCAGCGTGAACATACTTCATGTCGTGAATGACCCTTAGTTCGTGGCTTGATTCAATTGCTAAGCACAAAGTCCCCGTACCAATGAAGACATTAAATCGACACTCTTTAATGCTTTATCAAGACCTCATGAGTTTAGGCGATCCCCGTACCAATCAAGACTTGGAAACGGCATGCCTCAATGCCAATCCAAGACCTTGCAACTTTGAGCGATTCCTGCACCGTATGAGACTTGGAATCAACATGCTTTAATGTTGATCCAAGGCCTCGTGGCCTTAGGCGACCTTTCCTTACGTTAAACTCAACCCGAGCAAACCTCGGCCTTGTTCTAGGTGTGAACAACTCAAGCACATATTTAAGCACAAACATGAGCAAACCATGCAAAAGATCCAATATCCCATCCACGGCTTGAACGGGTGAGCACCTAACTAGACTAACAATGGATTCTACCGCCCTAGAAGAGAAATAGGATCTTATTTATTTAGATGAATCTCGAGAAAGGAAGGGCGGGCAGCTTGGTGAGGGGTGGCGGTGCAAGGTCAAGAGAAAGGAAAAAAATAGGAGAATAGCATGTAAATGGCAAGAGAGCTCAAATGGTGTGAATGGTCTAAATGAACGAGGGGCTTATCCTTAACATGTCTATCGTGGTCACATTTTATATTCCATATAAAATAGTAATTCTATCAAAACTTGTTAACCCTTCATGTCATTATGATACCTCTTCGAAGAATTTTTGACTATTTTTAAATTATCATTACTTCATGTGAACACGACACCGCCATTAATGAAGTGTGGTGGACTTGTGGGCAGTAGCTGCGTTGCCTAGACTAAATTGATTTTTAAGTCTCTTTCAAAAAGAAAAAGAAAAAGAAAATCTTTTGCATTCATTGAAAATTGAAGTAAAAACAACAAAACTACTCGAGGAACAAATGTTTTCGTAATGAAATAATGCAATTTTTTTTTATTATAAGAATTTGACCCCAAACATAAATTTGTGTTGTTCGAGGTTCCAATTATTTGGATATGGTTCCGGCTTTTAGAATGGGAACGGAGTGTACCCCAGAGATATCACCCCTACTTAGCTTGCCTTTCATGTTTTAAGATTGTCAAAACATATTTGCTTGGATTAAGTTTGTCATTAATTCTTAATTGTTTCACAAGGCCCAAGACATGGAAGAAACAGAGAGAGATCAAGGCCGATAGTGAAAGGGCGATGGCCAGGACCAATTCAAGGGGCAATGCTTTTATATAAGGCCTGTAATAGGAGTTACTTGTCTCAGCTCGTGGCTGCTGCCTGCGAATTCCAAGCGATTATAGATATAGATGCAAAAGATTTCAATATCGTCTCTGGTGGGAAACAATGAACATGGCATGTTCTTTTGCATTTTCTCTTCCTTTCTTTTAGTGGAAGTAAGTCTTTCGCAATAGTTGACAACTTCGAAAGTTGATGTTTCCGAATAAGAACAAAATCAACAACAAAAATCAAAGTCACATGTAAATTCCAACACAATACAAAGTCTCATGTAAATTTGAATACAATTCAAAATCACATGCAGTATGATGGAACAATGACATTTTCAATTAGGGGTCAAATTCTGCCATTATCGGCAAATTTGGTCCTTAGATAATTTCCTTTGAGGGGCGGCTCCCAGGCGAAACTCAAGTGTGACTGACTTTCTAACTTATATTAGTGAAATGTTTCAAGTTTCGTCAGATAAACAATTTACCTCGTTTCGGTTGTTTGTGCCTAATCCATCTATCAATTCGCAAATATCCTATTGATATGTGGAAAAAAGATTGAGAATCCAATGTCAAATCACAAATTAGTGGAGTGTTAGACATCTAGAGTGCCAAAACTTAACACGGAGAGATACTTAAGTACCAAAAGTTAGGAAAGTGACACTTAAGTACCAAAATCGGAGTAAAATGGATCATTTAAATGCTAATGGCGAGAAAATCCGACCAAAATGTAAATGTGGTGATTTTTCGACTAGGTAAGTGCAAAACGACATCGTTTTGCATGTTGACGTGGCTAGACAAATGCAAAAACAATGTCGTTTTGCTTATGATGTGGTAAATAATTAATATAAAAATTAATAAAATTAAATTTAAAACTAAATTTATTAAATCATTTAAAAAAATTAAAAAAGGTGGGAAAGGAGGAGGCAGCGATTAAGGGTGGGGAGCTTTGGCCGGGGTTGCCGGGCCGTGGCCGTGGGTCGGCGACCCCACCCAACCGGCGGTGAGGGCCCACAAGCCCTCGCCCAAATCTGGGGCGAAGGTTGCGACCCTCCCCGGATTTGATGAGGGTTGGCGGCCCTGCCTAGTTGGGCCCTTCTCGGCGACGGTGGGGAGGCGGTGGCAGCGAGGGCTCAACCCTCAGCCGCCTTCTTCCTCCCTCTTTAAAAAAAAAAAAAAAAAAATATTTATTTTTTATATAATTTAATTTAATTAATTTTTAAATTACATTTCAAATACGGGCCAAAACGACGTCATTTTTGCGTTTTTTTGCTAAGTTAGCTCTTTGACAAGCCACATAAGCGAGAAAAATAATAAAAAATTGCCATGTAAGCTTTCTAGTGAGGTTCGCCAGAAATAGTAGTTAAGTGTCACACTTTTTAAAAAAAGTGGCATTTAAGTGTCATTTTCCTAATATTTAGTATTTAAATGTCCATTCGTGCCAAGTTTTGACACTTGGAGTGTACTTTTTCCGAAAAAGTTGTCTAAAAGTGAATGGTGCACATATTAAAGGAACCTGTATTATAGTTTTGCAAATTTATGTCAACAAGACACATACGAAATCCACATAATTTTCTCCATCAAACACCAAATTTATTAAGTGGATGTCTATGCAATATTCCATTGAAAAAATTAATGAAATGATGACATTTAACATATTTAAATATATTTGGAGTCTAATTATTCAAAATGAAAGTTCTAGAATGACATTGTACATAAGTTAAAAGTGATTCAATTGAATCAATTGAAATTTCAAGCATGACAATGCATGATAATAAAAGTTCACAGACTATAGGATCATTATTCCTTCTAGTGATAGAAACTACATGTTTACATCTTGATTTAGATAAACTAAATGGCAGCCTACATCGGAGGAGAATCTTCTTCGCAAGGACATGTCAGCACATTTAACACGGTCGCCTTTTCAGGTTAACTACTTTCAAGGAACGAGACACCTTGTCATTCGTTGCGAACCCGAGATTCTCTCTCTCTCTTATTTCCAATCGAAATGACGCTGTGGACTTAGCATCGGTTCTGACGGTAGTAGTCCGAATGAGACGAACCAGTCAATTCCGAAAGGCAACGAAATGGGAAGACCATGCATCAAGCGTGCAGAGCGGTCGACCAGATGCGGTCGGGGGCGTATGCGATGCATGCAGCCTCGGTGGTCCCCACCCCGCGGAGGAGAGGAGTCATCGCGCCCGCCTGCCGTGCATTGCATTTTGCACGGTCTGTGACGTGCGATGCCGGATCGGGTGCGCCATCGGGTGCGCCATCGGGTGCGCAAGTGGAGCCAAGAGTTTTGGTGGCGTGATCGTGGAGTGGATCCCGCCGCGTTGTTAGGGAGGGGAGGATCTTTTGCTTTTGATGATGAGGACGATAATGCAGGGGCGCCCCCTTCTCTTCTATGGCCGTTGGTTTTGGCTTTGGCCTTTCGGTGCCGCGAAAAATGGTAGAAAAGGGGGCCACTCGAGGGTCGAGCAGGATGGCGGAGCCACTTTGCTTCGACGGCGACGTCGCCAAGTGGCGATCTTTTTCGTATGGCTTCTCCAGAAGAGATTCCGTTCCTTGATCCCCACGCATTCCAAAGTTTGTCCTACTTTGTATATCTTTGACTTAAGAAAAGATTCGTTCGTGGAGGAATGATGATGGGCACGTTTGGTTCAGCTTTATGAAAGGAATGCAAATGCTAAAAGTCAAAGTTATATAGAGAAATGCAAATTGTGTTTTGTAAAAACTCTTTGTAAAAGACTTTTAAGTTCAAGTTGCGTTTTGTTAAAAAACTTTTATAATGAGTTCAAGTCACCGGCGACCGTCGGGCGACTTTTGGCAAGGCCCGCTTGAGGTTGGATGACCTCGGGCGATGGTTGCCAAAGGTCGCGTGACCCAAGCGGCGGTTGCCTTGTTTGCGCGCCGCCTGGTTCGAGTGACCCTCACTTGGGTTGCACGCTCGTCGGAGGTCGCCATGTCGCCCGACCTTGGGCAACCTAAACCAACGGCCACCTGCGCCAGATCTAGCTTGCCGGCGGCCGTAGCCCTTTGCCAGACCGGCTATGGGTTTGGGTCATTTCCATGCGTATGTGCGTTCGTGCAGAACTGCAAGTCGTTCGAGTTATGTTCATGTCGTGGCCCTGTCGCAAATGATGTCGGAGCACAAAGCATGCCTCCTGCATGTACCAAAATGACAGGTTGTGCGTAATGGATCCCGATATAAGGTGCCGTATTTTCCTTAATCCCTGGTTGGAGGAAAAGCTCTCCTTATTTAATTTTATGATTTGAGGGTCGAGAAATAGGGAATTGTGCTAGGCTGGTGGGTAAGAAGTAAACCCAATGTTTTCAGCTGCCACCAATCACACATACCAATTAGTCACACATGAACCACATTGCCTACTCCTCAAAACCGAAAAAGAAGGAACAGACGTGGAGAGTGTACAGAGTTTGAAAAATGGGGCATGACATGTAAGTTTATATGTGTACCAGTGAAGTCAGCGGCGACCTTGCCATTACAGAACCTCCCGGCGGGCTGGTGCTTGATGAAGTCCCGGCCATATGGAGGGAAGTTTGCCTTGACGATGGTAGAGAGGTGGTTGTTGTTGCCCGTATCCACCACCGAGTCCCCGAACACGAACATGGAAGGCACCAGAGGCTGCCCGTCGACCACCACACGCAGCATTGTCACCATCATCACTCCAAGCGAACATGACACACCTAAACGACGGGATAAGCCCATTGTCTTCAACACTCAAGAACACATGCGGACATCGCGGAGAACTTATGATCAGCTATATTGAGGAAAAGTGTTGGACACTATATAAGAGAGTGAGAGCGTTTGGAAGAAGCTGATAAACCGCGCGAACAGGTCTAAGGCGAGAAAAAGAAGGGCAAAGAAATTGTTGGAGGTTGAAAGTGCATGTGTTGCAAGAAATTAACCTGACGAAATCTCCAAGCTTTAGACTCACGCATACCTTCTTCTTTAATGGTCTTAGGCCTGGTCTGACCCAATTAATTAAATAAATTTCTGGTCTAGACCGGCAGATGATTGGTGGCCATCATATGTGGAACCTCGTTGACATGACATTATTGTGCTAGAAAACTTGCAATCCTAATGGAAGAGGTAACTTTCCATGTGAGTTCATCTTGAAGGTCTTAATCACATTTCGTCCCCGACTATACAAAGAGTAGAAAGAAATAAAATTTGAAAGAAAATTACATTAAGACAAGGAAAGAAAACTCAACTTTCTATAGTCATATTTTGTAGTTTTATTGATCAGAGAAAAGACAAGATCATCTTCTATTAGTGGTATGGAGGCGTCGAGCCAAATTCCTCGGAATAAAAAATGAACAAAAATCTGTTGAATAACTTTTTTGTTCTTGGAAATTGATTTGAAACAAAATCAAGAAAAAAAAAAGTTACTTCTTTGTTCCCTGAAACAACTCTAGAATCAAGCATTTTCTTTCTTCTTTCTTCTTTCTTCTTTTCTCTTTTCTTTTCCTTCCTTTTTTTTTCTTCTTTTCCTTTTCTACTTCTTCCTTTAGCCGATCGTCAACCTTGGCTATGGCCAACGACCTCACTGAATCATCGACGGCCTGAGCCTCTCTAGTGGTTGGGCAAGCTCGGCCTCGTCGGGCCACCGTAAGGTTGGCGTCACTTGACCAAGGCAAGGCCAACCTCATGGTGGCTTGGCGAGGTCAAGCCTTGCCAGTGGCTTGGCTAGCCTAGCCTTGCTTAGCCACATTGAGGTTCGGTCTCGTCTATTGTTGGCTATGCCTGAGGCCAGCGACCAACTAAAGGAAGAAGATGAAGAAGAAGAAGAAAAAAAAAAAGAAAAAAAAAAAATGTAATAAAATCATTTAAATTTTTTTTTTTAAAAAAATATAAGTTGCAAAAAGAATGTCATGTTAAAAGCATTTATATTCTGGTCGCCTTCATATGCTTAGAAACTCATCAAGGGAACAAAATCAGAAAAAAAACATATCGGACCAAAAAAATTTTTCTAATAAGAGAACCTAAATACGAAAATTTAGGATTTAAGTGCATTAATATAAAAGTTTTAGAATTTATGCTTCAATTTTTTTTTTTAACCTTAAGTAACTAGTGGCATTATGGCTTGCTAAGCGCAAGAAAGTTAAAAGAATGATTTTCACATGAAAATTATAGAATTCTCTGCACAAAAAATTGTAAGATGATGAGGAATAAGATTTCCACGTTTTGCATTCCCATGCTTTCATATTCTACAACTTGTTTCTACTCTACATTCGCATATTTTAATTAATTAATTATTCAATAGATAAGTCTACTTGATTGCTTGATCCTAATCTATTTATTTTGTATTTTACTAATAAGTTTTTCAAGAATTCAATTGATTAACTATTTTTAATAGCTTGGAAATTCACTACATCAATTACAAAGTACTCATATTACAATAGTCGAGGTATTCAACTAGAGAACTCTTCATTATTAATTGATGCTACTCTTCGTTTCACATTTCACATTACCATTCACGGCCACTCAAATATTTGTTCTTATATAGGACGATAACTATATTTAAGAACAATTTCTCTATATTAGTGTGTTCTTTAACCTAGTCGTATCGATATTTTTCTGTATGTTTTCATTTGACTAAGTACTTTTCTAAACTTAACACTCCTAACAATGAGGCGATTTATTTGTCTAAAAAAAAAAAAAAGTACTCAATTAAACTTTCCTTTAGTTTGAACCATTTTCCAAGAGAGATATTCTTTTTATATAATTAGTTGCACAAATATATATTCAAGTGTGTGACCGTAATAGATGTTATAGTGACTAGAGGAGAAGAACTTAATGAACCCGAATTTTAGGTACAATTAAAGACAAAAGGTACTGTCAACCAAATCACATGTTCGCATACTACAGAGCAAAATGGGTCGCCAACAATTTGCTTGTAAAAAATTTGGATGCCCATGCCGATTCATTTTGGCACACTTATATTATTTTTATGTATTTATTTATATTTAACATTATAAATCCTTTTTTGAAAAAATTTCCCCATTCTGACTATCTTAACAAAAAATTCTATTGCTTAAATATTTTCCCTTCCTCTTTTATTTGGATGCGTGTAACTTCTTAGAAGTAGCATGTAACTCCATAGTAGTTAGAAGAGCCAACAATACTAAAGCATAGATATTAATATTCTCAACCTTTTCTTGTAGGTAGACACCAATTCAATCATGTTCATCTTCATTCTTTTTTCTATTTATATAATATCACATGTCGTAACAGAGTCAAATTTCTAAGAATTGATTAACATTACTATTTTCTCATGCTCGACAAATTAAATTTATTTGTTACTTTAAATTTAGATGTTTTTAGATGTGATGTTTGTAATTATATTGACATTTTAAAAGGTTCCTCTTAAATATTTAAGTCGTAAAGTCAATTGTACTTGTTTTTATCAAGAAATTTTGCTCTAAACTCATTAAAACTGAATGCACTTAATGAGCAAAGGCACTTTTATTATCATATATTACCCACCGATTTTCCTATATTTTTACTTTTCTTTTGACAAAGACTTTCAAAATATTATTTGAGAAAGAAGAACATTTTCATTTAAAAATGAATGAATTTAATGTGCTAAAAGTCAATTTTGGTATGATATATTAGATTGTTAGCCTCTATAAAAAATTCAATAAATTGATTTCAATGAGTGTTTAACTAAAAATACACTTTTAATAATATCATTTAGATTTTTGTATCATAAATACGATCAAAGTTGGTTTCTTCTTCTCGATAAACCCAATGGAAATAGACCCTATGATCGACAAGGCTAGCAAGAGATTTTTTCTATGATCTGAAAAGGTTGAATCTTTTCCCCCTTAGAGGGAGTAGAAAGCATTTATAAACAAAGAGAAAGTGTTGGGATTAGGTAAAATAATTTGAATATGGAATTTAAAATTAGATAAAATCTAATCCCAATCACTCTGTTACAAAGAGTTATCCAAAATACTCACCTACACGCGGCCTTGCTTTAGAGAGGATAGATTGTAAAAAGGAAGTTTTGAATGGGGTGTTTTCTGCATTGACCATCGCTCCACACTGTTGTCACTGCTTCGACATCCAACAATCACACAAGAGGAGTGAAGCGGTGAGGTCTGGAATATTATTCAACTTTTATTTCCGCAGCAAACCGACCCATCATGGTAAGACCTTTGTCAACTATTATTTTGAGCCATGTTTTGATCATGTTCGATAGATTGACGATTGCATTATTTTTCTTTTTTATGATAGATTAAGACTACTTTTTGTTAAAAAATTATTGCAATGCACTTTTGTTTGATACTCCGTAAAATACATATACAATGATGTAATTGCCTAACACACCAATTTATAAGATACTCCCCTCATCTGTTCGACTTAATCAAAAATCTACCTTCCCCCCTCCTTTAATTGAGAAAAAGAACAAAGAAGAAAAAGGAATGAAATATTAACTACAAAGTCACAAAACATAGGATCGACATTATTTCATTGTAGAGAAACTATGTATGTATCAAACAAACCATACGTGCTACTTGTCCTCACACCACCAAACCATGCGTGTTACTTGTCTAGCCACTTGATTGATAAACTATCAAACAATTACATCGTTGTATATGTTTTTTACAGATCTACCAAAAGTGCAAGCAATGATTTTAACAAAAACTAGCCTTAATCTATCAGAAAAAAAGGAAAAAGAATGCAATCATCAATCTATCAAACATGATCAAAACAAGGCTCGAATTAATAGTTGACAAAGGTCTTACCATGAGGGGTTGGCTTGCCGCGGAAATAAAAGTTGAATAATATACTAGACCTCACGCTTCACTCCTTTTGTGTGATTGTTGGACGTCCAAGCAGTGACGACAGTGTGGAGCGATGATCAGTGCAGAGAACACCCCATTCAAAACTTCCCTTTTACAATCTATCATCTCCGAAGCAAGGCCCCATGCATGTGAGTATTTTAGATAACTCTTCATAATAGAGTGATTGGGATTAGATTTTATCAAATTTAAAATTCCATATTCAAATTATTTTAAGTTACCTAATCCCAACACTTTTTCTTTGTTCATAAAAGCTTTCTACTCTAAGGGGGAAAATATTCAAATTTTTCAGATCATAGAAAAAATCTCTCGCTAGCATTGTCGATCATAGGATCTATCTCCACCGGGTTTATCGAAAAAAAGAAACCTGATTTGATTGTATTTATGATACGAAAATTTAAATGATATTATTAAAAGTGTATTTTAGTTAAATACTCATTGAAATCAGTTTATTGAATTTTTGATAGAGACTAAAAATCTAATATATCATACAAAAATTGACTTTAAGCACATTAAATTCATTCATTTTTAAATGAAAATGTTCTTCTTTCTCAAATAATATTTTGAAAGCTTTGTCAAGAGAAAAGTAAAAGTATAGGAAAATCGGTGGGTAATATATGATAATAAAAGTGCTCTTTGCTCATTAAGTGCATTCAATTTTAACGAGTTTAGGGCAAAATTTCTCGATAAAAACAAGTACAATTGACTTTACGACTGAAATATTTAAGAGGAACCTTTTAAAATGTCAGTATAATTACAAACATCACATTTAGAAACATCTAAATTTAAAGTAATATATAACGTTAATTTGTCGAGCATGAGAAAATAATAATGTTAATCAATTCTTAGAAATTTGACGACATGTGATATTATATAAATAGAAAAACGAATGAAGGTGAACATGATTGAATTGGTGTCTAGCATGCAAGAAAATGTTAAGAATATTAATATCTATGCTTTAGTACTAAAATTGTTGGATCTTCCGACTACTATGGAGTTATATGCTATTTCTAAAAGTTACACGCATTCAAATAAAAGAGGAAAGAAAAACATTTAAGCGATAAAATTTTCTGTTATGATAGTAAGAATGGGGACATTTTTTTTTTCAAAAAATGATTTGTAATTTTATTTATAAATAAATACATAAAAATAACATAAGTATGCCAAATGAATCGGCATGGACATCCAAATTTTTTACAAGCAAATTGTTGGACCCATTTTGCTCTGTAGTATGCAAACATGTGATTTGGTTGACAGTCTTTACTTGTACCTAAATTTCGGGTTTATTAAGTTCTTCTCCTCTAGTCACCATAACATGTCTTACGGTCACACACTTGAATATATATTTGTGCAACTAATTATATAAAAAAAATATCTCTCTTGGAAAATGGTTCAAACTGAAGGAAAGTTTAATTGAGTACTTTTTTTAGAGAAATAAATCGCCTCATTGGAGTGTTAAGTTTAGAAAAGTACTTAGTTGTCGCGATTAAAATTTCGGGTGTATTACCTAAAATTAGGTTAATGGACTACTAAGTCTAACTTAACTCGGGTTCTCCCAATCTCATACCAATTCACGACTTAGATTCAAATATTTAGCATGCAAAATGGAGTCGTCACTAATCAGTTTACGGTAGGTCGATTAGACATTTAAATAAAATAACGAAAGAATTATTTTACTCCTACGAATGCCCTTTCGATACAATGTTTTGCAGGCAACTTGAATTGATTTTAATTTATTTTCCTAACATTGAGGTTATTTTATTTTGAAAAATCAATTTAACACCCAAATAAATTGATTTTAATCAATAAATTGCATGTGAGGTTATCATAAAGCGGAAACCACCATATTATATCGTAATTCAACAAAGCAAATAGAAACAATTCTAATTAACACGCAATTTATTTTTTGTTTGTTTTCACTTATTTAATGGGAATGCTTTATGCAGTGCATGCTACTAATATAACATGAAATGATATGACATGACAATATAACCTAAATTATATGACGTAAATAAAATATATGCATGCAGAACTTCTATCCTAAAGGATGAAATTGATTTATTCTAAGTCTTAGATATTTTTTTCAATTTTTTTTTCACTTATTTAATGAAAATATAATTATAGAAAAATACAAAAATCATGAACTATATGACATGAGTTAATTTTTTTATATTTTCTATCCAACATTATATTAAAAGAATTAAATTAGGCCAAAATTCTTAATTTAAATTAGGATATTATCTTAACCAAGTAATACTAAAATGCAATATATTTAAGAGAAATTATCTAAACCAATTTTTAATTAAAAAACGCAATCTTATCCTAGCATGCAATGACGTGCAAAGAATGTCATAATTCTAATTTTTTTTTTTTTTTATGAAATTCGAAATTAAAATTGCCAAATAATTAAATTTAAATTAAATTAAAAAAAAAAAATAACATCCTAAATGAATGTATCGAAAATTTTTTGATTTTTTTAAAAATTCAAAATAAATTTCTTATTCTAAATATGCAAGATAACTATAAGATAACAAACCTAATTCTAATTCAAATATTTTTGGATTTTATCCTGATTTACGAAAACAAAATCGACTCAAACCACAATTTAAGATCGATATCCAAAATTTGATCTACACTGGGAATTTCAAATAAAGGATCAAAAATAAATAATAAAAATAAAAAAAATAAAAACTACCTAATTTAATTAATTTTTTGGGCTCCTAAATTAGGAGCAGCCGTGGACGGCTACTCACGATGGCCGGCGTGCGGCTCCGGCAATGGGGATCGGCGGCGGGCGGCGAGGGCGGCGCTGGTGGCTGATGGTCGCCGGAGGTCCGGCGAAGACCGGCGGCCGCTGGGCTGAGCAGAGGCGACCAGTCACCGCGGGTCGGCGCGGGTTGCAGGCGAGGCGACGCAGGCAGAGGTGCGGCGGGGCAACGAGCTGCTGGTGCCGTCGCTCGGAGGGGGGGGTCGGGTTCGGTTCGGTGCTGGCGTCGGGTCGCCGGTGGCGGGAGACTCGGGACGGGGTCGAGGCGATGGCGCATCAGGCGGAGGCCGGACGGGCAGCAGCGGTCGCGGACAGGCGAGCGATGGCGTCGAGCTGCGACAGGAGCGACGCTAAACCGGCGGAGGACAAGGTCGCTTGGGTTGCTGGTGGAGGGCGGCAGCGGCGGATCGGCCGGCGCAGGTGCTGCTGGTGTCTGGCGACGCTCGGAGAGGGGGCTGGCAGGCTCGGACCAGAGGCGGGGCTTCGGCGGCTGACTCGCGGGTGGCGTTACGGCGCAGAGCTCGGGCGGTGGCGGGCCAGCGATGTCGGGCAAAGCTGATCCGCTGCGTCGGCGTCGGGGTTGGGCTCGCAGGCGCTGGACATCGAGGCAGGGGTCGACGGCGTCGCAGGGGGCAGCGGCGACGGCGCGGGGGTGACCGGTGGCGGGCACCCACGAAGGGGCGGCAAAGTCGCTGGTTTTTCTTTCTTTTTTTCTTCTTGGGAGATGGCGACGGCGTCTCGAGCAGCAGTCAGGTCGCTGGCCGTTCTGCAGAAGCAAAATCACTTTTTTGGGCTGAGGGCAAGCAAAAAGGAACGGCTTAAAAAAGGCGCAGAAAAGGACCCCCATGTTGTGTTGATTTTTGGCGCAGCAAAACCAGGCAGAAAAGCGTCGCGGCTGACGGGTGATGAGGAAGAGAAGCCCTTAGCCTTCTTTTTCCTTCTTTTAACTTTTTTCCTGTTCCGCTGCACGTTTTACCTTTTCCCCCAAATCAATATCCACTGACATTTCTTTTTCCACAGAAACCGAAAACCTTTTTTTTTTTTGTTTTGTGTTGATTTTTCTGAAATTTCAAACCCTCCAAAAGAAAACGAAGGAAAGCTTTACTTTTGTACTATTTTTTAAACTCACAACCGAGAGAAAAAACCCAAAAAATAGAACTCCTTCATGTGTGACCTCCAAAACCCTATGCGCTTAATTTTTTACAGGCCAGATAATTTTAATTTTTAAAATCAATATCCATAAAGATTTCTTTTGCGAACACAATATTTGTTTTTGATAGGATTCAGTATTGCAAGAGGATTTTTCTAAATTTTCAAATACAATAATAATGAATAAATGCATCTAAAATTATATGCTATGCAATTAATTATTTTTTTAGAGATAAAATTAACCCCTAATTTTCTATGCATTAAATAAATGAATGGATCACCAAAAGTTAATGTCAAATGCAAATAAAAATAAATTAGTGCAACTAATTAATATAAAAAATTTAATCTTTTTGGAAAATGGGTTAAAAGAAAAATTAAGTACTTTTTTTTAGACAAATAAATCACTAAATTGTTGCCCAAAATTTAAGTTTAGAAAAGTACTTAGTCAAATGAAAACATATAGAAAAATATCGATACTACTAGGTTAAAGAACACACTAATATAGAGAAACTGTTTTTAAATATAGTTATCATCCTATTTAAGAACAAATATTCAAGAGGCCGTGAATGGTAATGTGAAACGAAGAGTAATGTCAATTAATAATGAAGAGTTCTCTAGTTGAATACCTCAACTATTGTAATATGAGTACTTTGTAATTGATTTAGTGAATTTCCAAGCTATTAAAAATAGTTAATCAATTGAATTCTTGAAAAACTTATTGGTAAAATACAAAATAAATAGATTAGGATCAAGCAATCAGGTAGACTTATCTATTGAATAATTAATTAATTGAAATATGCGAATGTAGAGTAGAAACAAGTCGTAGAATGTGAAAGCACGGGAATACAAAACGTGGAAATCTTATTCCTTATCATCTTACAATTTTTCGTGCAGAGGATTCTGTAATTTTCATGTGAAAATCATTATTTTAACTTTCTTGCACTTAGAAAGCCATAATGCCTAGTTAAGGTTAAAAAAAATTGAAGCATAAATTCTAAAAATTTTATAATAATGCATTTGAATCCTAAAATTTTCGTAATTTATGTTCTCTTATTAGAAAAATTTTCTGGTTCGATATGTTTTTTTTTTTCTGATTTTGTTCCCTCAATGAGTTTCTAAGCATATGAAGGCGACCAAAATAGAAATGCGTTTAACATGACATTCTTCTAGTCCGGCATTCTTACCACTGGACGAGGCGATCATCCACGGCAAGGCTACCTTTTCTTCGTGGCAGTGTCATGCATCTCATGGTTTCTCTTCTACAAAATAATGCCGGAACGCTGGAGGAGATTATCCAATTTTTCGGATCATTTTTAAATTGGAAGCAGGTGGCCAGGGACATAGCCTTGAGAAGGTCCACGCCGCTGAGGACGCTAGGGACGCAAGTGGCTCAAACGCAGTTGCTGGAGTAATTATAAGATAGGGGTGTTAGGTAAAAATAAATGTCTGTTAGGCTATTACTCTTTGAAAGAGATTATGTTTGTGATTGATTATGAATTGTGCTGTGTGTGAGGGTCGTGTAGAGAGCAGGGACACATATACATCATGAGAAACCTTTGACATACCCCAATCTTCCCATTGAAATGGGTGATTTTATTTTCCCATAGTTTCAAAATGGTGAATGTGTTCACTGCCCATTGAAATGGGTGATTTTATTTTCCCATAGTTTCAAAATGGTGAATGTGTTTGCTGCTCTAAGAGACTTATGTATCGTCTATATACGTAAGCATCTTATAACAATATTGGCAAGGCGTCTTGTTGTGCATTTGGATAATGAATCTTTTTATTCTGCCTATAGATGGATGAGCTTTGTTTAGTTTTTTCTCTTACCCCATATGCCTGGTGGATTGATTGGTTAAAATGTTCACTGCAGTGAGCAGAAATGTGTTCAAAGTTTTTTAAAAAAAAAATGCTACTGAAAGTAGCCTACCAGTCCTAAAAAATATGCTGCTTCCAAAGACAGAAAGCGTTTTTATGCATGATTGTCGTGGGACTCGAGCACTTTTGATCGACTTGGATCGTCGGGATGCCTAAGCCAAGTTTCGCTTGATCGATCGCACACTCGCTAGCTCACCCGGATCGTAGAGAGAGAAAGTTTCTAGAGAGAAGTTTTGGAAAATGAGGAGCCTTTGTATTGCTGAATAGTTGGATGGTTACAAATGAGGGGTAGGGCATCCTTTCTTATACTTGAGGCCCTTTGATTACATCCATTGATTGGCTTTTTATCCGGTGGACGAGATCGTACCACCAAACCTACCAACTACCAACACTAACGATAGGAGAATTCTAGACTTTGGCTCAATTACCATATCACCCACCCTTGGAAAGTTTTAGAAGAAGTCTTGTTGGGAATCCTAACGACTGCAGAGGTCCTCCACGGAAAGACCATAGTCTTTAGGGGCAGATTGCTTGATTAACTGATTCGGAGAAACTGATGTACAAGGAGGAAATCAATAGATTGCAACACGAGAAGAGTTTGTTTTAGTTGGAGCTTCAAAACTAAAGACAAGCGGAACTAGTAGGCTTGCATTGTAGCCAATACTTTATCACCTACTGTTTTTCTTTTGGCTAAATTTCTCACCTATTATAATTAGCTAACTAGGACAATGTTGTAGGTGAGCAAGATTAAATCAAGTGCAAAGTTAACCCAAGAGAAATATCTCGAAATCATAGTTTATAAACAAAAGCGCCAATGCCTGGAGACATGTACAGCTGACTTCTTTTGGTTGTTCAAGTGCAATTTGCTCAGTTATTTCTGTTCTTACTACAAGATTTTCCCTGTTCAAAGCATATATTCGTTCATATTAGAAGTGTTCCTGCTGGATGCATTCATTTGATTAGCGTCTACTCATCAATTCATCATGTTTGTTGCTTGTCTCGAGTATTGGAAGTGTCCCTTTGGTTGATTTGTTATCTTTTTATGCTTATAGAATTCAAGACATGATAGCATATGGTGTATACATTAATGGCTAATCTTTGTTATTTGTGTCATCAATGCCGGAGCATTGTTGTATTACCTTATGACTGGAAGACTAATTTGTGCTATAAAAAACACTTCTAGGATAGTCTTTGCATGCATTTGTCATGCTTTTCAGAAATAGTTCTTTTCTACTTCTATTTTTTTGACTTGTGTGCTTCATATGTGGGGGCGGTTGGAGGTGGCCGCGGCAGAGAGAGGAATAAAAAAAATAAAAAATAAAAAAGCACTTCAGGCTATGTGAGCGACCTGAACTGTTGTAGTTAAATAGCTCATCCCTTTATTGTATGCATGGCTTTCTTTCACAAGGCCAGGAAGTTGCAAAGTACAAATAAGTAGGAGACCAAACTTAAAAGTACATTATAAAGTTAGTGGAAAATTAAAAAATAACTAACATTTCAAGTTATATAAATTCATATATTTATGTCACAATCACAATATCATCCTTGTGTAACTTTCTTTCACCGTTTACTCGTTGTATGTACCATGTCAAAATTTTTGTTATAGTTATGTACATCCTTTTTCTTTGTATAAATAAACAAGAGCTCAATCGAGCTCCCCATTTTCACAAAATTCATCTGTCATCATGTAAGTCCCGCTCTCGCTCGTTCGTGCCAAGTTGGGAGGGTGGCTTCCGGGTCGAGTGGGTCGAGAGAGAGAGAGCTGGTACTGTTAGTTCGCGCAAGAATCCACCTTTTTGTATTTTACGGCTTATGCATTTTCTTAATCTTATAGCCCGGGTTGACTTCGGTCTGAGATCAGACCCGCCGTTACCCGGATCAGCAACCGCTCCGACCAGCCTCGTAGGTACCATTTTTCTTTCTTGGCTTCCTCTGCTTCCCCCGTTTCTTCTTTGTTGTGTTTCCAATGTTTGAACCTCGTCAAATTCTTCATACAAGTTCCCCTGTCTCAGTCCCGTCGTTTCGTTTTTCAAAAAAATGCTACTTTTGATAATGGGGTCGAGGGAAAACTCAAGCTTTGATGCCTTTTGCCGGATCTTAGCTTATTGTTTCAGCGGAAAGCATGATAGTTCGATTGCCCCCAATTAGCTTCTCCATGTAAATGTGATTAATTTTGTCTCGCTCTTCGCAATTAGGTTTGGTCAATCATCTCTCCTAGGATGCTTACATTGTAGACTTCATGGCTCACAGTTCCAAGATGTAAACATGGTGATATTAAGTCATGATGCCATGATGCCTTTTTTGGATATTAAGTCACATGTTCATGTGATATAAGTTGGAAATTTGAGTTATTTAGACAATCAAGCATAATTGAACATGTTAGCCATCCTGCCACCACGGTACCTCCACCTTTAGCACCACCTCATGCACCACTACAATCACCCATCACTGCAACCATCGTCGCTGCCGACGATTACCTAGCATTGCCATCACCGCCACTGGAAGTCCACCATTCTGTCGTCACCAATTCTACTCAACTACATGTGGTCCCATTTCTACTGTCATTGACACAATCATTAAAAACTGTATGTAGGTCTCATTGACTTAAAATGATTTAGTAATGTTTGACTGAAATTAATCAATTGAATTCCATGAGGTACTAAATGACTAAAAATTGTCAGCTCTTAATGAACTTATTAAACACATCCTTGGACTTGTGGAGAATATAACCAGAGTGCCTGGTCTGTACCCCAAGGCAAAATGTTTTCCTCCGAACAAGTGCGGAACTCCATGTTTGGTTAGATTATTCTCAATGTTTTGAATTGTGATTACTATATTCTTCTTTTGTTTTTTTAAGGATGCCCAATCTCACAGGATAGTGATTTTGTGGAATTAGGGAAATGCGTTATCATTTAAAGATATGGAAGAATATGAGCTGATAGTGAGACTACTTCTGCTATATGATTATGAGATCAATTATATTCAGTGACATGGAACATGATGCTGCTGTTGGATCATTTTATAACCTTGCCTCTGATTCAAAATATAAATTGAGACAGATGTTATGGAAATAGGAGGAAGTTAATACATTAACTTTTGTCTTTATTACATGAAGAGGAACTGACCCTCCTCCTATTTCTGATTGGAGTACTAATTATGATTCAGGCAATTTTTGGCTGATGTAGATACCAGGAGTCAGAATCGAGCTACAGAGAGTTTTTGGAGTTAAAACCTGGAAATAAAGCTGCAGAAAAGGAACTCTCTCAACTGCTTCAGGCACGGAGTGCTCTCGAATCAGCAATTTCTCTCCTTGATTCAGGAGAATATACTAAAGCTTTGGAATATGTTGATAAGATTGTACTGGTCTTTTCTCCAGCCTGCTCAACGGTAGGATCATGATCCATTTACTTGTTTTAGATTCATAGACGATGGCAGTCTGAGATTGCCTTCTGATCTGGCTGACTTTTGGTCACTGTATGGAAGTCCTTTTTAGTCATTGATTATTCCATAAAAAATATATCCTCTGTTGTATTTCCAGGCCAAACTTTTGAAAGTGAAGTTGTTGTTGGCAACTAAAGACTATTCCAGTGCCATCGCTGAGTCTGGATATATTCTCAAGGAAGATGAGAACAATTTAGAGGCGTTATTACTTCGTGGCCGTGCCTACTATTATTGGGCAGATCACGACATGGCTATGAGGTAGGTCATTCATACAGTGTATCGAGTTTTGAGGATATGTAGCCATTTAGCATTGACTTATGTTCTTTATCAGGCATTATCAGAAAGGTCTCCGCCTGGACCCTGAGCATGCTGACTTGAAGAAAGCATATTTTGGGTTGAAAAATTTGCCCAAGAAGACTAAGAGTGTGAGTTAATTGAATTTGCACCCATTTAGTTATATAGGGTCTGTCATGTGTATTTTTTGTGGGAATGTCACTGGATGTGTTTATTTCAGTTAAACCTTTTAGAATTCATCAAGATGATCGGTTCTTTCATTTACTGAACTTTCATTTGTTTTATTCAGACAGAAGATAATCTGAACAAGGGTAAATTGCGACTTGCGGTAGAGGATTATAAAGGAGCTATTGCTTTGAACCCCGATCATCATGCTCACAATGTACACCTTCATCTTGGTTTGTGTAAGGTGTTGGTGAAGCTTGGTCGGGGAAAGGAAGCTTTGACTAGTTGCACTGAAGCACTTGACAGTGATGGAGGTCTTACTGAAGCTTTTGTCCAGGTATGCTGTTATTCTTTTTCGGTCATCATGAAACTGTGATGACCTCTATATATACCTTTGGTAACCCCTCATTCTTTCAGACAGATATTTCCCTGATCAGTATCTATAATGCATACTTATGAGTGTTTATTATGTTTCTAGAGGGGCGAGATTTGCATTCACCTTCTTAGTTATAGGAAGCAGAGATGAAATTTCTTGCATAAAGGCCTCTGGCACTATCATCGTCGCCGAACTGCTTTAGCCCTGTTGTTGTCGACATTCATAGGAATCAATACGTCCCTGTTTGTGATAGTTGCATTAAGAAAATCGAAAAGGAAAAGAAAGAATGATTCGTACTCACTTTCTAATGCTTATAGCATCGGATGGAAGCCCTAAATTGACCGCTGAACTGATTCCAAACCCCTCGTAGTTTCTCGCAACCGTCGATATATATGCTGCAATCACTTGGCTGTTTCGTGGTTGATACATCAATCAACCTTTCCGACAAGCGGCAGCCACAAACTTTTAATTGGCCCAAAAACTCCAACTCGTCGACACCCTCAACAACCAGTAGGCTATGGCACCAGTAGCCGGTGGCATCATCGGCCCCGCTTCTTTAGCCAGCCTATTTAGACGTAAACCAGGGGAGGCTGGCAGGTAACCCCAACACGGGGGACCCCGCTTAAGACATTTTTTAGAACAAGAGGGTTCGAATATTCGACTACTACGATGAGGGAGATATCTCACACAACTGATTTGATCACTAAAAATGTGGATTTATATAAATAGAGTAAGAAAATTCTAACCGCAATTAAAGAATTCGAGAAAGATTCTCAATAATCCAAACCGATCAAGTCGTAGTCCTTGATCTTACGAACAGCTTACTCGACCCAAATCCAACAAGACTTGGCCCTGGAATTGGAACCAGAAGTCGCAGCCCCTTTTCTCCATGTTAATCTCTCTCTCTCTCTCTCTCACCCTTTTCTCCCCCCTCTTGGGCGCACCTCTCGCGCAAGGCAGTTCTCTCTCGTGCCACTCTTTTTTTGACTTTTTGACCTCCTATTGCTTCATTAAGGGGAACTGGGCCCCACATAAGGCGGACCCACCCAACTCATGGTGAGGTTCAATCTTTGACCATTGAATAAATGGTTTGATATCACCGACCAAAAAAAAAAAAAAAAACAGGTTTGATATCACAAAAAACATGAAAAATTAATTTTTTGACCACAAAAAATCATAAATTAATATATTTACGAAAAATTTATCAAAACTAATTTTTTAACTATAAAAACCCCCAAAGATACCTCTGTAATAAATTCATCTTTCGTTATTTTCATTAAAATGGATGAATACTACAAAAACCCTAAAATCGATACATTTATAATAAAAAGAGGGTAAAATACCAAACGATAAATTCGTTAACTGTCACATGTCATTTAACTTGGTAATTTGAAAATAAAATTTAACGGAAACTAACGGATGGTAAATTTATCATGGGTATACCGATTTAGGATTTTCTAAGGTAAAAAATTTACTTTGGATAAAATTATTAAAAGTGTACTAGTTTAGGGTTTTTCATGATATTAACCCTAAATAAAATGACAAGAGCCTTGTGTCCTCCATCCTTTTACCTGATAAATTGGTTGCCTCTTTTACAAGGTTCGGTTAATCAAGTTGCACTCTTGATTGGCTGGCTTCATACAAAAACAATCTTTTCCTAGATAAAAGCATCCAGAGTGCTTTTCTTTCATTGGAAATAAATGATTTGAAATATATTTTCTTAAAAATAATTGCTTGCATTGCTTAATGAAAAATGGTTTCGTTATCGACAACAATTTATATTTAATTATTTTTGCAAACGATGAAAATATTTTTCATCCGTTTATTTTTGTAAGCAAGACAAACGATCACTTTACAAAAAAAGGTTCTCTAAATTATTTATTTTTTGCTAAATAAACGGGGCCTAAACATATAGCAAATATGGATTTGACCAAAAAAATAGTAAATATGGCTATTTCTTGATTAAAAAAATGGGAAAACAACTTATTAATAGTAATAAATTCGAATTCATGGTAAAAATTATTTTCGCTTTGTTGAACAAATTGAGAGTCGGTCTACCGAAATATAGAAAGAAAAAGAATAACCCCTTAAAGAGGAAAGTGTTTTGAAAAAAAAAACTTTCATTTACTAAGGACCTTTTTTTTTTTTGGTCAAGAACAACGTTACCTCAAACAGGTTGTGCTTATGATAGAATGGTGATCAACCTTATTTGATAAACCTTATTCATTCTTGCCACAATTAAATTACCAAGAACTATTAGTTTTTACTGCTGACAACTTACTTTTTATGAAAAGTAAGTTGGCATCAGGATCGAGTTCGCATTTACCATCGAAGCTGCTTTTATAAAACTTCCCAACAAATTGTTTTTAAGAACTAACTTGTGTAAAGCTTAAACAACTGGCATTTACAAAGAACAACTTACAATTATCGATAACAATTTATGTTTATGATAAGTAGCGATAACCTTATTTGACAAAACCTCGTTCAATCAAGGTAAATCTCATTACATGTATATCGAAAATAAGTAGCTTTTACATAGATAAACAACTTATATTCGTGAAAGACAACTAGTATTTACCTCGATGAATGTTGTATACAATAAAATAGATGACGGCACCGATAATAATATACTACACAAGATATTTCATGAAAATGAAGATTTACTAAAAATGACATTTCACTTTTGACTAATGTGATTTACAAAGTAGAAAGCTTTTGATTTGCTACCTAAAGTTAATGACCTCATGTTGCGGTGAGGCCACCTCACCACACAAGGCCCCGCCCCAAGCACTACAAAAAGAAATGGACAAAGGTGATCAAACTTTCTTGTCACAAATCATTTGTTATATTTACTCCATTACCCTTATATAAAAAGAAAAATTCTTTTTTTTATTTGGTCGGCTTTGGTACCAAAGGCCACGAAAAACTAAAGGCGTCCAGTGATAGCATTTGTAGCGTTTGAAAACCAAAGGAGCCATGCCAGAGACGATTTTGAACTTCCAGCCATGTAAGAGGAGCAATGCTGAAGAAAAGTCTTCATATTGCACGAGAGAGAGAGAGAGAGAGAGAGAGAAGAAAAGCCTATTACCGAAGGGGAAAAAAACAGAAAGAGAAATTGTAAGATAGTCCGAGTTTTATTGGGCCAGTGAGAGAGAGAGAGTTGTTGATTGGGCCGTTCGCGTTACCAAGGGCTTTGGTGAAAGCTGGGCTGAGTTCCAACAGTTATTTACCAATGATTAAGGGTGGGCCGGGTTAAGTCCGGACAATTTTGTGCGGGGGGATTCGAACAATGTACACATGTTCTCGAGCTAAAGAGCTCTAGCCAGACACGTTGTTGCCCGTCAGGTTGAGTTATATATTTGCAATTAGTAGGGTTGTGCAATAAGATCGCTTTTACTTGGGAATCTGATTGGATCGCTTCGAAAACCGGTTCACAATTCCAAATTAGAATAGTTGGGAACCAATTCGGCTTTCGATTCCAAGTGAAGAACCACCTAAAAGCCGAACTGGTTTCATAAGGCTTAAAAATTCTAATTTTTTTTCTTAGCATCTTTTTCTCTATCTTTCTCTATTATCTCCAAGACTCCCCTACCTCATTTAGGCAATTCACGACTCTCTCTCTCTTGAAAGTCACCCTTCTCCTCGTTGTCGCTCATTGAAGCCTCGCAAGCCTTGCTTGTTCTTGAGGGTTTTGGACTTTTTATTGTTTATATCTGTACATGACTACCTATTTATTTTATGGATTGCTGCTTTTGGCGGATGAGAGATTTTTGGTTTCCATCTTTTATTTTAAATTGTTTTATTGCTTGTATTCTTTTGTCGTAAAAAATGAAACCCAAAAAAGAAAAAAATAGGTTCTCGAGTAGACCTTTGACTTATAGTTCCTTGGCCACATAATAGCTTATGCAGCACCTGGTGAGTCGAGAACAATAGGCCAACTTTTCTTGTATAATTGTTTTTAAGAATAGTATGGCAAATAGTATTCTTGTGCTGGATGATACCATGCCTAACTTAATTCAGTCATCCAATCTCTTGAACGAGACATATGGAACACTTTAGGTACAACAACTAATTTTGACTTGTCATGACCTCATTAGAAAAATGACATCAACTCCTAACTAATTTGAGCATTGAAGACCAACTCTATCTTCAAAGCTCCGTAAAGATATAACCATTCTATCATAAATTTTCTAGCACAAAGGCATCGACGCAACTATCATCCCATCTGCATCACTCACTCTATATTGCAATGACACCAAACTCCACTCATAAGGCTATGAGAATACAGGAGAATTGTGGTTCGTAACACTAGGTTCCAAAGTGAATTCTAAGATAACTAAGGGTCCGTTCATTTTGCGGAAAATATCATGTTTCCGAAAATATTTTCTTAGAAATCATTTTCTAGGAAAATGACTATTTTCCGGTGTTCAACCGAAATCTAAACTTTGAGTGGAAAATATTTTCCACCGTTCGTTAGCTAATTTAATTGTTTGGAAAAAAATTATCAAAAATTGAATTTAAATATTTTTAATTGACCAAAAAATTAGTTTTATATTTTAGATTTTTTTAAAAATGAATTTTTAATTATTTGTATCTTTTAAAAATCAAAATTTTTATTATTTATTATTCTTTCTTTTTTTTTTTTTCTTTTTCCTTTTTCTTTTCCTTCCTCTTTCCTCCTCTTTCTTCCTCCTCCTTCCTCTGCCACTTCCTCCTCCTTCCTCCATCGCCGCATGCCCGACACGCGGCCGGCGCTCGGCGGCCGACCAAGACCTAGTCGCCAGATTCGGCGAGCTCGAGGCTCGGCCGATCTCACCCTAGCTCGCCAGAGTTTCACTAGGCTCTAGTGAGCCGCGAGTTCGTCGGATCTGGCGATGGAGCTTGGGCTCGCTTGGCATCGAGCCCGAGCTTCGCCGCCAATCCACCGAGCTCATGGCTCGCCAGAGCCCAGCGAACCTATGACGAACTCGGGCGAGGCCCGAGCCCCGCCCAACTCCCCGGATCTGGCAAGGCCTGAGCTCAGCTTGGCCAAATCGGGCTAGGCGAAGTCTCGCTGACCTGGGGCGAGACTAGAGCTGGCTTGCGGCGGTCGCCGACCACCGCTAGGGCCGACGACTAGCCAAGGCTAAAGAAGAAGATGAATAGGAAAGAAATAAAAGAAAAAAAAGCATAAAAATAAAACGAAAATGTATTGGTAAAAAGAAGCAAGATGGAATAAGTTATGAAAAATATTTTTTACTTCTCATAAGTGAAAAATATTTTCCTCACTTTTAAAGGTTTTTTCCAATGATGAAAACATTTTCCTCACTTTTAAAATTGTTTTTTTTCCAATGATGGAAAACATTTTCCTTGACTAGTTCATTTTCCGTGAAACGAACGCTGAAAAATTCGGAAAACGTTTTTACGAAAGTCATTTTCCGCAAAATGAACAGACCCTTAGTCGTCAATCAGTTTTTCTTACGAAAGGTGTAAAGAGAGCAAAGTCATGGGAATATGCATAATCTGCAACAGTGTTCGGTAATATAACTTATAGAACAGTCCGCAAAGCCAGTGGTTTATCATTAGACACGCAAAGGAATAGATTCTGCAAGAGACTTCGGTTAAAGGATGCACATCAAGCAGGAGGTGCAATTCCAAGATGGTCAGAGAGTCACCATCAATGAACTCAAACCAACAAGACAGACGACCGAAGTAGACGCAGTTAATGCAATCCCACGACCAAAATGAGCACCAATGTATACTTCAGTTGATGCAATCCCGCAACCAAAATGAGCTCCAATGTACAACAATCATACGTGCACTTCTCGAATATTTACATTTCAACAGGTTATTTCCCTTACTTGGAAGGCCACTTAATCTACAATGTAAGTTACAAAGAATTTCCAGCTGGATGCATCACGTGCGCAAATCCAAAATCAAATTTAATATGGAGGATGAATCTAATTCTGCAGATACGACCTTTACAATGTCTTCGCATACATTGCGCATGTGTCTACTAGACAGAAATATAATGTGAATATGAGAGAGAGAGAGAGAGAGATTGAATGTGCTTGAATAATTTCATTACTGTCTCCCAGAACCCCTATACGAAGGGGCAGAAACTAACTGCATCAGAGGTTTTCACACCATAACTTAAAAAATAATACAAAAGAGCAGCAAACATTCGGGATGAGATTCACCGAATTATTACTTTGACAGCACCAATCCGCATCGCCATAATAACTCTCAATCTCTCATACTTTGGAAGTGAATTCCATTTACATACCAAATCTACCATTACATCTGCAATGAGGACGGATGCTACCAAAGTCCAATCTTGAGGAATCGAAAGGTGGTGTAACAAGCACATGTACATCCATGGTTTAGTACCACAGTGCGAGGGAAACTTCACATTACTCTAAGATCAACATGTGGTTGAACTAGCCCTGGATATACTAAGACAAAGAAATCTATTAGCTAAGACAAATAAATCCATTACATCCATATTGCAGCATCATCAGTTCTAAAAGGCACATGGCAAATGAGCTGGAAAAACAGAAACAAAATCATATAGTGGTAAAGAAGCACAAAGAGGACAAACTCAACCAGTATCATCTGCCAATAAACAAATCCCTGCCGGCATAGTTTCAATGCAACTATTCAACCGAGTTTGGACTGTGCATAAAACCAAATCAAGTCTGCTGCAGCATAATAAATAGCATGACAAAGTCATGCTTGACCTTTTCAAACATAGCCAGATAGCACTGGTGTTGCAAAACAAGTATAAACAACAATTTTTCCTTAGTGTTTCTGCAAGTGACCATGGTAAAACTACAAAGTTTACAAATTAACTATATCCCAGTCATGATCTCTTCAGAAAGGACAGTGGACGTGTAACTTCTCTAAATTCCTGAACTTTCTTTTTCCCAATTATGGCAGCTTTATGATGCAACTACTTCATAATCCCCAGAAGAAAAAAATGTGGTTAAAAAGACAGAAGAAAGAAAAGGATCTTGCACTTCGTTGCATGACATTTACCATGTCCACACACCATCAATATGAGTGATACGAAGCATTTTCAGAATGTTCTCAATGCCAATTAATTGCAAAGTGAACTTTACGCATATGATATAAGGAAAATTGGTGCAGAAAAAGGGCAACTTGAGAGAAAATATGCTGAATGGAGCTGCATAAGCGAGCCAAAGTCAAATCATCTAACCATCCTACTTGGCATTCTTCACCAACTTTCAATGTATACCTGATAACCTTAAATATGCAAAGACCATGAAACACATATCAACTAGGGACCATGATTATACCCAAACATAAGAATATATCTGAAATTGTCTATGCTCTTTATGCACCTCAGCACTGCAATACCACAGTAATAACATGCAATCCGTGTCTATGAGAGTAATAGATGCTGCAAATGATTTGCATACAAAATATAGGCAGAAGTTGGAATGAATCCATGCATGTAAATAGAGGAAAGAGAAAAGATCAAGCAAAACAAGTACTCTAGGCATGCGCTCACACAAGGGAAGCATTATATGTGTGATGGAGCAGCAGAACATCAAAAAGAGTTCCATATCATACCTTGGCAATGGCTTTGGTTTTCCATTTAATCTGTCAACTCCATCTTGCACAACAGCATCTGAAGCTGATCTATCAATACTCAAGGTCAATGCATCAGCGATGTCCTTCAGACCCTGAGAGCAAGAAGCAGACTATCTATATCATACGCCATAACACCTAATTCAACAACTTTTGCAGATGCATAAACGACATAGAACATTATCTGCCCAAAGAGAAGAGACTTCTTTGGAGGCAAAAACTCCAAACAATCAAAACAAGTCTTAAAAGACTCTTAACAGACAGTGTTTAATTCAAAAAAAGGCTTTCCCCATAAATACAACACGATTTGCAGATAGACCTTTTCATTCCTACTACAGACTCAGAATGATGGTTATTTAGCCTTGAAAGAATGAAGGTCGATGCAACGTCTGCAATTAGCATTCATCACTTCATCCGTTAATACTTTCAACACCAAATATTGACAATATATAATCTGCAAATTGTGCATCAAATACAGCAAGGCACAACGTCAGAAAACTTAATAGAACTGAAGAACCCTTTTCTTCACTTGGTAGAGGTCAAAAACGTCAAAGTCAATAGGGAAAGCAGGGGGAAGAAGCAAGTCAAGATTATCAGAAAGGAACCTTAAGACTTGGATTATCCGGATATGAGAGTAATCCTCGAGACGTGCCTGAAATCTTAATTTGCTCCTGGAAGAAATATGTTAAAGAACTGTCGGTCAATGGATACACTCTTTAAAAATCCTTTCTGTAAGACGGTTCTAACAAATGAAGAACCTTTTCTTCACTTGGTAGAAGTCGAAGTCAAAAAGGGACAAGGCGGGGGAAAGCGAGACAAGATTCTATATGCTGATATATGAAATATCAAAAACCTCTGTCAAAAAAATACATTAAGCAATCGCAGAGAGAAGGTAGGAGGAGGAGGAGGAGGAGATTATTCCAACCTGCAGCATTTTTGGCATTTCCACCTTCTGCCCGCTGGCCACACCACAGAGATACCTCACACCCTCATTCGCCCAATCCTGTCACCACACAGATACATACTTGAACTTCCATGGGGGTAAGGAGGCAGGATTGAGGGTAGCTGAATAAATTCAGACATTTCACACCAGAAGAATCACAACACTAATACCAATCGAGTGCCAACATATCTAGTTTTAAGCCTGTAATTTATTGCATTTCGAATATAAATATATATCATTCATACCAAATTTTGACCAAATTTTGTATGGAGAGATTAGTAGCTATACCCAAAAATATTGACAAACAAAGCCTTTCCCCATTAAGCAGCACCAAACCAACAAGAACTTTATTAAATATGACATCAATTTCAATACAAAAGACATACAAAATACACAAATTACAATTACTCTTTTTTTTTAATCGTGTTGGATAGTCCAACCTAGTTCTAGATAACCCCAAAACAGAATCTCCCAAGTCCAATGGCTATAATGACGCATACTGATAATGGATACATTACACATGCATGAACAGAAAGCAAAATGCTGCATGTGTCCATGTGCATGTGCGTATGCGATCACAGAATTTCATAATAAGAAAGGTTATTTTAACCTGCTTGTACTCCAGTGATCCCATTCGTACATCCTACAAGCACAAAAATAAAAGCAATGAGGAACTTGCCAAATTGAGATTACCATGTACATACAGATGCGAGTTGCTTAGGGATCAATCAGAAGCATTTGACTCTCCTTTCGAAAAAAAAGTTATTGAAAAGGGGCAAAAGGTAGGTTAGCAGGAACCGGTGTAATTTCACTTTGGAAATGTTTAATCTGGCTCTAAAGAAATCGCATTTCAAGATCCTGAAACTGTTTCATGATTTATCACTCTGGAAAATCAATGAGAATCTCAGTAAACTAAAACTCACCAAACTGGAAACCATTCTCTGCAAAAAATCCAGGTCATCACCCAGACCATCAAGATTGGCTTTTACAGAAGAAACCTGAGTCAGAGAGCAAAATATAGCTGATTAAGAAACTACAACAATAGAATAAGACTATAATTAAAACTCAAAATTTAATCAGAATTGTAAAGCTGATCCATGCCATGAAATGTACCTGACCCTAGCACAATAAGAAGTTTAGAGAGACTCAACAGTGACTAAAAAAATAGCAAGGCTTAAATGGTACTTAAAAGTTGTCAAGTATGACCACCCGAAACCTTAATAAACTACTTTGCCAGAATAATATGGTACCAAGTAAAGATGATCTCTTGTGTTCCAGATATCTATAAATCCAACAATATAGATTGACGAAGAGAGCAGATACCTCATTCTTTATTTCTTTTGATAGCTCCCTCTGGTCATCCATTTTGCCATCCAAGTTCTCAATTCGCTGAGTTAGATGTCTCTTTACCGACTGCCACAAAAGAATGGTGAAAGTTAGCCCCCATTTTTTATTTTGGTAGAAAAAATTAGCCATTAATAGGCATCAGAAGAAGATGAAGAAGTCAGATGGGAGAAAACACAGAGGAAATGACAATTATAAAGCTCTTAATGCCAACTAACAATTTAAAATTTCAAGTCATTCAAAGCAACATACTCCATAAATTATTTCCTAAGATCCACATAAACTAAAATGCAAACTCACATTGAGAGCCTCGGAGACATGCTCTAGATGTTGGGTCAAGTTTGCCACACAATTGGCCATACCGCGCTTGGTTACATACATGAGATCTGAGAATGAAAGACCCTACAATTGGAGGAAAAAGCAGATTACTCCATTAGATGACAGTGGGCGTTAGAAAAGTGAGTTTGAAGAGAAAGGATGTAAACCTCTCAAATCAACAGAAAATATCAAGTAATGAACGTTATAAAAGTGACCGATGAAATCAGAAGATATGGTAATGACCAATGAACTGTTTATAATTCAGGGATAAAACTACCTTCACTCAGAGTTATTAATGTTCAAACTTACAATAAGCAAGTCAGCCATTCTTAGAATCTATCCCTGGGTTGGATATGGGGGGTCGGCGCAAGGACAGCAAATGAATTTACGCTTAACTTGGGAGTATACTTAGGGTTTATCTGATAAACAGATTAAGTGCCGAAAATTAAATTTTTCACCACTTAAAGTCATTGGATGCGGCTGATAACCTCTAACTACACACAACTTAATTGACTGTTTTAAGTAATATATCACTTAATTCAGTAAGTAAGAACAGGCTTACTTAATGGGTTAAGCAATAAAATATTCAAGGAATTAAAATCTTACCAACTATTGGGTTAACGTTAACGACCTTTCAATGATGATTCCATGGTAAGCAACTAGTGGAATCTATTATTCAAATTTCATCTGTTACTAAACAACTGTTTATTTTCGTTTTCAGAGCTTCAAAACTTCAACACTACCAAACACTAATTTTTCAGTTTTATGTCCAAACGAAACATGGAAAGCTGAAGCAGTTTAGATATTTTTACATACCTTCCACCACATGTAGCCATATCCCAGTGCCCCCAGTGTAGCTGCTGGAACAACCATATTAGCTAAGTTGCCTGGGGAACAATGAAAGGAAAAGTGTATCAGAGATGCTTCATTAGCAGCATAAAGTGAATGCATGTGATATGATAAGATAAAGAAACTTCAAGAACTCGAATGTTAGACAGATACATCGCATTTATACCACAAAGAAATTTTTGAATGCATGATAAAGATAGATATAGCGCATTCTCCGACTAGTTTGACTTGAAAGGCAATGCCTGGCTATGGGCTTCAATATCTATAGGGCTATGTGGTGAATGGGGAGCATGTATGTTGGAGTGCAGGTGAGAGAGAGAGAGAGAGAGAGAGAGAGAGAGAGAGAGAGAGAGTACCCATTTGGCTAGAATTTCCATTCAGGACAGTTATTTGACGTGCAGAGGCTAGCTGTCGGACCTCCATGGCCAATCGACGCACCTAAGCAGAAGGTCAAATACCCAATTGTTAACCCCACCTAGAAAGCTATGCATAAGTAGGATGTTTGCATTCATGGTCTATTACCTGTGCGGCAACAGCATCAGAATAGTCTTTATCTCCATCTGATTGGCTACCAGATTTTTCTAATCCTTTCACCAAACCCTGCTTATGGCACAGGAAGAAGATGCCACTAAATCCCAACAGAGCGGATCACAAGAATGACAACAATTATCACTCATACTAGCAAAGTACTCATCTGAAAATAAAGCTCATTCACCAACCAAAATAACAGTTTACAGTTACTCGCATAAAAAATGGCTAATGTCTTCCACTTTGAGATAAAGAAACAAATAGGAAAAGTACTTCCATTCTCTATGTGCTAGATCAATATTTTTACCAAACATTGATGAAGTTATAGAATGAAAGAAGACATTAACTGCTGAGCCCAACATTTCTGAGAGCAATCCAGCACAGACAAAGCTCAAACATAAAACCAATTACATGAACCTCAAATTTTAGGCACGCTCTAGATTAATTCCCCTCTCTCTCTCTCTCTCCCCAGCTCCCATAACCCCATCTCGACCCTCCCCACTCTTAAAATCAACACGAGGCCGCAATCGACTGACCGAATCGCAATCAACAAAATTGACACAAACAGGAATCAGCCACTTCTATTTCTCCAGCAAACATTGAAAGCTAAGCAATCCAAGCTGAACTTTAACTGAGAAAGCAAAAGTAGCGATTCCGGTTCATGTCGATTTCCAATCCCAACATTTCCAAGAGCAATCCAGCCAGCACAGACAAAGCTCAAACAGAAAACCTATTACATGAATCTCAAATTTTAGGCACGCTCTCGACTAATCCCCCCTCTCTCTCCAGCTCCCGTAACCCCATCCCGACCCTCCCTCCGCTTAAAATCAACACGAGGCCGCGATCGACCAACCGAATCGCACTCAACGAAATCGACACAAACAAGAATCGACCGTTTCCGTCTCTCTAGCGAAACATTCAAAGCTAACACAACCAAGAGCTGAACTTCGACCGAGAAAGCAAAAGCAGCGGGGTCTCATCCCCGTCCGTACCTGGAGCTCGCCCAACAATTCGGACAACTTCCCGTTCTGAAACAGTATCGTGCCAGTGTATCCTGCGAAAAGAGGAACCATTCAGCGTCAGATCGGGCGGAGAGAGAAAGTCGCACTGGTCGCAAGTAGCGATCAGCGAGCAGAAAAGAGAGAGAGAGAGAGTTGAACCAGCTCCGGCGAGGACCAGGATCTTGGAAAGCCCTATCCCAGTTTGCATCGCCATGGGCCGTCTCCTCCTCCGTGCAGATTCGACGACGGAGCGAAACCGACTCTGGTTGTTGTTGCGGGGGAAGGGGGGCGAAAGAAGGAAGGAGGGGAGGGTGTCGTGGATTTATTTATTTTTATTCTTTTTATATGGCGTTGAGGAGAAGCACGAAAAATTCAACTCCCCCGAGCTGGTTCTGACCGGATGAGGAGAACGACGTCGTGTTCTGGTCGGAGCTTCCCTCCCCACGGACGAGACGACGCCGTCTCTTGAGGAGGGGATTCGCCGCCTTCTCCATTCTTCCGCGTGCGGAGATTCGAGCTCGAGTCTTTTTTCTTCTACCGTTGCTCGCTTAAAACAAACACTATCCAAATAAAAGCGATTAAATTATTGATTGTACACTGACCAAAAAAAAAAAAATTATTGATTGTACAGCAAAATATGAGAAAATTACAAATAATAAGCCTAAAGTACCATCATTTTCTTAAGTAAAATTCTGAAGTGAACATTGTTTCAAATAAGGGTATGGAGTGTCATTAGGCCTGAAGTGAACCTTATTTCAAGTAAGGGTCTAAAGTGACTATATCAGTCTCAAAAAAGGACATGAACTTACTATTTGATAAAAGCATTTTTTTCTTTTAATTTTTTTCTTTTTCCCATAAAAAACAAACTAAAAAAATAATTAAAAAAAAAAAAAAGAATAGAGACGAGAGGGAGGGCTCCCTCCCGCCTATGGCCATCGGCCCCATCACCAAGTGGCAGCGATTAGGGGTGTGTAAAAGAACCAGGACCTGCCCGGACCTCCCGAAACCAGACCAAAACCACTCGGAATCGGTGGTTTTAAGGGAACCTGGTCCGGTTCTCGATCCCAATTTATGGGAACTAGTGGGTACCTGGGTGCAGTTCCGGTTCCATGGGTGGATCCACCCGCCCGCCCACCCGGACCGGACCGGACCGATTATATTATAATAATATATTATTGTTAATATAAAAAAAAAAAAAATCGAAATTAGCAAATCTAAAATTTAGGGCTCCAATCACTATTTTGTCTCAATTCACTACTCTCCTACTACATCTAGTCTCTTTTTAGTTCAAAATCTCCCCGAGCTCTCTCTTTTTCTCCAATTCACCTCCAGATCTACTCATCTCCCTTCTAGTCCTAGTCCGAACTCGGCAAAATAGTGAGTTGATTCTCTTTTCCCCCTCAAACTTGAACTCTCTCTCCACGTTGTCACCATCTTCATCGCTACCTCCACATTCACTATCACTATCATCCTCTTCGTTGTTGGGCTTGTCCCACTTCTACTTCCCCTCTTCCTTCTCCCCCTCCTCAGACCTCCCCCCATCGTCCTCATTTTCGGGGACAAGGGCGAACTCCAAGTCTAAGAATGGCTCATCATCCCCATTGTCTTTCTCATTGTCAGTCTTGAGGGAGGAGTGGGAGACGACGGAGGCGGTGGCGAAGATGGTGGTGGTGGTTGGGACAGAAGTGGCATGAGGGTCGCGACCGCCGCCACCGCGATGCTAGTACTTAAGGAGAATAAAACTACCATGGTCGGGAGAGCTAGAATAAGTAGATGCGGGGAAGGCAAAAAGGGAAAGGCGCAGAGGTTGGATCGGTTCTATGGATTCACCCGAGAATTGGACCAAACCGGCGGTCCGGTTCCCAGATAGATCCATGCAACTAGCGGGTGGTTCCCGGTTCCAATTTTTCGGTACCGATTCTTAGCGGGTGGTTCCGGTTCTAGGTCGGGAACCGCCCACCCGGATCATGTACACCCCTAGCAGTGATGGCTAGCAAGGTCGTCGACACTTGGGCGAGGGCGGGTGACTCTCGTCCAAATTTAAAATAGGATCGTTGCCTTCTCCCACCTTTGGCAAGGGCTTGCTAGCCCACACCTCTGGTTGGCGAGGGTTGCCGTCTAGGCATCAACAACCCTGCTGGCCTAATTCTATCGCCCCACCGGTGATGAGGTGGCGACCACAACAGAGAGGAGCCTCTGTTTAAAGTTTATTTAAAAAAAATTAATCTATTTTTCAGACCTAAAAAACAATCTAATTCGATCTAAATTAAAATTGTGTTTTGATGAAAATACCTTGGTCGGTCGGAAATTTTTTTCCGTTGATGAGCTGGTGAGGCTATGCCATTATTTGAAACAAATATAACTACTTCATGTCCTTTTTTAAGATTGATATGACCACTCCAAGCCCTTATTTGAGAAATTAGTGCACTTCAGGCCATTGATTGGAATTTTCTCAAAAAATGTTGAATACCTTATTCATGCGGTTATGCAAAATATTTCCACATTTTAAGACTAGTGACTAGCAAGGTTCGCCTAGCCGGCCTTAAATATTTTTACCAAACTACCATCATTGTTTTTACCAAACTAAATACCCTTATTGAAATTCACACTAGAAAAATGCTTAGGGCCTTTACGGCTCGAGTTAGGGTTGGGCAGGCTCGAGGCCACTTGAAACCAATATCGAATCGAGGTTGGGACACTTGGAGTGCCAAAACTTGGCACAAAAGGACACTTAAGTGCCAAAATTTTGGAAAGGTACACTTAAGTGCTAGTTTCGGAGTAAAATGAATCACTTAAGTGCCACTCCGGCCAAATTGCTGACGTGGCAATTTTCCGGTTAGTTGGGTGCAAAACGACGTTGTTTTGCACGCCGACATGGCAGCAAAAAAATGCAAAAACGACGTCGTTTTGGCTATATGTGTAAATAATTAATATAAAAATTAATTAAATTAAATTTAAACTTAATTTTATTTAAAATATTCTAAAAAATAAAAAACTTAAAATTAAAAAAAAAAAAAAAAAGAGGGGGCCGAAGGGGGGGCCCGAGGGCCGAGCCCTCACCGCCGCCACCGCCGAGAAGGGCGGCGACGGAGGGGGAGGGTCGGTCGGGGTTGCCGGCCCCCAACCGACCCGGCGGCGAGGGCCGCGAGCCCTTGCCGGATCGCGGCGAGGGTCGTGACCCTCGCCCCAGATCCGGCGAGGGCACGCGGGCCCTCGCCGCCTCCCCGCCCTTGCCTTAGGGAAGGGCCGACAACGGCCGGGGCTCGGCGACCTCGGCCGACCCTCCCCCTCCGTCACCAGCCCTTCCCGAGCAACGGCGAGGGCTCGATCCTCGGCCCGCCCCCTTCGACCCCCTTTTTTAAAAAAAAAAAATTTAATTTTTTTAATTTTTAGAATATTTTAAATAAAATTAAGTTTAAATTTAATTTAATTAATTTTTATATTAATTATTTACACATCATAGCCAAAACGACATCGTTTTGCATTTTCTCGCCACGTCGTGTGCAAAACGATGCCGTTTTACACCAACTCGCCGGAAAATTGCTAGGTCAGCAATTTGGCCGGATTTTGGTCGGAGTGGCACTTAAGTGATCCACTTTACTCCGATTTTGACACTTAAGTGTATCTTTCCGAAGTTTTGGCACTTAGGCTATACTTTTGCCATATTGAATCTATTTTTAAAAATCTCATGATACTTCCTTCTTCTTCTTTAGTAAGAAATACTCAATTGGTTATTTTATGAATATCCTATTGACCGATAAATGTGTTACTTGCGATTTTTTTAAAAAAAAATTTCTTGAGTATTTCCGTTTTAAAATTTGAATCTCTCATCTTATGGACAATATTGTGATTTTTCTGTTTTCATATTTATACACCAATTATCGATACTACACAAATAATTTCTTTCAATTGATTAATAACTCAAATATCTCGTAATGTGGTGATTTTGCAAAAGCTCCCATATGTTAATTTTTGCATGCACGAAAAACTCGTGCACCTTTACAAGTGTGACTAGTACTTAGTTACTTGGGAGGAATATATTGGAAGATATGCTTGAGAATCTATTTTGATTGTGATTGTGCACTAAATCAATTAGGGATTAGATTGAGATTGGGATTGATTTATAGGGTACATTCTTTCCATTTATTGTGTACATCTTGTATTGTATTTACAGAGCCTTGTACGTTGGGGATCATTGAAGAAAATACAAAATTTTTCCCTAAGCTATATTCTTTAGTCACGATCCTTTCCTTGTCTCCCTTGTTCTTCTTGCTTCCTTTCATGGTATTAGAGCTTCTAAGCTCCTAATTTAGCTTCCGCCTACGATTGCCTGCCAAGGAGCTCTAACCTACAAAACAGAGTTAATCCTCCAACATAGGAATTAGTATTTGAAAAAGAAAAAGAAGCAAGTGACGAAAGGTTTTCCTTACCACCACGACCCAGAACTTGCCTTCCGCCTCCGACGACCAATCTATAGAAGAAGTCACGCCACAAACCTCAGAAATTTAGGATCTGATTCTGGATCCATCGATGGTATTTCCGGTGACTCAACAACAACACATTCAGGCCCAATGGGTGCCTTATTCCAAACTAGCCCATTACGAGCCAGCCCATCGCGGGCCATCTTTACCAGTGGGTACCTTATCCATGGTATCATGGGCTAAGCCCAAATTCATTATTACCAAGAGACCAAGGCTACCAAAGAAATGCCCAACGCAATGGGAGCCCACCAACTATAAACGGGGCAAGCCCAACCATCAGGTCAGATCCAATCAATGCTGGGCAAACAATTGGGTCGCACGAGCTAGGTATGTGAAGATATCCCTACTCGAGATTTTTCAATGCGGGTCATGGAACCAGATCAAGTAATTCGAGTATGGGAACAACTTCCTACTTGGGTTTTTTGCCCAGTTTTTGCTAATTGTATTTGTGGCCATCATCGATCATCCATAGCTTGGCCACCCCCTGTACCTGTACATGTCGAATGCCGACGAACCAAAATTGCGACTCTTTAGTCTATAACTAATCGGGTTGGAGAACTATTCTAGGTGGTCACATGATTTTCAGCAAGCCCTCGTGACGAATGACAAAGACAACTTTCTCGACAGAGCCGTCCCAATTCCCTCCAACGAATGGTTGGCTTGATATTGGAAAAGTGCAATCAACTCGTTTGGACATGGATTGCAATTGCATTTCTCCAAAAGTCGCGACCGGACTTCCACCAACAAAGGACTTGAAATGCATGTAGGAAAACATCAAAGAAATATATGACAAATTAGACTGAGCAAAAATATTTTTCCTCATGCATGAACTTAGTGAACTCAAGCAAGGAAATATGACAGTCACGGCTTGTTTCAACAAGCTCTCGTCTCTTTGGAACAATCTCGAAGCTGCTGAGAAAAAACTCGAGAGCTAGAAACAACCCTAGGACAGTACAGATCCATGAAAGAAAGAGAGAAAGCCACTCGATTCATCTTAATATTGAACGAATTGTACTTGACCTTTTGATCACAGATCCTGGCCATAGACCTAGTGCTACCTCATGGCCAAATCTTCCAATTGGTTGTTCATGAGGAGAGCTAGCAACTCGCGTCATTGGAACATGCGAGAGGAGGCGACAATATCTTTCTTGCAGCTCACAGGGAACGACATGAATCAAGCGTCAAAACCTTAAGCCAGGAGAGAGCATAAAGAGGAACTAGGTTCGGCAGAGGCGACGACATTCATTCCGGAGCGAACGGTCCAGATCGCTCACGTTGATAAGATGGCTTGCAAGGGGTCGATCTCTTAGTTGAATCGAACGGTGGGCATGACTCCGCAATCAAAAGCATCCGACGGCTAGATTTTTGCCACATCATCAAAGCATTATGGGCAAAATTCGAAAGGAAAAGGTAAATTATACTGTGAATATTGCAAACGTCCCCACCGTGCTATTGATAATTGTTGGAAATCACATGGCAAGCCCGAAGAAAAGGGAAAAAAGAAAGAATTTTCAGCAGCTTATCAAGTCATTGGGCCCGCTGGTCTAAATGCTGATCAACCCATCACATATAGGCAATATCAATAGTTGATGCAAGCATTACTATACTTCCAACAAAGAAGGAAGTTTCTCAAGTATATCTCACTGTCTGGAATTTCATTTCAAGAGGCATCGATAATTGACTTAGGAGCAAGTGATCGTTTTATGTGCGAAAATGGAATTTTTTCAAGTATGCATAGGACCTTGAATCTCCTTATTTCTATGCAATTACCAAATGAAAATATCATTCATGTCACGATGACAGTCACAATCACTTTTAGTCATCATATCACCCTTGAAAATGTTCTTTATGTCCTAGAATTTCAGTTCAATCTCATTTATGTGTCCAAAGTTTATAAGGAAAATTCTTGTCGAGTATTCTTTGATTTTAACACTTGCTTCTTTCAGGCCCTTTTGATTGACAAATTGATGGGCTTGGATAGTTTTTTCGAAGGACTTTTTTTGACCAGTTTCCCAAGCAATTTTGATTTGTCCTCCATTCCTTGAATAAAATATCATTGTATAATATGACTATCAATGATAAAGATTTTATTATGCATTCAAGAATAGATCAT
Source organism: Eucalyptus tenuipes (assembly GCA_014182365.1). Lineage (NCBI taxonomy): Eukaryota > Viridiplantae > Streptophyta > Magnoliopsida > Myrtales > Myrtaceae > Eucalyptus > Eucalyptus tenuipes. The sequence continues at coordinate 29,620,871 of CM024538.1, read as the reverse complement.
AGTGTTTCATTTCTTTATTCTCAATGTCATATTTGCCATCTTGCAAAACAATCGCGTACCCCTTTTCATTCTAACAAAACTCGTGCCAGTGATATTCTTTCATTAATTCATATGGATGTTTGGGGACCTTATTATACATTACGCCATAATGGACCACATTACTTTTTAACAATTGTGGACGATTACTCTCATATCACGTGGGTTTTTTTGATGCAGTGAAAGGCTCAAGTTTTCTCTCATTTAAAAATGTCCATCACTTTGTCAAAGAATCAATTTGGAAGATCTATTTAGCGAATCCGTATTGATGATGGGAGATAATTCTTCAACTATAATTGCACTTCTCTTTTTTCGTCTCATGGCATCCTACATGAATGTTTCTACATTTACAACCTACAACAAAATGAGATGGTGGAGTATAAACATCGCCATCTTCTGAAATTTGTGCATATATTAAAATTCCAAGCATTCATCCTAGAGAACTATTAGGAAGCTCGTGTTGTTACTGCAACTCATCTAATCAACTGTATGCCTACTCAAATATTAGACGAAGAACTCCTTTCGAACTACTTTTTGGGAAGAAACTAGGCTAGATCATTTGAGGGTTTTTGGCTACTTATGTTATGCCACTATAGTGGGCCCTCGGGACAAAGTGGGTCCCCGTACTCGGCATTATATATTCATGGGCTATCTAAGCTGACAAAAGGAATATTGTGTCCTTGAGCCATAAATAGGGGAATTCTTTGTAAGTAGAGACGTTATTTTTCATGAAGATATCTTTCTATTTCGCGAAATAGTATCCTCAAATGAAGGCTTAGGTGTCATAACCAATCCTCAGCATTTCTTATCTAAGGAAGAATTATCTTCTAAATATATCCTAACAACACCTTCGGAGAATGCCATTCCCCCAACAACAGCTCCAGTTTCTTATGAGAATCCGACTTAGGAGATCATTATGGAACATGTGCTTGAGAATCTACCCAATATGGAGGAAGTTCCTAATGTCTCACTAGAACCTACTACTGAGGAAGTATCTTCTCATCCACCGCCAGCAGATCCTCAACGACGTTTTGGTTGTACTACACGACCACCAACATGGTTAAAGGACTATGTCTATGCCACACTCAATTCTCCATGTATTCACTAGCTGATCTTCTCATATGTTTCTTTCCATAAGCTTTCGCTAGAACATAGATATTGCATTAGTTGTATAAGAAAGGGAATTATCTAGTTTTGATGAGGCATCCAGTGATCCATGGTGGCTAAAGGCTTTACTCAATGAAAAGATTTTGATTATTACAAGACTTTCTTTCTAGTAACTAAAGATGTCATAGTTCGTTCATTCTTATCAATTGTAGCTATTCATGATTGGCCGTTACACCAAATGGACATGCGCAATGCCTTTCTTCATGGCGATTTGGATAGAGATTTTCATGGATATTTCTCAGGGCTCACGGAGATAAGGGAGAATAGACTATGTCGTTTACAAATCCCTTTATGGCCTAAAACAAGCTTCTAGGCAATGGTACGTCAAGTTTGCCAATGTTCTCACAACCGTAGGCTTCAAACAGTTTAGATATGATTATGCCCTCTCTACATTGACTAAAAGTGTAACCTATGTAGTACTGACATATATACGCGACACGTGACATCATACGACACGACACGATACGGCGACACGTCATTTCTTAAAAAATAAATAATTCCGACACGTTTTAACACATTATATATTAAATATATATTTTAAATATAAATGCACATATAACTAGATTAGAGGTGTCGAAATGGGTCAAGCTTGCACCCATAATGGGTTTTAAAAAAAAAAAAAGCTGAGATAAATGGGTCTTACATGGGTCTGAGAGCAAACCCATTTAAGACCCATTTTTCAACCCATCAAAAGTGAACCCATTTACTCTCCCTCTTCGACGTCTTCGTTTTCTCGCTTACCCTCCATCGTACGACGTACTGCAAGTCGGGACTCGAGAGGCCGAGAGCTCGCCGTCGACTTCCTCTGTCTTTTTCCAAGCATTTTGACTTCTACGTTTCTTCTCCTCCTTCTCCTTCCACCGTCAGCCGCCGTCTTTGCCGTCTTTACCGTCCGTGGAAAGTGATTGCGCTTTGATTAGGCGGATCTGCGGTCTTTTAGATCTCCGTCGCTGTCGTCCGGCGCATTCGGCCGCAAACCTAAATCGTTTCTGTAGCAGCCGGGTAAGTAATCGTGTCAGGGCGAGCCCTTCTCGATTGTCTTGTTTCTGGGTTCGGCCTCTTCTTTGGTGGCAAGTTGATGGGGGCGTGGGGCTTGCTGGGTTTTTTGATTGGATTGAGTTGCGATGTGGGCGCTCGCGTTTGTGGCGGTTTTGTTTCGTTTTCTCGTCTCGCTCTTGCTCCTGTCGATTTGGTCTTTGCTCGAGTTGCGGTCGATTGGGATGATGCTTGATATGGTTAGGAACGGTGTAGGGGTATTGCTTGAGCTGGTGCGCAGGGTCTTTTTGGTGATCCGGTTTGGTTCCTCTATTCTTGCCTTCCGGATTGATTTGTTTATGTGAGTCATTCCGTTTCGGGCTGGTGAATTAGATTATGTATTGGAAAGTTTGTAATTGTTCGATGGTTTTATGTTATCTTTTATTTTTTAAGCGTAGTAATGTATTATGGACTTCTGAGCACAATTATAGTGAACTGTGATTGCTTTTGTTGATGTTTTCTGCATTCTTGTTACTGATATTTATGTCGAGCTTGTTACCTTTCAGACATGGTTTATGGTTTTACTACTTGATTTTTGGAATCTGTAATTAGTGAAATCTTGTGTACATCAAATATGGAAATCTTGAACCTGAACTTGTTTGTCTTTACTAGAGATTGAAATGGAGATTCAATTTTCTTGACATTTAATTGATTGTGATTGTATTGCCCGATTGTCTTGCTGACCACATTGGATCTCTTATTCCTGGAATTGAAAAGGCACTGTACATTGTCATTTTCCAAATGTTTTGTTAGAGTTTTTTTACTCCATGATGTAAATGATCTACCAATTATTTCTTTGGCTATTAACCGTCATGTTTTTATATGTTCCAGGACAAGTCATCTACATCAAATTTGAAAACTAAGGCTTTGATCTTTACAAGATTGTTGTTGACTTCACATTCGCCTTCTATTTTCCATCCTTACATAAAGGTATAATTCCTACCTTTGTTGTGTATATAAATTGTTTATGCTACTTGCTTCCTCAAGAGTTGGGTTTATACGAAATCAGCTATAGCTGCTGGTGTTTACTTTCTCTGTTTTTATTATGATAGTTTAAGCGCTTTCCTCCCCTGTTTTATCTATTGTTGGCGAGAGATATTACAAAGTCACAGCAGAAGCATTACGAGTTTGTGGGGAGCTTGTTCGTGTTGTTCGCCCAAACATTGAGGTGGGGTACACTCATCTTATGATTTAAGATTTCTTAGTTGACATGTCAAGACATAATGAGGATCAAGGAGAATATTCAACTACCGAACGATCCAAGAGACGTAGAGTTACATCCTTAGTTCATGAGGACGAGGAAGATATCTCTGCTTGCTCTAAGCATTCAAGAAAACACACTTCGATTGTATGGTCTGAATTCGAAAAATTCACAGATGGTGATGGCATGAGTAAGGTTAAATGTAAGTAGTGTGAAGTAACTTATATGGCTAGCCATGGGACAAAAAACTTGTTGCGTCATTTAAATACTTGTCCCAACCGAGAAGTTAATGTTGATGGTTCTGTAGTACAATTCGACCAAGGTGTGTTTAGAGATATGCTTGCAAGAGCGATAATCAAACATAATTATACATACTCTTTTGTATAGCATGAGGCAACAAGAGAATTGTTTAGTTACCTCAATCCTAATATGAAGCACATATCAAGGAATACAGCAAGAAGTGATGTAGTAAAAGTTTATGAGAAAGAGAAGGGAATTTTGAAATCCAAATTATTGTCTCTTTCGAGCCGAATATGTTTGACTTTTGACCTATGGACTTCTATTACTACGGACCATTATATGACTATCACTGCCAATTATATTGATGAGGATTGAGAATTGCAATCAAAAGTCTTGTGTTTCTCCTATGTGCCACCTCCATATAGTAGTGTCATACTTTTAGAAAAATTGCTGACTTTGTTGAGAGAATGGGGCATTGAGAGAAAGATCTTCAGCATCACTTTAGATAATGCATCATACAATGACAGTATGATTGATATTTGAAGAAATACACCTTCTGTGAGATCATCTTTGTTATGTGATGGACAATTTTTCATGTGCGTTGTGGTGCACATGTTTTAAATCTAATTGTACATGAAGGTTTAAAGGTTATTGATGGATCCTTACATAATATAAGAGAAGTTGTCAAGTATGTGAAAGCTACACAAGGGAGGAGAGTAAAATTTGCCGAATGTATATCGCAATCGTGCTTAAAGACCAATAAAAAGGTACGTCAAGATGTAGTTATCAGATGGAATTCTATGTACCTAATGCTTGAGGGTGCCATTTTCTTTGAATGTGCATTTTCACATTTGAAGTTAATTGACTATAACTTTGCCACATGTCCATCTTCTGAAGATTGGGTCAGAGGAAAGAAAATTGCTTTCTTGTTAAAACCTTTTTATGATATTTCTACTCTGTTCTCTGGAGTTAGATATCCCACGGCAAATTTATATTTTTATGGAGTATGGCAGATTCAACTTCATTTAATATAGGCAAGGGATACTGAGGATGAGGCTATTATGGCTAAGGCAATGCTCAAAAAGTTTGAAAAATATTGGAAGTGTTATAGTGTTGTCTTATCATTTGCTGTTATATTGGATCCTCGCTATGAGTTACACTTTTTGGAGTTTTGCTACTCAAAGTTGGATATGGATGATCATGTGGAATTTGTACGGGGCATTCAAGAAAAACTCTATACACTTTTTGATGAATATGTAACCTCTATGTCTAGAGATGATCGCTTTACTTCTTCAACTAGTCGAGGTACCATTTCAGTTGAGGGCATCGATGAGAACATTGGGGATGACATTAATGAGTATGATGCATTTGAGAATGAACACTTTGGATCACAATCTACTAAGTCACAATTGGATTTGTATTTGGAGGAGAATAGGCTTGATAGAAAGAAGTTCCCAGATCTCAATGTCCTTAATTATTGGAAGACTCATTCTCATCGATATCCCGAGTTATCCCTCATGGCACGTGATATATTGAGCATTCATATCACTACCGTTGCCTTAGAATCAACCTTTGGCATTGGAGGACGTATTTCAAATAAATATCGTAGTTCCCTTTCCCCTAAAAGCATAGAGGCTAAGCTGTGCACTAGAAATTGGTTATTTGGAGTTCCGCTTGAGGAAGATTTGGATGAAGAGTCTCTCATCATTGACTTTCAAGACTATCTGCATTAGGTACTTTTTTTCATCTCATTCTTTTCGTTTGCTCATATGATTCAATACACTTATCTTCATAATGATGTATTTTTGGTATACTTTGTGGTGCTACAACTTATAATCAAAGTTGATGCTTTTTCTTTTCTCAGTCATTGCGGGGTTCCATATTCTTTATATCAAGGCCTCTTGCAACAATATTATGAGGTACTTGGCTCCCTCATTTTCTTTATGAGCATTCTACTTTAGCCTTAAATTCGATCATCATTAAATGTATATTCCTAGAAATTTCATGACTTGATTAATTATTATTTTTATTTAGTCCATAAGGGATATTTACTTTGCGTGATGTGTATGCATAAGCTAGGGAAGAATTTGACGGTGAATGCTCAGTTCAAGTCTATAGTGTGCAAACTTGCATTCCGAAGGATCCAGCTGCACTTTGGAATGCTGAATTTGTGCAAGCAAATGAGCTTTTCAGCCAGGATGCAATCACCAAGAATTTGTGCAAGCATTGTGCAAACTCTATACACTTTTTCATGGTCCCTCCAAGGATGTAAATAATAAAGTGACAACTCTTGCGCCAACCATACTGAAGAGGCGAAAGGTTTTGAAGACTTTAATTGATGAGCATGGGTTATAAATGGTTGCTTAACATTTTTTTTTTGTCAGTGGATGCTTAGCGATTTAATGGGTTTTAAATAGGTTGGCTGACGAACCTCTTTGGATGCAGAAGAAAAAAAGAAAAAGAAAGAAAAAGAAATTTTTTTTTTTTGAAAAATTATTGATTGGATTTGTATTACTTGAAAGTTTTTTAGTAATATAATCTTTAAAAAAATATATAAAAATAAGTTTTCCTAAATTTGGTTAAATATGAAATATTTTATTAATATGAATCGAGTTCGGTTATGGGTTGAAAAATTTACATTAGACTTAAATGGGTCATAAATGGATTAATTGATCAATATGAGTCGACCCATTAATGACCCGACCCGACCCCACCCGTTTGACACCTCTAAACTAGATAATAATAAAAAAAAAAACCTAGAATTCATCTATACTAAAAACATTAATCCTACATTCTACATTCCAATGTAATAATCAATAAAACTTGAAGGGAAAAAACAAGTACTTCATATTCCACTATTAAATTTAACATTCAACAATAAGAAAAAAATCAATATTTCACCATAAAATATAACAAAAAGTCATTCATCCATATTATCTACTTCTTCTGAAAAAACAACCAATTCCATCTCTAACTCATCAAGTGAAAAACTTGTAACTTCAAGCACCCCAACATCTTCAATTATATCAAATGCATCTCCGCTAATATCTCATATCTTGGTTTCTCCTTCTGCATATTGTAGGTTTTTTCTTAATAGAAGACGAAGGTTATTATGAATGAAAATTAAATCTTCTGCATGTTTTTGGGTCATTTTATTTCTTCTTACTAAGTGCACAAAGGAATAAGTACTCCAATTCCTCTCAGAACATGATGAAGAACAAGGTTGTGTAAGAAGTTTAAGGTTGTGTTTTGAAGTATCGGTGCATATGCACCATGATTAACCCACCATGCGTTAGGATTCATAGAATACCGTTCTTAAATAGAATCAAAATCTTTAAAATTCTCATTTTTATCCACAAAATCTACATACTCCAAATTCACTTTGTTGCGCTCATCCAAGTTAAGAAAATATTTCCTAAAATATTTTAATCTTTCTTAGTCAATCTCCTTATTCTTATACGGAGAAACTCGAGTAGGATTTTCATTGAGCCATTAATCACTATAGTACTTTTATTTAATAAAGTAAAATAAAAATAGAAAACAATAATAAGTAAGAGAAGTATTATATTATTATATCAAATAAAGATTAACTACTACTTCATACAATTTTAGAACTAACTTGGGATTTAAGGTATGTGCCAAGTAATGAAGTAGAGTGTTGTTCCTTATCTTACGATTCACAAAAATTATATGAACTACCTCATAAAACGTAGACTCCTCATCTAGCATTTTTACTTCATGTGCATATATAATTTTCTTCACTTTTTCGATTATTGAACCTTACATATCATAAACTAAGTGAATACAAGTCTTGTCGGTATCACAAATTTTAAGCATGTCATAAATAGGAGCCGTGAAGGAAAGTATATAATAAATTGAAATCCAACAAAATTATCCAACACATTCTCTTTGACAAACTTAGCTTTTCCTTTGATTATCATCTCGATAGATTTTTCATTTGTCACAAATCACCACATTTTGAATACCACTTTTTATTAACTTGAATCTCCTAAGCATGATAATCATCGAAGCAAAACGTGTATCCGCTATAGAAAGCAACTTCAAGTTAACAAACTCATTGTATATTGCTAATCTCATGGAATGATTCATGATAAAATATTTGATATCCATAACTTCCTTAATAATATCCGAAATCCAACTACATTTCTCATAAACAACTTGATTGGTCTCCATATTTTTTGTGGCACAAATGTTCTTCAAAACTAGATTAAGGATATGTACTACACAAGACGTTTGCATAATGGATGTAAATTCTTGCTCAATGAGTTATCCCACACCCTTACAATTTGAAGTATTATCTATAATTACTTGGATTACATTTTCAAGTTTAGTTTCATTGATGACTTCTTTCAACAAGTTAAAAATGAAATGCGAATCATTTCTTTCTCCTGAACAATCAACCGATTTTATAAAAATGGGTTTCCATCCGACATCGCCATAAAATTAATAAGATGTCTTCTTTGTGAGTCATTCTATCCATCACTCACAATATATACACCATTCTCCTACCGCATGCTTTTAATATGTTCACATAACCTATCAATATTTGCCTTATCATTTTGCAATAAAGTAATTTTCAACAAATTATATTTCGGTGGTACATACCAAGCAATATTGTGATTAACGGCATAAGTGAAAACAGATTAAAACTAAGAGTTCCTTGTTAGGTTAAATGGCAAACCCGCAGAATAAAACATTCTAGCAATTTCACAAGTTAGACGTTCTCGTTGAGTCATCCTCAAGTGATTTTTCATTCCCACTTCCAATTTTCCTTTTTTTGGAGTTAAATGATGAATCCATTCCATCACTACTACTACTAAGTGAATAATTGTAATGGAATAAATGTACATTTCTAGGTGCAATACTCATTGATTTAGCATTGACCTATTCCTCTAATCTTTCCATCTCCAAAAGATCATTTTTTCTACTTTTGTGCATTTTCCAATTCATTTTCTACTTATCATCAACAAATGGCTCTTTACTCTCGTGTATGAACTCCTAAAATCTTTTTAACAAAAATTGCATCTCCAAGACAAATTTCTCATTGTATCGTTATGATTAACCAACTTAAGGACATACCTCCATAATGATTGTTTTACAACTTTATTGCTAGAGGTAGGTGGTTGAGTACTCGAAGTGCTATTAGCTATGTTTGAACTTGAAGAAATTCTACTAAAAAAAAACAATTACAAGAACTGTAAGTTTAATATATACTACAAGTAAATGTAATAGCAAAAAAACAAATTTAAACATATCTAAGCACATCCATAGAAACAAATTATCAGCAAAAAATTGATGACCCAATAACATATTAACAAACCAAAATCAAATTTTATGATTTTCAACAAAAAGAAAAACATTGCAAGCTCTTTTACAAAAAGGGTACTAAAAAGCACAATTTTTCCATAGCCAAGGCAATAGCATTAATCATCTAAAAGCAAAGCAACTTATTGGCATGAAAGATCATCATCACACTTAATAAGATGTTCTAGAATATTTTATTATGTCTTTTCTTGATTGGTCCATTTGTTCAAGAATTCCTTACTTAATCCCAAGGTAAATTTTGAGTAATGATTATCAAATCTTCCTCATGCCACATAAGGTGTTGAATCACCCCTTTTATTAAATGATTCAAGGGTTAGTACCACATGAGACTCACCAATAGACAGAAATAGAATCGACAAAAAGTATCTATTATCGAATGGCTGAAAAATGAAATAGAGTATGCCCCAGCATTTTTTTTTTATGCCCCATAACTCTCCCTTATTTGGGAGGCCTACACCTCATAGAAACTATCTACTTGAGACTGTCCATTGGCCCACCCCTTTCATTAAATGATCAAAGGGTTCTAGAATATTTTATTTTGTCCATTTCCAAAGAATAAGGCAAATATGAGAAATAGGCCATTGGAACTGCAATTGGAACCGGACATTGGCTTTTTGTGTTCATCCTCTAACGACCATTTCGACACACCCGAGGTTCATGACAAAACTATTCTTGATGTGGTTGTTGTAGGCAAAAGTAGCCTTTTTGACTAGGTCGGTGGCCTAGAGCATGCGCTCAACGACTGGCCTTTGGACCAACTTTGGTCGAGCGGACCAATTCCTAAACTAGCCCTAGCCTGGTCCACGTCGACTCCCAATCGGTCATATGATCGTTTGGGATTGGTCAATCCATAACCGACGCACGATCGTATCGAGTCAACTCATGGTTGTCTACTATTGATACATAAATGAGCGGAATCACTTGCGATCGGAACTCAACCGTTCGAGATCAATCCATGATCGTGCATCAATCCATGATGATACGTGACCATCCCTCAATCAACCCTTATTGTTGGGTAGTCATTCATTGACCAAGCGACTCGGGTCCACTTGCGTGGTCATTAGATTGTTCCATAGTCAATCTCTTGATCAATCCACGATCGATCCTCACCGGTGGCATACCAAACTCATAGCCATTTATCATAAGGTCAAAAATCGCGAATGTCACAAAAGATATGTCATCTATCTATTTGATGATATATATCGACGATATTCTCATCATGAGAAATGATAAAAGTGTTGTAGAGAGCCTTAATAAATATTTGCATTCTACCTTTCATATAAAAGACCTGGGAGCACCTAAATACTTCCTTGGAATTGAAGTTGCCCGATCCGACTAAGGAATTTCTCTCAATCACCGGAAGTTTATGCTAGAGATTATATCAGAGGTAGGTATATCAAGATGTAGACGGGTAGTTATTCCAATTGAGCAAAACACCAAATTAACCACGACATATTATGATACAGGAATATCTTAGAATGATGACACCATACTTAAGGATCCTTTGAGTTATTAGAAGCTCATTGGAAAGCTCATATATTTAACTATTATCAAACCTGATATATTCTATGCAGTACAGACACTCGGTCAATTTATACGCAGTCCAAAACAATCCCATATGAATGCTGCCTCGAAGGTAGTGAAATATTCGAAGAAGTCCTATCTAGGATATGCAACATCGAAATGACGGCATATAGTGATGTGGACTACGCAACTTGTCCCATGAATTGAAGATCTATCACTAATTTCCGCATTAAACCAGGAGAATCTCTTATTTCACGGAAGACCAAGAAGCAGCTGACTGTGTCACTATCTTCAGTCGAAGCAGAATATCGAGCTATCGCGAAAACTACCTACAAGATTATATGGATACGAGGCTTACTTCAAGACCTTGGAGTATAATCGAAAGAACCAACAAAGCTATTTTGTGACAATGATGCGGCCCTCAAGCTTGCAGCAAATCCCATAGTGCATTAAAGAACTAAGCATATGTAAGTGGATTATCATATCATTTTAGAAAAGATTCAGAAAGGAATAATCAAGACAAGAAGAATTAGGGATTAGCTCGAGATTGGCATTGATTTGTAGGATACATTCTTTCCATTTGTTGTGTACATCTTCTCCTATATTTACAGCACCTTGTGCATTGGGGATCATTGAAGAAAATACAAAACAATTTCCCTAAACTATCTTCTTTAGTCATTCTTGCTTCCTTTCAAATACAACTATTCATTTTTAAGGAAGAAAATTTTCCTTCGATTTAATAAAAGAATATGAAACTTTTTTTTTTTGTATTATTCCTTTAAGTAGTAGCTTTTCAAAGTTGAATTTTTTTTTTCGTTTCCTGGAATTAAATTCATTTGTTATTTTGATTGGCGCTCCAATGAGGTTCAAAAGGCTTGAGATGTTATGATTTTCCCACGTTTGCATCTTGCTAGGCAATGATATTAATCAGGTGATTACGATCATAGTAATGGATAATAAAAAGTGAATAAGCGATGTAAATGTCTCCCATGATTAGGCTTTTATCGCCGAAAAAATCAAATTCAATTAGTGGAGGATCGGTGCAGGGCCCATACGTGGCCCGCTACGATTCGGTCATCGATCGCCTACCACGCGTTTTTGAATCGACGCTAAATTACATTTTGACCACGGTCTTCTCTGTGGGCCTGACACGGTTGGCCCAGTACAGCAAAATCCGGTGACAAGGGTCCCGCACAGCATAGTTGTGGTGGGCTGGCCGGCCCCACACGCGTTGGGCTTTTCCGCGAGACAATATCGCACCGCACAAGAATGCCATGTTTCAAGGAAAATAAATAATATGAAGAATAATTTTACAAAAAAATCATTTATATCTCTTTTAAAAACAAACGAAAATGAAAATTCTTTTCGCCCAATAAAATAACGAAAAAAAAATTTTCATTGAGTAATTATTTCAAGAGATACAAACAATTATTTTATCGAGTCAACGGAAAATTTATATTTAAATTCTAGAAAATGATTTACTCTAAAATTTAGGAAAATATTTTTAAAAATATGATTAGGTATTGATGCTTTGACTGAAAATTTTATGCTTAGTTGTGGAATCCTCTGCATTGGTTCTGGGGTTTTTGGCGCCTAAGTTCACGTCCATTGAGGATTTCACTACTCAAACTCAAATCCCCAGCGCTTGGGCCCAAGTCCACAAAGGCCTTGCCAAGTCCTCAGCGCCCAAGCTCATGTCCCTAGTGCTCAAGCCAATGTCTATCGAGGTCGAGAGGCAGCACCCTAGTGTGTGCGCTTGAGTCTCGAGTCCTTTGAGACCGAGCTTGAGACTAAAGTGCCCATGCCCTAATCCTTGACACTTGGGTTGAGATCCATCGAAGCCGGACTTAAAACTTTGATGCCCATATTCGATTCTCTGATTAAAGAAATGTTCACATCATAAAAAAATCATAAATTATGTTCATCGTGACACAATTACTTAAAAATAAACTTATTCATTAGGATACAAATATCCCAAAATTTTTTTATCATAAAAAACCCAAAAGTTATACTAATATGACAAATATATAATAAATGGAATTGAAAAGAGGGTATATACGTCATATGTATATAAATTTAAGTTTTTTTACTTCACAATTTTTATTTTTTTAGATACTCATGTCACAGTGGGTAGGATTTTGGCTGATAAAAAAAAGAATTTGAAGAATAAATACTACAGTAAGCATATTTCGAGATTTTTTTTTTGGGTGATACTTTGCCCTTTAAAAGAAATGATTCCGTAATCACAGCTTTAATGTATAATATTTCCGCGGAACGTTGGACGGGTTACCTATTTCGGAAAAAACAAAAAAGGTAGCGGAGGGCGTGTAGGGACCCGCGTGAAATGAAAGCGGAGCTATTCATTTCGCCTCCTCTCGGATATTATAATAGTCCCCCACCGCCTGCGAACGGAAAGTCTCTCTCTCTCTCTCTCTCTCTCCTCCTCCTCCTCCTCCTCGATCCCCTGGTCGATCGCCGTCGCCGCCGCCGCCGCCGCCTCCGCCATGGATTCCTTCCTCTGACACCGCGTCTTCTTCCTCCACCCCCGCCGCCGCCGTCAGCTTGAAGGGCAGAGGGATCAGTTTGGCCGATCATTTCGATCCTGAGGAGCCCCTTCGAAGATTCCAGATACTCGCCGCGTCTGCTAGCAAGTAAGCCTGCGCCACGATTACGGCTTGTCGCCGTTGGTTTTGCCTTCTGCGGTCACTCGATGCTTTAGATCGCGTGGTTTTGGGGTTTGGTCGTCTGTGGTTGGACCGGTTTTGGTGATAGGCTTGCGCGCTTCGTGGCTTGTGATGGATCTGAGTGCGTGTGTACGTGATTGCTTATGAGTAGAGTTTTTGCGGTAATAATCCGTTCTCCGAGCTTTAGACTGGCCGAAAGCGAGCATTTTGCCTTTTGTTAGCTCACCGATCTTCATTTAGAATGATCTTGCCGCTATGTTGCTTACGATTTTTTAAGGATTGATGGTCGGGCTTGCGTTGATGTTGCTAGTCTCTTGTCAATTGATAGCTGATTTTAAATCCCGGGGAGTGGAAGTGCTTTATCCTTCATATTCTAGCTGTTTACACAGAGTTAGGGAAGATACTCAAGTGGTTGTAGAGTGGTCTCAGTTGCTGAGGGTAACTTTTGTTTTGATGTCTTTTGGCTGGGCTCTCGATAAGGTTGCATCAAGCACGACAAGAGCAAAAATAATTTGTCTTGGCTGTTCTCACCTGCCACAGTGGCTGAAATCAATCTACCTACAATGGTCATGTGTATCATTGAATCTGACCATTGCTTGGCGAGCAGTACATTCATCATGGCTTTTGGTCTATTAACAGGCGGTGAGGATGTCAACTCCTGCGAGGAAAAGACTAATGAGGGACTTTAAGAGGTTGCAACAGGATCCTCCAGCTGGCGTCAGTGGTGCCCCTCATGAAAACAACATAATGCTGTGGAACGCTGTTATATTTGGGTGCGTGATGCTAAATGCTTAATAATAGCACATGAGTTTGTTTTATGTTTCTTCTTGTTGTTTGAACCATAATTGCCCTTTTGGGGAAGGTCTGATCTAACATGACTTGAACTTTTTCTGTTGCAGCCCCGATGACACTCCTTGGGATGGAGGTAAAGCTCAGTGACTTCGTTTTTGTTCCGCTGGGATTGCATGGTGTTGACTTATGTCCTCATTTGAATTTCTCTCAACCCCGTATCAGATTTTTTTCATTCATGATATGCTTTCGTGCTTATCGTGGAAGGGTTATAAAAACCGTTGTATTCATAGTCACACCAGGGAATTTGAAGTTTTATTTTGGATAGGAATTGTTCCCAAGGCTGTTATAAGTGGAATTGGACTAGTATGATGAGGGTGTCTGAAGGATCGAATTGCAAGATTGAATTGAGTATTGTGACAGTATAATAATATTGAATAGTTATTAGAAGTTTACTTATTATGATATCTTGTGAGCTCAAAACTCCATAAAGTGTGAGTTTGAAGGCTCACACCATTTCGAAACCAGAATTAAAGAATAGTCATCATTTCGATAACCTAAAATATCAAAGATTCAAACACTCCTAGATGAGGACTCCTCATAGTTGGATTGGTAGGATTGCACTATTTCTAATATTTGGATAACATTCTTTCCTTTAATTTTAAAATCATAGAACTGAACCACCGCCGGCTTGCCCTAGTGGCCACCATTCTCATATGGGAATGGGGAGGTAGGGAGTTCAAAACTCCCCTCCTCCGGATAGGGGGAAGGGTTATGGGATTTCCCCAGGTGAGCCCACTAGGGGACCGCTAAGCTTCTCGTAGCGGAGCTCCAAAGTCCAGGAATACACCTGGTTGGCCAAAAAAAAGAAAAAAGAGAAATCATAGAACTGGGAGATCCTACTATCTGGGTTGGACTTTCGACAACCATATTCCCTACTGATTATCAACACACTTTCACTATTTATTACTTATAAACTTATGCTAATTTTTATGAGAAACTTTTTAAATGATGTGATTAAGAATGAATAGAATTGAGGACCCCTTTGCCATCTCTAATTTGTTTTGCGATAATGCCTTTTATGGATTACGTAGATGAGTTCCTTTGGGGTGCTGCTGATTATTCATTGGACCTGTCTGAATTTGCTTCTAGGAATCGGTGATCCCATAAGATCTCATCATATTGTTTATGACATTTATTGAATTTGCTGTAATGACTTAATGTAGATGGGATCTATCTGCCAATCTCGACTGGCCTACCCATGCTTTTGGGTGGGTTTAGTTTAAGCAACATATTAGGTCCACTGTCCGGACGCATTTCAAAAATTCTGCTTGGTGCATCCGGTCCCTAGTACACAGATGCTTTATCAACGTTGACTAATTTCTATTATATTTAACCATTATGACTGCCATACACATAAAAGGTCCGCTGTTGCTGGCTTACTTGTTAGGCCTATGCTTCTGTTATATGCTGAGGTTGATGTTTGTGAATGCAAAAGATGAAGAGGATCACTGTTTAAGACAAATCGAACTTAAGTATGTGGATGATAGCGATATTCATCCATCTTTGGTACGGGTAAGAATGTTGGAGGGTGATTGAAAAGTATGCTAAGGTGTGCACTAATAAGGACTTATTTCTTGCAAAAAGTTTGACTTTGATGAGTGAGAGTGTAGTTCTGAAGGAAGGAGAATGCCTATACGCAACCACTTAATTCTAAACTTCCTCGTCTTAGAGATGAGTTTCCGGCAACAATTCTTCATGTCTATCTGCCTTTGATTTTTTGGTGTGTGTGTGTGTTTTTTTTTCAATTATTTTATTTATCTTGGGGGGGTGGGGAGCGAGGTGGGAGAGACGCATTTAACTGATCTTTGTCTGCTTCATCTTTGTCTGTTCTTGGGAGGAGATGCAAATGGAGTGAGAGGGGGCTACTTGGGTTTCTATACTAAAGTTAACTGACTTGGTTTAATTTTCTTTCACTTAGTAGTAAAGAGTGAAGCACACGACTATCCATTTATCTCGTGCCTTCCTTTTAGTGATACAGTGCCAACAGGTCCAGGCCACATTGAAACAGTTTTTTGACTTGAAAAAGCTTAATGGAATAGTAAGTTAGGATGTCAAGCCTAATGTTTGAAAAAGGAATTCTTATCCTCGTAGATTAGATGCTTAATTGGCGTAGTCATAACTAGCTCAATGGATTTCTTCTTTGTACTCGATCTGCAATTTTTTTTTGGATCTTTCTCGTATGTAGTATGTGAAGTTCAGATCACATCTACAACTTCTCCACGTGAGATGTGAACTTTCTGTATCATTTTATTTTGTCTAATTCCAATTAGCTTTCAGATTTCAGAAGATGAAAGAAAATCTTATGAGTGGTAGAAATCAGTACTAAGCGACAGCGTAAAGCTAGAGTAGGAAAAGGAATGTGATTGAGATGAAGTTAGAGGCATTTCTTTAACTGTTTTCTGCAGTCATTCCATGTGTAATTTTTTCTTTTCCTGTTGCAATGATCTTTCAGATTTAATCGCCTTGATTTCAACCAATGCTTTCTGGAACTGACTAAAAAGCTAAGTTTTGTTTCCTGTGCAGTCAAATGCACAATTTTTAGTCTTCTCCCTGCTCCTCATGTCTGCCTTATATCTTTCTGGATGTCCAGGAACGTTCAAATTGACACTTCAGTTTTCAGAAGAATATCCTAATAAGCCACCAACCGTGCGATTTGTTTCAAGAATGTTCCATCCAAACAGTAAGTTCTACTCATATCACAAACTTAATGCTAGTTCAGATGCAGGCTTTAAACGGTTATTATTAGTCTCGAGCATGCTTATGGAGTAGCTAATGGCAAACTTTTTCAGTTGTATTATGTTCTCAGATACTTTTCCTTGTTATATCCTCTTTATAAGTTTATCCGTGGATCAGACCTCAAATACTAATGATCTATGCCGATACTCATATCTGCAATTTGGCATCAACTTAAGAACAATTGTGTGCCTATTGATCTTTCTGTTTCTCTCTCTTCTCTTTCACACACATTCAGGCCTGTTCTTTTACTTATACAGAATCTAGTTTTGCCCCCAACCCCAAAAAAAAAAAAAAAAAAAAAAAGGAAAAGAAAGAAAAAAGATAACAATAACAATCTTGTAACTTGTCCGCCTTTTACAGTTTATGCAGATGGGAGCATTTGTTTGGACATTCTACAAAATCAGTGGAGCCCTATTTACGATGTAGCTGCTATTTTGACCTCTATCCAGGTACGTTATTCATTAATATTATTACTATTTTGAGAACTTGCTTGGTAGCGAATATCTATACTAGAAAAAATGGATTGTTTGAGGTATATCATATTGCCTTCTTCATAACTCTTACTGATAACTCCAACAGTTGACTTTCTTTATATATGGCATCCTCCTCAAGTCTGCTTCATTAGTTGGAGGACTCGCAGGTCATATTGGACCTTCTTAGGCATGGAGTGTCGTCAAACTTCCGTACCTTTTTTGATTCAACACAAATTGATCAAGCACTTGTGCGACTGCTGAGTGCTAGAGGAGATGAGAGTCTAAAGGAAGGGCATGATTTAATGAGTGAAAGTGCAGATTTGAATTATTCACCTTGTTTCACTACTATCAGTGGTTGTCTCCTATTGACCTTGATATCAAGATCCTCTCTCTCCCTCTCTCTAGCCTCAACTTTGCTTGGACCGTCAACAGTGGCCCTGGACTTGTTGCCAACAAATTAAAAAAATTAGTTTGTTTTTCCCCCTTCATGTCTGTGCTTATTTTATGATGATCATTGTACATTCAGTCCTATCTGATGCATACCAAGCAATGAATAGGATCAGGTGTCTGTCTTAACCGGTTCTATGATTTATCACTTTTCGTATAAAAGATGAGGCATGAGATTCCAGATACTGATGTCGATCTAACTCATCCAATCCTACTTACATGGGCAACCAATTGCAACTCCAATGTCAAACATAGGAAGTGCATCTGATTCAAATCATCTCTCCTAAAGTATGACGAAATACATAATCAAATGTTCTAGCGAAAGCTTGTCTAACACTGGAGTTTATGGAATCCCAAGGGGAAAGTAGTGCGTTTTGCTGAACTACTAAATGTTATAATTATGTCTATAACAGTTCACTCTCTTCCCGTTTGATTATATTTGTGGATGGATGGTATTGTTAAATGATAGCTTTGTCAAATGAATGATGCCCATTACGGTAACCCGATAGTGTCTTTTATCTTATTGATTAAATGGAGAGGTCGTCTCTGAGAATTTCCATTTTGTGAATTTGGCATGTTCTGACATTAGCTTCTCTCTCTTTTTCATGCATAATTTTCTTCCAGAGCATTGACATTTTGTTTAATTTTATTTTTACGATTGCAGTCATTGCTGTGTGACCCAAACCCGAACTCTCCTGCAAACTCAGAAGCTGCGAGATTGTTTAGTGAGAACAAACGTGAATACAATAGGAGAGTTCGTGAGGTAGTCGAGCAAAGCTGGACTGCTGATTAAAGTGTGCCTTGTTGGATGCTCAAACGTTTGAGAGAATAGTCCTCTTTCCTGTTTAAATTACATTGAGAAACTTGAGAACCATTGCAGTGTGAGCTTCTTATTAAGTGAATATTTGACTGGCTTGAAAGCGGTGTGAAGGTGTAATGTAGCTTGGACCGGGGGCAAAATTGACCGCTGCTTTTGGTCGGGATGCTTTAGAACCCACAAGAAGCTAAGATGATTTGTTAATCGAAACAATCTAGCTCAGGATGTACTACTGTTTGCTCGATAAGTTGAAACGTCCAAGGATTGAGATATTCAGTCCTTGGACCAATCGCTCATTGTTGGCTGCTGTCATGTTAGGAGGACCAAGGTTCTGAAATTTATGCAGGTCTACCTGCTTATTTGTAATGTAGACATGTCAAAATGGGTCTTAGGGTGTGTTTGTTTCACTGAAAGTATTTTACCAGAAAGTGTTTTTCGGATTTTCAACTGTTTGGTTCTCTAAAAAAGATTTGGTCAACGGAAAATACTTTCTTGTCAACACAAATATTATGTATTATTTTAGGAAAACGAATTCCTCTACTTCATAAGGTGAAAACACTTTCCCTTTTAATTTTTTTCTCTCTGATCTTTAACTTTTCCTATCCAATTTTTTCTGAGGTATGCTGCTCTCTCCATTCTCTTACACTCATCTTTCTTCTTCGGCTCTTCTTCAACGACACGCATCTTCTTCGCCATTTAAGGTCCAAATCTTCTTCTTCATCATTGAAGGTGTGGCTCTTCTTCAATGACGCTCAACACAATTTCAGGTTCTTTCACTTTTTTCTGAGGTACGTTGTTCACTTTCCCTTCGCTTTTTCGCTCGCCCTTCTTCTTCGGCTCTTCTACACCGACGCTCATCTTCTTTGCCATTGAAGGTCTAAATCTTCTTCTTCATCGACGCTCATCTTCTTCGCTAGTACATTTAGAATGAGAACATCGCGCATCATTAACACGTAGAACCCAAACCTCCACATTCAGTAACCAGGCATGATGTAACCATCATAACCCAATTGCAACCAACCTTCCAAAGAGCTACCCAAACAGCCAAATGCGCCTAACAATCACCGCCATACAAACAGAAGCCTTGCGAAATTGATGACAACGACTTGACGCGAAGCACCGAGCAGATGGAAATTCAACGTATCGTAGCTTGCCAAGGTCTGGTTGTCCTTCAAAATCCGGCCTTTGTAGGTCGGGCCACCGCGATCGGGAGGGACGTCAGCGATCCCGGCCACGGCCGCCTTGAAGGCCCCGATCGTGGACTCCAGGCTCACCTGCACCGCGATTTTGGAGCCGTTGGAGCACCGGATGTTGATCGCAACCCGCCGCCCGGCCGCACCACCCTCCCCCTCCCGGCGAGCACCCGGCGCCGCTAGGGTCTCCTCCGTTCGAGCCCATCAGGTCGCTGCAATTCGGCTGACGAAACCCCTAGGCCCGACGAGATGGCGATCGGAGCTCCGGATCGATGGGTCGATGGGGGCGATACGGATTGGGCAATTGTCGCTGGAAGAGAGAGAGAGTTTTGTCCATTGCGGAGGGAGAGAGGTTTTTGCAGGAAATGAGAAAAGGATGGATGGTGATGTTTTCCTCCTTTCTCCTTTTTTCTTTCTTTTCGCTTCCTTTACTTCCTACTTAATATCACGAAAAAATACAAATTAATATGATGTTATATATAAAAGATCTCAAATCGATATAATTATAATAAATTTATTATAAATTAAAATTATAAATTAATTTTTTTATCACAAAGAACCTCTAAACTAGTACATTTATAACGAATTTATCTTTCATTAATTTTTGTCAAATTAAAGTAACATGAACTCAACAAATTAATTTGGAAGTAAGAAGCACACTATTGTCAATTGTTAGGTCAAATGTCATTCAATCATTTTTTAAATGCGATCCAAATACCAGTAAATACTTTCGGTCACATATCACCAAATAAAAGAAAACTAACCATTTTCTTGGAAAATGGTTTCCGAAAACATTTTCCAAAAACGTTACGTTTTTCGTGAAACAAACACACCCTTAAACTTATTTATGACCCAAAATTTTTTAAATGGGTCATATGAATCACTTCAAAATTGAAAAGCACACCCTTAATGGGTCTTAAAACTCAAAGGTTAAAATAAATGTGTCTGGTTCAGATTAAAATCCTTTTCCAACTCACTTGGATTTTGAAAATTTTGTAGGTTCACTTGCTGTCCGCAACGCTAGACATGGAACTTAGCATGTGGAATTTAATCAAGTAATATTCATTTTTAATTGAAAAAGCAGTTCTAGGGAATGGCTAGTGTGGATCTATGTGCAAAGAGCTCCTTGTGAACTTAGGATGTAGAATTTAATCAAGTGATATTTCATTTTTAATTGAATTAGCAGTTCTAGGGAATAGCTACAGTGAATTTATGTGCAAAGAGCTTGTTGTGAACTTGCCATGTGGAATCAAATCAAGTAGTATATCGGTTTTAATTGAAATAGCAATTCTAGGGAATGCCTATTGTGGATTTATGTGCAAAGAGCTTCTTGTGAACTTAGCATGTAGAATTTAGTCAAATAATATTTCATTTTTAATTAAAATAGCAGTTCTAGGGAATGGGTATTGTGGATTTATGTGCAAAGAGCGTCTTGTTGTGTGTGGAATTACTATTTGGGCTCTGTTTCGCCTAAAAATTTGAATTGGAACTTAAACCTGGCAGACAAAAGTTATTTTAGTGAAGGATGCCTTTTTTTTTTTTTTTTTTTTTGGGTCAATAGATATTTCTATTCATTATTAAAATGATACATAAAAAGATTTACTGGAAATCTCCAAAGTCACTATACCAAAACAAGCCCGTAGACCTCAAAATAAATTGAAAATAAAAAATCAAGTTATATTATTAGAGTATAATTGGCAGAGATGAGCACCACAAAAGTTAATTTCTTCATTCAAGAACAAATCTGTGTGACCGCATCAAGCGAAAAGATGGACGGCAGACCACCGAATAACACATCTTCGTCAATGATAAGTTTATACCGGATCTCCGTCTACAACTACAGTTTTGCCTTCTAGCGGCATACATTTAGATTTAGTATTCCCAGCACCATCACCATACGGAGATAACATAAATATATAGTTGATGCAAAATGCCAAAACTTTTAACGTAAAAACATTGAATGATCGCAAATTTAACATTGGAGCTACTGTGAACATAATTGAAATTGGAGGTGGAGTAGTTATATCTAAAATTAGATTGGAGAGAAAAGCTTCCAGATCTAAAATCGAGAGAGAAAAGCTCTTGGATCTAAAATTAGATCGGGAGCGCAACAAAAGAAACAAAAGGAAATAAAAGGCTGCCACATTTAAGTAGTGGAATTTTCAGTAATTTGATAGAGAAGAAACATACCTCCCAACCCTAAACATCGCCAAACGATCGCTCTTGTCTCACATCATTAGTTGACCGAGACATGTGGAGGCCGAATCAATGTCACATGCAAGAGCCATACCAAACATACCAAGAGATGGAATTTGTCGAAGCGTGCCTAATTTTAAGCAATGCCATACAATGCAAAGAATACCAAAAAGTGGGGATTTAGAAGATATTGAAATTTGATGCATGAATACAGTTTGAACAGCTATGGTAGAATTGAATTCACAAAGCATGCGACCACACAAAATTTCCTCAAAACAGCGGGAATGTCCTCAGTTCGCCACAGGAGCAGAAACTAAAAGAACAAATTCAGTTCTACTCGAACTTCATTTCTTCAGGGTTAATTTTGGAGCTTTCGAGTGGATAAGGTCTCGACATGACGCGAGTTAGGGACCTCACTCAGAAAGCTCGAGACCGAACTCGAGTCAGTCATTTCTTGCACCATTGAAACAAACGAAACACAGCACATAAATCAAAGACAACCCTCTGGTGATCAGTGTCAGATGTCCCCCGAAGTTCCCCCAAACACTTCAGTAGGACTGTAGTTGAGACAATCCTTTATTCCGCATGAAGGACCATGCGCCCCAATGAAGTGATCAGGGGAACTCCAGGGAACAGCTGACTCTTTTTTGCTCTTCTTTTTTCTTCCTTGTGTTTTGCCTGGATGCTGAGGGTGCACTATGTAAGGACTGCTATTTATAAGGATAACTTAGTACTGGTAATTCCTTAGAAAAGGAAGGCTGGGTTTGGTGGAGGAACCTGGAAAAGAGGAGAAATTTATCAATCCTAGGTTGGCCGAAATGAACCTGGTCAGATTTGCTGGGTAGATTGATAAGTGGGGAGAGGAATCACATCAAGCTGAATGTCCACAAGTTCTGTTGCTATCGCTCTTTCTGGATGTGAAAGTTTTGCGTTCAGATTTCTGGCATTTAACATGCTGGGATTGCTTTCGGTGCTTCTGAATAAAGGATTATTAGCCCTGGTAATGTGGTGGAAAATATGAGTGACTCGAATCCACATGTTAGGTGAATGACCTCAGAAACAAGTTTGAGAGGGTAACTGCATGCTTTACATCAAAAGCAATGCCGGAGTTATGAGTAATCTGATAACTTCACTTGTTTCAGATGGTATGGTGATTAACCGTGTGCAATGTCATGTTTTAAGTGAGACGCCAATTACTCTAAAAGTCAATTATGACCCAAGTTATGTTTTGATTTAGAAATTTTAGTCTGCCAAGAATTCCTGTGGTGCAAGGAATAGCATGCTTTTTGAGATAAGATTTGAACTTTTGTGAGGCAAAGGCAAATCTCATGAAAAACCTAAAAATGTAAGTGCAGATTCTCTCTACGCAAGAAATGATATGCTTTTTGGGACCTGGACCATCTGATGTGATCAGATCCATGCAATTAACAGAAATGAATCCGGTCGTCTTCATGCGTCAGATGAGCAGCAAGAATATTATCTGATGGCATGCTGCCACAAGCTTTTTTTCTCCATGCCAGCCTTGTCTTGCTTGCCCCATCCACTCCAGTCTTCTCTTTACCCTTACACTTGAGGGGCTCTTTCATGCTTCATTAGGTATTGGAACTAAAAGGGGAAATTAACGCAAAAATAAAGAAAATAACCACTATACAAGGAAACAGAAAGAGCTAGGACAAAAACCAGTAGAATGATGAATCCATCGATCAAAATTCTTTGACATCTCGTCATAAATGAAGTCTCAAGGACCGTAGAATTACAAATTATAGATACTAGTTACATCAGTCAAGGATGTCTCGAACACTTTAAAGGATTTCCAACTTTGAATTAATAGAGGTTTTCACTTAAACAACTCACACACATCTGAACATCCAGATCATACATTTATGTAGTATGTCCAGTTGACAGAACCATATTCTTTGGTGCTAGTTGAAATGGAACTTCAATCACAAACACTTTTGTAATCATCTAATGAAAACTGGATTCTGAAGGCCAAGAAAGTGCATGCTCGGTGGCAGATGAAGCAGGCCGAAAAACGGGCAAAATTCATGCTGAGCCACAGATAATCACTAGATTGTCAGAAGACGAGGAAAAATCGACTTGAAACTGATAAAGTAAAAAGGAAAAGAATCGCATACCACAATAATCCATGTCGATGCATTCCGGGGACTTTCATGTTGCTCAGAGGCACGTCTAGGTACATGGCAAGAGCCTTATCCTGAAACACAATGCTCCTTCCTCAAGTGGAGCAGTTCCTATATATAGAGCACTGCATTGTTTCTTTTGCTCATCAACTCAAGGCAGATGACTCACTAGAAGAGGAGAGGAACAATATGAATCAGGTGTCCCCTAGAGTTCCCCCGAACACTTCAATGGGACTTTCTATGAAAGCACTTCCCAATGAAGTGTTTGGGGGAACTCCTGGTGTCGCTTGATGCTATGGCCGGAATTGAACACATAGCAGAAAACTCTTTTGAGGCAGTGTGTCACTGTACCCTTATATCCCTGCTATATCAGACTTCATCCTTTGATATTCGGTGGCTTTCCCCTTTCAAAGTTTCTCTCATTCTGTTAGCCGTACAGCTAGTGAGCTATGTCACACAGGCTGCTCTCCTAAGTTTTTTCGTTGGATTCTGCAGGGAAAAAACTTCAGGATCTTCCATTAAAGTATCGCGGAGACAATAACGGGGAGCCCGACAACATCCAAAATATTTGAGTAAATGATATGGTTCCTTATTCCTTGGGATTCCAGTTGCTGGAGGAGACTCTTTCTGTGTAGAACGTGCTGAACTGACTCTTGAACTGTTTCAATTGTGTTTTGTGTTTTCATTCACTAACGGTCTGAGAAAGTCAAAAGAGAGCTCAACTTTTATTTCATAGCTAATTTCTCTTTTGCCTTGTTTGCTTCCCCAGTGATGGTGGTGGCAGTGCAGCAGGAGGTGCATGATCTTGTCCGAAATTGTGAACATGGAAAGCTGATGATGATAATTGTGAATATTAAAAGCTGATGAACTGATGTTCGCTGGTCTAATAATGCTACTTTGGGAGGTCTTCGC
This sequence comes from Eucalyptus tenuipes, assembly GCA_014182365.1. Lineage (NCBI taxonomy): Eukaryota > Viridiplantae > Streptophyta > Magnoliopsida > Myrtales > Myrtaceae > Eucalyptus > Eucalyptus tenuipes. Next base: position 29,595,871 of record CM024538.1, on the reverse strand, counting down.
AGTCTGCTTTCAACAGAAGAACAACATGAGAATAATTAGAAAGAACTGACCCACTAGGCGACCCGGACTCCTCTCGTTTGCGTCTTGTTCTTTTAACCTTTCTGGTCGTGGACAATCGTTTTATAATTTTCGGAATGTACATTGATTGGTGAAAAAAGCTCAAATCTTTAGCGAGCCATCTCTTTTTTCGAGCGATTCTCCAACTGATAAGGCAAGACTCTCCAACTGATGTAGCGAAAAATCCACGGGTGCAGATCTGAAGCACATCAAGACGTGGTTGACATTCTTCTGTTCGTTTTAATGGGCACTTGTTTGCCTGTGCAAGTGCATGTAAGTGTGCCGTGCACAGGGAGAGAGAGAGAGAGAGAGAGAGAGAGAGAGAGAGAGAATCACAAGCATCAATTACTGAAACCAGCCACCAAGCACAGCGAAAGAGAAATGAAGCTCATGGAGTGACAGGAGATACACCAATGATAAGCACATATTTAACTGACGGTGCAAAAATTTCGTCAAACATTCTACGCTCGTATAGCACACCTATCAAAACCACATTATGTAAGTGGAAGAAACCTTTATACAAACACAAGGCCTTCGTCCTCCTCATCGAACATGCGCCGAATGCCTCTGAGGCTGCAACGGTGACACGCTCGGTGTCAAATTAACTGGAGATTGCCGCTGCTTCAGAGGCGACTTCGGCGGCGTGGCCAGAAAAGTGTGATGGTCGGATGGGGAATGCTTGGCTCCACTTTTGGGAGCCTCAAGCTCTTCAAGGCTTGCCAAAACCTCGGACATCTTAGGCCTAGCTTTGGCCTCGCCGTTCAGGCATCGTAAAGCGAGTGATGCAGCTGTATAGGCTCCTTTCTGGGGATACTGGCCCTCCAATTTGGTGTCCATTACCCGAAACAGTTTTCTTTTGTCGCCTAAATAGGGTCTTGCCCAATCCACCAGATTTTGCTCCACCCCGACTTTCGATTTATCGACTGCACGCCTGCCAGACAACAGTTCTAGCAACACGACCCCGAAACTGTAGACATCACTCTTAGCAGTCAAACGTCCTGCCAGCATTAGAACTTTTAGTATAAAAAAGATTTGGAATTTCAAAATGAGGTTAATTAAATGGCCAGACTGCATTCGATAGATATCTGTATGATTGATAATGATCGGTACTGGATATCGAGGTTCTAAAAATATCCAAGGCTTCACTAAGATAATTGTTGTTTATGCCAGTAAAACTGCTACCAACGACGGTAAGGTTGAAATGGTTCCACATCCATCATTTGAGAAGTATTTCCAAGACCGTTCTTAAGATTTTAGCAGTTCAAAATCAGCAGGGAGCTCGTAGGCGAGAAAAACTAAGTGAGCTATTGACCCTTAATAGATATGCAAATTGCAAGTCAAGCACCAACACTAGCAATCACGTACCAGTAGCAACATATTCAGGTGCTGCATACCCGTGAGTACCCATGACTTGGGTAGACACGTGAGTCTTGTCACCAGTTGGCCCAGCCTTAGCCAATCCAAAATCGGACAGTTTTGCATTGTATTCCTGCATCCCGAATGCACAGAAAACGTCAGTAACTCAAGGAGGTTAGAAGGAATACTACAAATGCAACTCTTTGTCCCAGCATACCGCATCAAGAAGGATATTTGATGCCTTGAAATCACGGTATATTACAGGTGATTTGGCATCGTGTAGAAAAGAGAGCCCACGGGCAGCACCTACAGCCACTTTGATTCTTGTCGCCCAAGAAAGAGGCTGTGGCCCTCCTGCAAAACATACAGCAGATAAATGTTAAATCACCTTTTCCAAGGCAACATCGGAGAGATTGATATGTGCAGACGTTATTGTAGTGTGCTTATGCAGGAGGAGAAAAGGTAGGATATGATGACTTGAAAACAGATGGAGTTTTTCCCACCATGAGTTATACATATGTTTGATTGGAAGACATCTGGTTCAAAAAAAAAATTTGGCTGCCAGAGAAAGAGGACATGCACCCATAAAAAGAAATTAGAAAGAAGATGTGCACTTAATCTGCGAAAATTTCCAGAATATTTTGTTTTAGTCCACAAATAATCCAGCGTTTTCCAGATAAACTGCAACGGAGCAGTCCAAATGTCAAAGAGCATTTCCTACTTTTTAATTTTAACTTCCAAAGATGTAAGATATACAGCACTTGAGATATGCCAAAACTCAGAAACTATTATTGGTGCATTGTCAACTTACTCCTGAAAAGATGGTTCTCCAAGCTCCCCTTGGGCATAAATTCATAGACCAACAGTCGATTTTCGCCTTCCACACAGTATCCAATTAATTTGACCAGATTCGGATGATGAAGTTGACCAAGGTAATCAACTTCTGTCTGAAATTGATTGCTATTAGTATACAGGCCAGGTGATGATAGATCAACAATACGAGCTGTAAAAGAGGAAAAAGAAGCAGACGGTAGCAGACGAAACATACCAACCACTCCTTGTGGCCTTGAAAACCCTCGGGCTTAAGTTTCTTGACCGCCACAACCATTCCTGATCCAGGTTTTGCAGCGGCAAAAGTGAGTTCATCGATCCATCCTTTGAAGACATACCCAAATCCCCCTTCACCAAGAAGGCTATCCGGACGGAAGTTCCTGGTGGCATTCCGGAGCTCACTGAATGTGAATGCTTTCAAATTTGGAGAGGACAAGATCTCTCCTTCCGACCTTGGCGTCGGAAGACTTGCAGTCGAAGCATTGCTCCTGTCACTGCAGGATAGCGTGGTGAGGCTCGAGCGAGGTGAATAACGGCTGGTTTTGCTGGAGTTTTTCGAGACTCCTCCTGATTCAGGGAGAAAAAAAGAACCATAATTATTGCTCAAATTCAATCTCAAAGAACTCATTCGTTTTCTGCCCAAATTTCATCAGGACAGTAAGAATGTCTAGTCGACCACAAAAATCACAAAACTCGAACAGAACTGACGATCTTCCCTTTTTCTCTTAACACGCATGAGATCAGAAATCGAGAAAAAGAAGCCCACTTACAAAGCCCAACAACCAAAAAAAGATGAGTCTCTCCTAGCAAATTCAGTCTCACACAGTCATGTTTCCTGGTTCAATGTGGGAATAGCCATCGCATTGGATCCTAAGCTCTCATCTCGAACGTCTGAACACTCAAGTAAGGTATCCGCAGTCATAGAAGCTAACTCTCTGCGATACTTGCGTGCAAGAAACACTCTTTTGAACTCCATGATCGCCGTCAAAGAACCAAATAATTACTTCACAGGACCCCATACAAACCGAATTCAAGACCAAATCAAGACCAACAAGCTAATCCCAAAAGCAGCTCAAGAACGAATAAGCCACGACTCTCAACCACAATGCCCCAACACGGCGATCACACCAAAGCTGTTGCATCAAAAAAAAAAAAAAAAGAGACGAATCAGCACAAAGACCCGACTCCTCGAAAACCCACCAAAAGCCTTAGCTCATGACAAATTTTCGAAGAAGGAATTTATCCATACCCTGTTAAAGACAAGATAAATAAGAAACAGAGAAGGCATTCTATAATAACAGCAGCGGCGGCGGCAGCAGCGGCGCTAGCAGCAGTAGTAGTAGGTACGCATGATCTAGGATACTATTTCCATTACCCAAAGTGGAACGGGAGCTCTGGGCAGCTTCCACTTTAGCAGAAGAGCGCAAGCAATTGCCCATAAGAACGCTTCCCAAAGACGCCCTCCCCACTTTTCAAGAATTCAGCAAAAACCCGTTGCCCTGCTCCCCTCTATTAGTAAAGGGGAAGGGAATTCTTAAGGGGGAAGTGATTGAACGGGGCGAGGATGCTAATGATGAAAGAGGGCTGGACGGGATGGAAGAGGACTTTCCGTATGGAGCAGTGCCTCTTTAGCTCGAGAAAGAAAAGGTGGGGAAGGAGACTCGACAGACCGCGAGAGGAAAGTCGCAGGAAATGAGGGAACCAGGAAATGGAAATGCGAACGTGCGATGATATGATGGAGGAGGAGGAGGTGGTGGAGAAGATGAGAAGCGAAAGTGGAAAGAACGTGCAGAGATAGAGAGAGAGGGCGCCGGGCCGGTGTGAACGGGAACGGCGCATGGGAGGACTTTGGTCGCCGCCGTTGTCGTGTCCGCCACGGCTGTCGACGCCCCGGGGGGCCGGAGTTACGGAAATGCCCCTCGCTGGGGCCTGGCCGCGGAGTGGGATGCGGATTGACCGGAATGTCCCTGACCCGATTTGCTCGCTGATCACGCATTCAGGGGGGGAGGAGAGGAGATTCATGTTGATGCCACTTGCCACACCATTCACGCCATAAAATTGCTAACCGAGTCCCAAGCCTTTTTCTTTTCCTTTTTATGATTTTAAAATTCAAGAATTTGTCCTAACTTTTTGTTGGTTATATAGTGGATTTTTATACATGGGTGGTTGTCACGTGTGATGTATTATTAGTCATGTACTGCATCATCAACCGATGAAATGACCCATTTAGTCTTACATGTTTTTTTTTTTTCTTAATGAAATGTACATAATTTCGTCAAAACGAGGTTATATCTCTCTACTTCAATCGACATTGCCCTTTAAGTCTACTTAATTTTATTGGGTTCTCTCCAAACGACTGAAAATATATTGTCTCCCGATTGACTTCTTATGTTTAATAGAATCTCCTAGGATAATTTTACTCTTCAATAATTTCTATCAAGTTGAAATGCCAAAAGATTGATGGAACTTGATCTAAGCCACTCCTCAAGTTCATCTCTTCTTTCCACATACTGGAGAGCTATTCAGGTCTGTCTCATCCACAGAGTTTGTTATCAAGTAAGAATTAATGACTTGATTCTCGAGTTTATAGTAGAAATTAGTCATCCTCATACACTCAAAATATTCTGTAGGGAAGAATAATTCTAAATCTATGAGGGAAAAAAAAAAAAAGATTGCGCGGAAGAAAACAACTTCGGCAAATAAAAAAATTATCGGACATCTTATTTTTTTTCTTTGGAATCATATGGTCGACATTTTTAGATGCACGTGATCAGATGATTAAATAAAAGTTGATTATTCTCTGCCGCTTCGAATGCCAGAAGGTGGAGGGGCAATTCGGGTATTGGAAGGGAGACGTCACGCTCGGGTAAGCAGGGCCGAGTCAACGAGGGCAGGCCCTCGATCGGAAAGCACACGGAGGCCCGCCGGGGAACCCGGATCCGAATCCGAATCCGAAGACGCACCACATGGTGTCACCCCTCGCCCAACACGATGCGCCGCCAGCCCGACACGTGTCTCTCTGCACACCGGGAAGGTTTTTTTTTTTTTTTCTCCCTTTATACTCTCTCTCTCTCTCTTTTTTTTTTCTCCTCTCTCCTCATTTTGACCAAAAAGACAGTGGGTGGGCGGAAGGTGGAAGCTTTGGCACGTGCGGGTCCCGCCTTCCAGCGTGCAACACCAGAGGGACAGGCCAATTCCCATCATCATTCCCTGGTCCCAAGCCAATGTATCTCTATTGTTCTTGTCTCTTTCTAGAATACTGTGTGAGAAACACAGAGATTCGCTTTCCTTCTGGTTTTATAATTTGATCGTTTCATGCCCATCTCCTCTTCGATTTTTAACGGTAAATATGCCAGGAGGAGGAGGGGCGATGGGTACTAACAACCCTCTTTAAATATCATCATGAAAGTACTGCATTCACTACGTAATGTTTGAATCGAATTGTGATCAGTTCTATATCGTATATAAACTTTGAAAAGTCAAAAGTTAACGAATCTATCGTTGTAGTCACCGAAATAACCGAAATGTCAGTAGACTAAAATCGAAACTCGTGACCTCATAAAAAAAAATTATCATTTGATAGAGCACTTTGGCATTGTTTGATTCCTTATTCTGTCTAGATACCGAAATGGTGGTTTTTATTAAATCGATTTGTTTAGTTAGATTAATGGGCACTAATGGCCCTTTTTGACCAGAGAAAAAGCAAATGGCTCAATTTGGAGAACCTAATTCTTTGCATAAACGGATGCCCGATAACATGTCTTTGGTTAGTTTTTAGGTCCGGGAAGAAATTTTTTTTATTCCGAATAGCACCTTGTTCCAGATTCTGCCACGTTGGGGGAAGAAATGAATGGGATAGTTCCGCGTTCTTGTCCCCCAAGGAAAAATCTCTTTTCGGGTAAAGCCGAAACGTAAGCCGTAAAACCAACGAACCCCACGACGACCCAAAAGATCTTTCGCTGTCAAGACTTCTTCCGCAATCGTCTCCCAACTCGAGCTTCCGACGACGACCAACCCGAATTCGGAGCCCGTCCCCACGCGGGGTCTCTCTCCTGCGCGTATAGTGACGGTACATCACCCCAGCCTCGGGAGAGATGGCCCCCATTGTTACGTGCCGTCGACGCACCGGCGGATCAGAAGGGACCCCCGGAAATGAACGACGCGATAACGACGAGAGCTGAAGCCATGGATGACGGTAATGGAAGGGGTTCGGACGCAGGAGGGGTGACGAATTTTTAGTTATAAAGACAGAGACGTCGCAGCAAGTGTGAAAGGAGTGAGGACCTAGAACACGTTAAAGTCCAGAGCGACCGAGGACTTTAATGTCCATGAATTCGCCATCTAATCTAAAGGCCCCAACGCCAACCAAAGCTTCTTCCTCCTACGATTCGGAATCATTGCAAAAGCCCAGGAAATTCGCCAGTATCGTTGACTTGGTCCCATCAGAGGTTGACCCGGTCTTACCTTGCGGGGACCCCCGCGAATAATTCCGATATCATGTGCTCTTCTGGGGGTATACTTATCTCTCTTTTTCGGGTCTAGAGGGGTATTCCATGCTGCATTTTAATATATTAAAGTTGAACTCGCATGTCATGACTTGTGGTTTTTGGACCTCTTCCTCTTTCTCTGTGTAACTACTCGATTGACTCCCTCGCTGCCACCGTCTGCCGCCGACGTTGCCAGCAAGATGGCCGGAACCATCTCTTTCGTTCACATTGGCATCGCCACCATTGCATCTCCTACGTGCACCTCTCGCCCCTTCCCTCCCTCCTCTTCAATACTCAATCATCTGTGTCCGTAGATTAAGGGCTTATCCGGGACTAATTCTATGGTGTGATCTATATTGCTTGTCTCCCTCGAGGCTCAATCATGCAATGGAGAGAGATAGGGGAGAGAAATTGCGTCGAGGGTCTATGGACGAGATTGAGGTGTCGATGTATAACCTAGAACCTCGCCAAATTAGCCAAATTTCACCTCACGAACCAGTAGGCAAGTTTGGTACCCAGAGGAGAGTAGTAGGGTTAATCAAAACCTTCAGAATGAGTACTTCGTGTTATATAAGTAATTCCCCCTAGTGAGTTGCCATGTCAAAATTAGTGGCTTTGTGCATGGCCAAATGCTTATCAGCGAAAACATTTGTCATTTCGACAATATGTAATGCTTTACAGTAGTTTTATAATTAACGGTAATCAAACCAATTTGAAAGATCAATACATGCTAGATCTTATAATAAGTGGATATGCTATTATGATTGTTGATTAGACAAGGTGAATGTAATGTATAATCTATATTTTAGTACGGCCGGGTGTGCTCGGCTTCTCAAGGGCTTGGTCCTGTTACTTTGACACTAGGGATTTTTTGATAAATCATTCGGAAAAGGGTTACAAATTTCACCCGACAACGTGACCTTGTCCTTTTAACCATGAAGGATCTCCGTTCCCGGGAAAACTATCCGATGTAACAATGTTATAGACTCTACATCGATCAAGACCGGGAGTATGAGCTACCGAGGGAATTAGAGCGAAGATCTGTTGATGATCGACCTTTCGAATGATTAAATGATGAGACGGCGATACGAAAAAACGAGTGGCTCTGGCTTCACGAAGGTGGTCCTCCGGGTGGGGAGGTGGTGATGTCTCTCCGTATAATCCACTCTCGAGTTACGAGTGGCCTAGAATTCATCATTCCGATGAAAGACTACACTGGACATTTGAAGGGGTCGTGTCCGATCACCATGTGATGCTGCGGTAGCATGTAGTTGAGCTTGATTGCCGCGTTCCCCAGGATTCATCTGACATATGATATCTGATTTCTAGCTTTATCTTTTGCGTTTTTCTTTCTGGGTCCACGTTTTTTCTCTTGCATCTTGCTGTCGTGGCTCCCCGAACGGCAGACATGGAATGGACATGCGAATTCGGAGCAACAGGAGAAAGGACGAGATTGTAGAGAAATTGGTGAGTCGGTCTACGAGGGTGTTGAAATGTCTTTTTCGGACATGTCATTTCTCTCCCCATCGTCTTGTTCAACCTCCAGTCGATGGTGGGTATGGTTTGAGCTGTTCTCACTTCCCCACCTTCTCTCATTGATTTCGTTTGGTATTCTATCCATCGTTGATTGATTTTTCTTACCTTTCAATTTAGATATGAGAGCTCTCTCTTCCTGATTTAATTTTAAATTAGAGAGTTTAAATTTTTCCTATTTAATTTTAGATCCGTGAATTATTCTCTCTCAATTTAAATTTAGGAGTTGAATAAATATGTTTTTGAAAATTTGATACCCATCTTTTCTATCCACCTGCTTGTAGCTTCAATGAAAATTGTAGGAGCTTTGTAAGATTTGCTCTTTAAAATGTTAGATCTATGATTATTCAACTTTCTTATGGTAAGGTGTAAAGAAAGCTGAACTTAAACATGCACCCCGAGTGACAACATCATAGTTATTAGAGAAGAAATTTTCGACAAGTGCTTATCACTTGAGAAAATACAAGATCCATTGAGTGGCAACCGATTATTTTGCTTGATATTATTTTGCTTGATAGATTCGTCCTTATAGAAATTATGAATGTTTGACCCTCGCTAATGCTCTATTCATATTTCATCCTCCTTATTTTCTGAGTTGGTTTTTTTTTTTTTTTTTTTTTTTTTTGGGAGTATTCTTGACTTTGCTCAGTTTTGATTTGTTTTGCCATGGAGTTTATTTACTTTTCATGTATCTTTTTATCAATAAATATAATTTTTTTATTAAAAAAAAAGTCTTCGAGGATATTTCCGTGGTGGTTTCATGGTGACTCCATTCCATGACCCTTCTCTCGTTTGCCGTCTCCCGTTTTCTCCATATGAAGAGACGTGGTGAAACTAAAGGTTGACCAAGTAGCGTCTGCGCCTCCTATTTTTATGAAGTTTTTTGGCTGGAAAATTTGGTCGGAATTTATTAGAAGAAAGATGGAAAAATTGTCCAAAAAATCGTAAATCCATTATATGATTGGCTAATTTAATTCTTAACTTTTTAATTGTTCCAATTTAATCATCAACATTTTGACGATTTGCCAATTTAGTGTTAAATATTTTAATTTTATCAATTTAATCTTAAACCTTTTGGCGATTTGTTAATTTAGTATTGAACCTTCTAATTATTTCAATGTAGTTTAAACTTTTTGAAAATTTGTCAATTTAGTCTTACACTTTTTGAAAGTTTATCAATGTAATCATAATTAAATATTTCAATTATGGCTAACATTAACGTGGATAATTCTTGCATTTTTCTAAATTTTCCCTTTTCTTTTCCTTTTGCCTATGACTGGTAATAAGCTATGGCCGGCGATTGGCCATAGGCGAGGACTAGTGAGGATCGCGCCCTCGCCTAATTTGATAAAGGCAACCCTTGCACGGGCCATGAGGGTTGAGCCCTTGCTAGTAGTTAGTCATCGATTACGGTTGAGTACCGACCATAGGCAAAAGGAAAAAAAAAAAAAGAAGAAGAAGAAAAATATAGAAAAAATTTTAAAAAATTAAAATTATCAACACCATCGCCATTAAGGAAAATAATAACTCGCTTAGGCTCCGTTTATTTTACGGAAAATAATTTTTAGGAAAACGTTGTGTGGATTTTCTGGCATTCGTTTAATAGAAAATGAAGCGGTAAGAGAAAAGCAGTCTTCTAAAATAGGAAAAAATGCTTTCAACTTTTCCTTAAACATTTTCCTCACTTATTCTCTCTTATCTCATATAATCTCATTTTCTTCCCTTTTTTAAAACAAAATGAATTTTTATCAATTTTCTTTTTCTTTTTTTTCCTTCTTTTTAGGTCAATCGCCGGTCATAGGCGATCTTGAGCTCATTGCTCACCAAATTGTGAGCCTTTTTAAGGCCAATGAGCTCAAGGCTCGCTAAAATCTAGCTATCCTTAAGCTCGTTTTTGGCCAGTCGTCGGATAAGAAAAAATAAATATTAAAATTAAAAGAAAAAAGTATAAAGAAACTAAAAATAAAAACAATTAAAATTTCTATTTTAAAAATAAAAAAATATATAATAAAAACTAAAAAAATTATTAAAAGGATTGTACAAAGGAAAATCAAATCGTACTTTCCACACTGAATGGTGAAAAATATTTTTTAATTCATTTTCAAGTTTCAAGTGAACACCTGAAAAATGACAACACCGGAAAATATTGTTATTTTCTTAGAAATTTATTTTCCGGAAAACATTTTCCAGAAATGCAACATTTTCCACGAAACAAACAGAGAATTAAGGTTGCACACGACTTCAAAAGAATTTCACTTTTCCATCTACATTATAACTTCGAACCGGAATATTATCCAAAAAGTCCTAAACCTATTATACTTTTGCCAATTTAATCATAAATCTTTCAACTTTACCAATTGAGTCATAAATCTTTTAATATTTTTCCAATTGAGTCAATCCGGCCAATTTTGGCTTGAATTTGCTAACATGGATGCCAACCATCCTACATAACACTGCCAGTACTAACGTGGACAAAATTTATTATTTTTTATAATTTCTTTTTTTCTCCTTTTTTTTTTTTTTTGCTTTTTTCTTCCTTTGGCCAGTTGCCCAGTCTTTGGCGATTGGCCAAAGGCCATGACCAGCGAGGGTTGGCCTCCCCGACCTCAGGCGAGGTTGGCCTCATTGGGATCTGGAGAGGGGCGACCTTGCCATCCTCGGTCGGAGCTTACCCTCGCCGGCCTTGGGTAGGCTTGCCCTTACTAGATTTGGTGAGGGCGAGCCTCGCTTGCAGTCTGGTTAGGTTGCCCCTCGCTAGATCCCAACGGGGGCCACCTCGCCTGAGGCTCACGAGGCCGACGCTCACGGCCCTCTAGCAAGGGCGAGCCTTGCCCGAGCCCGACCCTCCCGGTCGTGGCCTTTGGCCGAGTTGCCGAAGGCTAGCAACCAACCAGAGGAGAAAAAAAGGGAAATAAATAGAATAAAAATAAAAATAAAAAAAAAAAAAATAAATTTAAAACATAAAAAAAAAAGAAATTAAAATTTCAAAAAATACTAAAAAATAAAAAGAAAATTGTCCACGTTAGACCTAAGGCCCACGTCACAAATATCGGCCAAAATTAGTTGAATGGACTGAATTGGCAAAAAGTGAAAATATTTAAGATTCAATTGGTAAAATTAAAAAATTTATGACTGAATTGGTAAAAATGCAATAGATTTAAGACTTTTTGGACAATTTTCCCAACTTCAAACAAGCTATAGAAAATGGTAACCGAATCTTGTAAGGCTATCCGGATCAAAAGTTATGTCCTGTTTATTCAGCAATACGAAAAAAATCATAATCCTGTAGCAAATCCCTTTCGGGGTTCTAGAAACTCTTCAAGCATTCGTGCCAGCTTGATCGAGAAGAGCTACTTTTGTCCGATACATTGCTCGGGTGATTGTTCGCAGTCTTTCCAGCGTGGCCGCTGCCGTGTGAGGTAACGCCAACTTCCAAGAAGCTTCGACGTCGATCACAAAAAAGGATCGGGTGGTTTGGGATTACCTAGACGTTTCCATCATCTCTAGAGACATCCAAAGATCAATGAAACGGGGTAAGATCACGGCTTAGTAAGGCATTGAAACGCATGCAAATGTCACGGTCTCGAGGCTTTCCGTGATTGAGGGGTCGTGTGCGATCAAGAAGACCGAATCAAGTCATTTAGGGTTTTCGGAACATTATCAGAAACGAGCAATACGGTAATTATCCCAAATTCTAGAATATTTTCGGCATAAATGCCATGATGGGCCTGCGACGCAAAGAACCCCATCTCTCTAATATCTCTCATCTTCTTACAAAATTGGACGGTCCGCAATTATTACCAAATGGGCTAATGTAATGGTGGCTCCCCGCTCCCACAAAATTGGGCCCAAGACGACTTTTTTTCTTCTCCCTCCTGAGCAGCTGCGTCATTCTGTTCTCGCACCGCACGTCACGGTTTCCCTCCGCGTCATTCGTCCAATAGAAACTCTACGTCGGGTCATCGCTCCCAATCACGATCCTCCACGTGGACGATCGAGTCATTTCGCGCCCCCTCCTCCTGTAATAACCTCCCTCCGTCCCTTCCCCTCCTAGCCGAAGGCGCCTCCAAATGCGCAGTTGAAGCTTCCATCTTTTACGCCTGCACTCGACATCCGTACACACTCTCTCTTGCTCTCTCTCTCTCTCTCTCTCTCTACTTCTCGGGCATACGGCGGAGGAAGGCCGGGCGCCTCGCCGGATCTGGTGCTTTCCGGCCGCATTCTCGGGCCACTCCATGGAAGCTCAAGGCGCCGGTCTCCGCCGTGCGTTGGTCCTGGCATTATGCGTCGGCGGAATCTGGTCCGCCTATATTTATCAAGGAGTTCTGCAAGAGACTCTGTGAGTGCCTCTTTCCTGTTTTGCCAAAGCAATTTCTCACTTCAAATTTTGTGGTCGTTCGCGTGTCTCGTGCGGGATCTACGATCTCTAATCGATGAAAAATGCATGTTTCGTTGAGCGCGAAAACGGTGCTATTTGTTGGTTGATCGATCTTTTTGGTTGCCGATATGAGCTTCTGTTGTTGTGTTGTTAGGGTTTACTGGCAACGAGTTCTTAGTGATTTACGTTGCTATTGCAGCTTATGATCCCTGCATTGCTGAATAGATTGGAATTTCGTTTAGTTAGGGAAGCGTTGATTTGATCGAGTAAGCAATCTTGTTGCTGATTGTCTTTCTGTTTTCCTCGTTTGGTTTAGGTCCACCAAACGTTTTGGTCCTGATGGGAAGAGATTTGAGCACCTTTCCTTTCTGAACTTGGCTCAAAATGTGGTCTGTTTGATCTGGTCATACATAAGTGAGTTTCCCTAATCCCTTTTCTATGACAAATCCTTACTCTATGTGCCTGGGTTTTACACCTAGTAGTATATTGTGGAGATTTATGGTTGCGATTGTTCCGTGCCCTTTTGCAGTGATAAAAATTTGGTCTAGAAGTGGTTCTGGAGGGGCTCCATTGTGGACTTTTTGGAGCCCTGGAATTACAAACACTATTGGTCCTGCTATGGGAATCGAAGCACTGAAGTACATCAGTTACCCTGCCCAGGCATGACTTACATTCCCTCACACTCCTGTTTATTCGCCTTCATGCAAATTGGCGGTTCATCTTCTTTGTAAACTTGTTCTAGTTACAGCTAGTGTTGTCATGTATAGTTCAAATTACTTATAGGACCTGATCATGTTGCTCTTGTTCTTCTTTTGTTTCTTGTTTTCAGGTCCTGGCAAAATCATCAAAGATGATTCCAGGTAGGATTAACTTTTGCCAACCTGATATGACAGTTGTTTTTTGATGGACTCAGCTTTCTTTATGCTTGATTCTTTCGGGAAAGCACTGAATAAATTTAAAATGAAGGTTCTACTAGAAAGTTTTAAGAGGGTAATGGTGACGATTTGTGCAAGAAGGGGATCGGGTTCTGTTAAGAATCAAACAGGTTGGAAAGTGATAAAGTTGTTTAAGATTGCAATAAATCAATCTGATGAGAATTTGTATAAAGATATTTTCATGGTGGCTTTCAGCATAGACCTGCCACGAATAGTTCACATAAGATAGCTAACCCGAAGTTTTTGCTTTTTGTCTATTTCTTAGTGGGAAAAAACCTAGAGTCTTTGTCTCCGAAAGTTTTTGTTAATTTTGCATCCTGTACCATCCCTGCTCTTTATGTTGTATATTTTTGTGCCTCAATCTTTGGTTTATGACCGATTTGATATACTTTCATCTATCCAGTGATGCTGATGGGTACTCTAGTTTATGGCATAAGATATACTATACCTGAGTACATATGCTCTTTCCTTGTGGCTGGTGGAGTTTCTACCTTTGCTTTATTAAAGGTACGCATACGAGACCACCCTTTTCTGTTTATCATAAACTGTCAAGTTATAATCATATGGAAGTCAGAGATTGAAGATGAGAATTCTGTTTCTTTTATGTAATTTGATTTATACAGACCAGCTCGAAAACTATCAGCAAGTTGGCACATCCCAATGCCCCTCTAGGATATTTTCTGTGTTTCCTCAATCTTATGTTTGATGGATTTACAAACGCGACTCAGGATTCAATTACGGCGAGGTATCTTGCTTTTCTTTCTGGACTTCAATTTCTTCATTTTGTATGATTTTAGGGGCTCCTTGCAAATGCCTTGTCACTTGATAATAGTTGTTCCCCATCTCTCATTCACATGCCTGAATTTTCTCCGACAGGTACCCAAAGACCACTGCTTGGGACATAATGTTAGGAATGAACCTTTGGGGTACCATATACAACCTAATCTACATGTTTGGCTGGCCACAAGGTATTGGCTACGAGGCCGTCCAGTTCTGCAAACAGCATCCTGAGGCAACGTGGGACATTTTCCTCTATTGCCTCTGTGGTGCAGTGGGTCAGAATTTTATTTTCCTAACCATTAGTCGATTTGGCTCTCTCGCTAACACCACCATCACCACTACTCGCAAGTTCGTGAGCATAGTTGTGTCCTCAGTATTAAGCGGCAACCCCTTGTCAACCAAGCAATGGGGTTGTGTTGTCATGGTCTTCTCTGGATTGTCATACCAGATCTTCCTTAAATGGAGGAAATTGCAGAGGATGCAGAAGAAGAGGAAGGCCACGTGAATAAGGTTCTCTGACAACTCCTGGCCTTTATAATTAGCTCTTCCTGCGCCTTCCTATTTACAACTTACTTTTTGGTTTGTATAATTGTGTCCTGAAGGTCCGGTAGTTTCAAATTTAGGCAACAGGTAGCATATTGATCAATGTAATTCAATAGATACTCTTACAAGGAGGAGAGAGTTTTGTCTTAAGAGTTGGCTTTCCTTTTGCTCGGTGCTCACTAAGACATCGTTCACTTATCGGAACATTCTCTGTCTGTTGCCCTATCACAATGGGTACAGATTTTGTCTGTTGCTAGGTTGGACGATGGATTAATACTTTGATAAGCAGGCTCTGTTCAAAATTATGAAATAAATTCAAAGGCTTTTCTCAATGCGCGTTGAAGATTTCTCAGCTGAGGCCCTTCGCCACTGTCGATCACCAAAAGATTTCATTGCGAGGTCGATCCATGGATCTGCACGTGTAATTTTGTGAAAATCGCCTTGTTAACTTGTGACATCACTAGGGAATCGCGTGACGTGTTTAAATCTGGACCTTACGGGAGTATAGAAATTTCCCGTTATCCTCCTCACTTGTAGTAGACTGACGCAACATCCGCCCTCATATAAAGAAAAGGTTAATTTATATTAAGGCAGAAAATAAAGAACTTAGAAATTTTCCTTGTAAAGAAGAGATTTATGTTATCCATGACGCTGAATGAATCATTATTCTCCGGAGGACGAAGAAGAAGGGTATGACAAGCGAACCCAAATCGTGGGGCATGGAATTGGCCCAACAAATAACGTAGATCGAGTCTGGGCAAAGGATTTTACCTTTTTGTTTCCAGAGAAACAAATCAGGCACATGATTTGACGGAGATGGTCAAACCATATCACCCTTTTTCATTTTATAATTCATTATGACCAATGAATGCGCTTCATCATTTTGGAGTGAGGTCCCTCCTCTCCCTTTTTAACCTTTATACCAAGTTAAATGGGACATGATTATGCTGGAACACCACTATGCCGATCCCTCCATCACAATTCAAAGTTCCAAGCCAAATTCAGACGCACCCGAATCCTTAAAAGCCCTTCTTCCCCAGAAATCTGTCTGCTCCGAGGTGAAAGCAGATGACAGGAAATGCCAGAGGCGAAGCAGCGAGACAGAGTTTCTCTCTTGACGGGTATGCTAATTTTTTTGTTAATCAATTACCTGATTTGTTCGTGTGATTGAGATGAACATGTTTGTGGTTTTTTGCAGTTCTTCGGCAATTTTCCTTTTATCCTTCCTTATCGAGCTTCTTCAAAAAAGCTGACTAGTTCATTCTCAAGTTTCTCCATTTAGCTGATCCTTACCTTCTTCTGGAGGATGCCATTGGCCTAATCTCGATCATGCATAGCATTTCCATGTGGTGAATACGAAAAGAAAGAAGATTAGCACACCAAAGACCGTATCATATTTCCACTCCAATCTTGGTAAGTATCATTACATCAGAAACCAAATACAAAGGGCAAAAAGATTGTCCTATATGATATGCACACCAGGAATGTTGGGCCAAAAAAAAAAATCAGACAGGAGTCCCTGTGGACTGGTGGTTCCTTCTTTCTTTTCTTTTTTTTTTTTTCCTTTTTCTTGGTTCTCTATTTTCAAATTATGATCATCTATTGTAGGTAGGCTATGGGCGATTTGCCGCTGCATAATTACACTCTGGCTATAAGGATTTATGTAGCAGGTCTGTACAAACCAAAAATCAACAGAAGAAACTGAATATAAGTTGTTTCACCTTGAAACAACCTTTGGCGGAGGGAAACGAGAAATCACTAAGGGAACCACACACTTCTAAAAGCACACTGGGTCACTGGTAGTGACTTCTGACAAGCTCTCAAACTGTCAGGATTGCAGAATGTGCCATAACATTCTGGAACCCAATCAGGGGACCCTTCAAAATGCAGACTCAATATGCCTTTTTTTGTAAAACTTTAGGCCTGAGTGGCTGCATTGGGAAAAAATTGGGTCTTGAACAGGACTAGAAAACTTACAATAAGCGGGATCAGCCAAGGAAAACAAAAAGGTGTCTGGGGTGTGTTTGGAGCTCTGGTTACTGAAGTTGGATTAACATGGTTGGTCACAGACTCTGGAGGAGAGCTCTTTTGCAGGGCGGCTGATAAGCCGAATTAGTTGGAGGAGATGTAGAAAGAGAATCCATGCCAAATGTTTTTAGAAGGAAGTGTCTCTCCTGAAAAAGGAAACCCAAATAAGCATTTAGTCTCACACCATGGTAGAGATCCTAGCTAATAGGCTATGCAAACAAATTCATTATGGAAAATTGAAGTTGGAATGTAACAGGACCATATCAACTCTAAAGTTCACCTGTAGAAAGCATGATACATGGCAAGCAATAAACACATTTTAGTCTTTTCTTTTTCCTATCTTTTCTATCATTTATTTTTTGTCTGGGGAAAGGAGAGGGAGAGTGAGTCATGCCACATGCTAAAGCTTAGGCTTGACCCTCCATCTCTTGCAGATATAGAGACAGTACGGGGAATGGATTTAGGGAAAAATTTCCTATCTGTTTCTATTTTAGTTTTCATAATTGTGGATTCGCACTTAGAGCATGGTCTAGGAACAATTTGGGATCTATTCGACCTTTCTGAGCTCCCTTATGAACGCTCCTTGACATTTGGACAGCAGGCATCAACTAAGACCGAGGGTTGGTCCAATTGGTGGAGAATATCCTTCTCCAGGCTGAAAACAAGTGCTCGTGCTTTTTTGCAAATATTATAAGGCATCAACTATTCAATACCTATTTAAATTTATGTAGAAATTAAGAGCAGTTTTGTCCTCATGGTAATCTAGTCCAGGTCATTACGTATAAAACAGTGCTTGTTTCTGTTTATTCTGCATATCACATTCGCTTATGAAATATTAAGAAAATTTTGGTCCTCTAATGTATATTATGTAGATATTCTATCCAAGGAAACTCAAAGTCCAGTACCCTATGGAACAAAGAGACACTTTCAACAATGTGATCTTAATAATCGTTGTAGGAACTGTGATATCTCAGTTCTGCTAGCATTAACGTGGGTTATAGTGTTTCTAAGCAGACATGAGTTCTATTCTCAGGATGGATGACCCCCTCTGCTCTCTCTCTCTCTCTCTCTCTCTCTCACATTCGAAATATAACTCCCATTCAAAGTGATAAGGTCAGAAAATCTCCTTTCATAATGAGATACAAAATTCCCTTGGGCTCTTTCTCTCTCTCAATCGAAATATAACTCCCATGCAAAGTGATAAGGTCAGAAAATCTCCTTTCTTAATGAGATACAAAATTCCCTCGAGCTCTGTTCATTTCTTATCTTCTCTAAAATGTCAAGAAATGACGTGCTGTTCTAGCCCTTTGATTGTAGTACCACATTTTCGACTTACACTCATTTGGAACCAGATGCACTAGACGAATATGGAAAAAATTTCCTTTACTGCACATATTCTTTATACATGAGTGTCAATAGGCTTGAATGAACGCATGGATCTGAGATCCTGCGAAATCGAAGCTATCAAAATTCATGGAATTATTCCAGAACTGAGATTTCCCTTTCAACCGGTCAAAGTTTCAGTCCACCTCCTTTCATGGTTATCAAAGTTGCAGAGCGCATTCAGTGAACTTCCTAAGATGCTGAAATTTGATCGCGGATTTAAATCGGCAAAAATACGTTGAAAGGGAACTTACACTTTCTGAAAAATTTGGTGTGGGAATTCCTGCTGCTAAGGATCTGAACAGTGGAGTTACATGAACAGGAGAACTGCATTCTGTATTTGATGAGACAGAAACAACTCCAGCGGTGGTTACATGCTCGTCACAAGATTGGAAAGTACCTGATACGGAAAGATCAATAGTCCTGTCAGTTAAATCTAATACAAAATAATAAAACACACACACAAAAAGATCCAGGTTTTTGCGGAGCAAACAACCTCCATGAGTGACTGAGCTGGAAAGAATCCCTTTACAGCAGTTATGGACTACACCTTGTTCATCAGAATGGTTAGTTTGTAGTTCAGTTTCAATAACTTTGTGCAATGCAACTTCTTCGGCTTGAGGTTCTTCCACTTTATCATAGACAGGATGAGTCGAAATGGTAGAAGCTGTGCTATACTCTGAGCTGGCTGGAGACTCCTCACACAGATCAGGTGGCCTGCAGTATAAGTGTTATCAGGCAGTGTTTGGAGCAGAGAGATAGAAAAGTCAAGTGTTCCACAATTCTAAACTTTCGATAATCCATATCTACTTGATTACCTCCAAGATGTTTGGCTTCCCTCATTACTGCTCCTGAGGTCTTCCACCATAACTTTGAAATCTTCAAACTGGAGATCAGTGTCGGTGATGCAATCTTGGAGAATATCATCATCCTTCTTGTGGCTCAAAAATTCCTGGAGAACCTGAGGTCCATAACTCCAGAAAATCAACGATAAACGCAGAAGAAGGACAGTATTTTCTCAACTACATGGGGGAATTTCAGTAACCAAGTATGATCAAGCAGCCTTCCTGCATTTACCAGCATCACTTTTATGGCAACTGATCTAACCTTAAAAATATCAGAAGGTGGGTCATTCAATTGAAAAAGATGTTCTTTTGGGGAAGAGTTTGATCTACTGAATCGCTGAACTTCATCCATCAGGCTTACTCAAGCCATTTAACTAACTGCCATCAGTGATCTCGTTAAAAACACCAAAGCGAACGTAATGTACTCACCTTCCAAGCATTTTCAAGACTCTGTTCCATGTTATCTGCATTGACTTTCAGCGCAAGGGAACTGAGCAGCTCGGCTTGTTGAATCAGAGCAGTAACTTTTGGATCATCCTTTTTAAGAAATGTTCCTTGGACTTTGGTGCCATGAGCTGCTCAAAGATCAGAGAGGAATGTGACCTTAGCATTTGTAGGTTTAACAAACAATTGCAAGGCACAACTTATGACCGAAGTTTTCGTAAAAACAGTCTCGTTTGACTGAATTAAAGACGATGGTCTTTTCTGAGAATCATGTATTGATTTTTGCATATATGTCTTTTTATCCCGTTTGACTGTACTGATGCCCTTTTCAAAGTATCGTGTACTAAAATCACTTGTTATGTCCGTTCATGCAACATACTTAGACTGTCAGAAATTTGTTGGGTGATGGTTACCATCATCAGTGGCTTCTTTTTGGTTGCTTTCGGATTGCTGGGGGGGCGAATTGCTAGTGCGAAAGTTTTGCACCAATGTGGAAAAGGGAGCTCTTTGTTGCTGACTATATGTGATTCCACATTGTATATGTAATCTGTCTTTCAAGTTGCAATCTCCCGCTATATTCTGAATGTGAGCCCTCCTGAGATAGACCCAGAATCATTTTACGGCATAGAAGAGGTTTCTTCATAATAAAAAAACAGAAGAAAGAATAAAAATAAAAGTTTATAAGTCCAGGATAAACATCGTATCTGGAAATACCTCATCCTCTTTGCCAGTGCTGCAGATTCCCCCGTTCGATCTACACTTGATGGATTGTGTGAGATGATCCGTTTGCCGTTTGGGGTGATGAATGTAGTGTTATTCTCTTTCGCTAAGGCTTCGTACCTTGCTCTTTTCTTACACAAGGTTGTGAACCGATTTTTTACGGCATTGTCAGTCCTGCATAATTAGGAGCAATCAAATTGACGCAGAGTGGGAGAATGCATCTTCTTCTGCAAAGAAGTGAAGAACACATAGTATACCTGCCTGAAACCACCTTTGCTATTTCTGTCCATCTGTTGCCGAAAATCTTCTGAGCCTGAATAAGAGCAAAACCGCATCAACTGGGAGGGTTCACACTCCATAGTTCTAGTTGTTTTTCTATGAACTTTCAAGAGAAATAGAAATGTTTGGTAATTTATCGATCACTCTACTGAAAAATAGGAAAATTTCCTGCTGGCCATGCTATGACCAAGCACAAGTGAGCGTTCACGCGAAAACCACTCATTGCTTGTGTCACCTACTCATTTATTGTCTAATGATCTTGGTCATATGCATTGAAGACCGGTAGGTTCAGAGACTCCAAACACTAAACACCGTTAATAGATTTGGTTTCCTACCTCACATAATAGCACATCTTCCTCGGGTGACCAACCCCCCTTCTTGAAGTCAGAATTCAAATATGTGTACCATCTGCAATAACATGAATGAGATCTTAGTATACTCAAACAAAAGATTAATTAGAGGAGTAAGATTAAGAACAGAACATCATGCATCGAATCCGACCTCCTTCTGCATTGTCTCGTCGTTTTATCCTTGAACTTTGAAGCGATAATCGACCAGCTGCACCAGGACCAAAATCCCAATCATCAAGTGATGCAAAATACTCACTACAAGAAAGCATTAAAAAAAAAAGAAAGAAAAGGAAGCGAAACTCATACTTCTCAGTTCCATGTATACCGATTTGCTCCCGGAGTATATCATCCTCCTGCAGCCCACGAAATTTCCCACCTTAGAAAGTCGTCATCTCTCAAATCAAATCAATTCAAAACTTCTTCAATCCAATCAAGGAGCGGGGACAAGATGAAAAAAAAAGGAAGAAGAAGAAGAAAACAGAAGAATAGAATAAAGCACGAGCTAAGGAAATAAGAAGAGAAATTTACCTCTTGAGACCAAGTCACAATATGCCTCTCTTTCTTCTTCGAATCTTCAGTGTCAGTCGTCTTCTTCATATCCTGCATCGCTATTCCTCTGCCCGCTCCGTCCCTTATTCTATGTTTTCTTAGACGCTCCTCTCTTTATAGAGACCAAACTCAATCTCAGAGTGTCATGGCTCATAACAGGTGACCACTGTATTAAAAAAATTCACCCTTTTCCGTTCCAACCAACTTTATCGGTTACTGTTCGGTTCAAACAGGACTAAGACAGAGCTCGCCTTCTCATGAACTATAAAACTCCGTAACCCACACACCCCCAGACGCCTAGGATTCTAAAGTTTGCAACTTTTCGATTCACCTTTGATCAGACAACATGCTCTCTCTCTCTCTCTCTCTCTCTCTGTGAGAGAAAAAGTGGGATGCAAAGATTTTGGTAAAAGAGAATGCTCTGCTTTAGCTTCAGACCGTAAATGGAAGGGGCTGTGTTTGTAATGCGGAAACTGTGATTGGATCGAAATGGCAAATGCTGCTGTTTAGTCTCTCTGATGGTTTTTCAAATTTATCGGGATCCGAGGAACGACAGAGACTTCAAAGACACTCTCAAGAATGAGAACGGGGAAAAGGGTAGGAATCAAAGTTCTCGATGTGTAGTGGGGCGATGAGTATGTATGGATGTAGGAATACAAAGAGCGAGAATCCGCAGGAAATAAAGTGGTTTCTTATTCAAAAGCATCAAAGCTTGTGCTGTGATGGTCAGATTCTCTTATAAAATGAATAAAAGAAAGAGAGAGAGAGAGAGTAGATGAGTGTAGACTGGGGAAAATAAAAGGAGAATGCAAATGGGGCTGAACCTGAATGATGATGATCTGTCAAGGGATTGATTTTCACTCTCTCTCTCTAGAAACAAGAACCATTTGAATCTCTCTCTCTCTCTCTCTCTCTCTCTCTCGCTCTGTCTTAGGAGGAGGCGAGTTAGAAAAATATTAATTTGGATCAACGGTTTCTTGCGTTAGTGCGCGGGCGTGGAGGGGATTTGAATGAAACGCTGAAATCCACGAGATGAGATAATTAATGGACGTCGCCATCCTCATAGACGGTGGCGTAAAAAGACCACGACCACACACCCACATGCAAGAAGAGGAAAAAAAAGATAAATTAGAAAAAGACTATCCAGCGAGTAATTCTTCTTTCTTACAGTACAGCATCCACTGACGTTTTGGCTCGACGTATCGGATCGCATATCTTGAACTAGATCAAACAAGGAGTATAGACGAGAGCTATCTACAGCTTACAGAAAAGTTATTGAGACCCACATTTGAATATTGATTGTGATCACTCCAGGAGTATAAAGAAGACAACAGTGAGGAGGTTGAGAAGTGGGGAAGGGTCATATCAATGAAGGAGCGATTTGAAAATTTCCTTGTCATAAAGGAGGACATGACGTCGTTGCCGAGCAGAGTTCGTGAGCTTCTGCATCAAGCCATTCATTGAATCGCCCTTGTTCTGGTTTTGGGTTAAAAATTTCTGAAGATCACGACAACCGAGAGCAGCTTCCTTACTCCTGCGAAAACGATGGTCCAATGCCTCTTCTCTCTATCTCTCTCTCTCTCTCTCTCTCTCTCTGCAGCAGCAGCAGAAGCAGATGGGTCTTGGGGGTGTGGACCCTTTTGTTGCGGCAACCAACAGTCCTCTTTGATCCACTAACCAATGTCTACCTTGTCCACCTTGTTTGTATAATTTGTCATCCATCGCGTCTATAAGTTGTCACAGCAGAGAGAGAAGAAGAAGAAGAAATTCAAGTACTTTGGCGTTGTCTTATTGCACTCAGGAAGGAGATTCTTTGAAAGAAATGTATTGGGTTGGTATTCAAATGGTGTTCAGGAACACAAAATCAAAGCCCGTACCATAGTACTTTTAATATTTTGTAAGAATACATACACGCAAAAAATAAACATTTACATGGAGAAGGCAGGTCAACAAATATTTTTCCTCATCTTTATTTGATGAAAATATGTTAGGGGCCCCTGCCATATGGGGTTCTGCATTGACAATATCCTTTTTGTATTTTGAAAATCGATTCGTACATCAACATCTATCGGAGTTTTGATGCCACAAACCTCCTTATATTAAGAGCTTCGTCAAGCATACTAAAATTGTTTTATAAAGTTCTTATGCTGACAGATACAGCACACTGCAAGTGTCGATTAAATAAGTGGATCATGTACAATAGCTAATAATAACCGCCAAATTAGTTTTTAAACGGACTTTGAAAATCAGTCTTAATAAACATAGAATTTCTCTTTGATTAATCTAAACGAGCCAATATCAAATAGAAACTGTTTCGCATTTGTCTAGACTATTTCACATATGATAAATTGTCAATAAAAGACCGGCAGAGGCTAGCTTGGTCATTACCTTGCTCTTGTTTGGCATGCATCAATGATATACTATAATTTGATTTGCCTAAAATCTCTACTTCTCATCCTTTTGAGCTTGGTCGTGCATTTTCTCTTTCTTATCGCTCTTATGAGATAGATGACAATAACTACCTCCACAAACCACAAGTAAATTTAAATAATCGAACCGTATTCAATCTGATCACACTAATTTAATGATGTTTGACGGTTTTGATCACCACCAACCTTTCGGTGGTTTTGATAATATATAAACTTAGCGTGCTTAATTCCATTCTTATATAATATGTTGTCTTTTTAAATTTAAATGTTGTTACATGCCTAACCCTCAAAAAATGAGAATGATCTCATCAGATTATGACAGTTTCGCATCGCCCCAAAACTATATTAATAATAAGAAGAGCTTTAAGTGATCCCAAGGATATCACTACTACTCAATCTTGAACACGAACTCATACCATATATTAAGGCGCAATTTAACGCTAAATCATAACCTCCCCGAATCTTTCTCACTGGGCTCCTTATCCACATCCTAAATGTACAACATTTGCACCGCAGTCTAGGTCAAAATCGTGAGTATTACAGCACTAAAAATTCAACCACGCTTGTTATCAGTTTAAGCTTTGACAGCATTGATTCGATTAAAACTCTTCAATTTATTTCCTTCATGGAGAAAACATTCAACTCGTTGCCGCTTAGGCAATTGTTTATAACGTTACTATGGAGAAAGTATGAGGCAGAATTGCTATATGAGAACAGGGGAAGAATGAACATTAAAAAAAGTTTGCAGGTGGCGCACGGAAGCTTTGTCGCAAAGCCAAAAAGTGGAAAGTTAAAATAGCTTAACAATTTAAAAATAGAACAGAAAAATAGATTGCACGTAACATTACTAAGAATGTAAATGATAATCATTCTAATCAAAAATTAATTTTTGGAAGAGATATATTTTTTCTATTTTTATTCTTAAATGAGTTTCTAAGCAAAAATACGCATTTGATAACAAAGCACAAAATTTCTCCCTAGCGGCAGTGGCCAGCGACCGACGATCGGTGACTGGCTACTTGCAACAGCTGCCGACAACCGATGGCGACGGCCAGCAATTGGAGACTGGCGATTGGCAGCAACAGTGACTGGCGGCAGGGGAGTGGCAACAACGGGAGCTAACGACAATCGATGACGATAGTAACCGACTATTAGCGAAAACAAATAATGAAAAGAGTTTTTATTTCTCAATTCCGTTCTAAAAATAAATAAATAAATAAATATTTTTTATTTCATCGTTCCAAATCTATTTTTTTAAGTATAAATCTATTTTAGAAATAGAAAAATGAAATGATTTTGTCAAAAGGATTTTTATTCCGAAATAAGTCGGAATAAAGAAATAGTTTTGGAATAGAAATGGAAAGGTTTTCATGGGCATATTAAATGTCAAAGAAATGTGCAATACAAATCAGTTCCAAAGCTGTCCAAGTGGTTAGCTATTAGTAGTCGCTGGTCAGCATTTATGGCTAATGGCCAGAAATCCTAATCAATGTGCTTCATGTCTATGAGAAATAGGGTCCAATTCGAGTTTTTGGGAATTTGGGTATTTTTGGAGCGATTTCTACTTTAAGTTTTGATTTTGAGGAACTGGAGACCTTTCAAAGTATTCAAATATGGACATTATGTAGAACTGCATATATTTTCCTCATCATTTTCTAAATTTCAAATCATATTTTTCGGTTTCTAATTTTGAGAGAGGAAGTCACGATAGCTAATAAGTGCACATAAATAGGCCTCAAATGTAATACCGTCTTCAATATGCAAGAGCAAGAACCGCACATCTTGTATTAGGGCTTCATTCTCTTCAATGTGGAGTCATTGACTTATTGTCCCTAAAAATTAGACTTCAAGTCTGCCCTACACGATGACAAACAGAGGAGAGAAAAGTCGAATCTTTGAAAGATGATTAAAGAAAAAGAGGGAAGGAAACAAGAGGCGAGAATCCTCTCCATGAGATGACATAAACCTAACTCGACATAACGTTAATAGTCCGACCTTTTAGTAAAACATCTTTATCTTTGGGTTTGAAACAGCCGACCATAGTACGTTCGAATCATCGTATTAAATCCATGAAAAATCCGTATATTTTGTCGGTCTCGGACGTTCTCATTAAATATGAAGGAGTTTCATACGAAGTTTGCAGGGTTTTAGCTGTACATCATATATTAGCCCATCGTCTTGTCATGTCTTTTTAAAAAACTCTTTTCGTACCGAATGAATTATGGCACACTAATTTGGCCATGCCACCTGGACTCACTAGCTGGACGCCACGTGGATGCCGGACGGCAACTACCAGTCTTCTCTAACCATTGTCTTTTGAATCCGGAAATGATGGAGCCCTCCCTCCACAAGAGGCTCGACAAAGTGGCCGTCTTCATGGTCTCTTTCTTGATGGGAAATTTCCCGCCTATGATGCGAAATAGACAGGAAAAATAACGACAAAAATAATGCAGAAAAATAATGACAGATAGAGAGCGGCAACAAAAAAAAAAGTCTGCTTTTGCATTTAGTCAATGATTAGCCTATTAGAAAACTTGATTATTCATGAATTAGAAAGGAAATATAATTATCAATCGACATGAATTGTGTTTTGAATCATCGTTGTTGTCACCAAATTAAATCGTGTTTTGGATCATCGTTTTTTTGAAACTCTATGATTTCATATAAATGAAACTGCTAATCATCAAAATACTCATCTCCTCCCATGAGATAAAAAGGGAGCGGTAATCACGAGTTGGACTAGTAGGTTTTAGGGGCTAGGTTTGTGAAAGATTGACAAATGTGAATGAGCATATGGCAGAACTTCTCGGGAGGGAATGAGACTAATCAAGAAAAGGACTAATTTATATTAAATGAAAAGAGAAAAGCAAGTTGAGGATTGGAACTCTAGACATTAGGCGAGGGATGTTCGGGGGTCGGTGATGCTTTGTCCCACAAGCAGCCATCAAAGAGCAAGACGACCCTGAAAAAGACCAACCTTGTGGGATCCCCCTTTCTCCGTAAAGTTGTAAATTTTAGCTTAACTTTGATTCTTTTTTTCAAAAAATAAAGAACAAAAACCCACAAGGACCCAAAAAAATAAAATAAAAGGAAAAAAAGCGACCCCACGAACTCCAATTTTCAAAAGGAAAATCGGAGATCCCCTAACCTTTGTCATCCATTGTGACTTAGAATTTGTCAAAGTTAGGCTGTTGATTGAGAGTGACGGATGAACATTGCAAGTGATCTTGGGTAACAAATAGGTTTTAATATATTTTTTGACATAGATAAGACGATGTGGTGGTCTCTCCAAAACCGCGTTATCTCCATTGGGTCTTTGACAATTGTTGCCGAGGTCATGATTTTCCCATTGAATTTAATGCCTCCATAGGGGCATAAACAAATAGGAGAAAAATGATGTTAACACATATGTTTTATATATGACTTTTGAAACGTTTCAATCACCCGGACAAGACAATCCGTGATTCCCTTGAGATAGGGCTTTCAATGCTGTCCTGCTTAGTTTTCAACATTTCTTTGCTCGTGACAAAATGAAGGAGTAGGGGAAACCATGGACTCTCCAAGCCATAGATAAATATAGCATTTCTTGCCTATGATCATAGTTAGTTTTGCTTCTCACAATACGAATGATGTTAAATATAAATCTTGACATATAAAATCTCTTGATTAACCATGATATTCAACTACAAATTACTTGTGAAATATCTTAATCACTTCTTAATATAATGTCATAACGTTGGGCAATGAAAACCTCAATCTCCACTCAAGTGAATTCATACTCTTTTTTTTTTTTTTTTAAACTTTCCCCCTGGAAGTAAATCCATATCTTTTGAAATGGACTATATCAAAACACAGGTTCACTTACACGCATCAATCTAAATGCATCATGTCCTAAAGTTGGCCCTTGTATACATATTAAATATATATGTAATAACGAATAAAAGCAACCTCAATTAACTTTGCCCAAGAGGAGGCAAATTCAGAATTTGAAATATGGAACATAGAAAGAGAGACGAGGGTCCCTTTAAGGGAATATGACCGGTGCACATATCACAACTGCTAAGCCACTTGCAATATTAGCAACACCATCAATATGGTTCTTACCAAAAAAAAAAAAACACCATCAATATGGTCAAGGACATAATGTCCCAAAATATGATAATCTCGCCAATTTATTCGTAATATATACATATAAATATTGGACATTTTCCGACACAACTTTAGTTGTTGCTAGAGCATGATGTAGGAAGATATTGCAAAGATAAATGCATATATATATTTATGTTATCAGTTCTTAGAGCATGTAATAATGTCACCAAAAAATAAAATAAAAAGAGACGAAAGTATTGATTGGAGGGGGAGGCCCAAGTTCCGAAAGAGATTGATGGATGATAAAGATGGAGTGTGGGGCTTTTTAGTATTCTTTTCATGAACTCATCATGCCCCCCAAGGGCAAGGAGAGCGTCCTCCCACCCACTTGCACGGCACCACGTGTCTCCCCTTCATGGACTGCTTTTTTCTTTCACGTTTTTTTTTTTCATGTATATTATAGAGGGAGTAGAAAAAAATCGTTCCCTTTTCTAGATTGAGCACAAACTTGGGCGGGGCTAGCTTCTTACCTTCTCTTTTTTTTTTTAACCTCATATTCGCCTTGTTTAGAATTATGTATAAAAAAAGATCACTTACGATTAGAAGAACAAAAACTCTTTGGCGTGTGCACGTATTGCTCCAAATTATCGTTGATTTTCTCCTCTTTCTATTTATTTATCAGAACCATTAAAATTCCCTTCTATGTGTCACATTTATTCAACCTAGATAAGACACATTTCTTAGTCGTATTAAGTCTAATTCGAGATAGGTATTAAAATAACTATACAACACTGACAACATGTCAAAGAAATTTATTCTTAATTATAATTATATATAAAAAAGATTTATTTAGACCGCTCCTAAAAAATTATAAACATCTATATTGATATGAGTAATATCATGTGGTGTATCTGCTCACTAAACACGCCTACATGAGTTGGAAAAGGTAACCTCACCCATAACATTTTTATCCTTTCATGTAAGTTCTTTAAAATTTGAGATTATAAGTTCTTCTATTTACTTTTAGTTGACTTTTAGGCTTTATTTGTTTCGCGGAAAACGAATGATTTGAAAAATATTTTCATAAAATTGATCTCTTGTATCACGTACAAAAATGAATATAAAGATAACTATTTTCATTGTCCATGAAAATATTTAGACATAAGTTATTATCGATGGTCAATCTAATAATAATCCTCCTTTAAATCACCAGATCTTCTAATTTCTGTATCAATAAGTTTGTTATTTATACATCCAACAGATTGAAATCGTTCACGGAGATGATTCTCTCCCGATGTTTGACCTTGAAGCTATGCTTTTCTTACGCTAAAGACATAAGATAAACGCGTAGAAGGATAAGACACATGAAGAGAGGGAAAACAATAGTGTAACGGAAAGAAAATGGAAAAGAGAACATGCGCCACCCATTAATTTAGCTTTGAAAAGCATAGCAATGTGGTTCATGGGGCCTTTTATCAATTATAACCTTATTTAAAAATATTATTTTTCGTTTGAGAAATTATAGTCCAAGTGACCTCTCCTTAGTCCTTATCATTAAAAACGATGCGTTCAAATTTCAGATTATGCATTGGGCCACCAATGAAAAAAAAAAAAAAAAAACCAAAGCGTGCTCTTCATTTTATTTGTTATAAATCAAAAAGAAAAAGGAAAACTCAAAGTATACTTTGCCCTAGTCAATTACCTGCCGGTCTCCCCAACTTTATCAAGCGAGATAGCCCTTTTTCGTTAGGAATAACAATGCGAAAACTCTGTTTAGATTATGTGCTAAGCACATAATCAATTTGTCTTGTTGTGAGTGCATTCCCTTTCACGTGGCAATTAGATTAGCAACACGAAACGGGTCCAAACCTTTCTTATCAACAAAAGGGTCCCGAAATGGGGCTGGTTTCACGCTCCCTAATCATATCCTTTTTCACTAAAATCAGGGACACTAGCACAAAAGGTGGGCAAGAAGGTCGAAAAAGAAGGCTGAAAAAGAGAGCACGATTTACCCTACAAAAAGCAAAGTTTGATGTGCAACATAAAAAAAGATTCATGCATCCATACGCTCCTTTAGGGTTGCTACATTTGTTTGTTTTTTTTCCTTTAACCTAGTTCCTATTGCAATTTTGGCACATCTGGTTTGCAATAGAAATTGAAAGTTGGGTGCATCCAAGGGTTGGTTTTTGGCCCCATATTGATTAAATTTTAAATTTCATATCTTGGATTTGGGATTGTTTGAATTAGTAGGTCCTATTTTGACAGCAGCCAACAGGATTTGACAAGATGAATGGATTAGCAGGCTTGTAAGCTTAATTAAATTAAGTTAATTCTATCCAATTCAGACCACATTTTACACAAAATGTCATTCGGTGACGTTGATTGCCGAATTCTTGTCGTGCCTATGGAGAAACTACATCCCATTCAACATCAAATGTCACTAAAACAGGTCATTTTCTATTTATTGTGATATTCTCACATCGCCATAAATGCAGATATTTTGTCACTGTACTTTGGTATATAATAGTCACTGGTGCGGCTGTTGAGTCTAAATTGATGGGTAATTTGTAAGTCTAATAGTATATGAGATCTATTTTAGATCCTATTTTGGATGAAATGGGGAAGAGTTTTATCCGCGGGTGATTTAACTTTCGAGCTCCCTCACGGTCACGATCACAAGAAATTCTACTTATTAAAAAAACAGTGTGAATGAGATGGAGATACATGATTTGAAGCACACGTACACCACAGACAAGTTTTGCTCTCCCGGCTTTCTCCCTTTGGCTTTTCCTTTTGTGTATGTGGGGTGACGATGGCTATCCTCTTTCCTCACAACGCACTTATGCTTTGAGGGCTTGGAAAAATTTATTTGTTTGATCCCATGTAAAAAAATAAAAAGAAGCAAGTAGAAAGAAACCCTAAAAAGAGCAAGGGAGAAAAGGCCCCACGTGTGGAAAGAAATCAACTTTGGAGCTTATGTGACAAAAGATAACACCATATCAATTTTTTAACTTGATGTGTGGGTGTTGGAGTCTCTCTTTGCCTGGGATTCCTAATTCCTTTGTGGGTTCTCTTTTAGATATTAGGGCAACTTTTCTTGACAAAGGTTTTAGATATCTCTCTCTCTCTCTCTTATATTTTCCCCCATCTTTTCTGCAAAAAGCCACGCTCTCATAAAAGAGAAAGCTTTGGGGAATCCTATGCCCCATTCATATTGTCATCACTTGGTTTTCCTTTTTCTCTCCAATCTCCCGTTGTGATGGATGACTAGATCTTGTTATCATTGCTTCAATGTACTTGTTTTTCAAACGCAATAACTGTTCCAGATATTAACCTTTCTGTGCGGGAAAACAGTGCAGAGCAATCTAAATGAGACGATGTTCTCTCTACATTCTTTGCTTAAATCGAGGGTCAAGTGCTTAAGGAATGAATAACCTTAAGAAAGAAAGAGAGCAAAGGGTTAAATTACAAAACTCACATGCATATCAACTCATTCTTGATCACGTAATACGCATTTCTAAAGGATCAAAAAATGCGATTGATTGTATAAAACACGAAACTACTTGAAATGGTTAAGATGAAGGAAACTTTCTCATATGAGGTTTGATAATAAATCTATTTTAGCTAGCGACCTGTCAAAGTTGCTACTTTCTCAAAGTATACACTTAATGAATGTTTTAGATAAGAGAATTTTGGAATAAGATCATCATGAGAGATCGTTGTAGACCTTAGGAGATTAGTATGAACTTTGGCAATGATTTTGTTGTTTAAAAGGGTGTTGATTCATCCTTAGAAAATTATCAGAATGATCCAATAGCGGCTTGAGATTGGGCTATGACCCTATAAACCCCTACTGGCCAAAAAGATTTTGTTGCACGACCATCTAATTTTCCCGCCATGACAACAGCGCTTGGATCGCACCTCTTGTGGCAAAATCCTTTTCCAAATTTTGATATTAAAATTATTCTTGCTGTTGATTGATATGCATGGTCCATTACATCATTGCCATATAGCTATTTATTTGATATTTTTCGCTATCATTTCTTCTAGGTACTGGCTCAATACATTCTTATATGCACTCATGTATCTACTCATCATGGGCATGGAGCCGTGCGAACTATATAATCATTTTTATATTCGTCCAAACTTCAAGATATGCAATCAGTCGAATTCATCTTTTGATGTGTTTTGTTCACTCTTATAAATTCATTCCCCTTGAAAACTTAAGAGTCAAGTAATTAAATTACCTACCAAGTCCAGACGAATTCACTTGGAGGTCTATTTTTATAAGATGGAGTTGCCTCTTGACTCAAAACTCCAGCCAAGGCCTTGATTCATTTCGGAGTTTGGTCTACACTCGCGAATCACGAATGGACTGTGTTGCATTTAAAGAATCAATATGCTTGAAATAGCCGATCAATAAAAGCTAGCCAAAATCCTACGAGGAGCACCGTGTTCGTTTCTTTGTAAAAAGAAAACACCAACTCATCATTCAAAACAATACAAAGGTCCATTCGAGACCATCCAAACGATACGACAACATATCGCAACCCAGCCACAAAAGAAAAGAGTACATCGCAGCAGCGAGGAGGGAACTAAGAGAGGTTGAAAAGACATCACGACCTGTTCATTCTCTTTGAAAAAATGCTGACCCTGATCACTTCCATCTCTCCTCTTTTGATACCTTTTGATAAAGATACAGGCACTCCATGGGACGGCCTCGCTCACCAACTGGCTTGGCCAAATATGCAGGCCCTGCACAACTTTCCTTTTCCATTTTTCCTTTTATTTTTATAATCATTTCTCCCAATGAGGAGAGACACCACAACCTCCTGGGGCATGCCAGTTCATTCCCTCCCTCTGATCCCTCCATGCCACTCTTAATTCTCATTGTCTTGGCTTTTCTTTACCTCCCTCCTTTCTTCTGACGAAGACAATAACAACAACGTGTAACAGAGAAAAAGGAGCTAAAGCCTCTGAGCGAAGCTCAAACACGGTCAAAAGGGTCGTATGATGGGTTCAGAGTCGTTCTTTCTTTTCGCTCCTTTTCTTTTGCTCTGCCCGGAGTTGCAGCGGATTTCAATGACACTAATGGCTTATTATAGATTATGAGTTGGTGTGGGGGAGGGACTGCGAGGATGGGGTATCTGTCAAAAGTATAGACTCAGCCAGTCACTAGTTTAAACGCTTGGACCTCACTAGGCAGTAGGCACACGAGTCTAATCTAGATTTAGCGGCATCGAATGCTTCTATTTATCGTATGATTTGCAACGAAAGATAGTTTATGAACAGGCGGGTATGATTCCACCTCTACAGAAGAATTTTACTAGGTACTTTCGGTGGTTCACGTTGCCTTTAGATGTCGAAACTTTGTGTTCTCTAATATCCGCTGAAAACCTCACTTTGTAGGTTTCCATGTACACCGCCCCTACCTTCTTTCACTAGTATCATCTTGCAACGAATTCTTTAAACAATCGAGTCATAGTACTCTCTTCTCCCTTCTAGGTGAAAAAAACAAAACCTTTTGAGGGTCTAATTTATACGGAGAGAATTCGTCGCGCCCACACAGGTGGGAAAGCGATTCCCACGTGCATGCAATATCGAGATTCGACATTTTGCAAGGAATCTAATCATGTGAAAGATTACTAGATAATTCATAGGTAGAGCCGAAGAATGTAAACTGTACAACTTGCTAATAGCATTCTATTCCATGAATCTCATCATCTGCACGCGTGGTTATATATCTTAAATATCGCGCAGGACAATCGGCCTTTTTCACTTGATGCTAGGTAGGACAGCAAGTGTTCATTGTGCTTGTTAGATTGAAAGTTCAATCTTTAGTGCCTCAGCTTGGGGTTGGCAATAGCACATGCCACGTGTTGCCGCATGTTCTAGCACAGATGAACAAGGAACGAAGTGATGGATGACGTACCAAAGGGAGGGTGCCTGGTTCGTAACAAGGGTGGCAAGATATGGAGCTATCGTGAGATGACTGCACACTTTTACAGATATGGTGTTTTGTCCAAGATTCAAATGAGTGAAAACTTGTGCTCACGAGAAAGTTGGGGAAGCAGAGAGGCTTTGGTTGCGCATTCCTCCCACGTTCTCAAGTGGGGGACCCTACCATGACTTGTTTTTCTAGTTTCTGGCTCCCTCCTTTTCTTCATTTTATGGAAAAGAGAAGGATAAGGCGCTCTCTCAAAGCAATAGTGTATGGAGTCGTTTACGTAAATTTTGCTTTTTGCCATGTCTGGCGCATGCTATATTCTCTGTTTAAATGACTCTCCGTCGACTACAATTCCACGAGTCGGTATATAAAAGAAAAGGTAAAGCGTAAAACTGGTCTTAAACAAAAACTTCCTAGTCCAAAACCAAGAGTGCGAAGCCTCCTAAGTAAAAGTCAGGCCCTTGAAACACGATTTTCGGCGTGTACAAAAAACGGAGCAGCACGACGAGAAGACAGGTCAGAAGAGAGGGGGCAGAAAAAAGGGAGCACAGAGGAGACCGGACAGATTATTCTAAATATTAGTGCCACGCTGGGAGCAAGTCCAAAATTGTCATGATATCTGCTCGTATAAGCCTCTCATCGTATTATATGCTGATTTACAATCTACGTAGATTACAAATGCCCACACCGGGTGGGGGGAAAATGAATTAATTTGAATATGAAATGTGTAACCCTGGGAAAAATCACGGTGCTGTTGCGCTGTCAACGAGCCCTTTGCCTCTATTGAGCGAGCCGCGACGCATTCTGTTGAGCTATAAGGAGATCAACATTCGAAGGGGTGTCTCGGACCAAGTCGAGGCCGCTTCTGCCCTCAACCAAAATGAAAACCGGATGATTTGAACCCACTACTCGACAGGTTCGGCAGTTTACGAACGGCAATTACGCCAGCTGAAAGAGCAGCAATGGAAGCCAAAACAAAGGCGGGTATGTTCCCCCCACCAAACAGAGCATCCCATGGACCTGCTCCTATCGATACTATCATCTGAAAAGGAAAAACGGGATGCACAAAAAATCAGCATCAATTTTATCACGAGGGATGCTATAAATACAAAGACAGATTTGGAAAATTGTTTACTAAATAATAACGTTGCATGCTCCTATTGGATACTGAATAAGATCCACTCGTTGTCTGAATGCTACTGAGTCTATCATATAGTTTTCTAAACTGAATTTGTAAACCAGTTTTAATATCTCTAGCATTAGTCAATGCAATGGTCATCGTCCACTATTTTGTTCATAGCACAGAGAGAGAGAGAGAGAGTGTGAGAGAGAGAGATAGTTAGTGCATTCACTGATACGAAGATCATGACCAAATGATCTTCCAAAATCAAGAAACTCCAGCTAGCAGTAATCATATGCATCCTAACAATTACAAAATGACACTACACTTATCCTTTCAAATGCAAACTAATCTGGTCTCTACGGTAGGGGAAAATATGTAAGGCCTTGAATTCCAATTTAAGAGAGCTGAGAAAGTAGAACTACCTGTGGAATAACAATTGCCAGATTAAGAACTCCTATAGCTAGACCTGGAGAATTGCATAGAAAAGAGTGTTGAGTTTGAGAAAAATAATTAATTAATTTTAAAGAGTAAAGGCAATCCAAGATCACATACCTTGGCCACCACCAGAATCAGCAGTCAACTCTGCTGTGACGGAAAAGGGAACACTGTATGTAATCTACAAAACCAACATCATGAGATTAGTGCTTGAATTCTCTCATATGAGAACAATTAAGTCAAGGAATGCTTCTTACAGCAAGGGGAAAACCAAGGATAGCAAATACAACAAGAGACGCCACTTCAACTGCTTTAATCCCTCCAGTGACAACTTCAGCTCCTTTAGAATTTTCTAAGATGGATATGGAACTGATGATAGCTGTGCCTGCCATGCAGGCAAACACGATAAAATTACTCAAAGCCCACACGAGCCGTGGCCCAAATCGCTTGCACATTGGTTCGATAAGGAAGGAACTGATGCCAAGAACCACCTATAGAAAGAAACAAGGGAAGTTAAGAGAAAAAGAATGAGAGCTAATATTCCATCACATACGTTTTCCATTACAACAAGTAGTAGACTGATACTGTCGAGGGGAAAAAAAGCAGAAATATGGTAAATCCGGACAAGTTCAGGCTACAAATGAATGATGAAAATCAATTTTGAGTCTTACTGAATTCAATAGCAAACCAAAAGCACCTTCTCTGACACCTTGATTGTAAAGTTTTACTGCAGAATCATCCCCCTTTGGATCACCATGATACACTTCTCTCCCCATCCAATCAGTGTCAAAAAGAAAGAAAGGAAACCATGACAACTGCATTTCACCATCAATGCATATGTCAGCAAAAGTAAATCCAGACTATGAATTAGGAAAAAGAAAACCCTATCCTAGAGGCAAGTGCCGTATATAGGAACCGGGTTTAAGTAATTGCTGCTAAAATTGACCAAGACATGAGAGCACTGAGTTTTTACTTATGAAAGTGCAGGATTATTGAAGTTGTGGATCATACCCAGGTTAGAGCCATAACAAGAAGCACTGAATGCATTGCAGGGGGTAAATGCCTTAAACTGGTCAACAACTTCACTAATACAGCCCCAGGGCCATCATCGAAATTTTCAGTTTGTCCACCATTAGTTTCTGGGCTCGAATGATTATCAGAAGGCTCTCTTTCACGAAATCTCTCCCCATTGATAGCTTGGGCATTGTGAACACCTGGGATGTCTGATTTCATCTTGGACAGTTCCAGACCATTTTGCTTGGGATCATCCAACAAAGGAGCCACATCTGATAAACGTTGATGCTCATTCATAGAAAGAGGAACCTCCTCAGCAAAGTACAGAGTCACCAAGGTACACAATGTAAGGAAAACCTGCACATGACCAAACATGACTTCTACAGTTGCATAAACTTAAACTATATATATATTTTTTTTTGGGCTCGAAAAACTTGCTTAAATCTGACCAGACGAAGAACTGCCAAAATTCTATCGGCACGCACTAAGCTGAACTAAATATAAATTGGGTGTCCAATTTGGTGCTTACATAAAGCGTCAGGGTCCTGGTCTCTCAATAAATTCAACTTTTCCCCTACTAAAAAAATCTAACTAAACACTGGCATTTAATGCATAAGCCACCAAACTACTAAAATTATCGACAGCATTGTTTTTTCATCACTTGTTGGTTTCATCTCATGGACAAGAATTAAGCAAATCTCTCTGGCAAGATACTCCTTATGCTTAAATCAACTTTCCATCCATATAACCAAGCAGGCGAAGCAGATCATTTCTAACCCTTGCAAAAATTGTTTGTGTGATTCCAAACAAACCTGTAGAAGGTTGGTTTTCCTCATGCTTATTTAAGGTGGGTGATAGATATACTGTTCCTTCACTGAACCAAAATCTATACCAATCATATGTATCGCTTCATGGGTAAGAAGACAAATTACCATGCGCTGAGAACAATACTGTCTGTTTTCATAGCTTCTAGTACAGTGCATGCAAAACCTTATCACTAAAATTAAATTATTATCCTCTCATATACTCACAACCTTCATCTCTCATAAGTCAAAAAAACAAATAGTCAGCCATCATCAGCATCAAGCAACAAATGTTATTGGATGTGTTGATTGTTCATGAACGGATTGGATTCAGCAGATATTTGGCAGGGACAGTGTCTGATATTAGTGAGAGACTCAGCCAATGGGAAACCTCTTGATGACAATTTTAGTAAACATATAATATGCAAGAACAAACTAATGAAAAAGAGATATAATAAAACTATGGCACTATGTTTCCCATCCGCTTTCCAAAATTGATACCCTAAAAGCAGTATTTCACAAGGTATAGTTTGATTAAAAAGAAGCTCAATAAAGAAAATGCAGTCACAAATCCCAGACAGTTAATCATGAAACAAGGCATATATTTCCACAAGCATAAGCGCAGCAGACAGGTTAAAGAAGTAATGCATTCAATTTAGAACATTACCACAGCAACAAGAAATGCAGCTTTGAGATTCCCACAAGATTCACAACAAGCTCTACTGGTCAGGAAAGGAAACCATCTGCATCGAAAGTAAGATATCAGCAAAACGAAAATAACAAATAAAAACACAAAAGCAGAACCCAAATGCAAGAGGAAAAAATATTTGATAAGGCAACACTGAATATACTTTTCCCTCAATACAATATGTCAGAGGATAAAATGACAAAGAGACCACATTTATGAAAGGAACATAATCTCAATAAACAAGGAAACATTTCGCACATCTGCAATGATCTCAGAAGCATGTTGTCTTAAAGCCAAGTCAGAAATATTAACCTATGCCAATTCCCACTAGCACCAGAGGAAAAACCAAGAATATTTCCAACAGCCATCCAAGAGCAAAAAACAGCATTGGCTGAATTTCTCTGGTCAGGTCCTGCGGCCACATGTGAAGATATATAATCAGCATTAGCATGCATTCATGATCATTGAAAAAAGATGCACATCGGTTGAAAATGATGCAAATTGAAACAAATGAGTGGCAAGGATAAAAAATGAATTTCTGTTGCTAAAACTTAAAAAGCATAGTGACAACCTGATAGATCAGCCAGAAGAGCGCGAGCTGGACCCTAAAATACAAAAATGTTCAGATTTTTTTTGAGGAAATGTGAAAAATGCAATTTTCTATGTGCCAAGACTGATTGGTAAGATCAATCGTCCACAACTTCACCTGAACCGTGTTGTTCGCTAGGTCCAGCAACCAAAAGCCTATGATAAAGACAAAAGCTGCCCTTGCTCTAGTACCTTTAAATGTCCTGCTTATCCAAAAAAGGTTGTTTATTTCCATTATTCAACTGACTTCTCCAAAATAAAAGGAATGAAAGAGAACCTGCATTGCTCCTTTGTATCACCCAATAAATATCCAATGTCTGCAGAAAATCCGATTAATATCACCTAAATTACAAGGCATAATTTAGGAAATGTATAGAACAACAAAATCTGCACCCCAAATAAAGACAATCAGAATTATTAATGCTCACAGCAATGCAGATCATCAGAGATCCAGCAAGAATAAATGGCCGTCTTCTCCCATATTTTGATTTGCACTTATCACTCCATATCCCCACAAAAGGTTGAACCTGAATAGTGAATTAAAATTAACTCCTGGAGTTGCACATATGATGTGATTTGTTTACTTGCTCATCCATTTGTTTTAGAGGAAGCAGGATGGTAAACTTGCAAGTGCAGTGGATGTTGTCATAATTAACATCAGTGTTAAACCGTGGAGTTCCAGCAACAAATAAGTTGCTGGAAGACATAATCAAACCTGGCACTATTCCATGAATGTAGATTTGTTTGAGAAAGATTTAGGAAGATTGGTTTAGCAAGGCAGAAATGACATCACATACCACAAGACCTGTAATGGGGCCACAAAGCCATATGAATGAAGAGAAAGCGTGCTGTATGCCAAGTGTCTGCATCAAATTGTAAAGCCACGCATCATTAGCAGTCCAAAAATTCTTCACAAAGCAATCAATAAATGTATGGAACATTCCAATAACTGTAGGCTTTTGAAGAAATGTCAAGCTACCAAGATACAATTTAATTGCAACCAACTCAAAGAACATATTTCAAACTCACAATGCATTATCTCGGAAGTACTATCCTTCCAAAACAAAAGGTAGGATAACTGCACATAACCTCACCTTTCTCCTGCTATTCTGCTCCAGAGAGAAAAGCTAACAGTACTCTCATCACCATAAACAATGACAAAGTCAAAGACGACAAAGCAGAAAATTCAGTAGGGCAGTGTTGCTATTATCATTAGTGTTCAGGCTAATAATCACCACGTGACAATGTTGATGTTTTGTCCTTTATGCTGGCTTCAAAATGACTTCTATTAAGTTCACAAATAGTAATATTGAGTTAACTAAACACTATGAGAAGGAACTTCATGTCGATTCTCAAGTAAAACTGAGAGCAAGAATCAGCCAAAAGTACAGACCAGAGAAGCTCTGCCCAACTATGAGTTCTAGAATACAGCTCTATTATAAACTACTAGAACGACACCACAATAGTTCTCATTCCCATCTAATTCATAATCCAACATGCAAAATCGTGACGATATTACACTCACCCACGAGCCATTATAGTAGGACCATCCTGAGAGTCTCCTTAAGTTAATTACTGACAAGTGATGTAACCTACTAAAAATCTAAGTCCCAAAGAGTGATACTAATGCACAACAATATTTAGATCGAAAATGCAATCTCTAAATCAAAGTCTTTCTGTATAGGTCTATCTTTTGCACTAAACAAGAGGCCCCGATCCTATTAAATACACTATCGGCTCAACAGTCTATCATCCAATTTCCCCAGGGCACACATCTGAATCGGCATTTTGCCCGGCAGAAATCCGTTACGAAATATCAAATTCGAATACAGTATCGACTCCACAACGATCTCATGCAATACCAGAAGTACATTAATCAACAGCTTTAAACGCGCATTAACAAACCCGAGAACCAACGACCGCAAACCAGAACGCGCCAAAACGAACCAAGGAGACAGTGTCGGCGCAAACACGCACCTGAATATACGGGGTCAGCAGAGAGAGCTGCAAAGCCCAGCCGAATTGCACACCGGCGGCCACCGTGCAGCTGAGGATCAGAGTCACGAGGCTACAGTGCGCCGGCCTGAATTCTCCGCCGGCGCCGTTCGGAGCCCTAGCGGACTGCGCGGCGGCGGCGGCGGCGGGAGAATCGAGCTCGATCCGGTGGTGCGCGTCGTCGTCCACGGACACCATCTCCACTTCCTGGTCGTCCCGGAGGTTCCGGTACGGCACCCTGATGGACGACGCCGAGTCCGCCTTCCCCGCCATGACTCCGTTCCGATCGCGAGAATTCACCGGCCCGATCCTCCTTCACCGCAGCATTAGCACGTCGCGCGCCGATCCGATGCGCAGATCCGGTTCGAACTAGCGGAGCGAGCGCGAGATCTGCAGTCGGCGAGAGCAACGCGCAGAAGGGAAGAAGGCCGGTCAAATTTGGGCGCGCGTGACGGTGGACGCCGTTCGCTGGCGGATAACTGGGCTTCGGTTTGGAGGGGGAGGGGGCGGATGTTTTACTACTGTGCGAGCAGATGGGGAATGCAGATCAATGAGCAGTTGACCGGGCCGCTCGGGGATCAGGGCCGTCGGTTCGGACGACCGCATGAACCCGGGACGCGATCGGATCGGGACCGTCGAGTCGGTAGACCGCTCCCTGGATAGTGCCTTCTCATCCAAGGGAGGGCGCGGCGCCTCCACCGACGTGGGCGAATTGGTTTAGAGTCAAGTCTACGTAATAAAATAAAATAAAAAAGATCTGGGCCGGACACGTGTACACGGACACCTTCGATTATAATCAAAGTGAGAAAAGTCATTTGTTTACTTTCTGCTGACGTCCAAAACAACATCCTCTAATTAAATAAAATAAAAGTATACATCATCAACTTCTTTGTCGACATTTGTATATCATAAAATAATCAAATTGTTTAAGAGTTAAAAAGAATTAAAATGCTGTAGTTGCATGGTTTAAGTTAATTAAAAAAATCCGGACGCGCCCAACACATAGAAAGCGATTGACTTCCAACGTGGGATTTTTTTGAAGACATTGATGCACAGAGAGCTTTTCCCGAGTTTATGTTATATAGCCTACTTTATTTTATGTTATTTTTATGTATTTGGACGGACTTAATTTTCTTGACAATTCACACTAGTAATTTTTACATAATCTTTGTTTTTCATATTGAATTGTACAAAAAATAAGATCTTTTGACCTAATCCCAATAGAGTTATGCATGATAAGAGTGTTTTGCTTTAGAAACAACGTGCCATTACAATAATTACGAAATTACATTTGCTGCCATTATATTCATAATTCGATAATATAATAAAAGGTACGAGAGAGAGACATATTTGACTAGTCAAAATAATAGTCACAATTACACAAGAGCAGCACTTTAAAAGTTTGGAAAGCGATATTTCCACAGCCAAAAACTAATTGTCCACAACTTTTCTCATTCTATATATTAGGTGGATTGTCAGAAGTTATACTACCCTCTAAAAAATAAAGAAAATGATTAAATAAATAAAAATTCACCATTTTCTTTCTTCCATGTCAAGAAACCTAATCCCACTTTACTTTTCACTTTAAGGGTGTGCATATTCGAGAGAAAGTCTTTCAAAAAAAAATTTTTCACCTGTTTGGTTCATTGAAAATGACTAATCAACCGAAAACACTTTCCAATCAAGGAAAATATTCATGCATACAATTAAAAAGTGAATTCTTAAATCTAGAAATGTAAAAACATTTTTTGAAATTGTGCATGTTGAATTTTTAAAACTATATATATATATATATATATATATTTTTTTTTTTTTTTCCTTTTCCTTCTTCCTCCTCTATTGGTCGCCGAGTGACGGCTCCGATCACAGGAGCAACTGTGATGGCAATGAAGAAGTTGAAGCAGAGGAAGCCATGCGAAGGTCGTGGAGCCCAAGGCTGAGAAGAGGAGCGAAGAACGATTTCTCGAAGAGTGGAGAGTTGTAAACAGTCACTTCCTATTGAGTCTAAAATGGAAAAAACTTATATATAGAAAATTTCATCAAAAATGTTCTTAGATAATGTATCCTTTTTGAAAATAATCTATTTAAATAAAATTAAGAATTCTATTAAATTTATAATTAAAGTGAAATATAGCATAAAATATGATAAGAAATTTAACTTATGAGTAGATTATTTGTAGCTTGAATTATAGCTCACTTCTTCTCCTTTTCCCTTATATACCTTAGTTCATGACATGAAAAAAAAAATATTTTGATATACTTTTAAAAATCTTAATAAAATTAATTGTTGAACAAATGAACAATATGCATTTATTAGATTAAAATGAAAAATCAGTCAACTTAAAAAGAACATAATTTGTTGCTGAATAAATTATATGTAGTTTGAAATATAATTTATTCGATTATCTAAATAAATTGCAGTTGATAATTACATTCTTAATAGGACCATTTAGGTAAAGCAAAAAAAAAAAAAAAAAAAGAACTGCTAAAATGACATAACTCATTAAATAAAATAAAGAAATAAGAGAAATATAAAACTATATATATTATATGAACTTATTCATAACTTATTCAATTAAGTGAATAAATTGCAATAAAAAAACACATCCACATAACTATAATAAATGTATGTTTGGTTAAAAATATCGGGACATATATCTTAGTTTGTTTTATAGGTCATCATGGATAATTTACAATATATAAAATTAAGCTAAAAAGTAATGCAACTTCATTTAAGAAAAATACATATTATCTATGACACTAACAGTGATAGATCATACTTGAAGAAAATAATAAAAAGAATTACTAATCCATAAATCATAATTAATTTATAGTGGAAACCAAAAAATGCAAGTTTGGACTTCTCTGATTGTTACCTAATTTGGTCAAGAATTTTTAAGGGTATTGTGAAACTTTAAGGGCGAATTAGTCCTGTCAAAATACAGAGTTTGAAGAAGTGGTGGAAGAAGATAAGTTGGTCATGTTTTCGTTATGGAAA
Source organism: Eucalyptus tenuipes (assembly GCA_014182365.1). NCBI lineage: Eukaryota > Viridiplantae > Streptophyta > Magnoliopsida > Myrtales > Myrtaceae > Eucalyptus > Eucalyptus tenuipes. The sequence goes on along the minus strand of CM024538.1, from coordinate 29,552,264 downwards.
GAGAGTTACCCTAAAACAGATCGATACATCATCTAGTCCGATCATTCAAACTATGTACAATCCTCGTCTTCTGATAATTTCACAAATAGAATGAGCAAACACAGGTAAAGCGAATGAGAATTTGCAACATAGTCACTCTCGAGTCACTTCCTGCGCTAGTAAAATACACTGAACATCCCCTTCGAAGTTAAAGTAACAATCATCGCATAAGCCCCATCATAACAAGAAGTCATGCGAACTCATTGCCTCGCCCCGTGACTACCCAAATCTGCAGCTACTTTAGCTGCACGATTCAATGCATCCGACACCCAAAATGCACCTCTGGAGAAGTAGCTACTGTTTACCACAGTGTTTGCAGCTGCCACAGCTGTTCTTCCCGTGGCCGATACAGCAGATCTCGTGTACTCTGTAACGTGGTACCTCTCATCCACTGATTTAACAGCTTCGACCCCAGCGCAGATCTTATCAGCGAGGCCGACTCTCTCGGTCAGCTCAGCAACCTTTGCCATTGCGGTTGCCGAAACTTGATGAGACTCGTCATAAGCTTTTGCCTTGGTTAAGGCATCCTTTCCGAGCGTATATCCCTTCGATATCATAGTTTTCACTACATCCTGAGCCACGGTCACTACTTCACCAGGACTGGGCACATATCGGCTTCCATTTGGGCTCTGCATAGGGTAGGAAAGAAGGGAACTCCTTAGCAAAAACTCTTAACAATGACAGCAGATAATATCGCAACTCTGGTGCAGAGAAACGCTTACAGTTGAGTTGCTTTCGTCTTCATGACTTGAGGAAGACCTGTTCCAGAAATCAAATTCATCTTCATAATGTCCCCAGCGTGTTATGCAGACACGCTGATCCACAATCGTTGCACCCTGAAAAAAGAGAAGACTACATGAAAATTCTAACAAAATCTCGCTGTATTCTTTAATACATGTTGAAAGTTATAAATTAAGAGGATAAAGTAATATTTAGGCTGTCATATGGGGAGAGAGAGAGAGAGAGAGAGATCTGTAAGAGAGGGGATGGTGATGGTCTCAACTCGGGCGAGTGAAAATTGGAGGTGTAATATGAAGGACAAAGTGACGTTAGGAGAAAGGAATCGCAGGCAGAGAGGAAGATGTGCTGATGGAACAACTCAGCAGGAGATGAGCAAAAGGAAAAAGAAACAACAATTCCATAGCATAGGCTAAAAGAAAGCAACTTCTAAGGTTGTTGTGATAGTGAACATTGGTTTTACAATCTGTCGTTTGACCTTAGAAGTCCACTGCTTTGGTCCACAAATTTGAGAATAGCAACATGTCGATGGCCCCTGACGGTAGATACGGAGCAGCTTGGTATTGAGTGCAGAAATTTACTTGAAGTTGCTTAAAAAAAAAAATACTTTCCTCAGCCTAACCTTTCTCTTTTATTGTTTGCAATCACATGGAATGATAAATGCCAGGCTCAAAACACAAATGGGAGGAACTGACACAGCAGCAAGCGAACTAGACAGATCCTAAGCCCCTAACCAGTAACAGCTGAAAAGATCAAAAAAGAATGCAACAAGGGAAAAGGGAGAGATTTGGAAACGCCAGAATTTGTTTGTAACTGATGCAACATCGGTTATGTAGAAGCAGCTATTCCCCTCAGCTAAGCAGCAAGAAATACGGAACCTCTCAGCAGTTCTCATGCCACATCATGTAAATAGTTGCGGTATAACATCTTTTAGAAGAAAGGCCGAGCTATGTGCATGTATTGCGTGAAGGTTAGTCACTTCACCATGATGTTCTTCTCCAAGCAGAAAGATACATGAGTTCAGTCAACAATGATTAAAGAACATTACATCAGAAGACCTCTACTCCAGCATTTCTTATCCAATTTCAAAACTCTTAGGTGTTGGATGGATAATAACTTACGCTGAGCAAGACGGCAGTTTCCTGAGAATAAGCATCTTTGAATGTCACATAGCCCGTACACGCACAATCTCCAGACCTATCAACGGACGTAGACATAATGCAAATATCAGGAAAAAAAAAAAAAACACGAGGGAATGCATTTTATCATGTCACAGGGGCAAAAAGTGAATGCACTAATAGCACAATTCGTTGAGAAGACCTACCAAAAAGAACAATCTTTAACAATGTCATAATAATTAAATACTAAACTACGCCTTCATCTAACAGTTTAAACTTTTAGAATAGTTAGCAATAGTCCCACAAATTCTCACATGGTATCAGAACTGGAGGTCCGAAATTCAAATCTTTCCAAGCCCATTGTCTCTCCAATTAAATTTCCACGCTTGGTACAAAAAAGAATAAACTATGCGTGAGTAGAAGCGTTAAAATAATTATATATTATACAACCAGCAGCTTAAGTTTTTTAGAATAGTCGACAGCGGTCCACCAATTCTCATAAACAACACTACTGGACCACCATCAGCAAAAATAAACTCCACCTAATCAAATCATTAGTAATCAACGTTTATCATCAGAAAAATCCAGAGGACGGTGATCCGATCCCACTGCAATCTCAGTCGAGGTGCAAGATAGCCGAGATCACAATTCATCAATCGAGGCATAAACAAAACGTGAGCTGGAAAGGAAGACCCCAGCCTCAAGCTCAACCCTTCCGAGAACCCAACAAAAAACAAACACCTTGCGCGAAAATGCTCACGGAACAGTTACCAAACACGACAGTCGACGTCAAAACAAGATGCCACGATCCCTGCGAGCAAGGAATCAGGGGGCGAGAAACGAACCTGACGATCTCGACATGGAGGATCGCGCCGGAGAAACCGAAGAAATCGCTGAGGTCCCGCTCGGTGGCCCTGGGAGACAGGCCAGTGACTTCAACTGAATATCCTACGGAGCTCATCTTCTTCACCCAAAAATCCCCCAAAAGAATCCCGGTTCCCTCTCTCCCCGGCTCCGACCCAGCTAGTCCTGAGCAGAGCACTCCACGGTGTCAATCATCTCGACAAATCACTCCCAAATCCAAACCGCAAGCTCGCGCACTGTTCCCTCGCACATGCGTATCGAAAAAGGTGCTGCAAAAAGGCGTGGTTTTCACACAAAGGGATATCCGCGAAGATCCCGACGATTCAAGGATCGGAAAAAGAAGAGATGGGAAGGGAAGATTCTCGCGTACCTCCGAAGCTGCTGCGGATGCGGATCGGATTTGAATCGAAGAAGGTGAAGAAATGGAGAAACTTCGGAAGATTCTCTCTCTCTCTCTATCTCGTCGAGGTGGTTTGGTTTTTTCGTGTGAAACTGTTTCTTGATTTTTTCGAAAGTAACGGCCGGTCGTCGTCATGGACTGGACGTGGGACACCGTTGGGTCAGTGAGTTCTCCACTTTCTCGGATCGAAGTTTCGGGTTGGCCCGCTCGATGGCGATGGATCAACAGTACGACGGCGAATCCGGATTTGATGTTCCGGACTCGGTTCCGGTGGCCTTCCTTCCGATCCGGAATGATGCCAAGGCCCATGAAGCGTAGAATTAAACCTATGCAGACCCAAACAATTACTTTCCAATTGGGCCTAATCCCTAAGAAACCCCAAACTTCATATCCATTCCCGATTTCTTCCCCAACTTTTTATTGCCTGAAAAAAGAAATCATAAATTTTAGGTCCAATCCTAATTTTACCTCGAACTTTTTCTTTTCTAATAGAGAAACTCAACTATATTATGGTTCAGTCTCAAACCTGCCAAAACCTCCTTTATCTAAAAAAAAATTGCAAACTTTTAGTTTAGTTTCGAATTTGCTTTCGTTAACTTTCCGTCCAAAAATTGTCATTAGTTTTTTGATGTGATATTTTCCACGTTGGTAACAAATCTGTATCAATAAAATGGCATGGAAAATTATCTCCAAAATGTAGAAAATTAAGAATGACCAACCGCAATTTTTTAAACAAAGAGCTAACGGTGGCATATTTGTGACTAAAGTTACATTTTAAGGATAGATTTGGGATTGAACCCAAAATTAAGGTTTTTTCTAGACAAAAAAGTTTGATGCAGATTTGGCTGAACTTAAATTTAAGTTTTTTTTTTTTTTAGACAAGAAAACTTTGGAGCAAAATTGGAATTGAACTTAAAATTTGAATTTTCTTTTAAGGGAGTAAGGCCATTTCCATTGTGCTACATGCAAAATAATATGTATAAATCACGATAAACTGCAGTTAAATAGGATTTCGAATTAATACAACCATCATGGTAATTGGTTAACATGGAAAAAACATTAATTTTCCATCCAAGACGTGATTAACAATTACATTTATGTACATAATAATATATCAATTATTCATATTTATGTAACTCCTCGATCGACTTGACCGCATGATTTTCATTGACTTTTCTCTCCATAAGTCGATGTCAATCTGTCGAAATGGCTTTTACTATTTACCCCGATTTACGTAAGTTAACATTTATATTTGATTTGACTTGGCCCCTAATCTTTAATTAGGAGTTCAAATACTAGGGATCTCATCCTATTCATCGTTTCTCTCCCACTTAAAAATCAATCTCTGGTCCAAACAAATCGTGGCCGATGACGATGGCACAATTATTAATGCCCTCGAAGAAGATCAAGCTCTAATAATCGGTCTTAAATAATTCGGGTTATAACGAGACTGTTTGACCAGCTGGTTGAGACTGAACCCACAAAGTCTTGCAGAAGAATCCAAGGGAAAAGGGTAAAAAAAAAAAAAAGGACGAGGGTGATATGTCACAACAAGATTGCACACTCGCTGCGGACATGTCCCCGGAAATGTCAAGCCCGGTCATCACCCACCGCATGACAGGATTCGGTTTCGACGGGTTTGAATTTTGACTGTAAACAGTAACTATTAGGCCCCCATTGCTGATTGACAGAGACCAGAACAGAACACCGCCTACTATCTTGTTTATTTAAGGCACTGTGTTCATCATTCTGTAATTCATAAGATGATTAACGACATATAATTTGGATGTAACACCTCAATATTCGCTGGCCTACGTAAAGAACGCAAGTTATTTCCGAAGTTATGTGGTTTGAATCCCGTTTAGTGCAGATAAAATTTACACCTATGCATGCATGCATCCGTAAAATTTGTCCTACTACATTAACAATTATGTACTTGAGGGATTGATGGGTTTAACATTTTTAAGTTATGCTCGATATTATTTTTTTGCATTTCTTTCTTTTCGGCTTATACAATTACTTGGTCGTTTAGATGTAAATAAGTGTGCCAGCTAATATGAGGTCGCTGAGATTATGTAATTTCATGAGATATACATAGGCATAGGAATATACCTTAAACCTAAATATTGAATCCGTGTCTGTGGACTCAAGATCATCGTCTTCATACAGTACTATCCGTGTTAAGGTTTTGTGAGCTTCAAGGTTGACCCGACTTGGGTCCACACTATTTCCTGAAATAACGGGGAAACCCTGTGAACCCGATTCAACAACCGAAGAACCCCATGGCATTATCTAGCCTCCACAACCCAAAAATTTCAAACTCAACTGTTCGAAAATTAGAATATTATTGCTAGCAAGTGTCGCAATCAAGAGGGGAAAAGGACAACAGGAAGGAAGATAATATAAAATATTGCGTCTTCCGGAAAAATGCAGACAAAACGTAAATTGCTAGGACACGAAATGTTAAGAACGCGTTAAAAACTACAAAAGAAATACCCTTCTTATTAATAACATATATGGAAGTTAAATTACTACAAACAAGGTCTTTTTTTGGGAAGAGAGACATAAACATTAGCTCATGTTAGCTCTCATTCTCCGAGGCCTACATATTGACCAAACCCTAGCGCTAGCTAGAACTAGAAGATCATCAAGAATAATATAAGAACGGTACAAGAAAGTAGGGAATTAGGAGAGGAAAATTATGATAGGGGAAGCGTATCAATTGCTTATTTAGCTACTATTGTTACATGAGCAGGCTCCTAATAATCGCTGCTTGCTCGCTGTCGGAGTCCGCCAAGAGCTCGGACAGCCGCTCACTGAGATCATCTACTTCTCTGTGCAGGCTTCTGATGTAGTTGCAAGTCTCCTGCAACACCTTGGAAGCCGATACCTGCATATACATTCCACAAGGTACATTAAAATAAAGCTATCTAGCGATATTAGCTTCTCCTGCGATGATGTTTACAACTTGATGTTTTAGTATGTTCCCTCATAGTGGTTGTGGAAGAAGCTATTATTGACGTGTAAATATTTATCATGGACCTATGAGCTAGGGAATGACCGATAGATAATATCTGGAGTGTTTATGTTAGAGATGGAGTGAATAATGAGAGCTATACCTACAGATATTCTCTGTAAGTACAAAACGAAGTTAATGAGAGGGGGAACAACAATGAGTCCCACACCACTCAAGTTGCGGAGACAGCATTAAGCAACCCAACAAGAAAATAAATGAGAGGGCTATGTGTGGGTTCTATATTTTCTTGAATGACTTTATCTTGTACTCGAAACCGCGAAATGAAGACCACACAAAACTTTAGGAGTCACAAGTGGGGAGACAGAGAGAGAGAGAGGAAACGCGGAGCTGTTAATAAAATTTTTCTGTTTTTTTGTGTGTGTGTTTTATTTTTTACCTTGTCGGAGCGCCTGTTGCGGATTTCAGGAATGAGACGCTGTAACTTGGACACGAGGTCAGCGATCTGGTCATCGCTGATTCTTGAACCTCCTTCAGACTGCCTCGAGCGGGATCTTCTGCTAGACATTGTTGAGCAGTGAGAGAGAGAGAGAGAGAGAGAGAGAGGTGAGAAATAGATGACGAGGAGCGAAGCTAAGAGGAAGGCGGTGGTGATCTCTCAGGAACAAGATTCAGATAGAATAATAAGAGAGAGGGAGAGAAAGACAGATGGAAGAGAGATAATAAGTTTTTTTTTTTTTGGTGTGTGTCAGAGAGGAGTCGGGGAGAAATGGGGCTTTAGTTCTGGGAAGAGGGGTTATGGAGGGAAGGAGATTGTGGATGGCGAGTACTTATAAAGGTGAGGGAAATAATTCTTCAGACAAGCTATGGACAGAGAGATAAGGGAGCCATGAAAACGTCAAGAAGTGAAATAATAATGAATGTGTGTGTGTGTGTGTGTGAGAGAGAGAGAGAGAGAGAGAGAGATAGAGAAGAAGGGGGAGGGGGTGCTGGGGTTGAAGAAGACAAAGTGCATGGGAGAAAGCAGTGGGCTACGGTTGTGTCTTTAAATAGGGGAGAGAGAGAGAGAGAGAGAGAGAGAGAGCTTAAGGGGGGAGAGAGAGAGATGTCCCTCTCTAAGTGCCTGCAAATTGGGTCAAGAGCTCAAGTGGAAATAGGAAATGTGCCTCTTCATCAGACGACGTAGTGGCCCTATTTGTGTCAGCCCCGCCATGCATGCCCATGTTATCTAATGACACTTCCTGTCATTTGGCCCTCTTAATAGAACCCCCAACCCGTCCATATGGGTAGTGTAGCCTCTCTCTAATTCCAAAGGGAAATAGAAAGAAGGAACACTTTCATGAAAAATAATGCTATAATTAGAGAAATCACCTTTTAACTACATCTTTGATTATTGTGTTACGAGTTTTGGATATCACGTATATACAAACCTAATATATTTAAATGTGCGTGATTTCTATATGGGTAATTCACCAATCAAAAGGCCGACCGAAGAAAATACCCTTCCGCATAGAATGGAGGAAAGTAAAACTCTTTTAAGAAAATATCCACCAACTAGGTTGAAGGAAAACACAACCCATAAAGAAATAAGTACTGGAAAGCATTCTTGGTATTTATTGAAAATACCATTACATTCAAGCTTAAGTGGTAAACTATCTTTTCGAATTTAAATTGTTAGAGAATGACTGGAGATGCACTGATACACTATGTTCGGAATCCCGATGCTTGTGACTTCAATAAGATGTGTTGGAATAATTCGTACATTTACACAAAAGGCTATGCAGCAGGGAGCTCATAAATGGGATATGCGCGGAGCGTGGGGAATCAAGAAACCGAGATTTTTGACTGGAGTGCCAAATCAAGCTCAAGGCTTGCAATCACCTTCCTCATGAATTGTAAACTGTCAGAGAAGGTTAGGAAAATGTATATTTGTATGGTGTAGACTCTAGTTTATTCTTTAAAATAAAGACTGTCAGGGCTTGCGAAACTAGTTTATTGATTTCTTTGTACATAGGTTTTGCGTTCCAATAATAATTGCAAGCGAGATATTCGTCCATGCTGCTATGCAGAGGACCGCGAGCGATGCCATTTGACCCCTCATGCACACCCCGGGACCTGACATGGCACGTGTCGTCTCGTGAACTCTGCTCAAGACCTGTTTTTCTTGGCTGGATTGTTAAATTTGCATAAATGACTTTATAATATATAAAAATATCGTAGGCCGTATTAGAGAAAATTTGTATCCCTATAGTCACGGAGAATAGGGTAAGAAATTTCCATATTTAACGCCATCGATTAAAAGAGACGAGGGTCGAAATTTCTACGTCCGACTTGACATGCGATCACGATCAGCGACCTCAATTACATCAGAAGATTTTCTAAAATTTTTCCAATCGAGTAATCGAGTACAAAACAGAATCTGGATCTCGTCCATCGTTCCGAGTCTTTTTCTATATGCAATCAGACCCGATAAAGAAACAAAACGGCGGAGAGCTTTTTAATGGTTTAGAGAGATAATAATCAGAAGACTGAAGATAGATCAGCATCCTAGAAGATTGTCCCTCTGCTCGAAATCTCTAGTAGAGTGATGCATCATCATCGCAAATGTCGGGCGAGGCGTGTCTGCACGTGACGGGGATGGACCAGCAAATTTTCCCGGCGAGATTCTTGGTAGGGTTTTGGTCAGTCCGTTGACGTACGCTTGATCGAGTAATTTAACCGTTGCAGGCGACATTAAAAGATGACGATGGTCAGAAACTAGATCGAGGAGGGTTAGGTTAAATATGCCTTCGCTCCCATGATGGCGTGTTCGTGATTTTTTTTTGTCGAAAGTAACGGATTTTATTTATATAAACACTGAGACGCCAGACCCATCTCGTAAGGCGTCATTACACAGCAAGGTCCAGAGTGGTTGAGCGGTCCGATTTAAGGGTGGAATGAGAACCCTCCTTGACCGACGCTATCGGATTGCCAAGATGGGGACCGTCTGGATTTGGAACCAAGCGATTCGATGCGGATCCTCAGTTTTTGCCCCAAATTTGGGAATTGTTAGAAATTTGGATCAAAACGACCTCTCTCTAGAAGTGAAATAAGATTAAAGTATCTCAACTCAAACCAACCAAAGAATCTTAATGGTTCCCGATTCTACCAATGATCAATGGCTCTAACCTGACCCTTGTAATCATATGTTGGTCCATCTTGAAATAGGAGTATAAATTGTGAAATTCCATCGTTTTTCTCTAGTAAATCGAGAGTGTAACTACTTCTTTCAAGAAATTTAGAGCTTATTCGGTTGGCCTTACATCAATTAGCCACATATATCTTGCAAGCCTACGAAATATTAGATTAATTTAGAAAAACGAACAAAAAATTATGGGGTGTTAATAGTTATATATATTAAAAGATTTTTGTGTTTTAGTGTAAAAAAACGTCACATTTAAAACATAGAAATTAATCGTGAAAAAAAAAATGACAAAATCTGAAAGCCAAGAATCAAGCCAAACAGTTGAACTTGCTACTGAGCACAATTCGAAATTAGTCAATATTTGTGTTAGCTGTCTTCACCTCTTCCATGTGTTCGTTAAAAGATTATATGGTCAGAAATAACTTGTGAACATGATATCAGAGCAAGAGAATATGTATGGGAATTTCTATATATCTTTTATTTTCTCCCTTGTTATCAGTTTTCTCTCTTCTATAACTTGGACCAAATCCCATGAGGGATCGGTGGTGCTGTTCCATATCCATAAATTCCTATTTTTCCTGTCTGCCACTATTCAATCACATGTTCGACGCACGAGATATCGGAAATCCAAACCTCTCTACGTGCGGCGAGATAGGTCATCGAGTTATCGTAACTCACAAGCATGGGAAATCGAGTAAAACCGACTCTCCACCGAATCCGAAATCCGATCCTATAAGGTCGCGGCGAGCTCCACCGAGAAGGTGGTCGATGTTAGTGTTCGTGTATGCACGTCGCGACGTTTCGATTTGAACTCGTGCTAGGGTTACTGTATTCAAGAATGCGGTCAACGCCCTATATCTAGGGTTTAACCCGTATGCCATGGCCATAAGCAATCCCCAGGCGATTTCTTCGAGCTTCTCCAGCCTCGTGATCGCATGCACACGTTAGCCATACGCCAAAAAAAAAAAAAAAAAAAAAGCATGAGGCTCGCGAAACTTTGAAAAATCGGATAGTACGATTTACGCTGTCTTGTTATCTTCCATTTTGTCGAGATATTCTTCGTCATGTCGCTCATAAACTATGAGGTAAAATTATTCCTCATTGGTAGCTAATTGTTCACAAAAGGTTATTCCTCATGGATAGCTAATTGTTCACAAAAGGTTGAATTTGAAGATAAATGAAAGTGTGGTTCGGTGTTTAAATGTAGCAATGAGCTCTCGTACATATGATAGAATGCGTCCTAAGACTTAATTAGGGGTGGACTTCCTTGTCTTAAATAATGGCAGACAATCATTTTTTTTCCGAAAAATTCAAGTAGTTAGCCGAGAATGTAATGACGCGAATCAATCTAGAAATTGTCTAGTTGGCAGAAGCACACATGCGTCGTCTCTTAAATAGTGAATTTAGCCATAGCTTTGAAGAAATCGAGCAAGAGAATATCGGACTTTTATGGCGAGATTGAAATGAATCTGGCGGAAATTAACAGTATGGCATGACCAAACTCTTTTAACTTTTATTTTATTTTTTGTCCACCTATTACGGTTGTCAGTCTTTACCATGTTTGGTGATGATTTCTATTTCTAGGTTGATCATGGAGAACTCAACATGTCAATATCATAACCTGATGTGTACTTAATGTTTGACATTGCATTTAGGTGGGATTTATCTCCTTCCTATAGTAACCATCATCGATCATGATGTAAAAGTACTATTGATGAGGTGAAATTTATAGGTTCGATGTTGTCCTCACCAACATTTGCCAAACTTGGCTGAAGCAGGGCGGAGTGCTCGAGTTGAAATTGTGTTGGTGTGGAAAGACACCTAAATTAAGGTGAAGCGGGCTACAGGTGGTTCACACTTAGAGAGGAGATTTGTTAATGTATGCATGTGAGGATCATAGATAAAAGAAGTCCTGCATTGGAGGATTTGGTGTTATATGTAACAATTAATATCTTCAAGTTGGCCAAATCTAAGTGGCTTAAGTTCTTTAGTCAAGATAGGTCTAATTAGATATGTTAACGGTTTCAAAATTACACTCCCTTTTAGTGATGTTTGTGGTTAAAGATGTCAGGCTTCTACTACTTTAACATAAAAAAAAAAAAAATGTATTGAATTTACATCTCGAAGTTGCTAAATTTGGAGTTTAAATCGAGCTTAGAGATCGAGATAGGTCAAATACGTGTTTTGAGGTGCCCATTGTATGAGGAGCTCGGTGACCAATCGCCCATGGATCAACCTTGGCAGGCTATGCTAGGCCAGAGGTCCAAATAAGCCTTTCGGCTACCTACAAGTTCCGAGCACCCAGTCCAAGCTAGGCAAGTGCCCTAGTATTGCATCGACCTCAAAAACATCGAATAAGGTTGGCAGAAGTACCCCCAAGTGCCAAAACTTGGCACGGAGGACACTTAAATGCCAAAACTTTGAAAATGTACACTTAAGTGTCAAAATCGGAGTAAAATGGATCACTTAAGTGCCACTTCGGCCAAAATCCGATCAAATTGTTGACCTGGCAATTTTTCGGCGAGGTGAGTGAAAAACGGCGTCATTTTTTAGTGAGAAAATGCAAAAACGACATCGTTTTGTCTCTAATGTGTAAATAATTAATATAAAAATTAATTAAATTAAATTTAAAACTAAATTTATTTAAAATATTTTAAAAAAAAAAAACTTAAAATTTAAAAAAAAAAAAGGGGGCGAAGGGAGGCGGCCGAGGGCGAGCCTTTGCCGCCGCTCCGCCGCCGGAAGGGTCACGGCGACGGAGGGGAGGGTCCGGGGTCGTCGGCCTCGGCCAACCGGTGGCGAGCCCTCGCCGGATCTAGGCAAGGGCCGCAACCCTCGCCCCGGATCCGGGCAAGGGCTCGCGGGCCCTCGCCGCCTCCCCACCGTTGCCGGGAATGGTCGGCGATGGTGGGGGAGCATCGGTCGGGGTCGTCGAGCCCTCGCCACGCCGACCCCTAGCTAGGGCCCGGCGACCCCGGCCAATGCTCCCCCCTGCCCGTCGAAGGGGCGGCGAGGAGGCGGCGAGGGCTTGCGGCCCTCGCCGGCCGGTCGGCCAAGGGCCGCGACCTTGGCCGACCCTTCTCCCTCCGTCGCTAGCCCTTCCTAGCGGCGGTGAGGGCTCGGCCCTCGCCACCTCCCTTCCGCCCCCCTTTTTTCTAATTTTAAGTTTTTTTATTTTTTAGAATATTTTAAAAATTTTAGTTTTAAATTTAATTTAATTAATTTTTATATTAATTATTTACACGTCAAGATAAAATAATGTCGTTTTTGCATTTTCTCGTCACATCAGCATGCAAAATGACGCCGTTTTGCACTCACTTTGCCGGAAAATTGCTATATCAATAATTTAGCCGGATTTTGGCCGAAATGGCACTTAAGTGATCCATTTTACTCGATTTTGGCACTTAAGTGTACATTTTCAGAGTTTTGGCACTTAAGTGTCCCTCCGTGCTAAGTTTTGGCACTCCAAGTGTTTGTACCTCAATAAGGTTTGTTTTTAACCTATTTCCATAAGTTGCCTATTGGAACAAACAACAAAAATGTCAGAGTTTTCTCTCTATAATTTCTTTAAGTGAGCTCTTTATGAGAAATTGTGAGATTAGCACTTATGACTTTAATTTGGATGTAATCTAGGGCTCAAATACACTTAGGCACTTAGGCAATGCATGCTGTAATTTTCCTGACCAAATCATGTAAATCTCTTATATCCTTATTATTTCACATGAATTTCCATGATAATTTCTTTTTATTGCGTCACATATCGAATTGTAAAATCTGTTGCCGTTATTACACAACAAAATATTTGCTCTTACTTCCTTAGTTGGCATAGCTTACTTCAGTGAAACCTTGTAAATTCCTTATACAGTTTTTCTCTCTCTTCTTTTCGTTTGTCGGTCTTGGTCACAATCAGAAATATAAACCTTGAGGAAAATAACTAAAATGATACTAGAAAAATATATAATTCCTGGTCCACCATTTGCTGATAGTTCTTCAGTCTCGACTTCGTGCTTCGGATTTTCTACCTATTAGCCATCACATGCATGGCGAACGTGTAAGACATTTAAGCACATGCGAGATTATCTTATTATGTCAGAAGACAATATGCTATGTATAAAAGCTAATCGACGACGATCCCTTCGATTGGGTGGACGGCCTCAACTTTAGCCGTTGAAGTCAGCAATCACTGGTTCCTTCACATGATTTAATTTGCGATCCCTTCAATTGTTTTTATACCTCAACAAACACCGCTACTCGGAATTGTTCTAGGGATTGCGAAATTTTCAGAATCAGAACCAATGCTTTAGAGATCACGTGACCGATTGATCCCGAAGATGCCAGGATTACTTGGTACAGGCTGGCTCCTGTCGTGTTGATTTCAGAAGTTTCACGAGGAGTCTTTTTTTAGAGACCTGGAGACATCTCAAGGTTTGAAGTTGCGTAGCAAGATTCCGGAATCAAAACGTAATTCATGTGACGCTAGAATCCTAGGAACTTTGACTAGTCAATGTTGGGATCCAGATTTAATTGATGCTGATTAGCTTACCATACTAAACTAGAATTGCTCCGCGATCGGTTCTAATCTCGAGAGATCTCGCACGTGAAGTTGAAATGACTTATGTAACCACTCAGTCATCCTCTTGTGCTTCTCGTGGGAAGTAGCGTGGCATTCTATAATTTCCACTACAAAGCTATCGAAAAGACAACCAAAGGCCAAAAGAAATCAAGAAAGAGAAATCAAGACATCAACGTAATGCAAGTCAAAGTTGTAACAAAGGGGATCGAAAGGATAACGAGGACTTTGTCTGCCTGCCCGTGTTTCTCGAACAAGACCACAGACTTCGTTGAATAGATGCGTTCTTGTAAAGTAGGGTTTCGTCATTTGTTTTTTTCAAACAAATTGGCCGCAAGGTCATCGGTTCTTGATTTCCCGGTAAACTCCAAACCCTCATATAGGGGTCTCTGTCCACATAAAGATCAATCCAAGAACGAGTCACGTGACGGAAGATCCTCCGTCGCCACTGTCTCGTCTTCAAGCTGCAAGCCACACCAAAAGCCACAGCCTCTCGAAAGACCATAATCCTTGGCAGACCCCAGAACTTCGCATGGCCCATAACGACGCAGACTCGTCCCTGTCCCGACAAAGCCGCCGCTGTGACCCTCTTGTGTTGCCATTTGATTGCATTTACTCTCATCTGTCCCAGAGAGGAAGGACCACCCCCCCCCCAACCCTTCCTCTCCCCTCCGGGGCCCCCAGACTAAATTAACTTGAGGAACATTATGAAAGTCCGAAGTCCAGATATGGCTACTCTAGCGGATCGATTTATATTTAGGGGAGATGCAGAGGAACTGCGACGCCTTTAACAAGGGATCACCAGAGAGAGGGTTAAGTCCAAACCCGTCAATACATCCTTTGTAAATTACTTGATTTACTAAGATGAGTCTGGATATCATGATTTTAATTCTTCCTCGCTTTCTGTTCTTCGTGATGAACGTGTGAGATGCCATTTTTTTTGTCAATCGAAAATGGGACATTGGAAAAATGCGCCGCACTCCATGGAGAACTGCTTTGCCTCCTCATGAACGGATAAGTCCGTGCCTATCATATCTCCGACACGCTTCCCTCCTCTCATGCAAAGCGAGCTTCGTGTTGTATCAGTGGATTCAAGACGTATAACGCAATGTCAATATACGAAGTCCGTGGCTATTTCGTCGGGATCGAACAATAATCCAAGACATAACCAAAGACCAGGATAATCTTGAAAGAAGGGCTCTGCAACTTGAAGGATCGTAGTCGGGAGTGTCTAGGGCGACGGAGCGAGTTTCACCGGATATCACAGAATCTAATTCTCTGCCCACCGCAGATCGTCCCGACTTCGACTCGCTCACTCTCGACTCTCCCAAGTCATCACTCCAGAAGAGGAGAAGGACGAAACATAAAACGACGAGTTCCTAACCAGACCAAACGCCGTGTTTCGCCTCTCTCGCTCATGTGATGGTTCGGTCCGGGGGCATTAATATCTGCCACGATGCCGATCAACCGTGTTTGGATTTTCTGGCATATTCCATGAAACAAACCCAACCACATCATGGCAATGGCAACAACCCACGCAGGGGCAATAAAAGAAACAACATGAGACCACGAGGTCGTATGCCGGGCCGAGATCGCAGACACATGTTAGCCAGTGTGCGAGCCATGTGGGGGTGTTCCATCGAGGGTCCCCCTGGAAAACGCATTCCGGAACTGGAACAGCGGCCCTTTTCCGCTCTCGAAGTCAAACTCGCCCCACCCCGACCCCGGAATTCGGATCCTAGCCGAACCCACGCGACACCAGAGAGAGAGAGAGAGAGGGAGGGAGGGAGGGACAGAGAGACAGAGACCATGTTCGAGTTTTCATTGCAATCCGTCACGTGCTCTTTGCGTTTGGATGTTCGTTGTCCGAGGAATTTCGAATTTTCTTTTAAGGCCTTTGATTAGGTGCTTTGAGTTTTATGCCTGCTATCCAACTATTTTATCGTTTTTTTTTTTCTTCTGCTTGTTGGTAGTTAGGATGGGTTCTTTGGTTTCGGTCATGGAGGTTGGGCCCGACCACCATGCCCAAGTGGTCCGACCTTCATCGGCGTCCGTTTAGGAAAATGGCCCTAAATTTATGAGATGATATTGAAGCTCCATTTGTTTGATGATACATGCACTTCTCTTGAACATATTTTCAAATTAAGTTCTTCTCAAGGAAGGTGGTTTAAATTTTCTGTGTTTGGCTCTCTTTTTTTTGGCAAATGAGATAGAATCCATTATCTTATATTTGTACCAAAAAAATATGAAAC
Organism: Eucalyptus tenuipes; assembly: GCA_014182365.1. NCBI lineage: Eukaryota > Viridiplantae > Streptophyta > Magnoliopsida > Myrtales > Myrtaceae > Eucalyptus > Eucalyptus tenuipes. The sequence goes on along the minus strand of CM024538.1, from coordinate 29,536,125 downwards.
GGATTTTTGAGAGAAACACTCAAATACAGCTTTGAGGACTCGGTTTCGCTACCAAGGACGGCATCCGCATGTCGAGGTCCACAGGCATGGTGTCGGGGTTGTCAAGTCCAAACCACCGGTGCCTATGTCTAGGCGCCAGGACCCAAGTCCGGGCATCGATGACCCGGGTCAGGGCTGTAGGGACCTAGGTCCCGGCTGTGCAAATTCGAGTCCGAGTGTGGGGGATCCAGTTTGAAGCATCAGTATTCGCGGGTTCGGATGAGGAAGACACAGGTACGAGCTCTTCAGGAGCCGAGGTCCTACGTCTGTCGATTGGGCATGTCTATTGACAATCAAAATACCACGTTTATCAAATGGGAACGTCGTTTGAGCATCTCTCTCTCTCTCTCTCTAATTACCTTTCATCCCTCCATGAAGGTCGAGATCTCAACGTCAACATCGAGTCTCAAAAGGTCTAAAGGCTCGCACTTGTCGGCTAAACATGCAGTTTGACGCATCGTCAAGGAAGGAGGGAGGGTGAGAGGGGCGTCGTTGGTTACAGTTTTATGGAATTTTGGCTTGATGTGGTGAGGGCAAAACTCACCAAGACAAGAGCATCGCCCAGTAAATGTCCATGTCGAAGTTATAGGCAAATCCTCATGGACGAGACCAGGAGCTGTCATCTCACAAGGACTTTTGGCTGGTACAACATCCTCGGACTCATCTAGGCAGCGACTTTTAAGGGCCTGGCCTCCCGCTGGCTTGTAGCATAGCTCTTATTATCACATTGTGCAGCAAGAGATTCAGATTCAATGGACAGAGAAAACGTTTTGGGTTGAACGAACATCGCAAGACGACAAGAAGTAGCAGATGTCATGCATATTTGTTGTGACTAACGTTGGAGAAAACATGAATCGGTGCTTCATTCATGGAACCTCGGTTCATCAGTACGGACGGATTGGTGGGTCAGCCTCTATGCAAGTGATCGTGGAGTCCCATTGCGGGAGGTCTTTCCATATATTCATGCCATCTTTCTCTTCTTCATTTCATGAGTGGCCTTATCATTGGAATTCATAGTTGAGGAACTTCATCTTTCACTGTTCAAACTTTACATATTGGAAGTCGTATCAACAGATATTGTTAATTTGAACTAACGGAAGAACGGGAAACATTATAAAAAAGAAAAGGGATAAGTACAATAGAAATCTTAAAACTTGTCAGAAAAGTGCAATCGAATCTTAAAATATATAAAAAGTGCAATCAAGTCAAAAACTTGTTAAATTGATTCGATCGAGTTCTAAAATTAATATCGTAAAAAATTTTAACGGAAAATGCTGACGTGGTGCGAACATGGTATTTTAAATGAATTTTTATTTTCCATGTGGCTTTTTTTAAATTATTTTTATTAAAAAATTAAAATGAGATTTAAAAACTAGAAAAGAAAAGCTAAAATTTATTTAAAAAACAAAACAGTTCAAAAAAAAAAAAATGGTAGGCGCTTCTGCCGCCGCCACCGCCCATCGCCGGGAGAGGCCGGTGAACCTCGCTTGGCGAGGGCAAGGGTGCCAGCATTTGGGCACGCCGGTCCTCACTAGGGGCCAACAATCATTGCCCGCCCTGGGTGAAGCCTCGTCGGCTGTCACTCGGGGCCAGCGTGGCTCGCTAGCCCCCAAGGGTCGGTGATGGTCGTCGACCCCCTATGCGGGCCAATGTGCCTAGCTTTGGGCACCCTCACCCAAGCTTGGCGAGGGTGGCCGGCCCTCGCCTAGGGCCGACCACCCCCACCCAGGTTGCTGGCCCCTCCGACAATGGGAGACGGCCGCGAAAGCACTTTCCATTTTTTTTTTTTTTTAAATAAATTTTAGCTTTTCTTTTTATTTTTTAAATCTAATCTTAAAAAATTGAATAAAAAATAATTTTTAAAAAGCCACATGGAAAATAAAAATTCATTTAAATTGTGACGTCCGTGCCACGTCAGCATTTTCCATTAAAAAGTTTGCCGGTGTTAAATTTAGATATAGATTGAACCAATTTAATAAGTTTTATGATTTGATTACACTTTTTATAAGTTTTAGGACTCAATTGCATTTTCCTAACAAGTTTTAGAACTTCTATTGCACTTATCCCAAAAGAAACGGATGTCAATTCAATTCTAAACCTTTATAATTCTTCTTGTCTTCCCTTAGCGTCTTGTCTTCTTTGGTATCAAAGCTCATTAAGCTCTTGATTTAGCTTCTGCATACATCAAACGATTGCCTACTGAAGGGACTTTAACCTGCAAAACAAAGTTAATCCTCTTGCCTAGGAATCGGTTTTCCAAAAAGAGAAGAAGCAAGTGAAGAAAAAAATTTCTATAACCCCATTACTCAGAACCTACCATCAGCCTCAAAAGAGCATTCTCTAGAAGAAATCACGCCTCAAACCTCAAAAGTTCAGGATCCAATCTTGGACCCATCTGTTGTTATTCCTAGATCTCAAAAGCAACTTATTCAAGCCTAACAAGTGCATTGGCATCCCATCCAGGCTCAGTCAAATTTGGGGCAACCCATCCCAAGCCAGCCCATCGCGGGCCAGCCCTTTGCAAGCCATCCTTATCAATGGGTACCATTTAATTCGTGATACTTTCGACCAAGACCAAATGCATCATTGCTAGGAAATTAGGGCCACCAAAGCAACACCCAACCTAATGGCAGCCCACCAACCATAAACGAGGCAAGCATAGTGTGACATCCCAAATTTCCAATTCTATTTTCGATAAATTGATACAGGCATTTCATCTGCACGCATATAGTTCTTTTCCCTGAACTGATCACTCATGGGATAACTAGTCTATCAAGTGAAGCCGTTAAGAAATTCTAATGCATCGGACGCGAGAATTTAACCAGAAAACGACTTTTCGACCGAGTTAATCTGCAAGGGTCATTACGGCACAGTTAAAAATCGATTAGAGACCAGAGATAGGTCAACTCGACAGAGGCATGTGATCGAGTGTGGGTGATTCCACCAGATCGCACAATTCTTGTCAATCGGCACTGGACCGGCTTTTCTATCGTTTAGGTATCCTATGTCCGTGTTTGAAACTTTGAGATTATCCCGACAACCGAGAGTCGCCAATGTGTCAAAGATGTACATTGTGGCTTGAATTGATCAACCACAAGTCAAATGCACGAAAATTTCTAAAAGCTACCCGATAGATCAGGACGCGCTAATATCGTGCCAGAGTGAAATCAACCGTGAATTGAGATCGAATTCAGAAATTGGAAGTCCTGGTATGTCACAAATCATTTTAGGAACATTGGCCCATCTTCAGAAGATTTTTCTTCTAAACTGGGTTTTTTCAGCAAAATAATCAAATTATGGTTAATTTGGTTCAGAAAATTTGTAGGCCTGCTTTTGGTTGTACTTTTGAGATTCAAGATGGTTCTATGGTCAAGTAAATATATGAATTGAAGTGTGGTGACATTGGATTAATTTTATGGACTTCGATTGGGCTCAATTGGAAGAGAATTGATTGGAATTGAAGAATTTAATGTACAAGATTTTATACCTCGGCGGAAAATGAAATTGGACCTATTGGAAAGATTGTGGTGGAAGATTTGGATGAGTGGGAAGTGATGTCACATGAGGTCATGGTGGGCCATTTTTATTGGATTAAAGAAAAAGAAAAAAAGGAAAAGAAATGGTCCCATCTCTCCTTCTCTCTCCTCCCTCTCTCTCTTCCATTGCCTCTCTCCTCCCTCTCCCTACCGTGCGACCGGTTCTACTTCTCTCCATCTCTCTTCTTGCTGCTCGACGGAACCAAGCAGGCCAGAGAAGTTCCGTCCGAAGCCGCACGCCGCCAGAGGAGCCTCCGCCATCACCGTCGCTCGCCCGTGGAAACCAACCGAGGCCGCCCGCGCCGTCCTGCTCGCGCGCTAGTCCGCCTCTCGTCCGCTCATCTAGGGTCATCGTCCAACATCCTCAGGCCGTCGTGGAGCTCGCCGAAGGCTGTCTCGCCGCCATACAGCAGCCGGAACCATCGCCTGGACTGCCGAAGCCCCGCGTTGCCCGTTTCCAGCAAGCTAAGTCATTGATTCTTCTTCTTCATCCAGCAACTACACGCCGCCGTTCTAACAAGCTCTGGTCACCGTCCAACTCACCTTTGGCCACCATGAGACCCCGCCATTGGCTGCACGGCACCGCTGCAGCTCCTCCGCCGTTTCTCCGCCCGAACCACCACCGGATCAACCCCATCTTGGCCCAAACTGCAAGCTGGTTTTAGTGGATATGGCAGCCTGGTTCTGGCCCGTTTTGACCGGCTTCCCGGCCCCGAAGGTTAGGTCCGCCTTTAGGAAAGTCGATCCCCTCGACGCCCTCGTCGTTTTGGTCCGCTCGGCTCGCTAATCGGGTGAGTTTAGCTCACTAAACCTCGCTTAGAGGGTTAATTATACTTAGGGAGGTTTAGTTTATGTTACTTGTTATTAGGTGGTTAGTTTAAGTTATTTAAGAGTAGATTAGATTAAGGTGGTGTTTTAATTTAAAGTGTGTTTAATTAAAGGGTAAGTAGGTTTATTTAGAATAAGCCTTGATTGGACATAAAGGAATTTACTTTTGATTTATTTAAATATTTCGAAATTATTAAATAATTTAATAATATATTATTATTCGAAAGTATTAAAAATTATTATTTAATTATTTTCGGAATAAATTTAATTATTTATTAAATTCCGAAAATTTTGTCGGGACCCTAAATTCTCAGAATTTCATGTTGATCGCTGCTGTATGCTCAGATTTTTAATTTGATGAATGGATATTGCAAATTGAGTGTTGATTGTGAAAAATATGGATTTCACTCAGAAAACCTCAAGTGTCGGGTTTTGATACCAAAATTAGATTTTAATGATTATATTAAATAGTGGGGTTTGGAAAAAAAATGAGATATTGGCTTTCTGGTTCGAAGTTAACGTGCCCCACACATGTGAGTAATTTTTGGAATATTTTTAATATGAAGAAAAATAGCGAGGATCACTATTTTAAATGGAGGCATTGAGTGAAATGCAAAGTGTCCAGGAGCCGAGTATGATTTGGTTGTGTGATAATTAAGAGGAATCGTCCTGGGTTGTTGAGCCGGACTTGCCCCTATATGGGTTGTCCCTTACAACGGATGCAAGTCGCAGTAGAGGCTAGGCCAACTGGACCTATGCTCCTTCGGGAATGTCGTCAACGTAGTGACAAAGCCGCGTTCCAAGGGGGGAGGCGATGCCTAGCATTAATATCAGTAGATAGCCGAACTGCGAGTAGGCTATGCCCTTGTGTGGCAATGAATAATAATTAGAATGTATGCTGAGTGATATTGATGGGTCGGATTATGGGACGGAATCGTGTGACATGGTATGGGACGTGTCATAATGGTTTGGTCTTATAATCCGGACCCCTGTGGTTTTTGGTTATCTAAAAGAGATTGCGTTCCGGTTGTTTAAGTTCTTATTACTATCTGTGATTGAGTGATATGAACATGATTGAGTGATTTGAATTGTGCTAACCTGCAGGAAGGAACTGAGGCGAGGTAAGTCCTCTGTGTGGTGTGGCTAGACCACCCTTGGGCGTATTTTCTTTCTAATAGAGGTTTAGGGGGTTGAACTTGCTGAGACAATGTCTCACCCCGTTGTGGGCCAAAATTTCAGGACTATAGATGGCGAAACCCTCGGAGGCTGATCAGTCAGAAGTGGAATCGAAGAACGAGTCCGACTAGTGCAGATAGGACTGTTCCCTATTTTGTAGACTGACCTCTTTTGGTATATGTGTAAACCCTATTACGATTACTTTTGAAAGCATGTTTGTTTATAAATGATTTGATTTCCTACTTTCCTATCCCGTACTTTATTGTCAGGGGTTTTATAATACGCTTCCGCATGTGCAAATAAACTGAATGGGTTGGCGACAAGTGCTTGGGAACGTCGCATATTTGATCGACCGCAGTGGGATGTGCGCGCACTCGAGGTTCGGGGTGTGACACATAGCCATCAAGTCGAATGCAATCAATGCAGGGCAAGCGATTGGGTCCAACAACCCAAGTATGGGACCAAATCCCTACTCGAGATTTCCCAATGTGGGGCAAGAAACCCAAGTTGACCTTTTTCAATGCGAGGCTGGGAATCGGGTCAAGTAACTCCGGTATGAGAACAAATGCCTACCCGATTTTTCCAATCGGGATTTCTACCGTACTCCATCGTGGCCACTAGTGGTCGCTCGGAGCCCGGCGATCCACTATTCGTCTCCACCGTCGATGGAATAGAGTTGCAACTTATTGCTCATCAACTTTCCGAATTTTTGAGTTACTTGGCCTGGGCACAAGAGTTCTAGCAAACTCTAGTTACAAAGAATAAAGATGGGTTTCTCGATAGAACCATCCCAATTCCAACAAATCCAAGAATGGCGGAAAAGTGGAGAAAATATAACCAGTTGATGAGAATCTAGATCGCAACTACGTGGAAGTCACAGCTGGATTACCCTTGACAAAGAATTCAAAAACTATGTGGGAGAATATAAAAGAGATATACGGGAAATTAGACAGAGCAAAGATATTCTCTCTCACCCATACACTTACAAAGTTGAAGCAAGGAAGCATGTCCGTTGCGGCATGCTTCAACAAGCTATCTGCATTCTAGAATGAACTAGAGGTGGTAAAAGAGAAACTCGAAAGGCTTGAAGCCACTTTACAACAGTACAAGGCAATAAAGGACAAAGAAAATCAACGAGATTTCTCTTGATTAACGATTCATACCTCACATTCCAATCGTAGATTCTAGCCATGGACCTTATATCACCATTTGGTTGCATCTACTAGCTTACGGTCTAGGAAGAGAGTCAACGACTCTCCTCGCTAGCATATGCCAAAGGAAAAGATAGGATCTTGCTCACGACTCATAGCTTGCAACAAAGGTTTTAGCAACAGGAAGAAGAAAGAGGAGCGGCGGTGCTAAGTTTCACAAGAAATGGAGAAGGACTTTATAAGAAGTGTGGAATGGACGGCCCAAATTACTCCTTGCGATCGAATAGTTCATGGTCGATCAGTGCCTATGCCTTGCGATTAGACGACCCACGATCTATCAACCCATCAACTGAATCGGACGGTGGACATGAAGGAACGACTAAAGCATCTAATGGCTAGATTTTTGCCATGTCGTCCAAAAATTATGGGCAAAATTCCAAAGGAAAAGGTAATTGCTGGAAATTACATGGTAAACCTAGAGAAAAAGGAAAAAGAAAAAAGAAAAGAATTTTTCAGCATCCTATCAAGTCACTGGCTCAACTAATCTGAATGCTAATACAACTGATCAGCCCATTACACATGGACAATATCAACAACTTATATAGACATTGTAGAAATTGGACACTTCCAATAGAGGAGGGAGTTTTTGTAGTATATCCCATCGTTTGATAAACCCTATTTCAAGAAATGCATAGATAGTTGACTTGAAAGCAAGTGATTATGTTGCCTGTGACAAAAGGTTCTTTTATGTTATACACAAAGGGACAAACTATCCTACTTTCGTACGACTTCCAAATGGCAATGTCACATCTGTCACAATGACAAGAATAGTCAATCTTAGTCCTCAGATCACTCTAAAAAATGTCCTCTATGTCCTAGAATTTCATTTTAACCTCATTTCTGTGTCCAAAGTTTGTGAAGAAAATTCCTACCAGGTCTTATTTGATTCTGATATTTGTTTCTTTCAGGCCCTTTTGACTGGTAGACTAATGGGTTGTGATAAACTCTCCGAAGGATTATTTTTTTGGACCAGCTTTTCAAATAGTCTTGATTTGTCTTGCATTCCTTTGTATAAAAAATCATTGTGTAACATGACTGCCAATGATAAAAATTTCCTTTTACATTCAAGAATGGGTCATGGTGCTTCTTTTCCATACGTTCAGTGTCACATTTGTGCTCTTGCAAAGCAATCACAATCACCTTTTGTTTCTAGCAAAACTCATTACAGCAATGTTTTTCATTGATTCATGTTGATATCTGGGGACCCTATCATACAGACCGTGATGGCTCCCATTTCTTTCTATTAATTGTGGACGATTATTCTCATGCTACATAGGTTTTTCTAATGCAGTCCAAGAGTCAAGCTATCTCTCATTTAAAACTATTTCTTGTCCTATCAAAAAATTAGTTTGGAAAGTCTATTAAGCAAATTCTCACTGATAATAGGAAAGAATTTTTTAATAGTGATTATGTTTCCTTATTTTTATTTAATTGCATATTACATGAGAGCTCATTCACCTATACCCCACAACAGAATAAGGTAGTAGAGCATAGATATTGCCATCTTCAGGAATTAGTGCGTGCACTAAAATTCCAAGCATCCAATCTAGAAAAAATTTGGGGAGATGTGTGATCACGGCAACTTACCAGATCAATCGCATGCCTACTCAAGTTCTTGATAGACAAACTCCGCTTGAACTACTTTATGGGAAGAAACTAGAGCTAGAACACTGAAAGATCTTTGGTTATTTATGTTTTGCCATCACAATAGGCCCTCAGGACAAAATGGGTCCCCGCGCCTAACGTTGTATATTCATGGGCTACCCAAATTTGCAAAAAAGATATCATCTCCTTGAAATTTCTACAGGTGAATTTCTCGTGAGCAAAGATGTTTTTTTCATGAAGAAGTATTTCCATTCCGTGAAGAGGGGTCATCAAAGGAAGATTCAAACACCATGACTAATTCACGTTATTTATTATTTGAGTAAGTATTATCTCCATATCTTGAGTATATACTTGCTGCACCTCCGGAAGATTTCAAATTTCGCTCCAACATCAACTCCAACTTTAGATGAGGTTATCACTCCTGCAACAACCACGGAAGCATCATCCAACAACATTATGCCCATTGAAGAAGCTTCTAGTCCTTTGTCGGGTCCCACTACGGAGGAATCTTCATCACTTCCACTGCAACAGGATCCTCCATGAGGCTCCGGTTGAATCACCCATCCACCAACATAGACTAAGGATTACGTTTGTGCAACACTCAATGCAGCAGGTATTCATTATCCAATCTCATCCTATGTTTCTGTCGATCAACTCTCTCTAGAACATTGATGTTGTATTAGTTGTATATTGGAAGCATGAGAACCATCTAGCTATGATAAAGCATCTACCAATCTGCGATGGTCAAAAGCTATGGAAGCTGAATTGCAAGCCTTAATTGAAAATCAAACATGGGAGCTTATGACACCACCTCCAAATCAGAACCTTGACTGCAAATAGATGTATAAAATTAAGTGTCGAGTAGACAGATCAATTGAACCATACAAGGCTCGATTGGTGACTATAGATTTTACACAATGAGAAGGTTTTGACTACCATGAAAATTCTTCTCCACTAGTCAAAGATGTGATAGTTTGTTCCTTCTTATTAGTCGTCACTCTCTGCGATTGGCCACTACACCAAATGGACATACACAATGCTTTTCTTCACAGCGATTTGGATGAAGAATGGATATTCCTCAAGCTTTATGGAGACGGGGATAATAGAGTATGTCGTCTCTGCAAATCCATGTATGGTCTCAAACAAGCTTTCAGACAGTGGTACGCCAAGTTTGCCCATACTCTCACAATAGTAGGGTTCAAGCATTCCAGATATGATTATGCCCTATTCACATGGACGTAAGTAGGGGTGTCCAAAAACCCGACCTGACCTGACCCGAACATGACCCAAACATGAAACAAGTTGAGTACATGTTTTGAGTCTTAAAATTGTTTGGGTAATTATTATGAAACAAGAAAACAAACATGTTTTGGGTCGGGTTAGGGTCAAAACATTGTTCGGCCCCGAACACAAACAAAACAAGACTCTCACCCAGGTCCCAAACCCAAACACTCTTCGCTCTTCAGTCTTCACCCAAACCCAAACACGGAACAAGACTCTTCACTTCTCCGGTCGTCGACTCCGCCGCCACCGCCGCCGTTGTTGCCGCTGTCGACGACTACGTCATCTCGTCGATTCCGCCGCCGCCCTCTTCTTGTTCCTCGCATTCTAGGGTTAGGGTCAAAAATGTTTTGGGTCGGGTTAGGGTCGGGTTAGGGTCAAAACATTGTTCGGCCCCGAACACAAACAAAACAAGACTCTCACCCAAAGTCCCAAACCCAAACACTCTTCACTCTTCAATCTTCACCCAAACCCAAACACTCTTCACTTCTCCGGTCGTCGACTCCGCCGCCGCCACCGCCCGCCGTTGCTGCCGCCGTCGACAACTACGCCATCTCGTCGATTCCACCGCCGCCCTCTTCTTGTTCCTCGCATTCTAGGGTTTCTCTTGATCTAATCTCATCGGTGAAGGACCGGAGCTAGAGCTGCTGCCTCTCTCGGTCCACTGTTGCCACTGCTCGTCTCCTTTCGGTGAGATATGTTCGCATTTGCAAATGGGTTCTTGATTCCGCGATCTTCTTGCCCGGGATCTTTGCTGATCCGTAGCACGTTCCGTGGTCTTTCTTGGTTTAGCTTTTTTGGGTGTTTCGATTGGTTGATGGGTGAATAGGTAGGCTCTTGAATCGCTTGGGTAAGCATGGTTCGCATCGTAGTTTGGGTTGTCTGTTGAGATTGCTCTAGTTTTTGGTGTTTCGGAGGTATTGAGATTGGAATTTGTGTAGTTCTTTCAGTTTGCTTGTGAGTTGTTTGAAGAAATGCCAGCAAGGGGTTTCTCATGGAAATAGCAGATTAGATAGTTTGACGGGGTTCGAGATGAGCTTGCGAAGTAAGTTCTGAATATATTACTCAATGAACTCATAGTTATATGCTCCATTTTGCTCCATCAAAATGTTTTTCATTGTCACCGGTGGCTAAGGCAAAAGTAAGGGGCCAAGTGGGTGCTTCCTTGACCATAACCGAACTACTATAGGGCATGAAGGCGGTGTAAACTTATATAAAGAAAGAGCTCAGTAACAAGACGAATCGTCTATGGCGCTAGTATAAGCATTTACATCTACGAGTAACTTTCCCATACCAAAAGTGTAGGACTTATAACCAACTTTCAATAATTACAAAAAACGGGCGTCCCCTACGAAAGCTCTCTTGTTTTGCTATTTCCAAATCAAAGACAGCAAGAGTTATTGATCTTAAGTGAGAAGCTTCGTTCTGTCACTACACAGTTTGATCAACTACGAGCCATAAGCTTCTAGGATGCTATTAATAGGGTGAAACCTAGAAGAAAACTTAATTAGTCTGCCAGTTCAATTCCTGTAGATAACTTAAATGGTAATGTAGAATTCAAAGAGTCTAATGAAGTTCCAAGTGAGTTTCTAAGTGTCCAGCAAGAAGAAGAAAAAAAAAACAAAACAAAAAAAGGAGGAAAACCTAGAAACCCGACCCGACCCAACCCGAATTTTCGATGAGGGTCTAATGTGTTTCGGGTCGGTTCGGGTCGGGTCATAGAACATGACCCTTATGATTCAAGTCGGGTCATCAAAACCCGACCCATTGACACCCCTAGAAGCAAGATATATCGTCTATTTACTTGATCTCTTTGTGGGGAACGACAAAATTGCCATAGAGAGCCTTAAGGAGTATTTGAATTCCACAATCCATATAAAGGACTCGAAATCACTGAAATATTTTTCTTGGGATTGAGATTGCTCAATCCGACCAAGGAATCTCTCTCAGCCAATGGAAATTTGTATTAGAATCATATCATAAGCGAGGCTATAAGGGTGCAAACCAGCTATTATTCCAATCGAGCAGAGCATCAAATTAACTATGGAAAAACATGATACCGAATCATCACAAAATAAAGATCCTATACTTAGAGATCCGTCAAGTTATTAGAAGCTTGTTGGAAAACTCATATACTTGACTATGACCAAGCTTGATATATGTTGTGCACTATAGAAGTTGAGCTAGTTTATGCATAGTTCAAAACAATCTCATATGAATGCTGCTCTAGAGATCATAAAGTATTTGGAAAAATGCCAAGGACTTGGGATACTTCCCTATAGGAAATGTAACATGAAAATAACGGCCTATTGTGATGCAGATTATGCAAATTTTCTCATGAATCGAAGATCCATCACTGGTTTCTACATTAAGTTGGGGGAGTCTCTACTTTTATCGAAGACGCACAAAAATAAAAATAAAAAATAAAAAAAAAAAAACAATTGTCTCACTATCCTTAGCCGAAGTCGAATACCAAGCCATGGTAAAGACCACTTGCGAGATAGCCTAAATACGAGGCTTACTTCAAGACCTTGGGATGTAAGTGAAGGGACCAACAAAATTATTTTGCAACAATGATGTGGCTCCCAAACGTACAGTAAATTCCATAGTGCATAAAAGAACTAAACATTTAGAAGTGGATTGCCATTTCACTCAAGACAAAATTCAAGAAGGAGTGATCGAAACAAGAGGAATTAGGACCACAAAACAATCAGTAAATATTTTCATCAAAACTCTTTGTCAGAGACAACACACATATCAATTGAGCAAGTTAGGTGTCTTAGACATCTAGAAACTACTAACTTAAGGAGGAGTGTTGGAAGATATGCTCGAGCTAGAGGAAATCCATTCAGATTGAGATTGATTCATTAAATCAATCAAGGATTAGACTGGATCAATTAATTATTAGATTTGATTCATTGAATATATTTTCCTTTCTTTTGTATACATCTTATGCTATATTTGCACAACTTTGTACATCAGTAAAGGATGCAATAGAATATACAAAAATTCTCCCAAAAGTTTCTCTTCCACTTTACAATTCTTCTTGTCTTCCCTTAGCTTCTTGTCTTCTTTCATTTCAATTTGGAAGAAATAATTGATGTTGCGATCTAGTTAGTCCTAACCGTCCTATATAATGCATGACTGGTACTAATGTGAACAATTTATACAATTTCTTTTTATTTTTTATTTTTTATTTTATTTTCTATTTCTTTTCTTTTGGGTTAATACCATGAAAAACCCCAAACTATTTTTTTTACCATCAAAACCTCAAATTGGTATATTTATGATAAATTTATCATTCTTTGGTTTCCATTAAATTATATTAATATCACAAAAAACCACAAACACAATACATTAGTGACATATGAAGGGTAAAACTCCAAACTAGTACACCAATCAATTGCCAAGTGTCAATGATAAAATTTAACGGAAATTAAAGGTTAATTTGTTACAAATATAATAGCTTGGGTTTTTAATAGTCAAAAAAATATTTTTTGTGTATTTGTCATAAATGTACTAAGTTAGGGTTTTTCGTAGTACTAATCATTTTTCTTTTTCTTTTCTCTTTTTTCCCTACTTCCCTTCACTGGTTGCGGGGCCTCGATGATGGCCAGAGAAGATCGCCCTCACAGGCAAGGGGAGGCTTGCCAAGCTCACCACAGGCTTAAAAGAGTGTGGCGAGTGTCACCCTAGCTAGATTTGGCCCTCGTCTGTAACCGACAACCTTTGCGACAATCATCAAGGCCTCAATGACCAACGAAGGGTAGTAGATTTTAAAAAATAAAAAATAAAAAAGGAAAAAGGAAAAAATTGAAATAAAATAAAAAATATATTTGTAAAAATGAAAAAATTGTCCACATTAATGACAGTCGTGTCACATATGATAGTCAATTTAATTGAATTAATATTCATATAATAAATTTAAGGATTAAGGTGAATATTACTAATAAGTTAGGGATTACATTGAACGAATTAAAAATCGACAAATGACTTGCACATTGAACCAAATTTGAAAGACTATTTGTATCCTTTTCCCCCACACGAATTTAAGTTGTTCTTGTTAGCTTCAACGATTTCTTTTTGAAATAGAGCTTTATTATCCATTTCCTATGTGAAAATGTTTCTAGATTCAGCCAAGGAAAGCTTCATTATTTGAATTACAAATTTAAAGATGCCGAGTTTGCCTGCTTTTTAATCTCTTTTGGGCCAAAATCAACTCCGCTTGTTTAAAACTTGCATCCACATCTAGAGAAGGCATTTCATGTAACGGTCACATGGCGTAACTGATATGAAGATCTAAGAATTGTATAGGACGATAGCAACACAACGTATATAATTGGTCGGTCGCGCGATGTTAGTCGTGTGACCGCCGTACAAAGTATTTGCCTTGCTTGCGACTCATTTTGCAGCGAGGTTTGTGTTTTCTTTTTTTCCATGATGGTGGGGGACGAGCCCACGTAGGTTGAAACAGGCTAGATTCTTGGCCCATGAGCCCAACCTATAGATCCAAAGTACCCTTGGATTCAAGCACCCATAGGTCCGCAAGAAGTTAATTTGTATGATCAATTTGTCTCTAGATGAGAAAACAAATGATGACGGGAGCAATGGTCGGTCCAATACAGTGGAGTATCAACTACTAGTAAATTAAAATCCACATAGCTATGTACCAAAATTAGCATAAATCGATCGAGGATAGACTAGAGAGTTGTTGGTTTGGTGAATTTCGCATCCCATGGACAATGTGAAGTAGTAAATGGTTCCACGATATCACATACACAAAACCGGCAGAGACTTGCGGTCCATTAGTTTCATCGAGGATTTATTGTCTCAAACATTAAAAAAATGAGTTGATGAATCTATGTATAAATTCAGGAAAAAGATTACCTCTTTTAAAAGTTAATAAATCATTTCTATGATTACGAGTGGAACCTAGCGCTGAGGCCTAGGTCCCCTCAAGGCTAGGCTAGGACCATAGTACTAGGGCTTTGGACTGCATCAGGAGGGTTAGGGTCCCCAACACCCGTGCTTGGGGCTCTGGCTATTAGGCTCCAATGCTTGAGTTGCTGGCACTTGCTCTTGGTTTCCCAAAGTTCGGGATTTGGACCACAACACTAGTATTCGGGTCCGTTGAGACCCAATTCTAAGACCCCGACACCATGGCCCGAAACCCTTGTACCTGTGCCCGGGTCCCTAACAATCGTGCTTAGGACCTGACAAACATGCTTAATTCTCAGCAGCCAAGATCAGGTCCTCCAAGACCTAGGCTCGGACCCCGGACCTGAAACCCAGGATTATAGTTGAGATTTTTCTACGCTTCAAAATTTCCTGTCCCAAAGCATCTGAAAATGGTTTCCATATCATTTGTAAAAACACGACCGAACATAGGAGAATGAGAGTTCACGTAAGCCCTAGAGAGATACAGGGTTCCACTTTTAGGCGTGGTTCTGATGAAGAACTGAAAGCTTGGGGAATCAAAATATATCAAGACATTATGACTCTGCATGATGGAAGTTAAATGGAAAAGAAAAAGCAAAGCCGGTCTTACAGGCTTTCGACGCCTTCTTAAATCTCTAATATCTTCCGAGGACATCATTTCATGACCGTTCCTAGTGTGGTCATTAGATTGCCACGGCAGCGCCTATTCATTTAGTATGCTAAAGTGGACTCCCAAATAGTTCTCTCTCTCTCTCTCTCTCTCTCTCAAACATAAATGATTAGTCCAAAACTGAAAACCCTAATAGCCATTGACAGCAACCAGTCTCACATGATTGAAAACGACTTAACAACATGGATGCTCGTGTCTTTTTTTATTTCCTCTTGTTCTTCTATTCCGTGCGTAAACTGATGTTGCAATCGATTCTAGTGATTGAATGGTTCATTTGCTTGGCCCAAAAGGAAACGAAAAACAAAGAAAATAAGCAACTGCTCTATTCTTGAGAAATTACCAATCCCTATCATGTCATTATCTTTCTTTCGAAAGGGTTAATATTACTTAACATCATTCCATTCTCCAAAAAGATTTTTACCTCTAATTTAAGTTGGTGATCCATAGGGAGAAAATGCGCTAAATCAAAAGTAAATCAAGAGTAAAAATCAAATTTTTAAACGGTCCTCAATAAATCCGAAGAAGAAGGAGGGAAAAAGAAGGAACCGATTAGGTTTTCATCCTGTTCGAAGGACCGACACCTCCCCATGGCTTTTTCACGTGGGGCCGGCGAGACAACGGAGGCAAAAGCCGCACAGGTTCGGTTTGAGTTAGAGGGAAAAGAGCAAAACTTAATGATGGTCAATGTTTTCGCCTTTTGTCTTGTACTGGCAATTAGTTTTAGTGACGCGAGATATTATCGTAATCACTATTCAGCCGACCAAATCTCTAGAAGGGACGGGCACGGTAAAACGTTAATGTCAACAGGCACATCATAATGTAGGAGACCCAAAATTAAACCACCTCCCCCTCCCCTTCTGTCGCGCAAAATATCAACAAAAAATGATCTATTCATCGCCAACCATTCCACACACCATTCCACACAGCACACTATCACGTTAGCAATTCCTAACGAAAATTAGCAAGAATTACTATATTTGAATTTCATATAAAGGTTTAGAACTATATTATCAAGATTGACAAGTCTATAACTGGTTTGGCATCAGGACAATAGGTTTAAGATGGGAAGATACCAAAAAAATCTTAAACTTATTACATTTATATTAATTTAGTCATAAATCTTTCATTTGAACCAATCTAATTCTAAATTTTTTCATATTGGTACCAATTCCATCCATCCAGTCAATTTAGGTTGGATATTGCTGACGTGTATCGCCGTCCTATATGACACGGCCGGTGCTAACATTGATATTTTTAAAGTGCTTTTTAATATTATAGGAAAAATAAGAAAAAAGGAAAAAAAATTAAAATATATAATAAAAAATAGAAAAAAATATTTTAATATTATTTTTTAAAATGTCCACATTAGGGCTGATTATGCTACGTAAGGCGACTAATATACAAGTCAATGATTTCCAACCTAAATTGGTCAAATGGACTAAATTGATACTAATATGACTAAATTGATCCAATCGAAAGATTTATGATTGAATTGATACAAATACAATAGATTTATGACTTTTTTATGCTTTTCCCAATTTAAGATTGATTGGAAATTCCCTTTTTATCTATCAAACTAAGGAGGTGAATTAAAGGGGATAATTTTGCCCTACGATAATACGGCACATTTCTGTTTGCTTTTTCAAAACTTCTCTAGCGACAAAATGCGGGACATCCGTGATTTGGTTTTGGCGATCATCTCAAGGCGAGGCCGAACCCGATTTCTACTTCAAGAAAGGGAATGTCCAACTGGGGATTCCTTTCTTGATGTCACAAGAATCCCGTCCTCTCTTGTAAAGTCAAATTTTGCTACTCTGTTAAAAAAAAAGAAAATTGGGCTAAGAAAATCGAGCGCCCAGTCCGTTACAAAATCATCTATCCCTCCGCCCATCGGTCTCGGGTAACATCGCGTGCGACTTCTTGATAGCCCACGCGACCCAGCCTAGTCTCATCTGATAAACGAGGGAGTTTTCTGCATGGGACAAAAACCACTCGAAACCCACAAATTCTGGCGACAAATCATGGTCTTTCAACATGCGGATGCACAGAGTTTCCCTTTATTGATCAAACAAGAGCTGTCTCATGCTTTCCAAGCCCTACAAATAGGTCCTAAAATCTCTCTCTCTCTCTCTCTCTCTCTCTGTCTCTAGGCTTGGACGGCCACTTAAAAATCGACACTTACAGATCAGGCATCACTTAATTTGATAGCCCACATCGTGTGACAGCGGAACCGCATGAGGTGCCCCCACTGATAACATCGTGACGAGAGGCAAGATGCATGTGTGAGGTCGACGCCCATTCAATTGCGCACGAAAGTTTCATAAGACGACAAAGGTGGGGAGGGTTGAAACCCGCAAAGACTTCAGTAGGATAATAGCAATGTACGTGACACTTCCAACTACCGGAGAAAGCCCGCACGCAAGCTCATCCGGATTCCACTAAGGAAACGTTTTGATCAAAGCAGGAAAAGTGTAGCATGTGTATGCATCAGTCGAAGACATGCATCGGTGCAGAATACGCGACAGCAACCATTTGGTGGTTCTAGGAAATGAGCTTTCTCTAATTGCGGCAGGTACGTGGCAATTGCGCTTTAGTTGTGTGTTCGAGGAGAATTAACGAAGATGTGGAGAAGAAACAACCCCTGAATTGGCCGAAACTATTCAACCTACGTTAAACCGTCTAA
Source organism: Eucalyptus tenuipes (assembly GCA_014182365.1). Classification (NCBI taxonomy): domain Eukaryota; kingdom Viridiplantae; phylum Streptophyta; class Magnoliopsida; order Myrtales; family Myrtaceae; genus Eucalyptus; species Eucalyptus tenuipes. The sequence goes on along the minus strand of CM024538.1, from coordinate 29,518,158 downwards.
ATTTGAAAGTGTGAGATGTAACACGTTTGATTGGGTCAGGATTGATAATTGACGTGAGAAAGGAAATCCCTGTATAGACTCGCCCATTTGCATTTCAAGACTAGCATACGCTTGGGACGCCCAACGGATCAAGTTTGTAATCGGGTCTATTGATGCCGTTTTCTAGGTGGATTTATTTTGGATCTCTCCATTTTCTTACATAACTAATGAGGAGAATCGAGCAAGTCATGCTTTTGACTTCTGTATTTGACATCCCCATCTTTTGAGTACCTTTCTCTTGCCACTTAAAAAGTCTCAAACATCGTCTAATCGCAATAGGCTTATGTAGGTATAGATGAGTAATTTATCGAAGGACGACGCAATTATTTTAATCTACATTTACATCCTCACGATGTCTTTAACAGAAAGCATCGCTCCCAATCTGTGTATTGGCAATTAATTACGTTCGGAATGGGAAATAAAGGTCGAGATGCAATAAGGTGACGCGAGTTATTCCCAAGGTCTTATAGGTCTAGATCTGGCTACTTATTCGCTCTCCAACTTTTCCTGTCCATGACGAGAGCTGCGATCTTCCATGCTCATGGATCGCTCCACCTATTCCCAAGCATCCTCGCAAAGAAAATTGCCGAGAGAATTTCAGAATGAGAATAAAAACAAAAGAAGACGAACCCCCGGTTGCAAAGATTCTCCGAGCACAAGAAAGAAGGAGGAACAAGCAAGGGAATCCATCATCAATCGATGGACCCATCGGATCGAAACTCTCGGACGCAAAACCCTAAAAGGAGAGATGCCCTTTCCCCCACTTGATATTATTTACATAGGTGAAACAGGCCACGATCAGGAGCTGCGAGTGCGAGGCCTCAAGAAGGGGGGCTCTCCCCGTTTTGCGAACAGAACCCTAAGTTTTGTTTAATGGGGAGGGGTTCTTGATAGGTCGCTGTGCGAGCTGACTTCATCCAGCGAGGTCATGTCGTGAACAGGGAAGGGGGAGAAACAAAGGCAGCTGGTCTTTAGGCTTTTCTTTTTCGGAAGTGAAAGGTGGTGAAGAAAAAAACTGGGGGGCAAAAACTGAGGGGCGAAATGACTGTGAAGACCATTGGGGTGCCCTAATGGAGGGGGCGTCGCCATCATGAACCTGGTTGATTAAATGGGCATTAGGGTTTCCATTCAATCAAAAGCCATCCTTTTGGATTGGGCGAAAATCACGGATGTTATGCATGTGCTTTTCTTGTCCCTCTAACCAGACTTAGATGTTCGTGTTCCTTAGGCCGACGACGAATATATGCAAGCCCGAGCAATTTTTCTTCTTCTTTTCTTTGGATTAAAAGGGAAGGATATATTTACCTCAAGCAAGAGCAATGCAGATGTCATGGTATGCACGGCGTAACAAGAAGATTCAAAACCGTATTTTCAATGCTAATTATAATTAAAATTCTGGAATTAGGGTTTATCTCAGATCTTGAGCATATTACCTAGAAAAACAAGAATAGCAAGGTGTTGTGCATGCCAAGGTTATCTTTGTACGCGTGAGAGCGAGGGAGGGAGAAGGAGAGGGAGAGGGAGAGAGAGAAAGGGAGAGAGACTTTTGAAGTTGACGTATGCCTAAAAGTGTCCCGGAGATATGTTCTTGTTGAAATGGAGGGTGGGAACAAGGAATACGCCTCTTCTACTGACCTATCGAATTGGCTATTTTTTGCTAAATTGACTTTAATGCTCTGGTTCAAAAGGTGGCCGTTGCGACTGGCCATTCCTTTCAGAGGAAAATAATTGAATATGTTCTACAATAATTCGTCAAGAGCATAATGAAATTGAAATGCATAGAGATCCCTTAAAAAAAGGCATCTGTTCCGACTTCCAACATAACTTTATATTTTTGGTGCCGACCGATTCTATCAATTATATAGCCCTCGAACGAGTTTATGTAATTCTCTTTTTGGTTTTAAATAACGTTAAATAAAGATGGAATATATAGCCTCCTCTTAGTTAAAGGAAATGTATTTTTATTCACATGCCATGGACACATGCATTCACTTGGATATGTCGAAATCATGTGTCAAAAATCATCACGCATGAGAGTTGGGCGTATTGATGTGATAGCTGCTTATTCTTGTGTTTATGTCTAACCCATGTGGATGAAAGATAAGAAGCTACAGACAAATTAGAAGGGTCTTGTTTATATCTTGAAACACTTTGGTTAATAAGAGCATGTATGGTAACTATTTTGTTTTTTCTAAATTTTAATTTTTTTATTTTCGGTAATAGCTTGGAATAGAAATTTATTTAGTAATGTAATTTCATTTTATTTTTTTGAAACAAATTTTTAACTCATAAATAGATTTAGAACATAAATGAGGAGTAAGACTTTTTTATTTTTCTATATTTCGAATAAAAATAAGAAATAAAAACTCTTCTCATCGCTTATTCTCGCTACTAGCCCGCCTATCATCCGCCATTCGTCTCCCACCGATGCTCGAAAGGGAGAAGTTTCATGTCGTTATCAAACAAATTTCGATTCTGGAAATAGAATTTTATGTCATTATTAAACACGTATTTTTGCTCAAAAACTCGTCCACTGAATAGATATTAAAAAAAATCAATTTATAAAAATTGATTTATTGAACAGAATGGTTATTATTCGGGCCTTTAAGAAATTTATACAAACGAATGCAATTCAAAAATAAAAGTATCACAAAGGACTATTTCAACACTTCTTTCATAAGAATCATTATGTTTTTCCATACTTCAATATAGCCTTGACCTTAAAATCACGATGAATAGTAAGATGATGTTCGAGAAAATTACAAAAGGAATCTTAAATCTATTATATCGATGATATTCGATTCTAAATGTTTCAATTTGATCAATTTAGATAGATAGATAGATAGATAGATAGATATATTAACAATTTGTAAATTTAGCATTCTCGATCAATTTTGGCCATAGATTCATGTGGACACCGATTGTGCCATGTAAAACAACCGGTGATGACATGAACAATTTTACAATTATTTTGAACTTTTTATAGTTTTTTTTTTTCTCGTTATGGGTGGAGAGGGCCTAGGTGAGGGCCACGATCCTTGCTAACGATGGTAAGGGCTTGTAGGCCCTTTGTTTAGGGTTCGTCAGCCACGATGATAAACAAAATAATAATAACAACAAAAATAATAAATAATAAATAATAATTTCAAAACTATAAATATTGTCTATGTCGGTATTGATCATATAACATAAGATAATTGACATATTCGTTAGTGATTTACGATGGTTAATTAATTCCAAAACTTTTTAATTATATCAATTTAGTCATAAACATTTTAATAATTTGCTAATGTAGTCATCTTGGCCAAATTTTGTCAAAAATTATTGACATTGATGTCGATCGTCCTATATAACACGGTATGCACTGATATATATATATATATATATATATATATATATATAATTTTAAAACTATTTGAATTTTACTTATTTATTTTCTTTCCTTTATTTTCTTTGGTTTTACTTTTTTTTTTTACCATTAAGGGCTAGCAGCCTTGGCAACCCCTCTAGCCCGGGACGAGGGCTTTGCAAGCCCTCTCCGAGCCTCAACCAATGGCCTCAGACCCTTATCATTATTAAAAAAAAAGGGAAAAATTAAATATAAAATAAAATCATATACATTGATTTTCTTCACCAGCAATGGACTTGACATCTTCATAACAATCAAGGTTGAAATGTCTCATTCGTTACTAAAATATAAATAAAAAATTATTTAGAAAATAAAAAAATTACGAAATTTGCCCAAGTCAACGTCGTTCATGTCACATAAAATAGTAGCCATCGATTTCCAATCAAAATTGATTGAAATGAGAAAGTGGACAAATCATCAAAATATTTAAAACTAAATTGATACAATTGAAAATTTTAAAATTGAATTAGCCATCATATAAAAGATTTTGATTTTTTGAACATTTTTTTCGCCAGGAAAAATAGACCCACCATATGACCTATCTAAAGGTGGAAGGTTAGAAAAGTTTGATGCTGCTAGAACTAAAGCAATATCTTCTCATCAACATGTGTTGGGTAGCATAATTCCCCGTTTGCCATGGCAGGTCCATTGAACGCTTGAAGAACGTGCGTCAATTTTCCATCTTCCCGAAGAAGACGTGAGCTGTTTATTGGTCCCTGTTACTGGAGCTGAAGTTAAGTTAGCTCTGTGGCCTATAATGGATGATAAGAACCTCGAAATCGATGGATTTACGTCTTGTGCTTTTTCAAGAGCGGGAGTGTTGTCGGCCTTGATTTCACAAAGCTACTCTAGATTTCACCGCTACTTCACTTTGTATCTTAGCGGTTTAGTCACCGCTGATCGTCTTACGTGATACATTGTCACATTAGCGCATTAGAATTTTGTGCAAAATAATAAAATTAAATTGATAAAAATCGAAAAGTTTACGATTGATGTGACAATCGTGCAATAGGCATATGATTGATGGGATAATTTCTCCTGAATTCATGGGGATGACTTTAATTGGTCTTCAACTAGCTTTTTCCACTATATGCTTATGCTTTGATTCTAAGTATGTGATTGATGTGGAAACTAATAAAGCAAAAGAGCATTAGAACAAGCTTTTATTCTCATTTGATTTGAACCCACTTTGTCATTGGGGAATGGGGACCTCTAACCTTATATTTTCCAAAGTGCCAAAAGAGAAAAGCAAACATATATGTAATTGAACGACCATACATGTCACATGGGTGAGGAAGTCCTCTCCCAATTTCACACCCCCCCCCTTATTAGCAAATCCAAAGCAAGATACAAAACAGCACCGCTAAAAACCCAAAAGAAAAGAGAAAGGGATAAAAAAGGAAAAGGAAAAAGGAAAAAGAGAAAAACAAAAGAATCGAACTTTAATTGTACGATAGAGACACAATGCAATTCCTGTTGTCTTAAGCATACGCTCTTTTAATGTGCGTAATGTCCTCTTTCTTCTTTCTCTCAATTATTGTGTCCGGTTTAGAGAGAGAGAGAGAGAGAAACCTTTGCGTGCAATGCTTTCTCGCAAGCTGTCCACCTAGACGAAATTAATTAGAGCCGCAAAAAAGAGGCAATTCCCCCGATTTTATTCGTCTTTTATCCGAGGAATCGGTAGAAATTGGAAGTTCATCTTTGCCGTATAAATAACAAATAAAATACGGCGAAAAACATCGATCGGATTCGGATCGGATCCGAAGCAAATCGCCCCCAATTGCTTTCGTAAATTGTTAAATAATTGAGATACGTACATGCAAGCGTTGGACTACACACGCTAAAGGCCTCGCGTTGCAATAGAAAAATTACAAGTCAATGAGGGATGACGTGTCTCGGCTTAAATGGGATTTTGGAAGCTTGTGGCTGCTTTTTCCAGTTGCGGTTGAATTCCGAATTATTCTCTGTTTTTATTTTTATTTTTATTTTTTTGTAATTAGTATTTTTTTAATGTGAATCATGGAGGTGTCCGCACCAGCTGTGATTTTGCCACTTGTGTAATGGGCGCTGCCAGGTGGCGCCGTCCAAAAATAATTCCTCGCGGCATCAGGGCCTCGATAGCGTGCGGTCGACACGTGTCTGGACATCATTGGGGGAGGCATCGCCTCCAGTTCTGAAGGGGGACCGGTGGAGGATAAATATAATTGTGGTGTTTATCGCACGCCAGAATCTTTTCTCGTGTTTATTGGCGAATTTTAATTAAATGGCTTCTTGGAATAACCCCCTTTTTTTAAAGGTTTTTCCAGGGAAAATAGAAAATTTGTAGAGGAAATATCTCAGGATTATAAGTATGAATATCAACTTTATGAGAACGAGACAATACCTCATAGACAATTAGGGTAGCTTTGGTTTGATTCGATACAAAGCATAGTAATATGCAATATATTAATTTAGTGTTACTCAAAGCAGATTTTTATTTAGAAGAAACCATCAAACAATCGAAGAGAATAAAAATGGCCTATGATGAGTTCAATTTTTTTGTGAAAATGGAAGTAGGATATGTATGAAATGGTAAAATGAATTCACATGTATGAGACAAATGAACTCGCAGTATTCAATTATTTTCCAAATAAAATAGACTATTTTCAAGCGATGTTTCTTTCTGATTATAGAATTTCATGATTATCATTATAATTTTTAAAATGCTAAATTTCCACATGAGTGACATCTGCAAGAGTGATGAAGCGGTTTTTAATATACATAAAAATTTTCAAAAAGTTTCGATATCATGTAATTACGAATAATATTGGTGTGTATAATAATAATAATAATATGAGACTGTATTTGGAACTTGTAAATGATTATCTTATATGTCATTTGTTCGCCTTCCATTGCCACAAGCGATTTCATTGCAAGGATGAGCTCTGTTGAAACTTTTTCATATAGTTTAGAAAGATATTTCAAAAACTTGCTTTATAATATAGATATTTTTCATTATTTTGAATAGAATAATATTTTACCGACCAAAAAAAAGAATAAAAGAATATTTTGCTAATTTCTTATACTTCATATGGAAGTTTCCTTCTAATGGGCTTACAGGGAGCGGGGAAAAAAAGGCAAGAGGGAATCTTGTCCGATCAATCTCTTTCACAAGCAATTTCCATGCATATGCCAAGTGTCATTTGGCCACATCTAAGTAGAATTAGGTTACAAATCACCGGATTAAAGATAAAATCATCTCATTCCGAGACTCACCCAAGATCAATATATTAAAATTTGGCCAGCACTTACAAGACAGGTGCGAATCAATCTTCAGAATCATTGTCTTGCAAAAAGGAGAAGTAAAAGAGGGATTTATTAAAATAGGAAAGTACCGACGAAAAATTCCGATGATTCTTTCTCAATTCGTTTAAAAAGGACATCGGAACCCGCGCGCGACTAGGCGTAACTTTCTAAACAAGAAAAACATTCATCTCGAAAATTTAACCAGGCATCGACTCAAGACTAAAAATAAAACTTAATTTTATTTTTTTTTAATTTGACCAAGAACAAGAACAAGAGGATTCACAAAGTAAATGAATAAAATAAAAAATACCCATCGACAAAGAAAAGGCCAGCTCATTCGATCAACTTTTTTCCCAATGGAGCACAAGGTCTTTTACCGACATAAATTGGGTCTTCCCAAAATCCCATGCCCTCTGGCTCTCCACCACCTTTTCGATCTCCTTCCCCCTTTCAATAAATACTGCCAAAAGCTAAAGTTAAGAACATAAGCACATGAATCATGTCACCGCTAATTAATCTAGATTATCACCTCAATCTCGATTGGAAGGAAAAAGCCGGCACGGGCGGACATCCCTCCACGTGGCACGCGCTCATCAGTCCCCCGACTAAATTAATCCCCCTCTTTTCTCGCTCATGCAGCTTAGGCGGCTGCCTAATCTCCTTTTTAATTAATACCGCCTTCCTTTGGACGAAAAACGAAGTGCGCTCTCCTTTTCTTTTCCCATTTTGTATTTATTAATGTCTCTCTCTTTTTTAACTCTTTTTTTCTTTTTTTTTTTACAAGGAACCATGCGCCGTGTCATGAATAGCTCCCCACGTGCACGGACACGTGACTCGGATTCCGAGACGGGTGTCCTCATTTCGCTGCACACACGCACACATGCCTCTAGGCAGCACGTGCGATGCGCATCCCCATCGATTGAGGCCTACTAATTTAATCGGGGCGTCATTAGATCTCAAGGTTACTGTATATTTAAATGATAACGATGGATGGATGGATGGATCGACCGATGGGTTTAAATATTTAGGGCTGTCCGCCCGCTCGTCGAAATCAATTTACTAAATCATACGACGGCACCGATAATGCGATCAAAATTGACTCATTTTATTATTCTCCCCTCGCATTTTATTATATTACTCTACGGACAAATTGATAAAATAATGTCGCTTAACCATTTTAGAGAACAAAGGGACGGGTTTTTTTTCTCATGTTGTCTTGTCTCGATGAATTCAGGAAATGAACGGGTCCTTGGGTTGGTGACACGTTTTTATTCTCCAAGAAAAAGAGAGGAGGAGAAGACTTTTTTTGTTTTTGGGTAAGGGGAGGAGAAGATAAATAGTGGGTATTTCTATTTTTTTTTCCTTTTCTTGGGGTGATGGGGTCAAGGGGTCAAACTGGGATGGTGTGGCGGATCGTGGGCCGTTGGTTCGGATCGGGAAAGACGTGATAGGAGAGCAAAAGCCGGTGGGGACCACCGCCTAAATCTGGGCCGCATCCGCCCGTTCATCAGTAAACGAGTTTGATGCGCACGTAAACTTCAATGCTTGCCAATTAATCAAGGACTCCATAAAAAGTCGCCTGGCGGGCTACCACGTCCACAAGCGCCATCAAGCCACGTGATCTTATCTGTAGAAAATCAAACCATTAAGGGAAATTACCGGACCATAATTATTGGGTTTTATTTCCGTTTTCAAATCATAGATTAGCCATATGTCTTTTCCAATTTACTTTATACGAAGCGTCGATAAGTGAACAACTATCTTAATATCCATTCTCTTTAGAGAAAATGTGTAGCAGCAACTATTAGGCTCGTGAGCACAGCAATAGACTTAACTTAAAAAGGAATGGGTGACGACTAATCGTTAAATTGTATTTCATTCTTTTAATTTAGAATTCTCCGACGGCACCGAATAATAGTCGGCCATTTGATACTGCTTATGTTATACGAGTGCTGCGATGTGGCGCTACGAAAGTCTTTTTGGCCATAGTAACATGTTAAGTGTAGGCTTAAATAAGAATGATGATAAAAACAGCACAAGCGAAGAGGAATATAAAAATGAGAAATGGTCCCTTATCATTCGATGCGCGGTGACTGGCGACTGAGAGGATAGGGGTCGTTTTCAGCCATCGGATCTCGACGTGTCCCCAAAATCTAATCGGCTCACCTCCCCGTTGAAAAAACTATAGTTTCCATGATGTGAATAGACCATATAATAAAAGTTAATATAACATAATTGCCTTTTTCTTTTTTGAGATCATCGAAGGGGGGACGTGAGGCTTCGCACGTGTTGACGCGGTCAGTAGCGACGGGCAGAGGGGGCGGGGGGTGGGTGGGTCCCCACACGCCACCGCCCCCACGAAACGGAACGCGGCGCGCGGGTCTGTTTCCCACCGGGAAAATTGGACGGCGATTACGGCGGGGGGCGATTCCCGGAGGGCATTCTCGGGATTACGCTCGCCAACGGCGTTTCGATTTTCTTCCCCTCTGAAGCACGGGGAGGGCGGGTGGGGCCCCCGTCTTTTTGGACCGGACCGAAAGAAAGCCTCCTTCGCGTCGAAAAAACATTCAGAGGTTACGACCGAAATCCGCACACGTAATCGTATCACGAACCATAACCGCCACGCGGACCGTCCGTACGGGCGTGCCCGCGGCTTGTGATTGTAAATTGGCATTAAAATAATTTGACCACACTTGTGAAGATCTTCTGACTGATTAAATTATTGGGTAAATATTTTAACGGATTATTTATCTTATTTTCTTATTTTCGGGATCGTCTCATCTTTCGAATGCGATTGTCAAATCTTCGAATTTACTAGGTATTGAAAACGCGCATGAGAGAGTTGTTTGACATTCTAAATCTATGTTATGTCATTTCGTGTCAGATCACATGAGGGAACGCGGCGAAATTTATGTAAGCCATGCAAAAAGATCGAGCATGAATTGCATGTGATTTTATGCTTTTGCAATGATTTTTCACTTTTGAGGAGAGCTTGAAAATCCAGGCCTTTGGGAGTTTGCCTATGGAAGTCGTAAGTTCTTTGTTAGTTCATGCAAAGAAGAGATGGGCAACGATATGGTTTGTTCCTAGACCAATCTTCAAAGTAGCTCATGCTCGTACTCGATCTTGGACCTTACCTAGTTCGAGTTCATTAGCTTATGGTATATTTATGGTGGCTCTTGTTATGTTTGCATAATTATATATCAAATCACACCGTTATCTAATATTTTAAATCTTTAGAATAGTTGGTCATGAATTCAATTTTTTTCAAGCCCTATTTACCACTCCCATCACATATTTTCATGTTCTAGTATCGAACCAAAGTTTAGATTATGCGTAAGATGGAACATTGAAATACTTAAATATTAAACCACGCATTCATATAATAGCTTAAGTTTTTAAATTGATTAGCATTGATATCACGACATGTCACGCATAAAATAACAAGGCGATGACGGCGGATCATGGCTTACGGACCTATTTTTCTCTTCATTGACATATTCAAATTGAAATAAGCAGACAAGTACACGAACGCATACACACGCAGAAGCGGAAGAGCTTATACAACTAATATGCTTCGACGGAAAAATCGGAAGGAGAGAGATGGCGGGTCCCGCGGCGGGCGATGGAAAGAGACGAAATGGTAATAGGGTGGTGGTGTGATATGATTAGTTTTTTCCATGATGATAGGCTGAAAAGTATCGTGGCCGACCCCATCTCCGACTAAGATAAGTACACCACGTACATACACATCGCGCCATCCCCATGTAGCCAGATCAAAGTCTAATTGTGGAGGGAGGGGAAGATTACATTATTGCGTAGAATCTCTTCACCAATAGATAACTAATGAAGTTGTTGTCATTATGATCTCTCTCTTTCTCTATCCACCTACTCCAAGCATGTCTCCGTGATTTTCTCATCCTAAGAATTTTTCTAAGAAGAAAGATCATGTCTTACGAGTGCGCGTAAGATTCTTATGTTCAAGATGATGGGCTCAGTATGGGTTGAAGATCATGAAGATGTGCTTGATCCGCATGGATTGTCTAGCACCTTGTTTCCGTCGGGTCATGCTTTGAAGTCGATTCCTTCTAACATAATTGGAAATGTACAGTGCTTTTAAAACAATGCAAAGATTTTGACATAATTGATTGTCCATTTTCATTTACTATGAAAATTACAGATGCCATCGTTTTAATTTAGAACAATACCCAACTGAGATTTGAATTTGAGCATTTGAAAACTTTGCTCCGATGAACTTTCATAATGACCGAGATTTGATTAAGATCATTTTTCAATTTTCTACAATTCTAACATTTTGCATTTTAATTGATGAGAAATATTTAGAAATTTATCAAATCAGAAAGAAAATCGATACAAATCATTACATATTTTTCTACAAGCATTTCTTTTAAAAAATTGGCATTTGTTCTTTTTCTAGGAGGGTTCAGGCAAAGAAAATCAAAGAAAACTCAAAGTCGGCGATTGGGAAATCAAAAACGATCATGGGATTCATGTTCAACAATTACGGAAATATGATTTTGACCGGTCAACACGGGCATCATTACAGCAACGCAAAACGAGTACCGAAAGGCCCGAAAGGGCGGCAACAGCTGCAAACAGAACCCTCACATACGCCGCGTCGCACACAATCATTTCCCTAAGAAGCCGATACGAACCTGTTAACCCCCTCCGCCCGTTGACCGCTGACCGTAAAAGCGAAAAAGCGAAGGAAGCAGAGAGAGAGAGAGGGCGGAAATCGACCGCACGATCCGTTGGACCGGTCGACGATCCAACGGCGCGAAAGGCGCCCTGGGAACGACCCAGCCGGGGGCCGGGGTCTTCCCTCGCGACAGGGACAGTTTCGTTTTACCCGGTCAACACGTGTCCGCGCCACCGCCTACCACCGGTGGCCAGCTAAAACGGCGCCCGCAGGAAGCCAAAACGGAGGGAAAACCGAACGAGACAACGAGAGGAAAAAGTCCCGCGCCCGCCGTCGCCGCCGCCGCCGCCACCACCACCACCACCCCCTCTTCCCCCGCGCCACATCCTCGCTCTTCCCCCTCCACGTCAACGATCACCGAGGAGAACCAAAAGGCAGAGCATAACAGAATAAAATAAAATCCAATTTGAAAAAAAAGGGGGAGAATAATTCGGCCGAAATGGAAAAAGGCGAGCCGAGATGCATCGTTTATTAAATCCGAATTCGATTGGCCTCAGAGACCCCCCTTCCCCCAAACACGCGCGCACACAGACTCTGCGCTCGCCTCCCGCCACCAGCTTGCTGAGCCACTCAACGGCGACGGCGACGGCGACGGCCGCTTTCTTCCGATTCGAGAGGGCGGAGAAGCGCATCGTCCATCATCGGATCGATCGAGAGGCTCTGCGGTCGTAAGGATGCTTAAGGTAAACTAAACATGACGCACACGATTATGGATGAATTTCGGGGGCGGCGGGGGAAGAGATTTTCTCGTCCTTCTTCTCCTTCTTCTTTTTTTTTTTCTTCCCTTCTTGTTATAGATATTATTCCGAAGGGATTTAATCGAGGTGAATTTTGGCGGATTGCGGGTTATTTTATTTTATTTTAATTTCTTCTAGTTATTATATCAAGGAAAAGTGGTGTGGGGAAGGGAGGGGGGGAAATAAAAAGAAGAGGAAAAGAGGAAAAAAGATCCGGCGATTTGCGAGGACTTTGTCGTGGTTATACATTGTTAGGACCGCGATTAAAATATTAAAGCGAGCCGAGCGAGAGAAGAGAGAGAGAGAGAGAGAGAGAGAGAGAGAGAGAGGGGGGGGGGTCCTCCTTCGGTTCGCTCCAGCCAGAGGCGAAGCCAAAGTTTCGCTCTGATTTGCAGAGAGGGGAGAAGAAGTCGGAGAACGCGAAGAACAGAAGCTGCCTAGAGAGAGAGAGAGAGAGGAGGGAGGGAAGGAGAGGGGAGGGGAGGGAGATTGATGATTGTTTGGAGGAGCTTAAAAACTTAATAATTAAAATTACCGCCCAATAAAGTTGCGCTGCCCTTTTCACCTTCCTCCGCCGCTCCTTATCCAATCCCCTGTAAGTTCTCCCCTTCCATTCCCGTTTTGCTGTTATCTCTCCCTCGCCGCGCTTTTCTCTCTCGCTTTCGTCCAAATCCTCCTCCTCCTCTCTCTCTCTCTCTCTCTCTCTTTTTTTTTTTTTTTCGGGTTTGTGTTCTTCCTCCGATGCGCCTCTGAAGTTTCGTTTCTTCTTCTTCTTCTTCTTCTTCTTCTTCATCTTTATGTGTGGGGGGTGTAGGGAGGAAGCATTGTGTTCCTTCTCGTAGAGATTAGTGGCGGATCTAGTCTAGCTCTCTAATTCTTGCTCTCGTGAGTTTTTTAGCTTCTTCCTCTTTTTTCTTTTTTTTTTTGGGTTTCGGCTTCTTCTTCGTCTTTCTCAATCTCTACGTGCGTCCCTTTTGTGGTGCGCAAAGCGAAATAGATCTGCGGTTTCGTCTTCGGCATACCAGGCGGGCTGCCCCAGCTAATTTTTTTTTTTTTTTTCAATCGAATTTTCGAGCCGGCGTGGATTGGCGTGTGAAGGTTCTTTCGATTCTTTCGAAACGAATCGAGCGATTCCGTTTCGTTTGCTGTCCGGTCCGATTTGTTTCTCTGGTTTCTCTTTTACTGAATTGAATCGCGTCTTGGTGCATGGCATTTATTAACAAAGGATCGCGATGGAGAGGAGGATTCTGTCTTTTTCAAATTTTACCATGCGAAATCGATAGGACTAGTTTAGTTGGATTGAATTGTATCGACTTCGATTTCTTCTCTCTTTGGCCCCTAACGCAGGTGCTTTCTGTGTGTAAACAGACTTTGCTGGGACATTCGGTGCTCGCAAGTCGCATATTTTGATTAGGGCGTCTTCATTTTTCTGGGCGTAAGGGCCAAAAAGAGAGAGAAAGAAACGAAGAAAGAACGGCGGGGCTGATAAATCGGAGGGCGAGTGTTTTAGTGATTTTCGGGTTCTCCCCAGTAGAATAACAGAGACATGTTGGAAGGTCGGTCCTGTCTGATCCCGAGGGTGCTTGCAAACTCTTGCCAGTCAGAAAGCAGTTGGCCAGGTTGCATGAGTTTCCGGCTTGAAATCGACATCGGGAGTAGCAAGCATTCTCGGGATATCGACAGCAACGAAGATCACCCACACAGGAAGTCATTGAGGCTTTCTGAGTCGCAAGAAATAGATCAGCTCGCTCAGGATTCGGGAAAACAATCCAGTGATCAACGTCATGCTGGGGATAATTCGCATTTGGAATCCCTCATAGGTGCCATTGGGAGGGACAACTCGATCAGCTGTCTCATCCACTGCTCGAGATCTGATTATGGTTCCTTAGCCTTGTTGAATTCGAGCTTTCGGAATTTGATCAAGAGCGGTGAGCTTTATAGATTGCGTAAGCAGAATCGTGTGATTGAGCACTGGATTTATTTTTCTTGCCATTTACTCGAATGGGAAGCTTTTGATCCTATTCGCAGTCGGTGGATGCATTTACCCAGAATGATCTCCAACGAATATGTCATATTTCCTGATAAGGAATCCTTAGCAGTGGGTACAGAGCTTCTTGTGTTCACTAAGGATATGACAAATTCGCATGTGATATACAAATATAGCCTTCTAACACATTCATGGACTTCTGGAATGAGGATGAATGCTCCGAGATGCTTATTTGGGTCTGCGAGCCTTGGGGAGATAGCAATATTAGCCGGCGGTTGTGATTCTCAGGGGAACATTTTCAACTCTGCAGAGATGTACAATTCCGAGACTCAGAGGTGGTCGCCTCTTAATAACATGCACACGCCCAGAAAGATGTGCTCGGGAGTGTTTATGGATGACAAGTTTTATGTCATCGGTGGTATTGGTAGAAGCGAAACGGGTCAGCCAAGAGTTCTCACATGTGGGGAGGAGTATGATCTAAGGACACAAACTTGGACCGTAATTCCTAATATGTCGCCTGTGAGGGGAGGTGCTGCAAGGGAGGCTGAGGTGCCTGCAGCGGCGGAAGCACCTCCTCTAGTTGCAGTGGTCAACAATGAGCTGTATGCAGCTGATTATGCTGACATGGAGGTGAGAAAGTATGATAAGGAACGGAGGGTGTGGTTTACAGTTGGGAGATTGCCTGAACGTGCAGACTCAATGAATGGTTGGGGTATTGCCTTCAGGGCTTGTGGAGATAGTCTTATCGTCATTGGTGGACCTAGGACGCCAGGTGAAGTTTTCATAGAGATCAATTCATGGGTTCCAAGTGAAGGCCCTCCACGTTGGAACTTGCTCGCCAGAAAGAGTTCGAGTAACTTTGTGTATAATTGTGCCGTGATGGGATGCTAAACAGTTGGGTATTTTAGCATCTTGTGTACTTTAGCAGTTCCTCCCTCCAAAGGATTGTACAAGATTGGCTTCTCCTTCAACACAGGATTCTTGCTAACGGGTATTTTTCCCCTCTTTCTTTTCATTTCTCTTCCCCATTGGGACTAGGGAAGAACGGGGAATAATTTCAGATTTCCTTCTTCAAGAATTATAGAATTTTTTTTCCCAAAAGAGGAGGTCATGGTTTCACTTTCATCTTCAATACATTAAGTTTCATTTCCACCATTGAGTCGGTATTTTCCTCCTTTCTTGTAAAGATCGGAACATCTAATTGTCGTTAATCTTTTAGCTGCAAAAGGTTCTGAGTTTTATCTTCTCAGGATACAGACCAGACATAAGTGTCAAATTCTTTGCCGTCCTTGGAATTGGCTTTAATTAAAAAAAAAGGCACTAAAAAGTGGGTTTATTCGGTATTCTTAATGGTTCACTTGCATGTCATTTGTTGACTTTAGTGTTGCGCTGATCAGTAGAGCTTTTCCCGATCTTGGTTTGTTGCTTCTCTTCATTTCTATACTGTATATCTTTGTGGAATTCTGCTCTAGCGGGTATTGTTCAAGTCAATTAAATGAGTACAGCGGTATAATATGTTGCGTTGAGAGGGGGATCTTTGTGCTTGACAATCTCCAATTTAATCATATGTAGCTTTAATATTGATGTGGGGCAAGCGTTTCTGGAGTTCTGTTGGTAGTAATATTCATTTGACAGATGAAAACGAATTTTTTTTTCCAATATTTTGTCCTTTATTTCATTGATATAATGATCTGTATGCTATTTCATTGATATAATGATCTGTACGCTATGAGAACATCTTTGTACTGGCTCTTCACATCCTCTATAGGATGTGATAGCTTTCTGGACGGCGACTCAGATTGTAGGGTCGTGATAGTGTGACCACTCAGTAAATAAATCACTTAAAATTGCGCCCAATTTTCTTCTTCCTTCAACCAAAATTAGCTTAGTTAGTGAGAGCGATGATCAGCATGGAATGTTGATTCTTTTTTGGGTAAGGGTCACAGTGGATGTGCCCATAAATGATGGTTATTAATCAGCGGATGTTTGCATGTTTTCTTGTGATGTTACAGGGTGTTTGTCGAATTACCATGTGAAACTTGATTGGCCCACTTAAAGTACTGCTTTGTTTGAACTTTGAACAATATGACAGGATATTATTTATGTTTAAGTTGAATGTAGAGACTGCAAAAGTTCAGTAATGACCTTCTATTAAGTTGGACTATATTAAGTTGGACTACTTTCAGGTTTATTCTCTCTTTTTCACGTTAATGCATATGCAATTGAATAAAGCAAAATGAAATTTTCAAATTTTGGACTTCAATAATTGAAATTGTAGGATTTTATGATTTTCATCCCAATCCTGACGATCTTGTATATAATTAGTTGTCTATGCGAAGTTAATTGAGAGTTTAATCTGGAACAACTTAATTGTCCTATTTCTAGTTTTGTGTTTTGTGCATGCATATTGGTCATAATGGGCATTTCTTTGCCATAATATCTCGCAAAATCAGATAATTGCAGAAAATGTTTAATAAGCTTTAACATGTCATTTATTATAATTTATCATTGTTGCTGAGAAATCCAGTTGTGGAGGATTTTAACATGATAGCAAACTTCCTTTGCTGAGTTGGGCAACATTCACGTATTAGGACAAGATGTCCGGGTTGATATGAGTGAGATGAAAGGAACTACCGCAGCGATATTCAAAACTCCATGGATGAAGATGCTTTTGAACTGGACAAGTTTCCTGGCTAACAGTTAATGAAATTTCTTTATGCCAGGCATGTCTGCAATTTGGTTGAAAAGTATCAATAATAAGAGATATTGTGTATTTGCGGTCAACTACTAGTGGAGGTGATAATGGGGCTGTTGGTTTAATGATAATAGTCCAACAAGAAAGATGTCACCTAGAGTGGGAGAAATGACTTGTGGGTGAAATATTTTATGGATCCTGATGATTTGATTTTGGAAATCTCTCTACATGCTCTTCCAATATTTGATAATTGATTTGTAAACGGATCTCCACTGGAAAGGTGTCTAGTTGTGTGAGAAATGACTTGTGGGTGAGATATTAAATGGAATCCGAAGTTAGGGGTTGACAGTGCTGGCAGTTACTTTTGGCTGTTGCATCCATTTAGCAGTATGCATGACAATGTGCCTCTGATGTTATTGATGTTCATCATCCTGGCAGCAGTAGAGGCTCACCATGTCGGATAGGTTTCCCTGCCAAAACTCACAATTTTTTAAGTTGCACACAAATGGTGACTAGACTCTCATTTATAAACATAAATGGGGCTGCTCCCTTAAGTAGAGTGCACAGCAAAGTTCTTGTGATGGACATTAATAATATTGTGACATGGATGACAGTGTTCTCTCTTATATACATATGTAAACAGGAAGAGCATGTAATTGACAGTGCCTACTGTTCTCCTTTGAGATTGGAAAAGATTGGATGATCAATGTTATACTTTTGGCTTTCTCAGCAGTAGGTAGAATCTTCTGATTAAGCATGGTTGTTTGTTTCTGGTAGTGCTAGGGTTGTTTGGTTTGGGTATAAATGTTTTTGGCGTAAACCAAAAGAAGTATTTAAAATCAAAAGGTTAAGAAATTTTAGATTGACCTTAAATGTTGAAATTCAATTGTTTTTTAAAAATTTTAGGATTCAATATTAACAAAAACTGTGATTTTTAAATTTTATTATTTGAGTTTAGTTTGTCCTGTCTTTCTCTAAGTGCCTTTTGCTTTCCTTCCCTAAATTTTGAAATTGAAAGAAAAAATTGCATATGTAGATTATGAAAAATATCTAACTGATTGTATTGGTCAATGTTCATATATTTTGAGAGGTTTCAAGTATTCGGCACTATATAGAATAAAAAACACAGTAAAGGTGACATGGGAAAGGCAAAACCCTCCAAACACAAATCCTAAAATAAAAGTCAGAAGCTAAAGGTAGAGATTCTTAACGCCTTAAGTTTTCTCCATAAACCCTGTTGGTCATGCCTAATATTATTCCTTCAGAGGTGTGTGCTGTTATGAGTTTGTTGGCAAATCTCTTGAATGTATCTTGAAAAGCTCTGGCTTTGTAATGTGTGACAGAGCTCACTTGTGTATTGATATGAACTTGAGAAGTATCTGTCGTCCCTATTGTGTCCTTGCCCTAGTCATATTGTGCTTGCCCTTTTGGTGTGCTGGTGGAAACACCTTATGCAATGAGCACCGAGTTTTTGCAGGGTATGTAACATCCATTATAAACTTGTGTGGAGTGATTGTCAGAGCTGTAGGAATTTGGATATTATGGCAATTTTTCCCTGAGGGGTTGAATTGCATCTTTACAACAAGAGCAGATTGGTTGTGTGCTCTATGTTTGTAACTCATACTGTTGGTTTTTACTAGGGATAGACAAGGTGAGGGGCTAACTTGAGGTGGCTGAGGAGTAAGTATCCTTTGCAATTGATGAGTGGAGACACAAAATTGTGACTCGCGCTTGATTGTGGCAGGGGGAATAGAAAGGAATAAAATTGCAATAGTTCAATTACACACAAGCTTAAAAATTGTTGGGCTGATGCCTGTGGAAAGCTAACTGGCTGTCTTCCTTGAGTTTATTTTATGGTTTATTTGTAGTTACTTTTTGGTGCTTGATATGGATCAAGGCAAGAGTAGGTGGGTCGTATGTAGGCAAATGGCTTTCATTCTCTGTCTCATACTGGGCTTAACTTGCCATTGCTGGTGATGTAAACTGATATCAGCAGTTTGATAATCTCTCTTTGGGTAGTTGGCTTATGATTGCGTCAATGCATTGATGCTAGACTTTGGCCAAAGGATTCACAACATTTAGATTGACCTGAAGTTGGTGGTTCCAAATAGCGTGTTGATTTTCTGTTGTCTACCCAATAGCTTTGGTTGGTCTTCTTCTTGGGTTACCTCAAGTATTCGTGTAAATTTTGGCCTGTCTGGCTATAGATATAGATCATCTTTTGGTGATTTTTGTTTTTCTCGTTATACGATGTCATGCTTTTATTTTTGTGGATATTTCTCTCATCTAATCGGAGGACAGACAAACCTGCCCCTATGAATTGAGGCTAGCAAAGCTTTAGAAAGCTTTCGCAATTTTGATTGTTGGGCTATGCATAAGAGGATGGTAACTCTCACGAGGTTTACTACCTAAGCCATTATGCTAGGAGCGTTGACATCGATGGGAAGTGACTTCTTTGAAAGTCATGTAGCATCACATGAGTGAAATTTTGGCTTTGATATAATGATCGAGTAACCAGGTCAGCTAAAGTTCTTAGATGGCATGAGAGTTTTTAGATTCTCTTCAGTTAGGGCTGTGCAGTTTTTGCTATGTCCTTACTTGGGTTTCTTGCCTACGCCTGTGGAAATAGGCTTAGTCACTGTTTTCGTCATTGTAATAATAAAGAGAGTTTGCACCATTTGATGCATCGGTGTTGATTAGGTTTGAAAGGATTCATATGTGAACTTGTTTCAGGTGGTTTCCTCACGTGACTAGAATAGGTCTAAAGTCTTGAAACGGTGGATGTTTTAGGCAGTGTGAACGGAGGTAGGAGAGTGCTTGCTCGTTCCTTTTTCTTGTTGCCGAAGTCTCTTTGTGCTGCGGTGTGCATTTTCTGTCAACTGGGCATTTGATTGGCAGTCATCTTTGGTTTCTGGTACGTGCGCCCTTTGAATATTTATTCTTCTGTTTCTCGGTGTGACGTTCTCAAACCTGACTATTTCCTTTGCTTGATTCAAAGTACTTGGGTCGAAGCTGCAGTATTAGTTGAATTTCATTGTATCACGTCAGGTGATTAGACTAGTCAACTCTTCGCTTTCTCTATTTATTCGAGCTGCTCGCTCTTATCGAATCGGTGATGTAACTGCACATGTTCCTACTCTTCATCCACGGACTCCTACTTTGTTGATCCAGGGAAACCCAATATTTTGCGTAGTACAATCTTCACACTATCGGGTGCCTGTGCAAGGATGCTAATTTTACGCCCGACGCGGGTATGAATTTTTAGTTCCAATTGAAATTTGTCTGGACAGAATTTCGTTTAAGAAGCCGGCATCGAATATGCTTCTCCATATTCCATAAGGACCTTGGGGAAAAGTTGTTTCTATTCCTCTTGATATGCTGAATTTTTCATAGTGACAGTAGGACCTAGCAGATCTTGCGGACAACATGATCGATTTGCCCCCACCTTGTATGCCTCAAATGGATCCGCGAGACATTTCGGGACATGTCGTTCCACAGAAGGGATGGAAACAGAGTAACCACCACCACCACCACCACCAGAATTCGGAAAGCGACGGCAATACAAACGAGTGCGTGGTCTCCACTATCATTTAAACCTGGCAAAAGCAAAGCATGTTTGGAGTACTAACTAAAATACACGAACGACACCCGACTCAGACAAAGCTGTCGAATCAAAAGCGCACAAAAAATCTTCGGTTCCACCTGTCGATTCCTTCGCATCGAATCCAATCCCGTCACGACTCTCATGATACCCTCTTTTGATTTTTCTCCTCCAATTTCTATTCGGCCTTTGGTCGGAGCAAAGTGCCTGGAGAAGGTGGCGCATTAACCTTCCGATGTTTGATTAGGAATTATGGGTATTTTGGACAACCATATCTTGCACCTTCGGTGCTTCGCTAATGGGGCATAACTTTCCTTTTTCGCGGCCCCTAATCGAGGCCCAAGATAAAGCAAGGTGCGTCTTTTTCCTAAGTTTAGTTGGCTGGTCACTTCGGAGATCATGAAATGAGGACAATCGCGAGATCTGCGAGCCGCCCCTTTTGGAGCAAAGTGTGGTGATCCTACGCATCCCACTAATCAATCAAAACGCCATTTTAATGCGTAGAGCATCCTTCCTTTTTCTCGCCCTTTCTACTTTGTAACTTTCGAGATTCCGATTCGCAAAAAGATCCTATAATCAAATTAACCGATGTGGAAGGGGTGGGTTTGCGGGGCCGTTGTCCCTCCTGTAGCCGCTTAATGCTTGGTGTGTATATATATGGTGAGTATATACTATGTTAATGTTTTGTTAACAAATAATATATCTCGCTGCCGTTAGGCTATGATACATTTCTTTTGCTATCGTGTCCCCCCTCCAACCCAAAAACCCCACCTTTCTCTCTCGTATTTTCCAATTGCACGTTTAACATTTATATGCATTTGTAGGTTTATCATCAGCATGAGCTCTCCATTTGGTGGGTTATGACGCCATCTTTGTCCTTGGACGTATGGTTTTCGTTAACTATTGTTCATCGTGGCTTCAAACGAGATAAAAAGCCCAACCCGAAAGTTTATATTTTTGAATGAAGAGAAATCACGCATGTATAAAAAGCATATAAATCCTATCATCAAGTGACACGAGGCATGTGCAAGTCGGTTTAAGAGTAGGATGTGGAATTTGACTAACAAGGATAGACACACACCCAAAACGGATAGAACCTAACTTTGATAACATTTTAAAAAATCTAACCCAAAAGTTTAGGTCTTAGTTTAGGTCTTTAGATCTCACAAAACCTTCGCATTTTGCCCCTTTCATGTGTGTGTCCATCCTATTATTCAAGTTCTACGTGTTATTCCTAGTCTAGCATGTGAAAAAAAGATGTAGAAAATTTTCCACATCGCTCGATAATAAGGTTTACATGATTTATATATATGGTCTTCCTTCACCTATCTTGAACTTTTAAGTCAGATTTCCTCACAGTCACCAATATAAAGTATTTCTTATACTGGAGGTTAGGAAGTGGAAATTCTCATCTAAAGAAATGAATTTTCTCATCTACCAGTGGGACAAATCCATTTATCAAAATTAAGAACTGTACCCACGTCAATGCTTGAACCTTGCTCGTATAACTATATTATTACACTATTAGCGTAGCAAGGCTCCATTTGTTCTGCAAAAAAACATTTTCCTCATTTTCTAGTGTTTGGATCGTTGAGGAAAGTGGGCCAACGTAAAGGGTTTTCCTCCTAGAGCTTAAATTTAGAAAAATGATTTTTTTTTTTAATTTCAGAAATTAATTTTCCAAATATGAGTAGGTATCAACGTTTGGACCAAAAATTTTGCACTTAGAAATAGGAAACTCAACACTCATTCTCAGGCCCTTGGTAATAGGGTTGAGTCCTTAGTGCTCGGGCTTGGATTCATCGAGGTTGAGCCTAGGACTCTAGCACCCTAGCCTAGTTCCATCTAGGTCACACTTGACACCCTTGCTGCCGCACTTGAGTCTATTGAGGTTGAATCTACGACTCCGACGCCTGTGCCCGAGATGTCAAGCCCAATAATATCAAGAGTGCTCAAGTTCTCAATGCCGATGCTTGGGTCCATCAAGGCTAATTCTTTAAAATATTGTAATATTTTTTATTTGATTTGATTTGATTTCCTTTCCTTTTTCCTTCTTCCTCCACCGGTCGCACAATGTCAACCCTTGCCGAGGCCTATGACTGGAGAAGGAAGAAGAAAAAGAAAGAAAATAAAAAAATTATTTTTTTAATTACGAAAATTGTCCACGTTAGTGTGGTTAGTACCCATGTCAACAATTTCAAACCAAACAAAATATTCCTTATCAAATTACTGAAAATATTTTCCTATTCATTCTCAGATCTCTACTAAATATTGAAAAATATGATTATTTTCCTCGAAAATAACTTCCTTTAAAACATTTTTTAGAAATATCACATTAGGGCCGAGATAAAAGTAGATATTCCACAGCTAGACCCCATACTTGATTTCAATGCATTTCTCATTTCCATTCCATTCCATTTCATCAACAATCCAGCTCCCCGGGCAGAGCCAGCCTCACTTCTGGCTTTTTCACACACCAGAGTAGGGTTTTAGGCTCTCATCTTCCGAGCTGGCTTTCCACGTCCAGATTCTCGTTAAAAAAAAAAAAAAATCAGATCAAAAGCACCAAGATCTCAACCATATCTTAATCAAAGCGTCACGAAAGCTTTAAAGCCTCCCATTGGCCGAGCCACGAACACACGATACAAGGACAAAAAACCGACACCTCGGAATGGCGACACCATCAAACCACCCCGCAAGCAAACATGATCGAGCCCAACCCTCAACGCCCCCCCCCCCATGCAAAAAACCAAAAACCATGATGTCCCAAATGGACCACGTGCCTTGTGGTTGAGGCGCCGCCATGATTGCCCCTCTTCTCATTATTCAACCAACCAAATTGAGTCGACTGCTGAAGAAATAATGTCGCTCGAAATTATTAATCAATAAAAAATATTTTTATTATCAATAATAGTTTATATCCAAACATTATTTTAATTATTTGCTCTTAGCGTAGCAAAATGGAGCCCAAACATTATTTTAATTATTTGCTCTTAGCGTAGCAAAATGGAGCCGGTTGCTTTTTGAAATGCCAGAAAAGATCATGTAATTATGTGCTGGAGAAGACCCGTGTTGCGTGGATCTAAATCCATCGTGCATCGAGTCGTCACTGGCCACGTGCATGCCACTTCAAATTTTTACCCACTAATGGCCCAAAAAAAAAAAAAAAAAAAAGAGGTGGAGGAGGAGTTATGGCCACCCTCCACATGCATCGCGGATTGGTCATTAGAATTAGGTATGAGCACATGCTCCTCTTCAGGCCACGCGTGCACATGACTAATTCATATAAAGTTATTCGGATTCGATGCCCTAGAAAAAAAAAATATTCTGCCTTTATTTTTACTTTTTTCTGGGTTTTATT
Organism: Eucalyptus tenuipes; assembly: GCA_014182365.1. Lineage (NCBI taxonomy): Eukaryota > Viridiplantae > Streptophyta > Magnoliopsida > Myrtales > Myrtaceae > Eucalyptus > Eucalyptus tenuipes. Next base: position 29,494,324 of record CM024538.1, on the reverse strand, counting down.
TCAAATGTTATACCCTAGGAGGGGCCCCTATCTTTCTTTTGCAACATAAATGTAATATATGAGGTGGTGATAACGAGGCTGTCACTTATGGTCTGTTCGATAATAATTTTATTTTTGAAAATAATTTCTATTTAGAAATATTTTTTTTATTATGTTCACTAGATGAATCTTTGAGCATTCGAATGTATTTGCAAATTGTATAAAATTTTCTTTTTCGGAATAGAGAAAAAATAAGAATACGTCGGTACGAACCTCAATATTTTTGTGACGTAGAAATTCTTTTAGTTTTGAATAATTTTATGAGATTTTTCTTTTCTTTTTTCTCCTCTTCTTCCCTGGTCGCCGGCCTCGAGAGAGCCTCACCTAGCCACCGGCGAGGCTCAACCTAGCCCAACCACAATGAGATTCTAGTGACTGGCTAGAGGAGGAAGAAGAAGAAAATGAAAGGAAAAAAAAGAAAAAGGAAAATGACTTGCTTTTAGAATCGTTCGAAGGAATAAATAACTTTTTTTATACTTCTTGATTTTATTTTAAATATATTTTCGGGAATAAATTTATTTAGGAGTAGAAAAATTAGCTGACGTTATCGAATGAGTTTCTATTCTCTTTTTGTTTTGAGGAACAAAAGAATATGAATTGTTAAGAGTTGATCGATTACCAAACAAGCCTTTATAATAAATAATGCCAGAGAAAACTCTCTTGGACTGTCGTGCGATATCCCAGACATTATAAGCAGAATTTGACAAACATATATGTTGAAAATTGTTGTGAATCTAACTTAATTCGAGTGGACCGCAAGATATTTAATATGTAATTAATTGCTTATATCTCTACTGTATAATAAATTTTTGGATTTTTTTTTCAAGAAAAAAAGAGCAGGAGTTCTCATTCTAGAAGCGATTTGAGGGGGATTAAGATACGTACAAGCCACACATGAACTAAATGACAAAGAAAACTGATGGAATCAAGCTTTGTGATGTATAAACAGTATGGAAGAATTAAACGTCATTCTTAACTCTCTTTTTTTTTTTTTTTTTATATAAGTTTGAAAATTGGCAATGCAACTCTTTCGTGGCCCGGTAGTATTTAACTTCTTTCTTTTGTTCCTTTGTTTTTCCCAGCTTCCTTTCTTCCATGAAAGTAGCTAATGCTCTTTTTCACTCACGGCACTCAATATTCCATCAACTAAAAAACACAAAGAAAAAAAGAATTATTAATACTTCTGTTTGTGGATTATTAGTTTGCTTATCCATATATCGGACTGAATTTTCCTAGTTTTTTGTGATTTCTGGAAGAGTAATCTTCACCAAAAAATCACGGCTCTGTGAATTACTAAAAAGGTAAACTTTTTAGGGGGGATTTCAAGAGAGACGTGTTATTTCTTCCATTCTCTCTTGTTTTTGTTTTTCACTCCAAGGTATATAGAATAATCTATAAAAATTAGAGTTCTACATAATTTATAAAGCATTCAGAACTTTGTATCAAGATCGACGTGAAATCTTACATTCAAATGCTTTTATTTCGATATAGATGGCATGTTCACTGAAAAGGACTTGAGAGGATCAAGCAACTCCCACTTGGATAAATCGAGGACCATTGCATTTCAAGATTGGTTTGAGGATCAAGCAACTCCCACATAAATTTGCCTCAAAAATGACTTCAATGCGAAGTCGATGGGCAACCACTTAGAAGCGTCTAGAGAGAGATATTTTTATGTTTATCTAAAGACCAATCAACAACTAAATTCTTTCATTGATGATGGCATGTCACATCAGAGGGTACTGATAACAAACAACCGTGATATTGGGAAATGTTAAAATCAATAGATAAACTTGGTATGACATATTTGAATGTTAAATATACTAATTAAATTCTAAACACGATAATATTTTATCTCATCTTATGATGTACTTATTTTGTAAACCAATCTCGACATACTTAAAATTAATTATTCGCGATAAAAATCAAATAATGTTCATCTTGATCTCACCTAGAACATGGATGGGTTGGGGAAGTCTTACCTCTCACCAAAGGTTCGAGCTTTGCGGTCAAACAAAAGGCAGGAATCCACACAACAAATCAAAAAAGAAAAAAATCTTCCCAAAAAAAAAAAAAAAGACAAAAAAAGAGGAGCAAAAAAGAAATAATATTGGAGAGTCGGCACGAATCAAGGATCCGGCAAAATCCATCCAATACCTGCAACTTCGGCGATGCGGTGCGTGTTGTCGTTCTATATAATGTCCACTGTCACTTTGGATGCTCTTTTCTCTACTTTTTTTTTTTTTTTTTGTTTATTCATTCAATATTTAATTCACAGGAATCAAGGAAGTCTTTTATATATTTTCGTTTTTTTTTTTTTTTTTTTTTTTCTGAAATGTCAATGTGAAATAATTATGATATGATCCTGCCAAGCCAACCACTAGAGAAAATCGACAGTTCCCGACCCCACATTTCACTTTTTCCAGTTTCCTTTTCCATTATTCAAAACAGACCCTTCTTTGGTTTCTTCCGTTGCAAAGCAGGACCAACTTGCAATGAATAGATAGAATACACTTTCCCATGTAGCATGATTTCTATTTTTCTATAATATAAACGACTATTTTTATATAGTGTGTCCTGAAGAATAGACCGTGGCTGTCTTAAATCTTCGATTTGACTAATTAGCCCAGCTCTCAAATTAAGGTTTGATTGGTTTATCATCGGGACCGTTCTCCCATTTTCTCTCTTTCAGTCTCAAGAATTATTCATTACCCAGGACAAATTCATGATTGATTTGTCGTTGGAAATGTCTCCATCTTAGTTTGCGTGTATAAATTAAGGTTGAGGTGAATACATTGCTGGCAAATGATTGAAGATAATGGTCTTTGCTTTTGAATCATGATCCACATGACCTTGTGCTCTTGGCAATTATTGAACCAGTGAAAAATGTTCTATGTGTTTCTTTCTTTCCTTTTTATCAATTATTGTTACGGCCATAATTTAACAAACTGAATGGTTGTTTTCCCTCAAAAGCTAGGTCAATAGCAATTATATATATACACAAACACAAGGAAGATGGTACTTATCAATAATGTGGTATGGACCCCAAATTTTATGTGTTAGGAAAGCAAAAAAGGGAGATGTTGATTGAGATTCCTTCTCGAGGAGGTCCACATGAGGAAATTTTATTTTGCGCGCTAGTTACCCTATTGATACGATCTAAGGTCAATTATATTATCTGCGAGATATGTATGTCATTGCGAATGGTATTTGGATTTTAAATTCTCTTGCTTTTAATTGATTTGTAGGGACATGTGTCGGTCATTACAAAATATAATCATTATCCCAAATGTTTTTAATGTGTTTGGGCGGTTTCGTTGTTACGTTAGAAGAGAAATTTACCCGGCACGATTTGTATAATGCAAGCGAACTGGAAAATTAATTTAAAAGGTGAAAATCCTACATTTTTTTGAGCCTGGAAATTTGTAAATAATTGATTTTTTCAGTCGCACGCATTTTGATGTCCCAAGTATCTAGGGGGGGGGGTCGTACTTCTCCCTCGATTATGTAAAAATTCATAATTTATGAAAACCAAAATATTCTTTATTAAAAATTCCTAAATAAAAAAATAAAAAAATCACATCTTCGCGAGTGCACGGCGTCTTGTCTTTTTTTTTTTTTTTTTTCCTTCCCGTGACTTGCGGTGGTAAAAAGTTTTTTTGAATTTTTAGGGCATTGATTTTCCGAGTACACGTGAAATAGATCCCAAACCCACATTAATTATTTAATTTAATTAAAATGATTTAAAGCTAAATTATGTTCATGGTCTCGGTCAGCAGATGCATCCATCGGTTTCTTCAAAACCACACAAAGACGAGACAATAGGAAGCACTAATCAAGACGCTAATTTAGAAGATCTCTAGTCTCTTGATTATAAAACTTCATAATTTAATTTAAAAGCCTAGAAGCCCTAAAGCCAGGCAAGTCGTGTCAGCTTACGGATATAATAGAATTAAAATAATAATTAAAACCCTTTTTTTAGCAATTAAAAGCGGCATCGAGTTTTCAATTTTGTCTTCTTAGCTGGAGCTCGTGGGCCGACTTCTTTAGTTCCTCGTTGCTCTCGAGGACCTCCTTGTTTTATGGAAAAAAAACAAAAACAAAAACTTTATTTTTATTTAATTTGTGGATTTTTTAAATTATTCTTCATAAGTACGGCAAGATAAAAAGGATAAAAATAGCTCAATCGGTCCAATCCATGGACATTTCGGTAACAACACAACTTATTCTCCCATAGGAATCAATTTACTCCGTCTAAGAAATTGACTATTCTTGTCTAGAGGCTTTTGATTTTTTTAGGACACTTAGAATTTTTTTTTTTATGTCACGACAACTTGGCAATTTTTCTTATAAATAATTATGTGGTGAAAGAAATTTATGTGAGTACTTTAGGTCATGAAGTTTCTCGAAATTCATGCTTGAATTTCGTTATAATCAACTAGTTAGTCATGTTGGCCTGGTTTGCCAATCGAGGGTCGCCTCGTGTGCTTTACCCTATGTGCACTTAACTTTTTCTCGTTGGTCTATGCAATTGGTGCTTTTGAATGATCACACCCATGAATTAAATTAGCTTTTGATGAAACTTTTTCTTTTGCATAGAATCCGAGGTTGGAGGCTTGTGCAATTCTATATTAAAGTCTACATACAATGCTGGAGAATATTGTATATATATTGAAAAAATCTTAGGCCTAATTTGATTAATTATATGAAAAGAAAAATCATCCAATGTCAAAATTCCATGTCAACATGAAAAGTGTCGTGCTGCTTTCCAACTACAAAAGCACAACTCCAATTGTCGGCACCACATTTGCTGCTGCTATTTCGGTCTAGGTCTCCTTGAGCCTTGACATGTTATCAAGTTTTTAGTTTTGAAAGGAGGAATCTTTTCATGACTTGACTCGGAATCGCACTATAAACATGTCCTTAATCACTAAAATAATGAGGGAACAAAGGAAAATCTATTACATGTTATCTCTGCATTAACTAATTATTATCGCATCAAAGACACAAAAGTTTTGGGTACCCAATATAAAATGGGAACAAGTTCGATAGATAGAGGTGAAGTGCTAATATAAAGTGCAGCATGTCAAAAGAAGATATATTTGATTGACCTCGTATTATTCGGAATCATGGTCATATGAGGTCTCCTTTGTGCACACTCGAATGGTGTTTGAGGGTCAGTAATATAAATGTTCTCACGCACAAAAATAACCATAGCATGCACGGGTTATTTACTAATTAAAAGTCAGATAAAGAATGTCTCAGCACATGTTACTATGCACGTAAACTTGACAACCAATAACGATTTGAAATTTTGAAGAACTAACATGTGTGCGAATTAAATGGAGATTCAATTAATCGTACCATTACCATTCCACATTTATGTCGCCTATTTAAATTCTAGCTCATGTCTTTTTCTTATTAAAAAGATAAAGGTAGAGTATTCACAAATACCATATAATTCGATTCGTGGTACTTCCATTCTCGAATGGCTTTGGATACACCCTAAAATTTCAATAATCCAAAAAAACCTTAGTTGGTATAGTATTAATGGTAATATTGACGAAGGAGGAAAAAAAACATAGTTTTAATGTGGATCAATGATCTCGCTTTTATACACATTTCCTTAATTGTTGTTTCCTCCTCTTATGTATTCTCGGAGAAATTTACAAATTCGTCGTTTTTTGAACAAAATCCTCGAATGTTTTAGTATTTTAGCAAATTTAATGACTGGAATTCTATTTTAAATGAATGTTAATAAAGCTACGATGTCTAGAGAATTTATTTACAATCTCTCTCTAAAGTTAATATCTATCAATTTATTGTCGGACGCGGTTCTTTAGCTCAAATTTTATCTCGAAGGGAATTCTTGGGTTGAAGTTGCATGCTCTTTCTAATTATAATTTAGACTTGGCATGTTTATTTTTTGTATCGAAAAAAATTGTATTCGTTACTAAAAATGATACATAAGAAGTACATAAGCTTTTTATTGAAGCATATTAAAGCCTTGACTACTACAAAACGAGGCCAAATTCATAAAACATTGTGGATTAACATAGCACAGCAGGAGCATGCTCTCGTTCCACAAAAATGGATTTATCAAACAAAATAATCATTGGCCAATCACTTGAAACAATCAAAACATGTTGAACAAACACATATCTAACATTTGGAAAAGCAAATATTTGCGTTTTAGTGAAACTCCAAAGTTTTTGCAATTAACATTAAAACTAGAGGCAATTGATTTGTACAAGGACATATGATAGGGATATGGAATCCTTAAAAGCATATTTATTGAACTCTTAGATTGCCTTTGGCAGTCGGGATAAAATTTAAGATATGATAAAAGTGATCATATCTTGCATTTGGTGCTTGCACAAGATAAAATAAAGTTGGGTATAAAAAGGATATAGACCATATAAAATTATTTTATGGGAGAGGTGGGATAAGGTGGATAGGATTTCTAATATCCATATTAGAAATTTTTTCTCAAATAATAAATTTCTTAAATTAATAAATTAAAATTATATTTTGATATAAACAACATTTGAATTTTAATATAAGAAATTCAAAATGATAATTTTTTAAAAATTTAATCTTATATTTATTTACAAATTCGAATTTAATTATATATTATAATATAAATTCAACATATAAGTATGTTTTATTACATATTTTAGGTGTTTTAGTATTTTAGGTATATTAGTATAATTTTCTATTTAATAAAAATTATTAGAGAATCATGGAAGGGGAAGAAAGAAATAAAAAAGAAATTAATTAAAAAAAGAGGAAAAAATAAAAATAAAGTAGACAAGAGTATTACGAGAGATTTTTACCATATTCATTTGTAAAATTTGTGATTCATATAGGCGTTTATACCAAATAATATATATAATATTATATGAATATATCCGACTTTATTATCGCATTCACAAAACAATTGATGGGATATAACAAAATCCTTTGGATTTCATATTCTATCATATTCGGTCAGTCATATCCTGATTAAAAATCTGGATGACTAAACATAGTCTTAGATCTAAATCGGGAGAGGATAACCCCTAAACTTAGAACTAGATCGTGAGATTTCAAACTCTCAGATCTAAAACTAGATCGGGAGAATAGAGCTCTCAAACATTGATCGAGAGAGAAGAAAAAATAAAAATAAAAAGAAAAGAAAATCATGAACAAAATCAACGAGAGAGGGAGGGGGGTCTAAGACTCGGCATGTGTTAATCAGCAAAGAGTACGAACGATGTTCAAACTCGCTCCAAAAATCCTCCATGAAATTTAGGACAAGCACACTAGTGAGTACAAGAGAGAACAAAAAATGACGCTTGTTTAAAAATGAACGGACAATAACAAAAGGCAATGGCACAAAACAATATTATTGTGATAAACATAGATGGCCCTGTACTTTTATGACAATATGCGATCTCCACTTTTTCAATAAATAACGACTTTCACATCTTCAATCTGTCGTCTTAATCAAATTCATAATCTTCGGGGTTATATTCATAAGCTCAATAAATTATGGTGTATTATAACGATGCAAAACGTCGATATAGCGCGAGCCTATAATTCGCTTCCTCGTCGTTGTAAAGGGAAAGGGGGCATGAATAAAGCATAGAGGATAGATAGATTCTTATGCAGATGGGGCAGGGGGGGTCAACACGAAATAAGGACAGCATAATTCCCCTAATTATGCTGGACCCATGAAAATGCCACGTCGAAAATGCTCGTACGACAAGAAGGCGGAGATGGATGAATGAGGTTGGACCGCATCGAGTCAGTTATTATTATAATTATTATCATTCATTTTTCCGTCGCGGGAGGAGCGGCCAGGCAACAATTTGCTAGCAATTTCACACACAGGAACGAGGAAAATTTCAAAATTCGAATTAAAATAAGAAAAAGGGTCTCTCGTTCGATTCGGACACGCCCATAATGGAGAGAGAGAGAGCAGTGGCTGTACCTGTACGGTCGTGCGTGGCAGCCGATGCCATTGCCATTAAAAAACAAGACAATATCTCCAACGCCAGATCCCTCCTCCCTTGCCTCCATCTTCTTAGATCTTTGATTCTTCCTCACGCCTCCCCCTCCACCTTTTTCCTCTACTTTTCTTTCTCTCTCTCTCTCTCTCTTTCGCCACCGTCATCGGGACGATCGTGGCCGTCCGTCGCGCATCATGTTTAATCATCGGTCGAGGAGTTAATTTATTGAATTCCGCGAGTATTAGTTGGAGCAGGGAGGGCAGAGGCCGGAGCGTGCTGTCAGATACATTATCTGGATGCGACCGACCAAATTCCATAATGGGTTGCAGATGACTTAGGCTCCATTTGTCGGAGAATAGCGTTAGGGTTTAATTTAAAAACCCTCGATTCAAATCTCGTGAATTTCGATAGCACTCTGCCGATGGAGAATTTACTCGAGCTAGAATTGCTTGATTTGTAGTTGACCTAGGCCGACAATCATGAGGAGTTTACGTGATCAACGGTTTAAACTGGGGTTGGTCCATATAATGTAAAGACCACGGTACTTATACATCTCCCCGGGAACGAATTTTGTCATTCGCATTTCACCGGATGCGCTCGACCTCTGGCCACGAGCCGCTCGATCACGGCGCGATCTCCCACGAAAGGCGAATCCAACGGTCGAAACAAAATGGGTGGACCGTCCCCCACATGTGCCCGGTGGTGAAATCCCGATTCTGACCCTCCTTGCTTTCTCTTTCCCAAGCATCTCTCTCTCTCTCTCTCTCTCTCTCTTTCTCTCTCTTTCCGACATGAACCCTGCACTAGAACAATTTCAAACTTTTATTAAAATTAAAGAAACATATATTTAATAATTTTTTTCTTTTCGTTTATTTTTTTCTTCGAACCCCATTTTGACCGCAACCCCGCCCCCCCGAGCACTTTGGTTTTCTCCTCTATATAACCCTCTCGAGCCCCCACTCTCTCTCCTCATCCTCAACCCTCGTGCCCTTGTCATCCCTTCTTCCTTCTCTCTCTCTCTCTCTCTCTCTCTAGCTCAGAAAAACCTAGAAGCACACCAATGGCGGATGGGCCGTTGAAGCGCCAAAGAGAAGAAACGGAAGAAACCCATGTCAACGGACAAGGGGAAGACCAATCGAAGCGCCTCAAGGCGTCGCCGCAACCCCAAGTCCTCTCCTTCCTCGACGACCAATTAGACGACGGCCAGATCTCCAGCCAGGAACTCTCCTCCCTCATCTCCGCCCTCCAGGACGAGCTCGCCTCCGACTCCGAGCCCGGCTTCCCCCCCTCCTCCGAGCCGGAGCTCCTCGCGTCGCCTTCCTCCTCCTCCTCCTCCTCCTCGCCGGAGGAAGAGAGCGACGGCGACGAGGACAAGGAGAAGGTGTTGAGACACCTGCTCGTGGCCTCCGACGACGAGCTCGGCCTGCCCAGCAGGGAGGACGGCGAAGGGCCGGAAGCGGGGGCGTTCGGCGTCGAGCTCTTGTCTTGCGACGGCCTGTGGGAGCTGGAAGACGAGGCCGCGAATTACTACACCTTGTTGCAGTCCGAGCTCTTCATGTAGGAGGGCGAATTTGCAAAGTTAGACTGCTCCGTGGGGGGTGGAAGTGAAAAAAGAAAAAGAAAAATTAGTGGGGAGGGGGTTGCTGCAAAGTGAAGGCAAAAAGAAATTTGTTTTTCTTTCGTTTTGTGCGCTCTGCAGTGGATTAAAGCTTAGTGGTAGGAGAAGCTGTTGGGAAACTCTTTAGACTTTAGAAGACATGAACTGTGAATGGACAAAAAAGATCATTGAAATTTGTTTTAAGTGCAAAACAGCGATTAGCAGAATCACTTTCGTTGTTCAATTTCTTACAATTTAGCCCCCGTGACAAGTGGGAAATCTTTTTTATAATTTTTTATGGTTAAATTTCTCGAAACAGACAGCTCCCAAATTTGACTCTATTCAATGTCTATGTTGGACAATAGACATTTCCATGGGAAATGATTTAAATTTGCGGGAAGTGCGGTGTGCGAAAGCATTCCTTATATCTTCTCGTCTGTCGGATATTTTGCCTTCGCTGTCGGAAAGCATGGAAGTGGAGATTGTATTTGTGCCCACGCTGGCCCAGAAAAAACTTGTACCCAAACCAAACAGTTCCGATCTACTTCACCTTGTTCTCTATTGCTAATCAAATAAATATTATAATAAGAATTTTCTAAATATAATACACCAATACGTTTACAGATGAGTTCCATGTCGAGTTTCTAAGATGGTGAGACAATCCTACTGGATGGTGGACGAGTCTACGGTCGCGTGGATGTGGTGCCTCCATAGATTTTACTGTCGGCTGGACAAGCAAAGAAATCACAGTCCGGATTTGTCGACTAGTGGAGATCTCTTGCGTTTCAATTGTTCGGGATTATATATGGTTCTAGTGCAATTTTCTATTATTAGTCAAAATGGGCTCTCGATTTCGCCCATCTACCGACCGTAGACCGCTCGGGAGAACCAACCCATGAAAACTCTCGAGTCAGAACTCATTCCTGACCCATTTATACAAGTTCCTCGCAAGAACAAATAAAAATAGTGCGAAGATTTTGTCTAGAGTTTCTTGAGTGAGTTCTCCTTAAGAGATTATAAGACGATGCTTGTAAATTAATTTTGGCTCTAGTATAACTTATGAAACCCTCGAGCAATTGTAATTATAATTCTCTAGATTTATAGTGGGGTTTTTTTGCTACTGATTTTTCTTGTGATGATAGATATCATCACCTGAATCATATCACATAAATCCTTAATGTCCTTTTCATCTTTGTTGATTTCTCTGGTTTTCCTCTTATTGCAATTGATGTTAAGTTGTAAAATCCCGTAACTCTAGCGTCATTTCGCGGCACATTAGATAAAAGATAAACTTGAGCTCAATTAATTTTGAAGTGACATTATCAAGAATCAGTTCAATTCTTCTTTTTTGGCTCAAGTTCAATTCAATCCAATATGAATCAGTTCGGACTTTTGACTTTTAGAAACACAAATTATGAAGGAGATTCTGATTCGAGTTCGAATAACATTAAGATAAACACATCTAGGTCATAATGTTAATATCCTAAATAACACAGTGGAATCTAATAGAATATCGAATATCGTTTCATCATTTGAATTTTCGTATGGACAAGATTCTATCGTATGTTGTATAGCGAAAGAGATTTCGGCAATCAAAACTAACCAATCGAAGTCAGACGAAAACCAGATCTCATTTCGGATACAATTTACCCGCAACTTAATTTAAATTTTGCGGCGGACGCAATTCCTAACTTTTTTTTTTTTTTTTTAACCTTTCTTAAAGTCGGAGACTTCCGCTGGGCAATTAAATAAACAGAAACCGACCCCCTTTGACAAAAATAAAAGCGGAACAGTAAGCTGCTTCGAGAGCGAAGAATAATGGTGGTCATGTACGGGCGCGCTTCCTTTTGGCGCCGGGGGGTGGGGGGTCCACAGGTGGGACCCAGATGCCGTGCCCCTGGTCGAATCAGAACGTGACGGACACGCCGAGGACGGGGCCACGTGGGGGACCCACGTGATAATGAGCTCCTCATCACCCCATCCTATGAGCTGTCGGCCATGTGTTTTGACGGTACGTCCCCGGATTCGCATCCAGCTGTGAATTCCCCAAAATGCACCCGGCGTTTCCCACAAGCTTCTCCAGAGAAAAAGCGGACATATAAACCGTGCTTAAACTTTTGACTTAATATTATATGCAATCCTTAAAGTGATCATTGAATTTTATCTTAACATGAAATATCATTCTTGAAATTTTAATAAAATTCAATATCAATATAATTCACGGACTATATTCAATAAAAAAAAATGATTGCGCGACAGTTTTTTATGTAATGCGAAAATGACAGTTTATTATGAATCATAAAAAATCAAATTACAAATAATTATAAATTATTGTAAAATTCACTTTTTCAAGATTTTATGACTTATAATAATTGTTATTTTCACAATATCTTAAGAATTGTCCTTTCATTAATTTGAGTTGATGGAATTTTCTGACTTGACTTTTAATTGATATATTTAAACGGAACGCTACATGTGAATTATCATGTGAGATGTTGAACATACGGATAACGGTGTGTCTCGGGAATTTCAAAAAAACCTCAATTCGATAGAAGTCACTTCCATATTTATAGGCGGTAGATTAGGGACCTAATGACCTTATTTCGCGTGAATTTTAGTGGATCTTTCATCGAGAGAGCATTGATTTTACTGACTTTTTTGAAGATCGAGTTGATCATTAATTGTCACCGGACTCAATATCATCCTATTGGTGTTAAGAGTTCTAGAACTTGATGATTGTGGTTCTAACATGACCTTGTACCTTTTTCCTTTTATAATTTAATTTGGTAACATTGCGAAATTAAAAATTATTTTACGGATGGTTGTAGTTTCTAGTATGGTCATTAAAGTTTCCAGATTTTTTATGAGGAATTTAAAGATTGATTAACCCTATAAACAAAACAGGGTAAGTTTCTAGGATGGAGAGTTGTAGTTTCTGGGAGGGTCCTTAAAATAACAAATTTAAGGAATTCAACGATTGACTAACCAGAATTGATGGTTGTAGTTTCTAAGAAGGTCATTAAATTTCTAGGGAAAAATAAAAAAGTGACGTGCGCTATAAACATTAGTCAAGTCAATACTTTTATAATTTTTTTGAGGATTTTTCTTTTCATTCTTCTGACACGGTAAAAGTCGTCGGCTATCGACATGGGCGGTCGGGAGCAGCCATCTAAGAAGTGTGATGCTGAATGAGAATGTCAAACAAGAAAAAGAAAGCCGGCACCTGCTATAGAATAAATTCTATAGGAAAGCTTGGCCACAAATGTTGGATAAGCAATAGCCTTTTCCTACGTGCAATGTGGGACGGATAAATAAGCAAATATGGCATCTCCATCTCTTTCTTTTTTTCGATGATGATAAGGCAATTTTTTTTACGACATTGAAGATGCCGCAATGCAACGAATTGGTCCTTTCGATAAAGCTCCTCCTTTTTATTATTATTATTATTATTTTTTGTGTGTAATCGACCTGGATAGGCATGGCCAAAAGAGAGAATTTCTCTTGAAATCAATTAAAGGAGGGGAAGGCACTGTTTTTGAGAACCCTCTTTGCTCGTGATTTCCCCTAAAAAGAAGTTATTGACTTTTGGGTAATATCAGATACATTCAACTCGGCTCGTGAAACTAGTTCGACTAGGCAATACGACAAATTGAAACCTTAATCAAAATAGTCTTTTCATGCTTAGGTTTCCATCTCATCATGCGCAAGAAATAGTCATTTTCCATTATCGTTTTCGTAACCTTCTCAGTCGAAAATATTAAGTGATTCTCTCTTTTGGAAAAAATGAGAAATCGACAGTCAAGAACCGACTTTTCTTTTATCGTATCTGTGCCGTGCAAGACATTTCTTTTGCTTGGTAAGGAAAGACAACATGAACTGCCGCCGATGTTTGGTGTAGGCATGAGAAAAGATGCCTTGGCAAGGACAAAAGCTTGGCAAGCTTCTTTTTTTTCGGTCGGAAAGCTCGGCAAATTAAAGACGTAGAAAAGGGCAAAAAGGATGCGAGGTTGAGTTCACTTCAAAATAGTATACCTCCGCCGTGGCCGGGGCCGTGGCCATGGCCAGGGCCATATGCTTTTTCTTCGAAGCCGGCTCGATTGACCTGGGTTCGGACGCGTCCCTATCGAATTCAATGGCTCCACTTCGTATTATTTATTAAAAGCTTTGTTTTTTTTTTTTGAAAAGAAAGAAATTGACCGAAATTAATGGGGATTGAAAGCGAGCGGGCGGGCGTGCCTCATCCGCAATTGCTTTCTTTTGATTTTTTCAAATTTCTTGGCTTTTGAATTGAATAATTTCGCATCTAGAAAAACCAAGTTGCATCTTGAATTGAATAGTCTATTTGGTTTTTCTAGGTGCAACTTGGTCATCGATTGCGGAACCCCACCAATCAATAAGACTTTGTTTGATTTGTAAATTGGGTGCGCAATTCACTGGGGAACAGGTGGGCAACATCGAGATTGCTTATCAAACCCAAGCTAGCTTGCTTGTCCTTGTGTTGCGCGGACTTTTCTTCATAATTTTTAATTAAAAAATGAATTTCACATATATAGTTAATTAGAATGCCGCGCTTTTCACTGTGGCAAAAAAAGTTATAACCTGTTTATAGAGTAATTTTTTTTCTTCTATTAATCTTGCGATTCTTGAATTATTGTTTTCTTGAGTTATTTTCCTTATTTGGAGAGGTATGGATGAGTCATAAAATATTCAATTGCATATTAATATGGAATTTTTTCGATGACTATGAGAATAAGTGATTTCTTATCAATCGAGTGGATAACGTCGAAGGATATTGCAATTTAAGTTCATCATTATAGTTGGGAAGTCCAATTGAATAACCTAAACTTAAAGGTGAAGTAAAACTAAATGAATATAAAGAGCACATTAAACCTGTTGCCAGACAATGTGAGAAAATATTTTCAACATCCCCCACAAGTTGGATCAAAAGCGGCATATGAAATTTTGATCGCGGCATGTGAAATTTGACTGGTGGGGTGGATGCACATATGTGAAAGGAATACTGTCATGACTTGATCTGTCAGTTTAAATATCTAGAACAGTAGATAGCGATTTCACAGAATCGCACACATATGGTAATTTATTTTACACCAATATAATTTTGCTTAGTTAAAGAAATAAAGATTAAGCTAAAAAATTTGCTTGTTGCATTGCCAGCGAACCTTTATGATTCTAGTGTGAACATATGGTAGAAAAGGACTAGAGCCAAAGAAGAGACAAAGGAGGAGGACGTTTAAAATCAAAGGAGTCGACGAGTCCAATCATTGAGAGAGAATACATTTAAGACGGAAAGTATTGTTGAGACCAACTATTAAAACAAAAGAAGGTAACAGATATGGGCTTCAATCATATCTAGATAGAAGACGAATCAATCTTGACGAATGGTGCGTAGTAATTCTCGAACGGGGCCATGTTTCCAAAGCTCCCACCAATCATGTCTCTGATCGGTAGAACCACATAAAAGACGAACAAGGCTCTGTTCATGTCAATAATTTGCTTCGAAATCTTAGGTACCGGAAAAAAAAAAAAATTCATTACACCAATATCATGACCCGAAAGTAAGTCCGTTTCGTGCACCAAGTAGGAACAGAAAAGAAATAGATGAGTGTTTGAATTTCGCCGTCCAAGAAAGAGTTCACATTCACGTCTCTCTTTACTCAACACCCTCTCTCTCTCTCTCTCTCTCTCTCTCTCTCTCTCTTAGGGCAACACCCCACGCCCTTCTTGTATTCCAGTCTTTCGCTTAACATGTTGTCGTAGCCTGTGCATGAAAAGAAGCAAACGTTATTCTAGGGTTTACGTCCCTCAGCCGGTGAGCATCGTCATCGAGCAAGATCACCGGCCGTTCCAGGTAATCGTTCAAGCAAGTAGGGCTTTGATCAATAAATCTGGCCCAAGAATCAACCCACAATAATATCCGAGCATGACATCTCGAACGTTTGATTATTCTCCAAACACACCATACGATCAAAGGGAGATCGACAGTGACATGCAATGATTGGCGGAAATTTGTGGTGAATTCAATTCAATACACGTCAACTAGTTTTGTATATATTATGCCAATAATACAGAAGAGATGACTCAAAGAAACCGCGATTGGCTCGATGTCCGCATCATATCCGAAGCTCTCGTGACGGACGGACCCAAGTTAGTACGTGTACGATGGTTATTGACTTCGTCCATATGCCATCGACTTCGTTAAACACAGCCTGTCTATATGGGAAGACGATGACGAAGTTGCCGTATATCTTCGTTTGGGAGCTAAAGTAAAATAAGCAGAAAGGAAGGGAATAGAAGTTGCTACAAGTATCACGCAAATACCAGCGATTGGCAACTGCTGGAAAAAATAAATTTTGAAAATTCACTCTAAGTTTCTCAAGCAAGGTTTTGCTTGTTCTACTCTCCTTTCCGTGAATAACCCTTCGCAAAATCTAACATACACAACATCTATATCTACGCTTAATAATAAGAAAAGTAATTAACCTCACGAGTGTCTTAATGATTTGAGTAGCGAATTCGTGCGTATAGTTTAGGTGCACAATATTGATTCCAAGTCTCCAACACTGTAAAACATTGGAGAATTTCACCATCTGTTTACTCATCTGAGGTTTGACTCGTCTTTTACCCGGTTCACGATATCAGTCAGGCATTTCACGAGCTCGACATTTCACCTACCTAAAGTCGGCTTTCTCGTGAAAGAAGAATTTGCAATTATCCATCCCGTGGTGCAATTTAGGGGAACAACCGCGAAGATAAAGTGCTTCCAAGATGCTTTTTTGCATACTCATTCGAATCAGTTTGTGAAGCTGAGATTTGACTTTTCCTTCCGCGTCTGAATCATCCCGACGTCAATAGTCAATTGTTACGTTTCATTCATCCCAAGATTAAATTTTTTCGTCCCTCTTTTTGGACTTCATCGAAGGCCATTTGTTTGGGGCCCATTTGTCATAGACGAAGCCCGTGGACCAACACAATTTTTAGACATTACACGAAAAGGATAGAGGCCCAATGTCAATACTTTAGTCGCTCGTTTCCTTTTGTTCATAATTCGTGCCATATACCTAGCTTCATTTTGTTTGGTTTTGATTTAGGTCCCTAGTGATATTTATGAGTTGCACAAAACGTGTTTTATATCTATGCTATGAGGTCGTTTGGCATCGCAATCTCGTAGTAGTTTCACCGTGCGGACGGGTGTTTTCGTAAGGTATTTGCACGGCAACTTCTAGGGAGCTGCCCCTGGTTAAGCATGAGTTGCGGTTTTGAAGCATGGGGGGTGCACGAGTTACAACACATTGTAGCTATTGGGTGGCAATTATCCGCACGACATGATATCACGACTCAAACATGATGATAGATTAATGGGGTTGGATTTAAGTCAATCGCATTCTTGTCATGATTGGGTCATCTTGTATGATAAGATTAATAAATCAACAGTATTCGGGTTCCAACTTGTGCAACTTGAAATCGATCCATTTGACTTATTTGGTTAAATAGGTCATTTGCCTCATTAACAACCTGATTTATATTGACTTATTTAATTTAAATTGTCTATATAATAGTACTGTATTATGAGTGAAGATGACAGTACTAAAACTATAAGCTTCCAATCATCGTTACTACAACGTAGTAGAAGTATCTATTCAGTAGTCGTTGCTATAATATGACAAAGTAATAAATTGATCCGAGAATGATTCAAATTATAAACTTTCTCCGTAAGCTTTAAGCATCAAGTTGCCAACTAAAAGAAGAATTGCAGTGTCAAACAAGCTCGAAAGATTCATTACCCCATCCAGAAGATTACGGAAACTCGTATTCACAAGCACATCATTAAGAAAGTAAGCATCAAACTCCTCCAGTACATAGGCAACTCTTTACAATCCCGGCATCATGTCCGGCACTCAGCCGTGAGGAGTTACCGCAACACCAATTAAGGAAAAAGATGGACCGGGGGGGGGGGGGAGGGGGGATTGTAATTGCCTACTGTGTCGATATCCGGGTTCCTCACAGCTTCGGCTGGCAAAAAGCCACGTTCTTCTTCAATATCTGTAGTCATCGTCATATATTATGTAGTTGTTCTTTCTTTTAGTTCGAGCTTCTCGATCAGCCTGCAAATCATACATGATTAAATGTATCAAGGCAAATGCTTTCGGAGCACGAACCACCGTGAGGACAAAGTTGAACCTGGGTATTACTTCGAATTCGAATGTAGGGAAAGTGAACCGTGGAGAATCGACAAACTGCTTGGTTGGACTACTTTGGAAATGCAAATTACCACGTCATAAACATTCGTGATAGACAAGTAGAGACAAGTAAAGCATACTTAGATAAATTCCCTATACAAAGTGTCATCCACCCCTATGAGATCCCATTTTGAAGTGTATCTTTTCGGTTCCGAATGATTAAAAGAGTAAATCCTAAATGCTAATGCAAGTGCTCATCCTTATATTCCAGAAAGAAGCCTAGCATGTATAAGAGATATTATATTCAAATCAAATCCCCGATGACGTTTTTTAGTAGAAACATGAACCCCAAGTTCTTTAGTTCCCCAATGGGAACGGATTGTTTGTCGCTGACAATCGAATCAATTGTAAATTGTAGAGACAGGACCATGAGGCCTTAGCAATTCACACGACGTTCGCTTGACATATCAGACGAGCGGATCAGGTCTTGTGAGTCCCAAAACTAAAATTGCATCATGTAAGAGCCTGCGTACCTTGGAAATGAGCCTTTCGAATGCTTCGGTCCCGTGTTCTTCCATGTACCTCTCAGCAGCCGTGAGCACATCGTCTTGCTTATGAAAAAGGCCCTTCCGCGGAATATACCACATTGTAGTAGAATGAGGATTCATATAAAAGCGTCTGATGTAGTGCTTATACACATAAGCCGCGCCGTTGAAGTGTGGCAAGACCAACCAGCAGACAAATATCAGCTTTGCATAAGGCCATATAGGGAACCTGAAATGGAGAAGAAAACTACACCAATCAGAAAGATGCAAGCGAGCAGATGCATGTTTAGCAAGGGACAAGATGAAAATTTGTTTGGCGACGCAACTATATATTCGATTCTTTTTTCCTAATAAGCAGATTATCACGTATCGTTCTCATATCATCATCATTAATCAGAGCATGGATGAATAATGAACAAGTCTGAGTTGAATCTGGCAGCAGCACCATTCTAGTTTGAAAGGATATTGCTTCCATACATAAATGAATATGCTGCAAGCTCGATTGCATTATTCTAGAAGTTATTTCTGCTTTGTTTGCTATATAGCAGCCACTCCTTCCTTCCATTGCAAGTTCATCAGACTCCTTCCAAAAAGCCCAAGTCAAAAGTGTGCTAGATCAATTAAAGCCCAAACACTGGGCCGAGCGGGGGCGCACTCGCAAGAGGTCCGGTGTTCAGGTCCCGGAAATCGCAAAAGCAAGAGAGCGACAGTGTAGAGCATAGAATAGGACAGACCAAAAAAATTAAATATGATTAAAATTAAAGCCCAAATCTTTGGAGAAATCACTGAGCCAAAACGGGGATGACCTTTTGGACTTCTTCAGTTTACTCCCTTTTTCCCCCCATAAAGAGAGTTTGAATGGAGATTACTGCATTTAATTTTTCATGAAAAATGTACGGATGCACTCGTGTACATAGAAATTATACTGCGCCTAAAAAAAAAATCGCCCCTCTATTTTAACATTATATGACGACAACCAAAGTTTTAACTAAGCCACCGACATGTGTTTATCTTCGTGAAAAGGTTAAAAGAAAGAACAAGATCGGATTACCATTCGAGGAGCTTGGCAAAAGTAAGCTCGAAGAGGGTAATCAAGGAATAGAGAACCCAGTAAGTGAGCCACTGCTGATCATCGGAGCGAGACCTGGTCTCTATCGCGTTTATCGAAGCATACCTGAGTAAAAAACCCATAAACAAAGAAAAGAACAGAGAGCCAGAGACAGATGAAACCAGACTCCATAAATCCGAAAAGAAATCAAAAGACCCTCGAACCGAAAGTAATGCAGCTCAAACCCAAACTTACAGAGGGTAAACGAGAGTGACGACAGGCCTGCGAATCAAGCACAAAGAGAACCCAACTTTTACTTCCTCGAAAGCAAAGCACACGGCACAACCAACAAGGTCGAAACGTAAGGAAACAGCAAGACACGTACAGCGCGAGGACGTCGAAGTTCCTGGCCACGACCTGGAGGAAATTCTCAGAACCCATCTCCGCTACCGCCGCGAGCTCCGGGGGGCGCTTCTTCGGGGGGTTCCTCCTTCCTCCTTTCTCCACGCGGAGAGCCAAAAAAGGGGTCGAGTTTTCGAGTGAACAGTGAAAGCTGGAAAAGGCGAAAAAAGCGACTTCGAAAAGCGAGAAAGGCAGGGAGGAGAAGAAAAAACAGAGGAGCACTTGGAAAGAGAGGCGGGAGTGTTGCAGAGCGAACGAGGCTGATTTTCCGGGGAATCTTTGGACACGAAGCGAGAAGGGGCACCGAATTTTTGAAATTTAATCCGCTGCTCGACGGCCTACCGCGTACCCGCACGGCCTCGCCAATCGCTGCGCGCCACGTCAGCACGCGGCCCTCCGTCCCGACCCGCTTGGCCTCGTCGGTATCGGTCAGTTTGACTGCACACCTCCACACGTTTGGAAAGTATACATTTACTCTGAAATTATATGGTAATAATTCGAAGTACGGGTGATTGGTTTTCGAGATTTAGTTATTTTTCCTTTTCGGGTGTTTGGTGTCTTGAGAGCTCTAGAGATCTTTTACTGGTAATTACTCATTTTAGTTTTCTTCTGATTAAGGTAAGCTATAATTCATAAGATTTCATCAATTCTCTTGATTTACATGTTTCCTAGTTTAGGCAAACAGCATCTGTCTTGGCTGGTGCACACTAGAATGTCTTTTTGTCTGTGGTAACACAATAGTCCGTTTTTTGCCATATTGACGTTTTTAACTCAAACCAATTGAGAGTAGGAATATTTAGTTTTGGACGTGGAGTTGTAGGATAGACATAAAAGGTTCATCTTAAAAATAGAGTTTTTTTTTTTTTTGTTTATTTGTTTCATGCACTGAAGGGTTTGATGTATGTTAAGGTTGATTTTTGTTGATCTAAATAGACTTTTATTTATTTGTTTATTTATTTATTTCACGCATTGATGTGCTCAATGCATATTTCAGTTAATTTCCATCGATCTAAACTTATGATTTTTTTTTTTGTTGCTTCATGACATGAGTACTGAAACTTTCATATGCTATAATAAGAAAGATTGGGTAAACTTAGACAAGAATTTTTGGCAACGTGAAAAGTTCTTATTACAAGTAGAGGTGAGCATAACCTGGAACCGAATAACCAAACCTGTGGGAACCTGTCTCATTCTAGTGTCTAAGGTATGTAGGATATGTTATGGGTTCAAAAAATTATGGAATCTTGTACCTGGAACTTGAACCTCAAACTTAAAATAAGATTTTGTCTTTTTCTTGGTCTACGTCTTTGCGTGATCTTACGATATTCCATGACGTCAAATGATGATTGTATAATTTGGAATTACTAGTCTGAAGTTCCATTTGATGACTGTATTCTTTGTGTGTCTAAATATAAGTTATAGTAAGTGGAATGAAGCAGCTAGTGATGATCATTAAACATTATGATTCATTGCAATTGTTTAATTAATAATATACGTGGAACCTAGGTAAAATCTAAAACTAATCATGGAACAGTGATAGGATTAATTGTAGGTTCCAAAAAATAAGGAACATGTTCCAAAGACTAGATTCCAAATTTAGGTGAAACTTATACGCAACGTGGAACTGCTCCCCTAATTACAAGTCTCACGATGCATTCTCCTTTCGTGCTTGCTCAAAAGACAACATATGCTAAGCAAAAGGTCAAGAAGCCATTCACTGTCGTTTGAGGTGGAATGTTGAAAATAGTTTATTCCCTTCTCATTTCCTTAACTAAAATCAGATTTATACTTGCTTCGATGCATGTAGCAAAGTATGAATCGCGATGGATTGCATGGATCATGGCTTCAAGTCTTGGTGAAGACAACTTCTTTTGAGGTCACTTTTAAGTTCTCTCCCCTCTAAGAGATTATCCAATTGTGATGGCCTCAGGGAATCGATGCAATGAAATAAGGTTCAATTTATTTTATTGAAAATGAATGATTTGGAAAATATTTTCTTAAAAATGACCACTTGTATCAGTTGAAATAATTAGTCAATAAGAAATTTTTTTATTATAGAAAAAAATCCATATTTTCATATTTTTATGGATAATATATATTTTTCGTTTGTTCATTTTTGTCTGCAATACAAATGGTCATTATTAAAAAATGTTTATCAAATCATTTATTTTTTGCAAAAAAACCACTCTTAGGGTGCGTTTGTTTTGGGGAAAATTTCACGATAAAGGAAAATGCTTTATAGGAAATCCTTTTTCAGGATAATGATTAATTTTTCTTTATTTGGTGATATATGACCGAAAATGTTTTCTAGTGTTTATATCTTATTTGGAAAATGATTTTAATCTTATGGCTTTTTCTCAAGCCATAAAAAATTCGAATTTTAAAATATTTTTTAATTTTCTTTTATTTTTTCCTTTTAAGTTCTTCCTTCGCCAAAGCCTCAACGACCGGCCACAAGTGCAGGCAGGCGACCCTAAGCCTTGCCAAGATTTGGCAAGGTTGAGCCTCGCTGTGTCCATGGCTAGATGATGTGGAGGCATGGTGACTGGCAGAGGAAGAAGGAACAAATAAGAGAAAAAAAAAGAAAAAAAATATTTAAAAATTGAGAGGAGCAATTTTCGGAAAGTGTTTTCACATTTTTTAGATTTATGAGTCTACTTTTCTAATATTATGCATGGATATTTTTATTAATCGGAAAGTGTTTTTGATTGATTAGTTATTTTTGATAAATTAAATGGATGAAAGTTGGGAAAATTAATTTTTACAGAATACTTTCATTGAAAAGAAAAAAAAAACGCGCCCTAAATACTTAATCAGTTCGACGCCCTTGTAGTTAGTCCTGACGGAATCAAATCAATTATTGTACGTGCTTTAATTAGCCAGCCAGGCTGACACTCATTCTGTCGTCCTTTCATGGTGCTATAAATGTAAATAAGCTACCGAAGTACTACGTCAATTCAATACGAAAAAGGTTAAGCATCTCTCGCTTTCTACATGTGTTTTTCAGCAAAGCCAGCTCACATATTTCAGATCATGAACTTTTGGGACGAAAAGCAAATCCGAAGGGGGTCAATCGTCCGATTAAAAGGTAGTGAGAAGGGAAAACCTTCTTCGTTATAAAATAAGTAGGACATATAATCACTGTGGGTCAAAAACAATATATAGGTTTTAGTCATGGAAGACTGCTCTCAAGATTGCTAAATTCTGCTGCAACAAATGTGAGAATTCAGTACCACCCTCTTTGCTTCACCATCATCAGTCTAGCTCAGTCGTGCTTTGCTGATGCTTTGTTGATGCTTTGTTGATTTTCTAAAGGTGATCCTGCCTCTTTAAACGAGGTTCTTCCGATTTACAGTTTTTCAGAGTTATTTCTGGTCTTCAAGTGAATCCACTTGAAACAGAAATCTTCATTGCTGGCTCTTCTGTTGATCAAGTGGCTGAGTTGGCGAATAGTAGTGGTTTCGCAAGGGGCCAATTGCCTGTTTGATATCCTTGTAGTACCACTTATTTCAGGTAGACTAACAGACAAAGAGCGTGAACCACTTATCCAAAGGATTACTTCAAAGTTTAATGGCTGGACTGTGAATAAGCTTCCTTATTATCAGAGATTAAAGTCGATTAAATCTGTCACCTAAGGCCTTTTCAGTTACTGGTCCCATATCTGTCTTCTCCCTGAGAAAGTGATTTTATAGCAGTAGAGCAAAAATACCTGTCATTTCTCTGGAAAGGTTTCTTGAACGCCCCGGGTCGAGCTTCAATGGGACAAAATATTTCTTCCTGAACTGGAAGGAGGACTTGGTCTTCGAAGATTGCATCTTTGGAATGTTGCTTGTACTCTCAAATGCCTCTGGAGACGATTAATCTATGTCTGGTTCCCTTGCATTGCTTGTTTGCCCAGTCATTCATAAGCAAAGGTAGTATTTGGGCTGTTCAAGCATCTTGTACATCTACCTTTGCTCAGAGAAAGTTATTGAAGGTCAGGAGCATCCACAAACCATTTATCAAGCATGTAGTTGGTGATGTTAAGGCTACCTACTTGTCGTTCGGTAATTGGCATCCACATGGCATTCTTCTTGAAGCTTATCCTGAGAGGGTTGTTTACGAGTCAGCTCTCTCTCTCTCTCTCTCTCTAAATGCAAAACTGGCTGCTGTTTTATCTGAATCTGTTTAGACTTGGCCCTTTGTTAGATCAGAAGAACTTGTTGCTGTACAAGTTGCTCGCCTTATCGCCAAATACTTCTTCGCTGACAAAGTAGTCCCTACTGCCTCCTCTAATGGTCTCATTAATTATCTACTGCTTGGAGCATTCTTCTTGAGACGTTTCTTAATCCATCGTTTGGTTGCTGGTGTAGCCAATTTTTACCGGGCTGTAAATAGCGTTGTTTACGGTTTGCTCCGTGGCATCAAGGTTGCTGGGCTTGTAGCGGGGTTTGCCCCCATGTTTTTCAATGCTTGACTTACCCTAGAAAGAAAAGAGTATTGATGGTTGGCGGTGAATATGACGAGATAAGAACGTAATTTTCAGGGTCCACGAGGGTTACTCGTGGCGATCTACCAGTACTGTTACACGATAGCAGCTTAATATTCTTCTAAAAAAAAATTCAACTCTTCTTTTTCCTCCTTTGCATGTTCTGATCATAAGGACAGATTATAACAGTGATAAAGTTCCCATCATGGGACCCGGATCCCCCCCATTCCATTTGACATATCTTCAAAAATGGATGATTGAAGAGTTTCACTGTTCTGCACATATTCTCAGCTCTAAGTTTTTGAATTCAAAAGAGGAGACTTCGACACGGTTGCTTGTCCTTTTTCCTCCTCCAAGAAATGAACTCAGCTCATGGCCATCCTCTAGTGCTTTCCCTTTTGATGCATAAGAGCTAGTACTCATCAGGCAAATGAGCTATTCTGATTCAAAAGGACTTAAGGGTTTGTTTCCATTTTCTGCTAGAATAATAAACTTCCAGGACCGATTTATAATCTATGTACTCTTATTGAATATCGGGCATATGATCTCACTTGTTTAAACGCTCACTTGCAGCTAATTATCACATAATTTTGAAAGTCGATTACGTGAAATGGTCTCAATTGATATTCCTAAAGTTGCTCATTTCGCTATGTATACCCACTTCCTCTCTCATAAACGAACGTATTGTGCCAAAATTTTCTGATTCTCTTTATGTCTATGTTCTCAGCTGAAGCATGAGCGAATCTTAATTTACTAAACTGATTATTGTCTCCCCCTTCGCATGTGAAATGGGAAAAGTGCATTAAAGTCTCAAGTAGAACTATTCGGCAGAGTATAATAACTTTTTCATCAATCATTGGCCTCATTTTCTGAAAAACCCTTAATTTTATATCCAATCCCAATTTTGTCCCTAACTTTTCTTTTCTCTAAATTTTTTTTTGAAACTGTTACTCTAGACCCAAATCTGTTCATGCATCCAAATATTGTCACTGATTTGTAATTTTTTTTTATTAATATTAGGGTAGCTAAAGGTTCTTTATTAAAACTCACGTTCTCATCAACACCCTCACCTTTACATAAAACAATTGTTGCTTCATGATGTTGATGATCTTGAGAAATCAAGTAGCAATTTTTGGATGCACATGCAGACTTGAGACCTGAGTGAAAGTTAAGGATATTTTTTGACAAAAAAAGGTCCGAAGCAAATTTCTCTCTAATGATTTGAGTTCCAAAACTTTTTAAAGTAGCTTAATCAAGTATTTTCAGACTATTTATCTCGTTTGGGAGAATTGTCGGCCGAACATGGTATATTTTGGTCCTCGAGTTGTCCTAATCGAAGATATTTCAGTGCAAATCATTTCATGCACAAATCCTAATTACTAATTGGAGATAAATCTCTAACGGCGGGCAGGAGTGCAACAAGATCACCTCAATCGAGTAATCCGATTGTTTGTCATTGAAAGCAAATAATACGCTCAAGACTCCGCTTGATCTTCCGATCTTGGACTTTGCAACGAAGACTTGAGCAGTGAAGGATGGAAACAGCATTATCTTATCTTCCAAATTCACATAATTTGTTCTGTGCACTCTATCAAATTTTAGCCTCTAAGATATCATTTCGTGCATTTTGAGATCAGATTGCCAACGCTATCCATTTTAAATATGAAAAAAATCTAACGCTACACATGAAAAGTTGTAGGACCAATATGTGTACTCTGTGTTACGATAATTTTAGGACATTCCCACGTACTTCTTCTTGATTTGATCTATAGAAATCAATCGCAACATGTGAATCATCGATACACTCTATCCACCCTCCTGTTCGCTTGGTATGATAGTTTGTATAGCTGTATTGCAACCCTGCTATGCTAAGAAGAATCCTCAGTTAGTAGAAAGGATTTCACAGGGACAACGATTGAAAAAAAAAAGTATCAACGACCTCTTAAAATATTGGTAAGAATGACTCTAAAATTTGTAGCGATACACCAAACACGCACCTTGGGAGTCTAGTTTATGTTTTTTCACACTTTCTTGCTGTATATATCTAAGTTTGAAGACATATGTTTACTTTTAATATTTTCCCCTTATTTTCTAAGATCTGAAACCGTGCAACGCTATTTTTCAAACATATAGAATTGATTTCTACTGTGTACCCTCTAGTAAAGGAATATAGTTCCATGAACAAAGCTAAGTCAATGACTGAGTGCACGAAGTCCGCTTCAAGCAATCGCGAATGACTTTCAGCTCCTGATGATTGGTCATTGCTCGACGACAATAAACTGAAATACCATATCAACGAGTTCAATCTAGGCACAGCTACAGACGCCCTTCTGCTCATACAATTTGGGATCACGTGAGCATGGCTTTTAGTCCACACATACACATGCTCAGTGCAGATAGTCTCTGATGATAGCTAGGTCTCGAGGAAGAGTCGCAGCATAAAATCATCAAGAAACTGAGCGATGAAAACTCACCCAACAATCTGCAGCATCAGAAGGACCCTATGCACGTGTAGACGATGACAACTCCAGACGTTGCATGAAACACGACTGAGATACAACGATGACGATGAGACGAAAGACATAACTTCTAGCGCTTCAGAAGTGCATTAACAGTTCCTGATGCGCAGTCTGATCAATCCGGTCGGTGAACTTGGGGCAGATGCACGTGATGTCCTTTTTCGTCAAAATGAATTTAACATCTCATTTGCAACCGAAGTCACAGAAACTGAGTGCCTTTTATACTGGTCTCCAAAAACTTACAAGAATCTGCATGAGAGATGTCATGAATGAAAACACAAATGTCGCTCTTAACGCTTGACAAGAACTCAGCTGAATTTGTTAGTCGCGAAGCAGTTTTGTTTCAACAAGGAAAAGGGTGAATTTGAACTCGGCTGTGCCGGGAATATAAAATCGACATATGGTCATCTCAAACGTTGTTTCAAATGGTATTTATGTCATGGTTTCTGATCTGTCATGAATGCGGTAACACAGGCTGGAGGACACTAATTAGGGATGGTGGATGGAGATTAATATATGGCAAACCAACAAATGGCTTCGGTGGGTTTTGATATAATAGTTGATAACATAGAAAATAGAAAGAAGCAATTTTTCTTTTTCTTGTGTGGGGTCCTGAAAACTCACCAGTTTTCTCATTCAGTTCTGCAAGAGAGCCGACAACTTATGCAAGGAAAGGAGGACAAATGAAATTGAAGTGCTTTGGTGGGTCTATTAAATTTAACATATGAGGGTCACCTGAAAGATCAGATCTCGACCAATCTCTATCAATATCTGATACTGCATCATCCCCAGCTATATAGCATGTTTCATGGGGAAGAACAGCCTTTTCTTTTTTCCTTTCACCAGTTTCGGATTGAGGAAGACGACATATATAAGATAAAAAAATGCCAACAAAATGTGGAGCATTGATATGTGAAAAGCGCAATAATGCCATGGACATGATGATCTCCACACGGAAGAATTTAATGTGGTTCAGAGAGAGAGAGAGAGAGAGAGAGAGAGAGAGAGAGAGAGAGAGAGAGAGGGAGAGGGAGAGGGAGGGAGAGAGAGAGAGTTATCATTAGGTGTTTGTTGCATCTAAGCTGATCAAAGTGCAAGTTAGAGGACATTGATAATGCACTAACATTGCATGATACGAGTCTTCTTCTTCAATTCAAAGATACGTCTTGGCTATTGGCGATAGTTCAAACTTCAAAATGGAACAGATAACAAAAAAATTTATGGCAGTTTCGATCATTCAGACTTGGAGATCAAAGACATACGTGCCTTGAACAAGAAACTTCATCAGAAAATCAAAAAGAAAACCAATCGATACTCATATTAACACTTATGCATTAAAAACCCTAAATTTCACAGTCGGTCTCACACCAAAAAATCGAACATCAATCTCGACAGTCCCTAATCAGAAACAAATATCCCGACGTCTGCCTTGCCCCAAAGGAAAAAAAAATGCTCATACATATATATATAAGAAAAGTAGGGCGAAGAAAAAGGCCAGAGAAGATCAAAAGGTCATACATTTTTTAATTATGACGTCAATGTTGATGGTGATGGTGATGAGAATGATGGCTGGCTGTGTCGCGGCCATCTTGATCACCGCCATGATGATGCGGCTGTGAACCGCTGGCCTGCGATTCCGAACCTCCGCCGCCTGGCCGAAAGGTGTTCAGCGCCGCCAGCATGCCCAAGTGGCTGTCGGCCACCGTCACTCCACCGCTGCCACTGATTCCCTGGCCCAATTGTTGGCTAGACAAGAGGGTCATTGGGATGGGGAAGTTCATGAGATGAAGGCCACTAGAGATGGAGCCTCTGTACATAGAAGCGTTGCTGTTGCTGGCTCCAGAAGGGAGCGTCCACAAGGGATCGCCACTTATCACTTGACTACTTGAATTCGGCATCATCCAAAACGTCGTCGGGCTCCCCGCAGAGCTCGATGATCCCGCCACGGCGCCTGGCGGCTGCAACAGATAGTTCCCCATCATCATGCTCTGATTACTGAATTCCGGCGGCTCTGGCCTCCGCTTCCTCCCTAAGCTCGCCTCCTCTCCCTCTTCCTCTGCCACTGCCGGGGCATCGGTGTCGCGCAGCTCTTGCTTCGCTTCCGACATGGCGCTGCTGTTCGCGTTAAACGAATTATCCGACGACAGGCCAACTCCAGGGAACAGAATTCTGTGCTGGGAGGCGGTCACAGGCTCGTCGACGGCGGCGGCGATGCTCCGCTCCCACTGACTGACGCCGTGCAACATCATGCTCCTCAGGTGCGGGGATGCGGCGGCGAAGCTGGTGGAGGCGGGGCTGAAGTAGCCGCTGCGGAAGTGGGAAGGGGCAGACATGCTGGAGCCGCTGCTGCGGAGGGAGATGTTGAGGGAGGTGAAGTTGGCGGGGATGGTGCCGGTGCCGGTGGCGGCGATCACGGCGGGCTCGGCCTGCTGGAGGAGCCACTCGATGGTCTCGCCGTCGGTTTTGTGGCCGAGCTCACGGGTGAGCTGGAAGACCCGTGCGGCGCACTGGGCAGGCATGCGGATGCGGCGGCCCCGGCCATCGACCTTGGTGTGCCGGTCCTTGGTGGAGGTCCGCTTGGGAAGGGCCTTCTTGGGGAGGTCGAGGGCCTGGAGGTGGTTGGAATTGGGGCGGCTGGTGCTGGGCTCGCCGCCGCCGCCGCCGCTGCCAGAGATGGCTAGGGAGGCGTAGGAGGGAGCGGAGGAAGGAGGGGGAGGGGGCGGCTGGCGGTGGTGGTCGTTGCTTCTCTCGAGCAATTGGGGGAAATTAGGTCTGCGGAAGCCATGATCATCGTCCATGTCTGGATCATAATAATATAATATGGTGGTGATGGCGGTGGTGGTGGACTATACTACACACACTATGTTGGACTGTTTTCTCCCCCTCTTCCCTTTTTCTCTCCCCCACTTCTCTCTCTCCCTCTCTCCCTCTCTCTCTCTTCTCTCTTCTCTCTCTCTTTCTCTCTGCTCTGTGTGGGTGTGTGTGGGGGTATCTGTAGATGACCCAGCTATTCAGTGAACTTTGTTGCCCTAGTGGGTCTCTCTCTCTCTCTCTCCCTCTCTCTCTCTTTCAGAGGGATATACAAGGTTCCTTTCAGATGGGAGCTGGCAAAATGAGTTGTTTTCTCTGTCTACAGTCTACAGAGGGAGGATAAGGAGGGGGCGCGAGCGAGAGCGAGAGAGAGAGAGAGAGAGAGAGAGAGATAGAAGGGGGGGCAAAAGCTTGAAGCAACAAATACATAATGAGGAAGAATCATTAAGGGTATTCAACCAAAACACAAGAACGAGAATCAAGAAGGGGAAAAATGATTATTTCTTCCTTTAAAAAAAAACAGAAAATTCTCTTTCACTGGGGGAAGATCCGTTGGGGGAATTCCGCTTTCCTCCCGACCCCCACCAAAAAAAAAAAAAAAATTCCCGGTTTCCTGGGTAGGTTTATTTATTTATTTATGTTCTAAAAAGTTGCTATTTTTATTATTATCGTTTCTTTTTTTGGAGGGGTTAATGCTGTTGCTTTGATAACGTGTGTGGGGGTTGAGGACAGAGCCCCTCGGTTCAGAATCCACGTGCGGTGCTCCTTATCATTCAAGCTATAAAGACAGTGGAGACCCTGAGCGCGTGGGTCCCATCCCCCGGCCTTTTTCTCCGCCCCCCTCCCCACAAGTCAAAAAAAAAGAAAGAAAATGGAAATTTCCCATATGATTTTCTTGGTCAATAAATTAAATAAAAAGAAGAGAAGATGATCATCCAGATAAAAAGGAGAATTGTAATGAGAAAAGAGAAAAGAAGGACGATGAAGTGGGTTCCCAACTCATTCTGAGAAGAGATATTGCTTTTTGTTCTTCTTTTTTGCCCTTCCCACGAGTTATGTCCCAAAGAGATAAATATTAAGGATGATCGATTTGAAAATGGGTAGATTCTCATTTTGAAATCAAAAGTCAGATCAAATAGGATTAAATATTAATCTTTCAAATGGAAAAATGACCTTGTTCACCCTGAAATTGGACCGATTGCGAACCAGTAATGTTATTTTTTCTTTTATAATTTTTGCTATAGATACTTTGTCTTTAAATTTTTTTAATGATTTTGGCTATAAAAATAAAAATATATATTTGGACCCATTTTGCTAATTTGATCTAGTCAATATGATTTCCAATTATTCTTAGTTCTAAAAATTTGAAACCGAACCTATTTCGTGGGAAACACCTAGATTTGATCGGTTAGTTTCAATTCCCCTAGTGGATTGGAATCGATGCACATCCCTTGTCGGTATTGTGATTGTAGTGGTTTATGGGGATTCTGTTTCTCTTTTGCATAATACATAAGCCATAGAAAAGTTTCCGTTCTTCTTATTTCAATACTCTTAGAGCTTACATACAACTATCTTACTTTGCGCTTGCGACTACCTAATTTAATTAGGGTTTTCCATGAGTTTTCCAAGTTTAATGTGCTTAGCTTATCAGATATCTTGTTTATTGATGAGTCGAGAATAGATCTAAATTGAGAGTTTCATCTATGATTTTGACCCTTTGTACATATGTGTATCACAAAAGTTGATTTGTATTCTCCCTTGGTCGTTGCATCATATGTATTTATTGTATTTGAAAAGAATAACAAGAAATTTCGAATGGACTAGAATATACATTGATTTTTTATGATTGAGATTTGGTAGTTTCTCATTTTCTTTTTCCTTTTTTCTCTTTTTTATTAATTCTCTCCCTATTGCTCCTTCCTCCTTTATGTTCCGCCTCCATATGCCAGCGCGTCACCGTTCCGATTGCTCTTCACGTCTTGCGCCAGCCATCGTGATTTAGACTACCACATTAATCTGTCTCTCTCTCCCTACCTCCCTGAGGTCGAGACCTCATAGAGATTTTGCTTCAGGATGGCGGCTAGGAGCGGCGACAACGAGCCAAGAGATGTCCGGTCAGGCGAATAGATAGCTGAGGAAGAAGAGGGTGACAGAGGAAAGAGTTAGGGTTTCGCGTGGGTTTTATTTATGGGCAAATTTATTTCAGATAATGTTTGGTTACCTCTTAATTGTAAAAAATCCACCATCTACACCCAAATATAAATTGTGGTAAAAAAAATCCCAGCTTGTTTTTGTAAAAGTAGTTAGTTCAGGAGAATACGAAAATGGAATATCTCAGCGTTATTATTATTATTATTATTATTATTTTCACTTTTTATGTTGCTAGAGGAATATCTCCTATTTAATCCGCTTAGATCCACCACTCAGCTGATCAGTCAAATCATTTGATTAGGAGGCAAAGTTAAAAAGCACAAGAAAGACACCGTGGAGATATTTTACCATTTTTTTTGGTCGGTCGAGATATTTTACTTTAAATGCAAAAGAATTCCCCATGCTATATAATTTTTTTTTTTTTAAAAAAATTGGTCTTCAGATATGGAATTTTTCAGCTGAGCAGGAAGAAAAAAAAAACCTTAACCTTGACAAATTCGTATAAGGTCGCGAGGGTTCTCTATGCATCATGCACCGAGTGCAGATCATGATGACACTCCCTTTTTCAATCAAGACCCATCAATCGGCCAGCGATGCCACTTTTCTATGCAGTTCATCCATCAAAAGCAAGACACAGTCACATTTCGATTAAACTATCTTTGACTGATATTTATTCGGACAACATAGTTACAGTTTGAAGGATCTCCAACGTCCAGGACACGATTCCGTGGCAAGATACAAGGATCTCCCACGTTTTCAAACCGTTTCGTCAATCAAACCCTTTAAAGCTAAGCTCGACGGAAGTTCTAATTTACCAACTTTGTCATGAATTGGCGAAGATTAACGATAAACATGTGGGAGCAACTTCGTGCAGCTTAGGAACAGTTTCGATAAGTACTTCCAACAACCGACACTTATAAATAAAAAGCGCACGCACCAATGATGAAAACAATTTGGGAACATCCGTAATCATTATAGCGCAAATGACACTTAGTCGGCCCGTCGGGAGCTGGTCGATGACCACCTTATATCATTAGGGAAACCCTCACATGTGTACTTAAGCTGATCTCAAGTGACACTTAGTCACGTCATTTCCCTGCGCATTAGCACAAATTGCGTCATGCTGCTTCTTTCGTCCGAACTTGCACGACACAATCTATCGATCGAAATTTGTTGTAGCTTGTCCGAACTGCTGAAAATGCGTATATACCTCCTTTTCCCCCCACACAAATAATTGCGAGAGGAAGGCAAATAATTATAGGGGTGGTTGTCTCAAATGTGGGATGTCACCAAAGCCAGCGACACGATCACGTTCCGCTACAATCGCCTTTGGAGGACGGGCAATAATTGTGCTTGTGGATATGTTGCCACTATGTGTGAGCAATGGTCCTCGATTGGGATCGCTCTTTCCGTATTTGCAAAGATGGTGACAGCCCAGGTTGGAATTCTGAAAGGACTCTTTTTGCTCGCAAAATGAAATGAAATGAAATAAAGATCGAGCTAGTCGGCACCGATCAACATCCATGGAAATTTTAATATACTATTGGAACGAATTCGTTTCCCTAAAATCAAAAATTATATGAATGTATCAACATCCGAATTGTGCTGGCGGAATGGTTTGTCGCCATTTAGTATATCGAACGAAAAATCGAGATAATAATTGGGCTACGTTATAGAGACTAGGGGTCTCGTCTCTCTAATATGTGGGCGTCTCTATCTGCCATACTTTTGGACCTGAGAGATCCTTCCTGAAAATGATAGTTTAGAGGGAGTTTTTCCTAGTTCACATTAGTATCACATCTCAATCTCCCTATTTGTGGGTAGTTGCCTACTCGAACCAATGGGGACAAAGAAGTATAATAGGGATTTTCCTCTTTCCATTGTATTATTTCGGGCTAGCAAGGGACGATAAGAGTTTGCTAGAGTGTAGCCAATGTTTGGTGACAGAGACTTCGGCAATTCTGGACCATGCATCATTAAAAGATCATCCAAGGGCAACTGGACTTGTCAACGCGCGAAGTCTTTCAAAACAAAACTATTTGTGCAATGTATTATGATCATCGTTTATAAATCACATCATAATTAATGTGGCACTGCATGACCAATTACCAACATGTCGATGATTGCTCTCGAATTATATGCACCACACACTTCACAAGAGAAGTTAAAGTATGAAAAATCATAATACGTACTTTATTTAGTTCGGCTTGTTAATCATATCCTTGGAATAGATGTTGTCTATATAATTTCCCAATTACCATCCACTTTTTTTCGTGAATTTGAAAATGGGTTTGTATGCATATATGAGGTCGATAATGTTAGAATTAGGCATACAAACACAACAAAATAGAGTAAGGTGAAAAACAAAAAATGAGACATAGAGTTCATTTTGGTTCACCTTTAACTAACGCTATATCCAGCAGATGATTCCATTATAATTAGCACTTCCAACCTTTATGTTACCACACTCAATTACAAGAGAAAGAAATTATCTATAGGTGGCGCAATAAAACATTCCGTACCTTCCTGTTGATGGAGAGTATTGATCACACCCCAATGGATATATTACAATTATTAATAACTACAAGCATGTCTATTATCACAAGTCAAACACGTGTCCACCACGGAAATTTATACATCATAGCTCTCTAAACTTTTACATCCCGAATTAAACAAAAGTACAAATAACATGAACATCACATGCCCAACATCAATTTTCCAAGTCGAATCTACCCCCACACACAACTTTCATCAGAAACCCTACTTCAAATGCAGAGCAAAATGGGAAAAGAGAGAGAGCCTCCGTCCACACCTTTTGGCCACAATCTCCCGGAATCAATAATGGACCCAAAAAAGCCACCAAGGGATTGACAGCCACCTTTTGCTCTTATATCTCACTGTTCTTGCCCGCTGAGATATCACGTGCTTTGAGACCTAAGGATTTACACATATATGAATATCAATATTTTTTATTGTATGCTTTTGATTGATAAAGATAGCTCACCGTCCATTTGGGCTAATCATACAGACAATTTTGTCGGAATGTTGGTGGTTATTAGGGCTCTATATATAAGATAAATTAAATAAAAACCATTTTGAGGCCAAGCAATAGGGTCACTTTTTAAATTTCATTTACTATTCTTCTAACCATTTTCTTGCGATCCAAATGGGGGGTTTGCATCAATTTAGGGTTTGGAGGCCGTCCTTGTGGTCCTTTGGTACGGTTGGATTCCTAAGCTGTGTGTTGTACGTCTGGAAGCCAGGAGGCCGATTCAAGCATCCTGGGCTAATATATACACACACACACACAAAGTGCTATATGGAAAATCAGTAACTTTTTTCAACAGTTAATTTATAGGGTAGATATGAACCTTACACTTTATACAGTAAACCATTACGCTTTTGAAGATACCTGATGAGAACCATACAATTTCTAGAACCCTAGAATTTCGAACTTTTGGTTAAAATCAAAAAATGACGAACTTAATTGAGAGTAGTAAAGTTTGGTGAACAATAAAAGTCATCAATGAAAAGAATAGTCTGCAATTTGAAGAACAACGACAATTTGAAGAGTATTGACAACTCGTTAATGGGGCATGATGACTCTTGATTATCTTATTTAAAAAAATCAAATGATTAATGAATCATTCAATTCTTTTAAAAATGGCATATGTCGACACTAGAAAATGATTAACTTTTGGTTATAATCTACAAGTGATAGACTTAGTCAATTGTAGCGGAATTTGGTGAACAACAAAAGCCCTTGGTGAAGAGAATAATACATAAATCAAACAGTGTCGATAACTTGATTAGCATGGACAACTCGCCAAGAAAGTTATTGACATTAAATGTTAGTTATCTGGGGATGAAGTCATTGACACTGAAGTGTAATTGCCAAATAGCGATGCTTTTAGATTTGTAATTCTTGTGGATAAGTATTTTTGTAAGTTCTTGTAAATGCAGATAGGATTAAGAAGTTATTTGTTTTGAGAATAGGGTTAAATAATATCTATTCAAATTCAACAACCATTTGTAATTGTCGATTATGGGTTTTAAATAATTACATCGTACTCTTTGTTTTACCCTCGATTAATCACAGAACTCAATGCTCTTTATCTTTATCTTTATCTTTACTTCCCTATAATTTATTTTTTTGCAATTTACATGATTGGACACGAGTATCTCTAATTTTTGTGCCTTTAAATTTCTCGTCATTTACTTTCCTATCTAAAATCAGAAAATGACCTTTTGTAACCTTTGTCGATTCACTCATCGATCCATCTACATAATCAAAAGGTATTGCATCTTCAATTTAATTCCCACAAGTGGGACGCATTTTGTTAATTCAAGGAGACTACAATGAAAAGAACCAAAACAACAAAACCAATTCTTTATTATAATCGACAAATGGTAGACTTGGTCAATAGTGGCAAATTTGGTGAACAACAAAAGTCATCAATGAAAAGAATAGTCCACAATTTGAAGAGTATCGACAACTTGCCAAGAAAGTCATCGAAAATAAACATTAGTTATTTAGGGATGAAGTAATCGATCAATGTGTAACTTAGCTTCTTGTAGATAAGTGTTGTTATGACTTCTTGTAAATGTAGATATGATTAGGAAGTTATTTGTTTTGAAGATATGATCAAAAAGTTATCTTTTTAGATTTAATAATTGTTTGTGACCATTGATTGTAGGCTTTAAATAGCCACTTTATACTCTTTGTAAGGCCCCCATTTCATCACAAAACTCAACCTCCTTATCTTTATCTTTACTTTTCTATAATTTAAGTTTCCGCAATTAACATTGCTGGACAAAATTGTCTCCAGTCTTAGTACTTTTAAATTTCTAGTCATTCACTTTCCTATCCAAAATCAACAAATGGCCCTTTACAACCTTTGTCAATTCACTCATTAATCCAAATATAATTGTAAGGTATTTCATTGTTGATTAAATTCCAGTAGAACATCTTTTTGGATATATCGAAAAGTATTTTGTCATCAATTCAATTTTGGCAAAACAACATGCAACTGATTTAGTTAGTTAAGTGGTATGAAGCCATGCAAGAGGAGCACAAATCCTTGCATGAGAACCACGCATTTGAATTAGTGAACCTGCTTAAGGGTAAAACAACACTAAATAACAAGTGGGTGTATAGGTTAAAGATGGAAGAAAATAACTTGGAACCTCAATGCAAGGATAGGCTTATTGTGAAAGGCTTTTGTAAAAAAAAAAGGAACTAATTTTGAAGAGATTTTTTCACTAGTGGTAAAATTGCTTTCTATTTGAATTGTTTTAGGTTTGACAAGTAGCTTGGATTCATAAATTAAGTGGCTTGATGGAAAGAAAACTTTACTTTATGAAGACTTCGAAAAAATATATATAGAGTAGTCATAGGGTTTTAAAGCTGAAGGTAAGGAGCATCTTGTGTGTAGTCTCAAGCAAGTGTCAAGGTAATGGTACACAAAGTTTAAATCATCCATGGAAGATCATGGAGATGGTGAGAAAAATTTTGATTCTTGTATCTTTTGAGAATATTTTGAGATAACAATTTCATCCTCATACTCTGTGTGAATGGCATGTTGACAGTTAGTCATGATATTGGGAAAATTAAAAACTTGAAAATGAGTTGAGTAAAGCTTTTGCAATGAAATATTTAGGGCCCGCTTAGAAAATCCTTGGCATGAGAATCACTCATTATAAGAGAGCATGAAAATTTGACAATCTTAAGAGAAGTACAATGAAAAAGTGCAGGAGAGATTCCATATGAGCAAATGCAAACCAATATGCACTACACTTGCTAGCCACTTGAAGTTGAGTAATAAAGAGTGTACCACAAGTGAGAAAGAAAACGAAGAAATGATAAAAATTCCTTATGCGTTAACTATGGATAGTTTGATGTATGCCATGGTTTATACAAGATTGGATATTACTTATGCAGTTGGTGTTGTGAACAGGTTTCTTTCAAGTCCAAGTAAAGAGTATCGAGTCACTATAAAATGGATTTTGAGGTATCTTAGAGGCACTTCTAAAGTTTGCTTGTGTCATGGAAATGGGAAGCTCGAGTTGAATTGCTGCTCAGATGCAAGTTATGTCGGTGATATTGACTCTCGAAAATCCACATTGGGTTATGTAATGACTCTTGCATGGGGAGTAGTTTAGTGGCAATCAAGATTGCAAAAAGATGTTACTTTATCTACAACTAAAACAAAGTACATTTCTATTATTGAGAAGGTATTAGATGAAGAAATTCCCACAAAAGTTGGCTTTGAAGTAAGAGAACTTTGTTTTGCATTGTGATATGAGTGCTATCTACATTATTAAAAACCCAGTGTTGAATTCAAGTTGAAGTAGATTGATGTGAAATATCATTTGATTGGAAAGAGATTAGAGAAGAAACTCTTTTTCCTTGTGGGAGGACAATGGAATCAATATAATGACTAAAATCTTGTCCACGGTGCAACTTGATTTCTGTAGAGATAAAGGAACATGATGGAGCTTCTGTCACGAGGTGGAAGGGGATTTAATGCGCGAGGTCTGCCTCTTGGGCCCAGCACATCTTGAAAAAAAAAAAGAAAAAAAAGAGAAGAAAAGTCAAAAGGAAAGGAAAAGGAGGGCTGGACATTCTTGACAGTGAAGAGAGAAAAAGGAGCATTTACACAAAAAAAAAAAAAAGAAAAAAGAAAGAAAGAAAGAAAGAGGCAGAGAGCAACAATTCATAGAAGAAGAGGTAGTCCGGATTCGACGGCGAAACTTTATTGAAATTGACCGAAATTTTATATGTTATTCATTGTTATTTGAAATTCTTTTCCAAATTGTCTCTTTAACTCCTCTAACATCGGTTGGAGTTTTCTTGTCCCTTCGTTAATCCACTTTTGTGGTGATGAGATATTGTTGATGTTAAGCATTTAGTTGTATAATGAATAATATATCCTACTATTTTTTATGATTAGTGAAAAATATTTTGTGGTCCTATAATATTTCTTGCATTGGGTTTTCCATATAAAATTTGTGAGTGTTGTTTTTCTACTTTGACTGTAATTTTTCCGCACTACATTTACTGGTTTGGGGTCGATATTATTGGAATATTGTAACTGGTTGCATCGATATGTCTTAGGAAATAAAGGTAGCCTATATAAAATGGATTGACATGATTTTAGTCCAAGTGGATCAATATATTTGGTTAAGGATGAGTAAAAGGAACCGTCCAAATTATGAATTGCTTGAACCGAATCGAATCGGCCGATTTCCAGTTCCATAAAATTGGAACCGGTGAATATTGACCTAATTTCTGGTTTCAAGTGTGGAACCACCCATTCGAACCATCTGGGTCGGACTAATTTTATTTTTTTAATCCTTACAAGCCTGAAAATGCTAATTAGTTTGCCCATTATTCACAAACCCTAATTAGTCACAACGCATGCTTGATGTCTCCCTCTTGATCGGTTTGACAAGATAACAGCCATAAAAGTGATGAATCGAGTATGAATTATTATGATATCTTGAGGTAAGACGTGACTTTGAGAACAATATCTTATAGGAGAGAGGGGCTTGGATGCTTTCTAGCCACTTGACTTCTCGCAGAGAGAGCGAACCGAAGGAAGCGAGCAAGCATGAGGAATGTGAATACTGTTATAGATGAAGCCAAATATTTTTAGGGGCTTTTTTGTCTTTTCTATCAGACTTGCTTTTAGGTTAAAAGTGATACTTATATATTAGCGATGGCAAGACGCTAGCTATCAAGACGCTGAAAAAGAAAATAGAGATGCAAGAAAAAGAGAGAAGAAAAAAGTGAGTTTTTTTCTTTATGG
The DNA here is from genome assembly GCA_014182365.1 of Eucalyptus tenuipes. Classification (NCBI taxonomy): domain Eukaryota; kingdom Viridiplantae; phylum Streptophyta; class Magnoliopsida; order Myrtales; family Myrtaceae; genus Eucalyptus; species Eucalyptus tenuipes. The sequence goes on along the minus strand of CM024538.1, from coordinate 29,454,741 downwards.
GGATTCTAAATCTCTTTGTGCCTTGATCTTGAGAGAAGATCATCGTTGTATTCCAACTTTTTCCGAAGTCTAGTGGATTCGCAAAGTACCTTTGCGCGGAGAAGTAGCTCAGGTTTGGGTGAACTTCGATAACAAATTTTCTGGCGTGCTCTTCTGATTCTGTTCTTTTATTATTATATTATGCATAGTGAATTGTTTGTGAGCATTATTTTTCTGGAATCGACGTGCGATTTCGTAACAACTGGTATCAGAGCTTGGGTTGGCTAATTGAGAACATCGAGGGTTTTTCGGTAACGTTCGATTGAAAGCAAACAGTATGGCAGAAGATAAAATCATAATCGATAAGTTCGATAAGCAAAATTTCGGATGGTGGAAACTACAAATCGAGGATTATCTTTATCAAAAAGATCTCTATGCACCACTTGAGGGTTGGAAACTTGAGATGGCGGAAGTGGATCCAACAGCAGAAGCCGGATGGAAAATTCTCGATCGAAAGGCATTAGGTGCGATTTGTCTAGAGTTGACGAAAAAGACAGGGTACCACATCGCGAAAGCAAAAACTACAAAAGAAGCCATGGATATTCTAACGAATATTTATGAGAAGCCATTCACATCAAATCATGTATTTTTGCTTAAGAAACTGGTTAATATGAAGTTATTTGATAGAGGTTCTATGGCAGAGCATATTAATAGTTTCACGTAGGTTACGAGTCAATTAGAATCCGCATATAAATTTAGATATGAAGCTTCAAGCTTTATTATTTTTATGTTCTCTTCCAGAAAGCTATAATACCGCAGTGCAGGGAATTTCGAGCACCATGAAGGATGATTTAACTCTTGATGATGTTGTGAGTAGTATCATCGATGAAGAGATGCGAAGGAAAGTCTCAGGTGGAGATAATTTTTCTGCATCTACATCTTCAACGGCACTCACAGTGGAGAACCGTGGAAGAAGTAAAAGTAGAGGAAAATTCAGCGGGCGTGGCAGATCACAATCTAGGGGTAAGAGACAGGTTGTAAAAGATGAGTGTTGGTTTTGTTACAAAGTCGGACACTGTAGGTTTCAGTGTGAAGCCTACAAAGAGAAGCAGCAAGATGAGGATCAAGGAGCTAATGTGGTTAGCGATAAATCTTTGCTAGATAACTTGTGTTTGCCTACAGGGCTTGACTTGACAACAGATAAATGGTTTATTGATTCCGGTGATTCTTTTCATTGCACCTCGCAAAGAGACATATTTGATGATTATGCCAGTGGAGATTTCGGATAGGTGGTTGTGGGAAACGGCCACATGTGTCCCATTGTTGGGAAATGAACTGTGACTGTGAACATCTCAGGTGGAGGACGTCTAGTTTTACGTGAAACTAGGCATATTCCGAAATTAAAGAAAAATCTGATTTCAATTAGCAAACTTGACCAAGAAGGTTTGGTAATAACCTATGGATGCGAAGAGTGTAAGATAACCTCAGGGGCAAGAGTAGTAGCAAAGGGAAAGCGTACGAGTACACTTTACCTTATCCAAGGAAACAATATCAGTAATTTGGTTGCAACTAAAATGGTTACAGGTAATTTGTCTACTCTTTGGCATTATCGTTTGGGACATCTTGGTGAAAAATGTGTAAAGCAGTTACACTCGAGGAAATTACTTCTAGGTTTGCAAAAAGTTGAGTTAGATTTTTGTGAGAGTTGCATTTATGAAAAACAGAAGGTTGTTAGTTTTCAATTGAATGGGTGACGAAATAAAGGCCAGAAGCAAGAGTTGATTCATACTGATGTATGGGGACCTGCTTAGGAACTCTCTTATAGCGGTAAGAGATATTTTGTCACCTTCATTGATGATGCAACAAGGAAGACTTGGGTCTATGCTCTTAGAGAAAAATCAGAAGTATTCGGGATGTTCAGAATGTGGAAGACCATGGTAGAAAAAGAGACAGGTTATCAGATTAAAGCTTTGAAGTCTGATAATGGTGGTGAATACATGAGTAAGGAATTTGCACAATATTTGAGTTGAGAAGGCATACACGGGTTAAAGACTGTTCCTAGAACTCCTCAAGAGAACGGTGTAGCTGAAAGGATGAACATGACTATTCTAGAACGTGCGAGATGCATGAGGCTACACGCGAGTCTTCCGCTACACTTATGGGTTGCCACAGTTGATACAGCTGTTTATCTTATCAACAGAAGTCCATCTAGTGTGTTGGATGGAGAAATACCACAAGAGCGGTAGTCAGGTAAAAAGATTAATTATTCACATCTAAATGTGTTTGGTTGTATTGCATATGCTTTGATTGACAGGGAGGATAGGAAAAAGCTTGATGCTAAGTCCCAGAAGTGCGTCTTTATTGGATACGGTGGCGACGAGTATGGCTATAGGCTTTGGGATTATGAGAATAACAAAGTCATCCGCAGTCGGAATGTGGTATTCCATGAAGAAAAGATGTACAAGATTCGTCAAACAGAGCATGAGAAGGTAGTAGAACTAGAATATGTTGAATTAGACGCAAGGCCTGTGAAGATGTTTTCAGTAGATCAAAGTGCACTTGAAAGAGAGGTTCAAGATGAGCCTATTATCAGTGAAGAGGTAGTTCAAGAGGAACGCAGTGATTCGGAGCAAACTAACAGCCCTGAAGTACCTGTATTGAGGAGGTCTACACATGTGAGAAAGCCAAAGGTAATTTTTTATCCATTAGCTAATACTGTTTTGAGCCATGTCTTATATACAGATTCAGGGGAACTGGAGACTTGCGATGAGGCAAAGGTAGACACGTCTCACTTGCAGTGGGAGTGTGCTATGAAAGACGAGATGAGCTCGTTACTTCAGAACAAAACTTGGGAGTTGACCAAGTTGCCCACAGGTAAAAAAGCTTTATTAAATAAATGGGTGTACAAGATTAAAAATGAAGCAGATGGTAGTATTAGATACAAGGCGAGACTTGTAGTCAAGGGCTTTTCTAAAAAAGAAGGGATCGACTACTCCGAGGTATTTTCACCTGTAGTGAAAATGACATCAATTAGAGTTCTGATGAGTATAGTTGCAGTGGAAGATCTTCATCTTGAGCAGTTAGACGTAAAAATGGCGTTTTTACACGATCACTTAAATGAAAAACTATACATGGTACAACCTAAGGGTTTTGAAGTCAAAGGGAAGGAGCACATGGTATGTCGCTTGAAGAAAAGCTTGTATGGCTTGAAACAAGCTCCACGGCAATGGTACCTAAAATTTGATGGTTTCATGAAAGAAAAAGGATTTGCACACTGTGAATCTGATCACTGTGTTTATTTTTGCAAGTATGATGATGGTGACATTGTGTATCTCTATTTATATGTGGATGACATGCTGGTGGCTAGTTCCAATATAAAGAGAATCGTAGAAGTGAAGAAGATGTTATCATCACAATTTGCTATGAAAGACTTGGGAGAGGCCAAGAATATTTTAGGCACGAAAATAATCAGGGATAGGAAAAATAAGAAATTATGATTGTCGCAGGAAGATTATGTGAAAAAGGTGTTAAAGAGATTTAACATGGATAAGGCAAAACCGGTTGCAACTCCTCTAGCGAGTCACTTCAAACTTTCCAAGGATATGTGTCCAAGCACTCAGGATTTGAAAGATGAGATGGCAGTAGTTCCATGTGCATCAGCAGTGGGGAGTTTGAGGTATGCCATGGTGAGCTCGAGACCAGACATTGCACATGCAGTGGGAGTTGTGAGTCAATATATGCAGAACTCAGGCAAAGAGCATTAGAATGCAGTGAAATGGATATTGAGATATCTAACAGGTGCTTCAAATTACTCACTTTGTTATGGTGGTACATCTCTAGAGTTGCAGGGGTATGTTGATGCAGATCATTCGGGTGATCGAGATAGTGGTAAAAGTACCACTGGACATATCTTTACAATTGCAGGTACAACAGTGGGTTGGGTATCTCAACTACAAAAATTAGTGGCTTTATCGACGACAGAGGCAGAATACGTGGCGATCACAGAAGCCTCCAAGGAAATCATATGGTTACAAGATTACATGGATGAGCTACATCGAAAACAGCCAGTCAGTACACTGTGGAGTGATAGTCAAAGTGCAGTAAACTTAGCAAAGAATGCAGCTTATCACTCAAGGACTAGAGATATTAAGAAGCATAATCACTTTATCATATCAGCATTGAAAGATAATGAGTTAAAGTTACAGAAGATTGATGGCTCGAAGAATCTAGCTGACATGTTGACCAAGGTAGTAGACAGAAAGAAACATATTTTCTATACTACTACCATTGGTATTACTCCATGTTGATTGATGAGGAGTATCGCAGAGGCACAAGTTTTTCAACTACCATTTTTTGAAGAAGATGGATGCAAAGTTGCTTGGTGCTTAGGTATATTTGTCTTCAAGTGGGAGATTGTTATAGATGAAGCCAAATATTTTTAGGGGATTTTTTGTCTTTTCTATCAGATTTGCTTTTAGGTTAAAAGCGATACCTTTATATTAGCAATGGCAAGACGCTAGCCGTCAAGACGCTGAAAAAGAAAATAGAGAGGCAAGAAAAAGAGAGAAGAAAAAAGTGAGTTTTTTCTTTGTGGGGGTTCTAAATCTTTTTGTGCCCTGATATTGAGGGAAGATTATCGTTGTATTCCAACTTTTTCCGAAGTCTAGTGGATTCGCAGAGTGCCTCTGCGCGAAGACGTAGCTCAGGTTTGGGTGAACTTCTATAAAAAAATTTCTGGCTTGCTCTTCTGATTCTGTTATTTCATTATTATATTCTGCCTGGTGAATTGTTTGCGAGCGTTATTTTTCTGGAATCGACGTGCGATTTCGTAACAAATACTACGATGATAGGGTAATGATGGTGAACTAGCTCGGGCACGTAAAGAAGAGAGAAGCTTGTTTTTAACAAATGAAATGGAAATTTTTCAAGCTTACCTTTCATTGCGTCAATAGTCGGCGTTCGTAGATGATGAAGATATAGAGTCGCCGAGTTTATGTACGTGGTGGACGTTGGTTTTTTGGACCCATCAGAGAATCGGACCAAACCAATGATGTAGTTCCCAATTGGGTCTTGGAATCAGTGGATGGTTTACAATTCTCAATGTGTGGAGCCGGCCCTCCATGGATGGTTCTCGGTTCTAGGACGGGAACCAATCCACTTGAAATTGATTACCCTTAATTTAGATAATATATTTTCTCGTGTGTGCATCAGGTGCATGTGCACCTAGCAACCACAAGCCTTTGATCAGGCGAGCCCCATTAGAAACAGCGGTGGAGTTGTATTAAGTGCTCATACATCTAACATACCCAACTATTACTCTCAATGTATTTGGCCTCGGTGCTCTGTACACCGAGTTGCTACAACGTGTGCGTGTCTTTGCCCTCATCGTTCCTCAAGTTCTCCGATCGAATTTCTTCTTGTGACCTAGGGTCCAAAGTTTCTCATTGTTGGGTCTCTGGAAAGAACAATGCTGAGAATACTGGGATTGGTGAATAAAGTCCGTATGCGAGAATTGAGTTTGTTATCCAAATTATTTGGTCGGATGAAATAAGAAGATTTCAATGAGATATGATATGATTTCTCACATGCTACCTCTAGACATTTAGACGTAAGTCGGGAAATGACACCGGACATGATGTGAGGAGTCAATGGTTCTAATCATATGAGTAGTAGGATTTCGCGGGATCAGGTAATTTTTTATCAAAATATTTGGAATTGGAAAGAGAAATAAAAACTAGATTGATGGGACAGTGTGGTCGTGATTATTGTAGATCTTACGATGGGGGAGAGGGGAGTTGTGTTCCGAGCCTAAAAATTCTTCGCCCGACTAGCCCATTTTTCTTTTTGAGATAGAAAATGAAACAATCGGGGCATGGTGCCTCCCATTGTTTCCTCCCTCCCTGACCCCATGTCCTTCTCTAAACTTACAATTTGGAATTCCATAAAATTTTCTCATTTTTTTTTGGACGAAACAACCCGCTGCATATATCTAGATTATTTGTTTAGGCCATGATTGGATAACAGTATTGAGAGGTACGGTCAGATTCGATCCAAATAAACAGTAGATCTAATGAAAGTATCTCATTTGGACTTTAAATTTTCTCATGTTATACAATGGGACAACCTTCGAAGAGCCCTCCCGCAATTTCATTGAAGGTTTAGCTTAAATCACAAAGGGATCATGCTTTCTTCAATCCGCAATTGATCGCAACTTTCATCCAACCATATTTTTATGTAGTAAATTATGGATATGAAAATCGATCATTTATTATTTAAACTTACATATGAGTAATATTCATACCAACCACAGATATTTCAAGGGGGAATGGAGAAAAAAATTAGCTTGCAAATGAATTATCTCCACCCGAATGATGAGAGAGAGAGAGAGAGAGCACGTCAAACTCTCACCTCCAAATAAGATGGATATCACTGCTTATACTTAACAGCCAGATCAGAACAAGAAGATGATAGAAAGGAATGACAGGTTGGCATGCACCCCATACGCTTTTTCAGAGTAGAGAGAGAGAGAGAGAGAGAGAGAGGTTAACAAAAGGGCGTGTATTTCTAAGTCTAGTGGCTACCACTTTTTCGTACCCTCCTCCCGCAAACTGCACCAAAAATAATGCATTCATATTCATTTTACGAAAAATGTCTCTGCAGCGACGGTTGGTGCGGTCTCCCCTTACGTCTCTCTTCCTCTTTTGTAATTGACCTTGACCTTTCCTCGTTGTTTACCGTGGTACCGCACCGCCGCGAGGAGTTCAATCACATGTAATTGAAGGTCCGCTCGTCACGCCTTCTCGAGATCATCCAAGCAAATATGAGGTATGCATGGAATCGAAAGCCCGAGAAGGGGAGGGACTGAAAGAGAGAGCACGAAGGTGACTCTGCCCCCACCTTGACGGGTTCGACGTACTTAATGCGAGACAATTATGAAACGACAGCTCACGATCGGTAGTACAAGAATCATGAGATGTAAACAACCGTCTTTGTGGTTCATATTTCGTATATGAGAAAGGCATTTAGAGGTCTGGGGGCCGGTGGCTAATCAGATCTGATGGTACAATATGAATGAAGAAGAAGATGATGGTATCCTAAGAAGAGATTTGATGATATCTAGGGGACATTTCTTTGAATTTAGGGACATTTCGGTCATTTGAGGACAGCTGCACACCCCATTTATCATTAATCAGAGAAGATCTCTATCTTGCAAACGCATGTAAAGCTGGCGAACATCTCGCGGTGCTACTAGCCGCTCAAAGTGGAGGTGGTGGTATCGTACTCGCAAACCATATCCGGATGCCATCACCTCAATTTGATGAAGGACGCATCATGTCCTTGGAGTTGCCAGGGCCAGTCACTCTATGTCGCCTGTGGCACCCTCGTCGCGAGGCGTTGACAGCGACGGGGGAGCAGCTTGGATTGGTCAGGCATGGTGACGAGATGAGTGAGCGGAGAGAGGGTGCCGGTTGGGGGATTTCGAGTGGAGATGGAGACTCCAAGTGAGGGGAAGAGAGAGAGGCTTCGACAACTGGAGGATGGGCGGTGCGATGAATGACGACAATGGGTGGCTTGGGAATAATAGTACAGGAAATCTTAAACTTATTATGCAATAGTTAATTCATTAATAAACCTCTCAATTTTACCTATTCAGTCTTAAACACATTAAAGATTCTTCAGTTTAGTCATAAATCTTTCAATTGTACTACTTTAGTTCTCAATTTATTGACGATTTGTTGATTTAATATTAAACCTATTGACGATTTGCCAATTTATTTTTGCTGGAAATCACATGGCATAACCGAGGCTGATTGGGATACTTTTTGGCATTTTTAAAAAAATCTCTAGAATTTTTTAAAAAATTTTGAACTTCTTTTCTTTTCTTTCTTTTTCTCTTTTTTTCTCCACTAGTCATTGGACCTTGGCGATGGGCAACAACCAGCGGAGGAAGAAACGAAAAGAAAAAATTCAAAAAATTATTTAAAAATTCATACAAATTTGAAAAAAAAAAAAAAAAAAAAAGTAGACATTGGCGCTTGTCATACCACGTAGGATGACTAATATTCACGTCGGCGATTTTAGCTAAAATTAATTGAAATGACTAAATTGACATATTATCAAAAGGTTTAAAACTAAAATCGACAAATCGTTGAAATATCTTGGACTAAATTAGCACAATTAAAAGGTTATTGTCAAAAGGTTTATAATTAAATTTGAAACAATTAAAAGGTTTAAGATTTATATTAAAGTTTATGACTTTTTGTATTATTTCCTCGAGTGGCTTGAGTTGGCTTCGCACGTGCAATGGTGGTCGTCGGAGTTCTGCAGGTTGGTGTGAGACCGAAAGCCAGAGGAGAGGCGAGAGTGAGAGATATTTCTTTTTCGGTCTTAATGAATAGGTGGCGCAAATTCGACAGCCCATCAAGTTGTGATGGTTCATAGGTCACATGATCTGGGAACAGTACCTGTCACGACACGTTTTGGCACTCTTCGCCATTACCTATGGTCCATTATAGGTTTTTGTCATGTAAAAGCTCCATGGATTGCCAAGAGAAATTGCCAGACCATGACAGCCCTGATCCAACTACATTGAATCCATACCAAAACTACGACAATAATATCAAAGTTCAATTCAAGAATGATGGCATTGACAACGAAACACTCCATTGTCATCATGTAAAGATAAATCGACCCTTTAGGACAAAACGATCACGTTGACATGATGTAGGAAGAAATCCCAAGAATTTCATCTATTGGAAGATGAAGAATTAGGTTGGGTGGCCATGAAATAATGGGAAAGTGAAGAAACCGCAGGTCAATTACCTAAGATGGGATTGGATATTCAAATAGGAAATTGGTGTCTCCATCATAGAAGTTTATTATCAAGATAAGGGGATCATGATTATGATGTGAATGGCGTACCAAAACGGCTATCCTCATCAATAATGTAAGTGGACAAAATCTTATAAATACGCAAATATTTGTAAAACCTATGTGCTTTATCTATGATTATATAATATGCACTCAGCATCTTCATGACCCCACCATTCAAATAGGGTCAAGAATAGGTCGTCGTCATTCAGCGTAGGATCTTCCAAATCCTCTTCGATTCGAACCTTAATAAACAACACGTAACATTGAGATCAACACCATACTTTGGGGGGAGGAGAGAGAGAGAGAGAGATTGGGTTTCAGTATAGGATGACCCACTTGCTTCAATAATGGAAACGGGTAGAGAGGTGACAGTAACCGGTGAATTACCCATACCAACAACCTCCTTCCCTAACGAAGAAATTGACCCCTTTAACTAATTAAGTTGTCAAAGTACATTAACAAGAGTCTCCTCTATAGGAAACTATGTCAAAAAATGTGTGCAAACTCTCTCCAAGAATGTTCTGTGTTCCAACGTTAATCATTATTAATCTCCTCATTAGAGCATCCATTCTACTGTTGACTGTCTCCTCAAATCTTCCTCCTCCATCAATCTAATAGTGTTTTGCCTGAATAGCTCCCACGACAAGCCTATTAAGTTGTTACCCTCACTAGCCTTAAATTCATTAAATTAACGTCCCACGCAAGAATAATACTTAGTAGTAGTAGTAGCAGCAGCAACAACAACAACAACACTAATAATATTAATAATGATAGACCGTTTTAATAAATATATTTTATTCTTAACACAGATGCGCTCTCCTTAAATAATTAAGTGACCTTTTTCAAGGATTGGGCCCATCGAAGACTCAAATACTACTAATAAGTAAACAATATGGACTATTTTCAGGCCCTGTATGACTCAATCGGGAAATTTTCAACAAGTTCTAGATCAGTACCCTAACTGGGTTTTGGATGATGTAAATCATTTTGACAATTGAAGTGTATGTGAAGGAAGTAAAGGAGGTGGTGTTTCAATTGGGAACAATGAAGACTCCAAGACCAGATGGACTCAATGATCAATTTTATCATCATCACTGGGATGAAATTCAGCAAGACGTATTCAATCATGGTAAAAAGCTTCTTTGATTCAGTTATCTTTTTATCCCTATTTAAATAGATCTCATATATCCCTTATCCCAAAAGTGTCAAACCCAAAAAGCTTGATCCAATTCAGACCAATAAGTTTATGCAACTTTGATAACAAGATTATTTCTAAGGTAATGGTTAATCGCCTTATACCTTGGCTTCTTGAGTTGATCGCTTTGGAGCACGGTGTCTTTGTGAGTAGTAGATTGATTCAAAATAACATCTTGCTTGTTCAAGAGTTGTTGCATCAGTTGAGGGTTATAAAAATAAGGTAAAAGTTCCGAGCAGTGTAGAAATTGGATATACATAAGGCAGATGATAGGGTGTCATGTGATTTTTTGAGGGCTTGTATGTTAAAAATGGGTTTCCATACGGAATGGTTTTCATTAATTATGTATTGTCACCTCTGTCTCCTTAGTGTGAACTTAATGGTGAATTTTTGCCTCTATTTCCCAACCTTCAAGAAGTACGGTTGATTATTTTGCTTCATTTCTTGAACAAAGCAGTGAAAGATGGAAGCATTACAAAGATTAAATTGAATAGACATTGCTCAACTTTGTCTAATCATCAATTTACAGATGACTTTATCTTCTTTCTTGATAGGAAGATTAAAGAGTGTCAGAAGCTAGCTGTTGTTTTGAATCAATAAAGTCTTGCTAAAGGCCAAGCCATCAATCTTGACAAATATGGAATTTTTTTCAGCAGTGCTTGTTCACAATTTCTCAAACGAAATATGGCTTATAAATTAAGAGTCTCAAATATAGAAAAGATAGGAAAATACCTGGGTGTTTCATCGTATTGCAGTCAATAGAAGAAATAGATTATTAATTAAAACAGTTGCGTGAGCCTTACCCAATATGCAATGTTGATACTCAAAATCCCAATTTCCAATTATAAGGCTTGCCGCGACCTTCCCAAAGATGAACTACTAAGAGAAACCTAATGAATTACTAAATAAACATTTAGTATGAACTTTTTCAAACCCATACCAATTGCAATTTTGGAATTCTGAATTTAACTAATTAAACATGCAAATTTTAATTCATTTAGGAGGCTGTGGACATCACGAGGGGATTTATGGACCGTTGATGCTTGATTCTTTTGGTTAAGTTGAAAAATCAAGTGTTGAAGAGGTTTAGTCAAAATTTCCACACATTTCGACTTAGAACAAATGCGGGGTAAGTACACTATTAGTGTCAAAAGTTGTGTACGACGCTCACTTTGGTGCCAAAAGTTTCCGTTGGATCACTTAAGTGCCAAATCAGAGAAAAAACAATCACTTTGGTGCCAGCGGCGAGGGATTCCGACAAGATTAATTTCGTGGCTTTTATATTAAAAAAAAAAGTTGCATTGGCTTTTAAACGACGTCGTTTTCCACCCTCCTCAAGAAACAACGTCGTTTTGCCATCATACGTGGACATTCTCACAAAAACGACGCCGTATAGCTCATATCGGGATTGAAATTAGGGTTTCTTTGTCATTCGCCACTCGGCCACCGTCGTTCGCCCGCCATTGCTTGGCCACCGTCGCTCAGCCACCATTGTAGTTGCTCGACCAAGTGAGCGAGGAGAGACTGAGATTGTTGCTCAAGCAAGAAGTGGCAGGAAGAATAGGAGACAAGGGCCGAGGAGGAGGAGGAGGAAGAAGAGGGGTCGAAGGTGCCGCTGCTAGTGTGCTGCTGCTGCTGCTGCTGGTGTTGTTCTTCGGGGAAGAAGATGACATGCCTCTCTCTCTCTCTCTCTCTCTCTCTCTCTCTCTCTCAATTTGGGGATTTAGGGTTCTAAGTTGGGAGAAAGACACCAAACGGCGTCGTTTTATTATTTGAATGTTGACTGTACTCTCCGACAAGCCACGTCAGCTTCAAAAATTAATAAAAAATTGTCACGTCGGATTTCCGGCCAATTTGATCAACGTTGGCACTAAAATAATTGTTTTTCAAATTTGTTGGCACTTAAGTTATCCAAAATAAACTTTTGGCACCAAAGTAAGTACCGTACACAACTTTTGGCACCGATAGTGTACTTACCCCGAACAAATGCATATTCACCATTTTGAATAACCGCACGTTGGACTCTCTAGCAATCCGTCTATTTTTTTTTTTCTTCATAGACATACTTTCAAATATCATTTCACCATCTTGACTAGACAAATCCAAGAACAACGTATTACCAAACTCTCCACAAAATTTGAGCGTGATCCAACGATACACGGGAATCTTTTTAGGGGCCGTAGGAGAGAGAAAGAGCTCGTGCGTATATGTTTTATTTTATTTTTTGTGCTCTCCCGGGTCCTTTTTCTTTTCTATTGTGTATTGGGAAGCCCTCTCGTGAACAGCTTTCTTAACCTCAAAAGAACAATGTGCTTTATATAGGTAAAGATTAAAACTTTTCTTGAGATATCTCTTTTCTAAATTGAAACAAAAAAATTGAGTGATATATTCAAGATAGGAAAATAAAATATCTCTTTCATTTCCGATCCAATAACTGAAATTCTGAGCTCAATATGTTTTATTGTTCTTCAATTAAAGAGCGCAATTTTTTCTACTTTAACTTTCCTCATGTGCATCCCTTATGTGAAATTTTTGGCTGCTATGGGCTTGGCCGAATTTTGCATTCTCTTGAACTTAGTTCAGATTAACCAATTAAGTTTAAAGCATACTTGCTTAACTCAGTCCAATTATAATGCAGTTTATGTGGGCTAATTATTACTAAATAACAATGCCCCAAATTTGCATATGTAATTTAACAATTTTTTTGTTTAGGAGTTGAGATCTATCTCTAATTTTTCTATATGATAAATAGGATTGTTAAAATTTAGGTGTCAACAAAGTTATGAAGAAGAGAGTAATTTCTTTTAAGTAGAGAAATAGTAAACCCAAATTAGATATGCACTCGATAAGATGGAAAGTGCGGAAAACGAGAAAAGATAGTGGAGGGTTAGGTTTAAAAGACTTAATTTCTTCTAAGAAGAGGATGTTGCGTAAACATGCATGGAGATTAGTAAAGACCTTTTTAGGTATATGCACTCAGGCCTTAAAGGGAATTTATTTTCCCCATGCTAATATTTGGCAAGCAGGAAAGGGCTCCTGCCCTTTTTGGGGATGGCAAAGATTAATCCTGGGTACAGAAGCTATTAATCAGCAGGTGGTAAGGGGGAGAATATCCCCATTCGTGAAGATAGATCGTAAAAGAAGAAAAAGAAGTTATAGGAGGGCCATCGAATCGTGATAAACCTCAGACAGTGGCTGACTTGATTAATAAGGAGTATAGTACTTGGAAAGGACAAAATCTACGGAGTTTATTCGATGAGCGAACTCTAGATGAAATACTTGCATCACTTAAGTATGAGCTCCCAGAAGGATAGCTTGGTCTGGACTGACAATAAATCAGGACATTACTCAATGAATAGTGGGTTTAATCGAATCCGAGATACAGAACAGTGACAGAATGTCGACCAAGGTTCATCTTCTTGCCAGACTTCTAGGACTTCATGGACATGAATATGGAAACTGGATACCTACCCGAAGATCACAGTTTTTACGTGGACTATGTGCCAAAATGCCCTACCTACGAGAGCAAATCTGTTTAAACAGAAAGTCATGCCTGAATCAATTGACCCCCTTTGCCAAAAGTTCCTGGAAACAACAGAGGACAAATTCCTTCAGTGTCGCTCGATATAGAGAAATCACCAGAATAGAGGAATGGTTGTTGCAATTGTAAAAACCCAGCTTCAACTTACACTCCTTGGAAGTACTTGTGGGGGATCCTTTGGAATTTATGGAAAGCAAGAAACAATTTCGTTTTCCGCCCTGGGCGCCCGTATCTGGCGATATTGTCGAGACAAGCCCTTGCCCAGAACCAGATTCTTCATAAAAGGCATCCAAAAAAGAAAACTTCAGATGATGAACAAGGTAACTCACCAGCCATATGGAGTCCACCGACGAGGAGGCTCCCTGAAGATAAATTTTCAATGGAACGTCCGTTGGAGGGACACGATGGAAGGTGCAAAAGCAAGTATCTGTCGAGCTTCCTCTGCAATTCACGCTGGAATTGCCGGAGTCGTCGAAGTACTTGGAAGCTAGAATTGATTAGCAGGTGTGTTTGGAAACCGACAGCTTCCTCTGCAGGTCGTCGGCAGGCCTTCTTGCGGGGTTCTGTTCAGGCCTGGCGAGAGTTGCGGCCCATCATTGAACAGTGCAGACCGCGTCTACCCCCATTTCCTCGAAGATTGGGTCGCCAAGGCCTGGAGGACTAAAGCCCTTCCTGGTAACTGGTTGCATGTTCCAAAGAACTCGTCTTTACCGTTCCAATAGCGCTAGTAGATACGAAAGAAAAGCCATCGTTTTCATCCCGAAAAATAAAGAAAACAAAAGTCAACGACATGGACACCGTTCAAGCACGCGGAGGCTGAAAAGATCCCGGAAAGTCAACGAAAGAACTCGTCTTTACCTTTCCTTTGCAAGTTTCTTTGATTGAAAGAAAGCGAGTCAAGACGCCGACAATCCTTCATTCGTTCGAAATCGTCACTATCAAATCTTCTCTGCGTCCTCACTCTCTCTTCTGTCCGAATCACCAATCGAATCATCTCTGCTCAGTCGCGACTTCTCTCAGTCGGATGGCTCGTCGTCCAATCTCGCGATTGGGCCTGGCCTTTCTGCTAGCTTTCGCCGCGATCAGCGCCCAGAAACTTCCCGTTTCGGGGCATGATTGTCGGGGTTCCTCCGCGGGTAGCACGAGCAATCCGCAGGCGATCGCGTTCCAGCAGGTGGCTGTGGATCAGAAGTACGCCGACCGGACGTGGGAGAAATTGGAACGCGCCATTCACGAGATTTACAATCACAATGCCAGTGGCCTTAACTTCGAGGAGCTCAACAGGTTCTCTCTCTCTATCTCTTGAAGTTCATCTGGCTAGCCTTGTTTCTTTTCCTTTGAACTGCGGATTTCGATTTCCTTTCTAATTTTTTTTTTTTTTTTGTCTAAGGATTTCCCAGTTCAAACGTGCTTTTTCAATTCTTTCATGTTCTATATCGCAGTGGATATTCACTTTGCTCCATTTATTTTGCAAAGAGTGAATGATTTAAAAAATGGTTTTTTTAAATAATTATTTATTTTTCTTATGAAACTAAATGAATCACATACAAAAATAAATGAATGAAAAATACTTTTATTATCCATGAGTTGTCAAATATTTTTTATTGCCTAATTATTTCGAGCGATACAAACAATTGCTTTTGAAAAAAATATTTTCTAAATTATTCATTTTTCGTGAAATAAACAGAGCTTTCCATTAAAATCTTATTGATTTTTTACCAAAAAAAAAAAACGGAGCTTTCCATTCTGCTATGTTACGCACGATAATTTGACTCTTTAATGTTAGGTATTTCACCTCGTGTATATGACCTTTGGTCGTTCTTCATGGTGCTTCTTTCCTTAGTTAGACATCTTTAACAATTATGCGTCTTAGAACAGAGCTATGCCCTTCGTTTGTTTCAGCTGCTCTGTTGGGGAAGTACTTCTTTGTTTTATACTGAGTTGCTCTTCGTATGGAGGAATAGATCTAGTCGTGTTATCTTTTATTGAGTACGATTAGCAATGATGTTTCCGGTTGAGGCTGCGGCCATCTGATTGGATTACGAAACTCCCTTTTTTATGGGTCCAATGCCACCAATTGATTTTTGTGTCGTTTCATAAAAAGCATCGAGGCCATAAAGCACCTGCACTCGTCCTCTTTCATGCGTCGGCATTGAGTTGCATCGTCTGCGGGCGACGGTTGTAGGGTTGTGGGATCATAATGTTTTGATGTGCCTTCGTATATAGGAGCGCCTACAACATGGTTCTGCACAAGTTCGGTGAGAAGCTGTACTCTGGATTGGTGACAACCATGACTGCTCACCTAAAGGAAATATCGAAATCCATCGAAGATGCCCGAGGAGGTTCGTTTCTGGAGGAACTAAACGGGAAATGGAACGATCATAATAAAGCACTGCAAATGATCGGGGACGTGCTCATGTACATGGATAGAACTTTCGTCCAAAGTACGCGCAAAACCCCAGTTCATGAGCTTGGGTTGATGCTCTGGAGGGATAATGTCATCTACTCCAGCAAGATCCGCACCAGGATTCAAGATACATTGCTAGAACTAGTGCTTAGAGAAAGAACTGGTGAGGTCATCAATCGAGGGTTTATGAGTAACGTAACTAAAATGCTGATGGAGTTAGGTTCTTCAGTTTATCAGGAAGAATTTGAACGGCCATTTCTGGAGGTCTCAGCCGAGTTTTACAGAGGCGAATCCCAGAAGTTCATCGAGTGTTGCGATTGTGGCGAGTATCTGAAGGAAGCTGAGAGGCGTCTTAATGAAGAAATGGAGAGAGTAACGCACTACTTGGACGCCACAAGCGAAGCTAAGATCATAAACGTCGTGGAGAAGGAGATGATTGCAGATCGCATGATGGTACTGGTGCGCATGGAGAATTCGGGCTTGGTGAGCATGCTTCGTGACGATAAGTATGAAGACTTGGGAAGGATGTACAGCTTGTTTCGTCGGGTCCCCAACGGCCTCTCGACTGTTCGAGATGTGATGACTTCTCATATAAGGGCGATTGGCGAGCAGTCTGTTACTGATCCCGAGAGGTTGGAAGACCCTGTTAAATTTGTTCACTGGCTACTGGATGAAAAGGATAAGTATGATAAGATCATAAGTTCTGCATTTGACAACATTCAGACGTTCCAGAGTGCATTGAATTCATCCTTCGAGTACTTCATCAACTTGAATGCTCGTTCTCCTGAACTCATTTCGTTGTTTGTTGATGATAAACTACGCAATGGCTTGGAAGGCGTCGGCGAGGAGGACGTGGAGGTCATTCTTGACAAGGTGATGATGTTGTCCCGCTCTTTGCAAGAAAAGGATGTGTTCGAGAAGTACTATTAACAGCATTAGGCGGAAAGGCTTCTGTCCGGAAAAACTGTTTCTGATTACGCAGAGAGGAGTCTCATGGCCAAGCTCAAGACTGAATGCGGATGTCAATTCAGTTCGAAGCTGGAACGCATGCTTGCTGATGCAAAGATCTCCCAAGATACGATGCAGGGGCTCTACGGAAGCCAATGAGCTCACGCCGGCTGCTGTCCCTTGCGCGAGACAATTTGTCGACGAGTGCCTTTGAAGCATTTGTTAGTTTATGCATAGAACGAAAGTGTCGATGATCGGAATACCGATCATGCACGAGGCACTTCACTAGAAAAGTATAAAAGTATGGCCAACCATAATGTGTACTTTTTTCAGTGTTGGCTTGTTAATAAAATCCTTGTAATGTACGTTGTCTCTAATGAACTATGTAGTTCTTCCGCTTCCCTTCCACTTTTTCCGTGAATTTAAAATGGGATTTGTATCATATGCGAGATCAACCTGACGTAATAATTGATTACTGCATGCGTGTCCATTACCACAATTCAAACACGTGGTAATTGCGAAAATGGATCTCTAAACTTTCACATCTCGAGTTAGTATACCTCAACATACCTCAAATGATTTCCGCCTCGAAGGCTGGCGTTCTGCTTCTTCATCTAAAGCATGGAGATTACTAGATTGAGAGCTCGAGGGCACCTGATATTCAAACACGATGTCTCTAGTTATGTGGCACCCAATGCTTAGACTAAATAAGGTCAATAAATTAAACATAAACTTCAAGGGAAGCTACCTTCTTCGATTCGGATACACTCTTATGATTTATCGATAATTGAAGCAGTTGTCAAAACTCAAAAGCTCGCTTATATAGATATGTGAACTATGGAACTCTATCCAACTTCGATATGTTTCAGGAAATAAATGTGGCGGCCTATACAAATTGAATTATTACGGTT
The DNA here is from genome assembly GCA_014182365.1 of Eucalyptus tenuipes. Taxonomy (NCBI): domain Eukaryota; kingdom Viridiplantae; phylum Streptophyta; class Magnoliopsida; order Myrtales; family Myrtaceae; genus Eucalyptus; species Eucalyptus tenuipes. The sequence continues at coordinate 29,436,886 of CM024538.1, read as the reverse complement.
TCAATCCAATTGGATCACTATGAATGGATGATCTATTTCCTTAGATATATATCGGGTGCATGTTCACCTAAAGCACAAAGTCATTGATTAGATGAGTCCCATTAGAAATCAACGTTGAGCTGTATTAAGTGCACATACATCCAACATACCCGGATATTGCTCTCGATATGTTTGGGCATTGTGCTTTGTAACCCGAGTTATCGCAATACATGTGTCTTTGACCTCATCATATCACAAGTTCTCCGATCGAATTTCTTCTTGTGACCTAGGGTCCAAAGTTTGTCACTATTGGGTCTCTAGAAATTACAATGCTGAGTGTACCAGGACTGGCGAATAAAGCCGGTAATTTCAATCCCCAATCGAAGGCAACCTTCATTGAACCATAACTCTAATTGGTAAATTGCGAACATGGGCACTAATTACTTGTATATTTCAGGTAAGTCTACGTGTGACTAATATTTGAAACTTCGAACAATCAATCGGAGACAATTCCAACTAGGAATGGCGAGAAGGTTCAGCTTGCCAAGTTGCGAATTTCCATGTTTTCATCGACTTCGGATGAGTCATCTCCACCTCGATAATGAGAGAGAGAGAGTGCCGAACTCCCACCTTCCCAAATGGCAAGAAGATCAACGCTTATACTCCATAGCCAAATCAGACCCAGAAGATGGTAAAAAGGAATGACAGGTTGCCATGCACATATATATATTTCTCCAAAGTAGAGAGAGAGAGAGAGAGAAGGGCGTGTCATCATCAGGTATCGCCATTTCTAAAGGCTGTAATTGACATTAACCTTTCCTCGTTGTTACTGCGGTACCCCCTCACCAGTCACATGTTATCCAGGTTTGGTCATATGTGGACACACACATGGGTGTGTTCGTGCATGAAATTGAGAGCTCGAGAAGGAGAGACCGAAAGAAAGAGAGAGGACGACAGCAACCGCACCCCCTTGAGTGGGGTCTGATGCAAAACAATCATGTAACGACAGCCCACGATCGGAAGTACAAAAATTATAAAGATGTAATCATCTTAGGAGTTAGTATTACACGTATGAGAAAAGGCATTTAGAGGTTTGCTGGCCAAGGCAATTAATTATTTAGATGAAACAATGTAAATGAAGATGTCAGAGGAGATTGATTTTGGAGGCAATATGAATCGCGGGCGTCCCTCTACCAATCGTTCCGTCAAAAAGAAGAGATAGAATAACTGAAAAGAGATGTCTTAGGGACATTCCTCTAGACATACCGTGATTTTGGTCATTTGCCCCATTTTCCCCTAATTGCATAAGATCTCTGTCTATCCCGAAGCCTACGCCTGATAATAAAATCCTAGAAAGAAATGCTGGTGAACATCAAGCGATGCTACTAGCCCCTCTAGGTGGGAGTGGTGGTATCGTGCTCAAATTTGAATCCGAATATTGTCGCCTCACCTCAATGAAGGACGAATGTCCTTGGGTTTGCTAAGGCCAATTCCTCGCTCTCTCTCTCTACCTCTCTTCCCCTCCCCGACTCTAGAGTACTCGGGTGAGGGGTCGATGATGACGAGGGGAGTATGGAGGATTGCGCGTGGTGAAGGGATGAATGATGAGAGAGAGGAAGTTCATTGGGGGAGTTGGCGTGGAGATGGAGATGACAAGAGAGGGGAAAAGAGAAAAAGGAGACAATGGCTGCTAGGTGAGCAGTGCGACAATCGACCAGATGGGTGGCTTGAGGCGGTGGCATGCTTGCAAAGTAGTTGAGGGGGGGTGGTTTGGGTTATGCAGGTCGGCTTGGTTGGAGTTTTTAATTCAGTCATCACTAACCGTCTTATGTGGCACATCACCACATTAGCGATTTTCGTTGAAAATTGATCGAAAATATTATATTAAAATTTCGGACAAATGCTTAGGGTTAAATCGGTAAATTTAAAATGTTTATGACTGAAATGACATATGTATAATAAATTTAGAACCAACTGAATAATTCAATCGATTTTCTTGTAAGGATCGATGCTCTTTCCATTGAATTAGAGAAGTGAACTTAGCATGATGCAAAAAACTGTTGCGCGACGGCTCCCATACGTAACATGAAGAAGCATCTCGTGTGCAACAAGAGGAAGATCAGCTCATCCTAAAAAGACGTCGACACGTACACACGTACGTACAGCCTACCATCGATTAGCTAGCCTAAAACGATTCCACGTGGCAAAATGATTGGTACTACGGGCCTTGAAAACAGCCAGTCACTCCAAACAGCCATGGCTTCTTTCCACTGCATTTCCATACGTGAATCTGAATCTTCAAACTGTCTGGGCACTCTTCGTTATCACCTCTGATCTCGAAGTCATGGGCCAAGAGAGCAGCTAGATCATGACAGCCCGGACACTACAACCATTAAGTTATTAATGATGGCAAAACAACGACAATAGTATCGAAGTTCAACTCACGAACGATGAGATTGACAATGAAACGCACTGTAAAGATGTGAATGGCGTACCAGAGTGGCTGTCCTCCTCAATAATGTAAGTGGACAAAGATCTTATAAATATGCACATATTTGTATAATCTGTGTGCATTATCTATGATTATATAATGTGCACACAGCATCGTCATGACCCCACCATCTCCATGGGGTCAAGAATAGCTCGTTGTCACACAGCCTAGGATCTTCCAGATCCTCTTGGATTCGAACTACAATAGACAATGCGTGAAATTATAATACATCACCTACTCAAGCAACATCATATTATGAGAGAGAGAGAGAGAGAGAGAGAGAGAGAGTAGAATGGAATTCAATATGAAAAGACCCGGTTGCTTCAATTGAAAAGACCCCGTTGCTTCAATAATGGAAATGGATGGAGAGGTGACAATGACTACCCGGCTTTCAATACCAACCAACCCATAATCAATTTCCTCATTCCAACCCATAATCGATTACTTCCCTAATGAAGAAATTGAGCCTTTTCTCAAATTAGGTTGTTAGGTACATAAACGGCAGTTTTCTCTATAGGAAACTATCCCAAAAATATGTGGAGAACTCTCTCGCAAATATACTACGTCGCAATGTCAATCAAAATGAATCTCCTCATTATAGTATCCATTCTACTATTGACATTACTCAAATCTTGCTCCTCCGTCAATGTAATAGTGTTTCGCCAAAGTAGTTTCCATGACAAGCCTAGTTATCTACATTGTCATCTACTCCTACTTAAGTAGTTTCCCTCCACCGACCCTAAATTAGTTGAGCCAATGTTGACACCTAAATTTTGGCGGTCTGGTCATTTATTTATTGCATAGAAAATTAGGGGTTAATTTTATCCCGAAAAAATATTAATTGCATAGCATATAGATGTAGGTGCATTTATTTTTAGTTTGCATATTTCGCATTTATTTATTGGATCGGTGGTCGATGGGTTTGAATTAGTGGTTACGAGCCGAAGTTTTAAATTGACAGGCCGGGCTAAGCCCACGAAGTGAGCAAATTGGCCCAAGCCTTTTTTTCTAATTATCGAAAATTATATCGTAAAAAATAAGAATTTGAAAATTTTCACGATATGATGGGATTTTTCGGATAGGGCAAGTGGAAAAAACGAATATTGCAAATATTGTGTTTGAGAAAAAGAATTTTTGTGGATATCAATTTTGAAATATTAGAAACCCTAATTCATTGCCTATAAATAGATTAAAACGCATAGGGTTCAGGAGGGCCACATTACATTGAATACGCGGCCACATGGAGTCAAAAATTTCCTAATATCAGAATACACAGAGAACATACGAGAGACAGAGAGGATTCGGAGAGGAAAACACGGCCATTGAGAAGTACACGTGAGAAAAGTCAATGAGAGAGCTTCTCTCTCGGCCAAGGCTAGGCCGAGAGATCCTTTTTGCCATGCTTGCTGCCTCTCACGCCGCATGTGCCGATCCGTGACGCGAGCTTCAACGTGAACTCGCTACGGGTCCTATCGCCAAAGCCTACTCCAGTGACGCTGTTGATCCTTGACGGCAACCGCCATCGCAAGTGTGCCGTGACACATCTTGGCATCGAACACTGGAGTTGCAGCCTTTTTGCCGTTGTCTACGTTGATGCATCGGTCTGCTAGCTTATGTCCAGAGCCCGTAACGACAAGTCACCAAAATCCCAGACGACATCCTTCGTATATACCACGTCCTAGGTTTTATCACATCAGCCCAGCAGCAAGCCGACGTGCATAGATTTGTGGAGAACCCCATTGAAGCACCACAATCTACTTGGTGACAAAAATCGGTGGAAATTTGGGGAGCAAGGCGCTGAAGCGGTGATTTTTGGCTTGGTTTGTTAGTCCTTGCAGCGAAACCAGAATCTCCAGCAATTCCAGGCCGGTGAGCAACTTCCAGCAAAGTCCAAGCACTGCTCAGCGAGACCCAGATTTCCCATTGAATTTCATCCGAATCCGGCGAGTGAAGCCAGTCAAAATTTCTCCACCGTCTGGACCTTGAGGAGGGTACACGTAGCAAAGGAATCTCCACTGGGTCGTCATCCTCCATCGTAGATCTTGGTGCATATATATAAAAAGAAAACAAAGAAAGGTTTACACCTGCTCCTAATTGTCTTTGCAAGTTCCTAGTGTTGCAGGCATTCCGAGAAGTCTCTGCCGTAAGGCTGGGAGTTAGCTGTGCACCTCCCCACCGCCTCGTGAGCCATCACCTGTCTCAGATCATCGAGGCATCACCGTGAGTCCACCATCTCGGCTGCTGTCCGAACCGAATCACCGTCTGCAGCGGATCGCCACCACGATCCACTGCTATTGTTGCCCGCTGATTGCGATCCTGGTCCGATTGTGCAAAGTCCAAATTTGGAAATCAATATTCGGATTAGGTAAAAATTTCGTTTTATTTGATTTCCGAATATTTCGTTTCATTATTTGAAAAATCCGTTGATGCACATGATGGAAATTCCCGATACGCTATGATATCTATAATTTCGAGTGGCCTTCTAAATTGGGAAATCTTCCTAATTTCGCAACGTACATATGATTGACGGTCCGATTTCACGCTCGAAATACGACCCGCAATCGTACGGAAAAATCGCCAATCCGATCTCACGCTCGAGATATGATTCGTGATTTTATTTAAAAATTGGCCAATCCGATCTCATGCACGAGATACGATACGTCAATTTATTTCCCAAAATTAAATGGACATCGATGATACCTTGCTTGATTTGGTGCCGTGCTGTTCTTGATGCCTTTATTTGTTTGCTCCCGTAAAAGGAAAATAATAAAAAAAAAACATTTGAGTTAGATTAGGTTCATGTTAGAATATTACTTCTTTTAGGGTTATTTTGCATGTTTAGAATAGGAAATTTATTTATTTCGAATTCCTTAAATAAAAATCCAAAAAAGATGCATTCATTTAGGATGTTAGTTTTTTTTGCACGTTTAATTATTGGACAATTTTTAATTTCGAAATTAATAAAAAAACAACAAAAAAATCATCATGCATATGTCATGTAGAATTAATGCATCTTTTGTACGTCATTGCATATTAGGATAAAATTGCATGTTTCATTTTAAGTTTAGATTGATTTTTTAGATAGATTGCATCTTAGGTTAGAGATTGCAAAGTTAAGATAATATCTTAGTTTAAATTAGGGTTTAGCCCGGCCTAATCCTTAATATAAGTTAGACAGAATCTTAATCTAGCTAGGTAATTTCAGCATTTTTCTAATTTCGAGATTTCATGGAAAATACCAAAAATTATCTTAGAATAAATCAATTTCATTCTTTAGGACAGATTGCATTTTATTTATGTCATGTAGTTTAAGCCATATTACCGTGTCATATTATTTCATGTTAGGTTAGTAGCATGCATTGCATATTGCATGATCTTCATTAAATAAGTGAAAAACAAAAAACAAAAATTGCGTGTTAATTAGAAATCATATTTAGGACTGTTGATGTGAATTTTGATCTAACAACGCAGATGCTTTCGTTGCTATAAGGTAAGTCCTGCAATTTATTTATTGCTTTACTTGGGTGTTAAATTGGTAGTTTGCGCACCCGCACGATCGCCTCACATGTTAGGGAAATAAATTTAAAATTAATCCAAGCTGCTTACAAAGAACCTTTTTTTCAAAATAAAAGAAATGGTACCGAAAGGGCGTTAGAGAAATCTAGCGTAACCAAGTCCCCGAACTCACAATCTCTGGTTCATAGGAGTAAAGTAAATCTCCCATTACTTTACTTGGGTTTCTAATCGACCCACCAAAAATAGATTAGTGGCGACTCCTAATTGAAAATCAATTGCATGTTAAGAACTTAAACCTAAGTCGCGAATTGGTATGGGTTTGGGAGAGCCCGAGTTAAGTCTAGGCTTAACAATCCATTAGCCGAACCCTAGGTGGTGCACACCCGAAAAATTGGTCGCGACAGCCAACATTCCGTGCAAGAAGGTTAAGCTGATTTGATCCTCCTACTACCCCAATGATAGTGACAAAAGAAGAGAGATCGTCTTGATAGACAGAATCTATTCTCGGAATGGACGTGCTTTCTCTTCGATAATTTCACAATCTTATTTCCCTCGAAACTAGAGTTTGAACGAAAGGATGATGGGGAATTGAACATGGGCAGTTTGACATCCGCAACAACGGCCAACCAAATAATTCGAGGCTTGGGCCCATAGAAGACTCGAACACTATTAATCAAACAAACAAGATGGTCATCGCAGGTTTCACAACTCATTAGTCATGACACTCAAAACGGATAATATGACCTCGTGCATTTACGTGAAGAATGGATCGTTCACACATCATGATAATTAATATGAACTGTTAGGTCCCTAGAGAGTAGGAACCAAGAGCATTCTCGGTTGTGCTTCAGAAATCGTCCTCCCGCTTTCTGCAGAACTATTACCAATTCAGTTGACATATAATTCGCTGATGACAAGGAGATGCTCTACTTCCATATTGTATTCTGAGGTTGGGCTAAGATCCATGTTTTCAGTTCAGAGCCGAAAGCACGGATCCTTATATTCTTCAGGGTTCAGCCACTTCAGATGCCATAAGGATTAGCCTTCTCGGATATTCTATCAAAGTAGGGGTTCTCAAGACATTTTCACCATCATAAGCTCAACAATTCACATAATAAATGAATTAGTCGCCGCCACCAGAGTGCAACTCGAAGATATAGTCACATGTTTAGCATGCAAGATTGAGTTGTCCCCGACATACATTGACTAGAATTGCGTGCCTCCCAATGGATATCAACCAGATGAAAGAAAAAACAAGGCCGACTAGCCTTGGCAAGAAAATCATCGAACAATGCTTTTTGCAAACCCTTCACGTAGACACATTTGAGAGATTCTAGCCACAAGTTGATGGACACATATTCCCAACAAAAACTAGCCATTAAGTCAGGAGACTCCGAAGAAGTACTGGGACCTGCAATTTATCTACCTTATATCCAGAAATGCCGATTTGGTACAAACTATGCATAGATATGATTTCAAGCAGAAGAACCAAACAGGCTCCAATCATTGACTTTGAAGCTAGAGACAGCAACTTTAAAGACCTCAGCCATGGGCATGTATCCAGATTGAGATGCAGGGGCAGTTAATCCAGCACCAACTGTTCTTGCACTTTCACTCAAAGGGCTGCAAGCAAATTGAGTTTTTGTGTAAACCAGGGCAACTTTAAAAAAATAAATTGAGTATTATTTTTTTATGCATGTGCAGATGCGTCAGGCACTTGGCCCCAAAATGTGGGCGAAATGACGAGTCAGATTTTCCAAACAACAAACCCACGGCAAGAAATAAGGGGAAAGGTACATACACAATCAACTAGCACAAGTACCAAATGACCCATTAATGAAAGGATTCAGCCAGATTTAGGTATCTCACTGCTAAAGTTAGTACATCAACAAAAGTTTGCCAAGGAAAACTAAGCCAAAGCAATTTTATGTTTTCATCCATTCTGACAGCTACTCTCACCAAAAACTTCTCAAGGGCAATCGAGCTCCCTTATGCCAACTTCCAGAAAAGAAAAGCCAAAAGGTCTGTCATGCCAATGCTGGGGTGGAAGAAATTCACCAGAGGAGCAACATATCCATCTAAGTCCAATATCTCCTAGACTATGTGACTACAGACTTGTGTTAAGTAATAAATCAAGTTCAGGTTGGAGAAATAAGGAAAAGGAGATCTAGGGAACAATTAAATAATAAATCGTAAAGTGAGAATATTCCTGCCTCACTTTTACTATTTACCAGACATACTCAAACAAAAATTTTGAAATATACATGGAGTAGAAAGCCACCACTCAGAACCATCTTTAGGGATTTATCTGAACATCCAATATCTGAGGAGGTAAACAGACAGTCAAGGTCACAATGCCTTCCCATCAGCATGAGCAATACTTTTCCAGCTACAGATAGAGCCAGCAAGCAAACTCAGAGGGACATCTCACAAGCAGTTGGCTCGGCGAATCACGTCCATTAAAGAACAATCAAAAGAACCTGATCAGCCTCAAGTTATAGATCCACCAAATCCTAGATTGGAATCACTCCTCAAGCAAGATCTCTCCAGCCTTCAGTTCTAACCCAGTTTCTTTCATTCTGGCCTTTCTAGCCGAGAATCTTAAAATCTCCATATCAAGCAACAAGAAGCAAGCAAAATAATAAGCTGATGGGAGACTGTCTATGCTTATTCATTTGGTCCACTAAATATAATCCTCCAGTTTCTCTTAAACTGCAGCATCAAAAAACTAACTGAGATGCCCAGACTATCCATGGTAAAGGATGCTTAATCTAGAAGAAATGAATGGCAAGTCTCCTATCGCACATAATCTATTAGATCTCAGTGCTTTTAGCTACACGGTAAAGGATGCTTAATTTAGAAGCAGTGAATGGCAAGTTTCCCATTGCACAAAATTTATTAGATCTTAGTGCTTTTAACTACACTATCTCAACAAAAAATATAAGGAAAATGATCATACTGATAGCAGTCTTTTTTAATACTTACTTTATTAATATAGGCTCATATGCAGTAATTAGTACATCTGTCCCAACTTCCTTCAGGCGCAAATTGGCCAAATAGACCTGTACAAAAACCATCACATCAATGTGACCCCCCCTCTGAGAAACCTAAACAACGTCTAACAAGGATAAGGGAGATAAGAGACTGACCTTCACTATATTTTGTGCTTCCCTTCCCTGCCGTCCCTTGGAGATAGCCTGTATGGGTTTCCACAAATTAGAGGACAAAAGCAAGGTGAAACAATTCTTAGACAAAAGGAAAAGCCACCTAAGATGGACAAAAGTAGAAAACATAAATGATTGAAAGAAAAGCAAACGAATACTACAGCAAAAAATTGAATATTTGTGATTCCAAAGCTTGACAATTCATGCAGAAAATAGTTCCACAACAAATTTCCTATCATCAAAAACCATGCAGAAGAGAGAAGATGTTCCAATGGGAACTTGTGATATTCAATACATATAAGGCCCTTGTGACTACGAAGAAAGTGGGTTATGAGAAGCAACATAGAGTTCTAAAACTATACCATCTGTCCAACTGCGGTGGTAACAACAGCAGGTACATTTCTGTAAGTCAACCCAGGGGCCTCAACCACTCCCGACTGTTCGATCACCTGATGAACATTGAGGTGGAAAAAGTGCAAGTAAAGGAGATGCCAGAACATTCTCATTGGATGTATGCATTATGACTACCAAATGCACTAGCACAACATGGACGGAAGATACCGACTGACTGGTCTGGTCTGAACTAATATAGACAAGCAAAACAACCATGAAAAGAAATTTGAAATTGAATTTTTCAGGCATAGAGCACATTGACACCACACACACACACATATTGTATAACTACAACACAATCAATCCCGAACATACAAAATGTTGAATTGAATCGTGCCAAGAAACTTCATGCTAAGATCTATATAAACCAAAGGTATTGTGCACTCTCTCTAACATCCGACAAATGATTATGACGTGAATCAGTATACGACCGTAAGACCAAGAACTGCGATCGAGCGGCAGCGGGAAAAAGAGACAGACAAAAAGTCATAACTTGCAGCCTGATATATAATCAACCGAGGGCAAAAGAGGGCAAAAATACAAAAATCAAGCACAGGAAGCCTAATACCATGCCTTGTTCCGCGTCTTGTTCGGTGGCAAGGTCTTGTAGAAACCACGCCGCACTTCCGCTATCTCCCACTTCATGCTTGAAATCCAAGAGCTCGAAAATCAAGCTCTCATCCCTCGAAGGGTCCCCAAACACCTCCTTCAAAAATAAATAAATAAAAGAACACATTTCCACAGCACAAAATCACTCGGTAACCTTATCGACATCGAACTTAAACCCAGACGTAAGACGCGCCGTACACTGAATAAATCCGAACCTGGTGGTCAGGGACTTGCCTGATGTTGCTCACGTCCTACACATTCCAGCAAAGGCCGTTTCACTCCGCATTCAAAAAAAAAGATAAATAAATAATAGGAAGCGGCGACGAGATTGGAGGAAACGAAAGACCTCGAATCTGTTGGGAAATCTGGTGCTGATTGCGCCCCCGAACAACGGCCGCTCAGAGCACGACTCCTCCGGCATCTCAGACCACCGACAGTCGCGCCGCCAGGAAAGCGCAGAGGCCTAAAACCACAGCAAAATCGCCGAGCGACTGAAGGATCGAGAGAGAGAGAGAGAGGGCGGAATCGTAAGTTTCGGAAGCTTCGCGGTTTATCTATGGCGCGCGCTCCGCTTGATATCGAAGCTGACTCTGTTTTCTGGCGAGAAGGCAGAATGGGAACGTCGAGGAGAGGATGGAAACCGGGGGTCACCTCCGAAAATTCGGAGAGGGAAGGCGAGGGCAAACTCGGCAGTTTGGGGAAAGAAAAAGAAATAAGTAAAATGAAATTTTTAAGAGAAAAAGAAAAGGAGTGTGTGGAAGCCACTTCTGAAGTTCTTATCAGAGCCAGGTTTCGATCCTGGGACCTGTGGGTTATGGGCCCACCACGCTTCCGCTGCGCCACTCTGATTGTTGTTGGTATGACGCTCAGATTTTATTATATACCTAACATATCCGTCTGGGCTTTTATAATTGGAAATGAGACCGATGAGGATGGTGTCTCCATGAGTATTAAATACCGACGACTCCTCCTATTTTAATGGAGGAAATGAGTATATCCGCGTTCTTGAACCTTATATACATAATTAATTAAACGAATTTCTTAATTTTTTTATTAGTATAATCAAATCTCTAATCTCTTTTGAAATTGCACAATCACACATTTTCGGCGAATAACACTAAAGATTTTTTCCATTACACTGAAAATTTATTTAAGTGAACCATCTTAAATTTCACTCTTACGATGTGGGTTCGGGATTCAATCACGTTTTCTTGTTTTTATAAGCGTTTGAAAATTACATCAAATTTAAAATTTAAAACTCGATTTCACTTTTTAATGAAAGGTTTTTTTTTGGGCCGGTGTAAAGGCAATGCCGCTTTAAACCGTGCGTCTAGTTGTTGATGCAACGAGGCCATTTTTTCGGCCCAAAAAGAAAGATAGAAATCAGTAAATAAATCGCAACGAGTGGCCCCGTAGGAAGTGAAATACAAAATTATTAATAGCTGTGGGACGAAATTGACCGAAACACTAATTGTCAATGTGAGAGACGGATCATATAGGAGTTCTCTTCATGATTCTATAGGATATTGTATTATTATCCACCGTAGAAGGAAAAAAAAAAAAAACAAGTATTACTTTAATAACACATGTAGATCGTCATAGAATTGAAGTGAAAATTTTGACCTTGAAATCATCTTTTAAAGCTTGTATGAAAGTAAGAAAGAATATATTTGTATATCAATTAAATTAGAGGTGATCGGCTCTTGGACCAATCTGATCCCATCCAAGAATTGGGAATCGGATCGAAGGGATCGATTTCCAATTTCCTGAACTGATTACCAAACCATAGGTCCTTGGAATCAAATCTAACTAGACCGAGTGGTCTGATTCGATTCCTAAGCGGTCTAGTGGAACCAATCATTTTAAGCACTTTATTTTGCAATGAAATTTTACGCCTAAAATAAACAAGCCTGTCCAAAACATAACCACCATATTCTCATCTCACTATGAAAACTTTGAAAAGGTATAAAACAAAATCCCATGTTACCCAAATGGATTTCCCTCATTAACGAGTATTTTGCGTGTATCACTTATATCTAAAATACATTATAATCAATAAACTTACTCTAATTAAACGTATAATTTGGTCAAACATGCCCCAATGTGAGTTCATCTAAAGAGGAGGCATGAGCATCGTGGGCGAATTCGAAAAGATTCAAATAGGAGAGCAAAAGGAGGCATGTGTGAACCGAAAGATTTTAGATTTTGAGGTTTACATTTAATAAATAAATAAATAATAATCAGTCCACTTCCTCCTTAGAACCAAGAATCAAATTGTCCGGACATCGATTCCACTTTTAAGATCCGATCTAGGCAGTTTCCAATTTGATCGGTCTGTTTTGCTTCCCTTAGATTAGATGGCTTGTGTAGTGTAGCAATGGGTTGCATGGACCGCGTAATATGCATTCGAAGAAGCTTTCATGTTTGAATTTTCAAATTTTCATTTCTTGTTAATCAATTTATTTCACGCTTTATTGTTACGTGGTGTGATCATTGTACAAAATGCCATATTACATATTAGAGAGAAATAAAAAAAAAATGGGATCGAATTCCATCATCCACATGTCGCCTTGTTGATTTGTCGAATTAAAAGCAGTTGAAAGATTGGTGACAAAAACAAAACTAGATAGGATAAGATATAAAATTGGAATTTTGTTTTATCCTATTGATTGTTTGGTGAATGGCAATGACAGCCAAATATTCCTATCATGTCTATTACTTGCTAGGAATTGCCATTTTGGTGTAAATAGCACAAAAGGAAATGGTAAGAATCTCTCGCAATTTACCACCAAAGAAAACAAAAACAAACTCTAACAATCAATCTATGATTATTGTACGATCTAAAGCTTAAACGGCAAAAGAGATTATTATAGCATTTCAAAGCCACAAATTCAACTATGACAAGAAATGTAAACAGGTAACAATGATATTGATGAGATAGATTGGCCAAAGAGTAACATATCTAGTAAGAGAGAAATAGCATGATCATTTACCTTCTCAATTCTAAAAAATATAGTGTTTTGACTTCTTCGTTGCTTTCGCGAAACTTCAACTCAAGCTAGAGAGTCATGGAGGATCCCTTGCTGTTTTGATGATGCTTCCTTGTGAAATAGAGAGTTACAAAAGGAGAAGGAGATTTGACCCTCTTGCTACTTCTGTGACGTTTCGATGGGAATCAAAGAGTTACGAAGGAGTTGTAAAGTATTAACGTGAATTAGAGTTACAGAGGAGAAGGAGCGGGTAAGGTTTTTCATAAAAAAGCTTATAATATGGACATAAAAAAACTCTATCCACTTTTATCCCATTTCTCATATGGAATATTTTTATATGAGCTATAGCTATCTTATATCGAGTTATATCCTGTCTTTAACAACAACCAAACATGGGATAGAATATAAATTATCTATCTTGACTACCCAACATAGCTTTATTTGCTTAACACGAACCAGACAACTTAAATAGTATAGAAGAAATCGAGATAATTCATAATGAATGGAGATGAAATTGATCAAAATAAATTATTATACTGTGGCACATTGAAATCGAGCACTTAGATTTAAACTCCAACTCGTTCCAAATAAGAATAAAACAATGGCGCAAGCCTTCCTTGCCCCAATATGCAATGTTGCTATATAAAATCCCCATTTTCACTTGTAGAACTGTAGAAAAGCAACCAGCATCCTTTGGGTGGAAAACAATGAATTTAAAGTAGAATGCACTAGAAAAAGTGGGAAGTGCCAAAAATGAGAAAAGACAGTAGCAGATTACGCTTTAGGACTCAAATCTCTTTTAGCAAGGCAAAGTTTGGTAAACATGCATGGAGACTAGCAAAAACACCCTTTACCATTCGAAGCTTGGTTTTAAAAGAGATCTACTTTCCCAATGGGAATTTCCGGCATGTAGATAAGGGTTCCCGTCCATCTCAGAGATGGTAAGGCTTAATTGTGGACAGGGAGGCCATGGCTCAGGAAGCGAGGTGGTCAGTTGGTAATGGAGAAAGTATTCATATTCATGAAGATAGATGGCTAAAGAAAGGAGTTGTAGGTGACCCAATGAATTATGATGAACCTTGTAAGGAAAATAAGGAATAGAAGGAGTCAACGTTGCAAAACTTCTTCAATGAGTAGATTATAGAAGAATACTTACAATTTACCAAGGTAAGAACTTATAGAAAGGTTGCTTGGTCTAGACTAATAACAAATTAGGTGATCACACTGTGAAGAGTATATATAATCGAATTTGACAAACAGAGCAACGACAGAGTATTCATCGTGCTTTGTCTTCCTACTACGCTCCTAAGGCTCTATGGTCACATATCTGGAAAGTGAATACCTTCCCAAATATCAAGATTTTTAAGTGGAGTGCGTGTCAAAATATCTTGCCTACGAGAGACAATTTATTCAATGAAAAGTCACACCTGTAATAATTTGCCGCCGGTGCCAAAAATTTCATAAGTCAATAGAGCATTTATTCCTTTAGTGTCGTTGGATAAGGAAAGTATGGTCAAACCCTAAACTATAAATTCAAATCTGGCCTAGAGAAATAATCAAAATAGAGGAAATGGTTGATGCAATTTAAAAAATCCGACTCAAATTCACCTTCTCTGAAAGTAATCACAGGAATCCTTTGAATCTATGGAAAGCAAGGAATGATTTTGCATTTCGCCGTTGGAACTTAGAACCGCTGATGATCATTGAAACCACCCTTGCTCAAAATCAAATACACTAGAAGATGCACCCAAAGTAACAAACTTTGGCCAAAGAGCGAGGTGACTTATCAGCCGTGCGAAATCCATCGAAGAGAGGCTCCTTGAAGATAAACATCAACAGATCATTGGTTGAAGGAACAAGCAAAGTCGCAATTGCAAGCATTTCTCGCGACTCTTCCGAAAATTTGACTAGGTCATTTTCACTAAGCTTAACTTGTTCATTACTATTAGGGGTGATCGGTTCCCGATTCTCAATTTTTGGAATCGAGAACCGTATTGGATGGTCCTAGAACCAGGAATCGGATCGGATCGACAGGTCCGATCCGGTCCCATGGAACTAATCATTTAACCAAAAAAAAATCGATCTTTAAAAAAAAAAAAGAATTGTTACTATTTTTAAGTTTTATTGTTATTTTTAGGAAATTAAAAAATATATTTAAAAAAAAAAAAGGTCGGTCCGGTCCATCGATCTTGTCCGATCCGGTTCCCCCCTCAAAACTAGGAACCGGAACAACAATCGCCGGTTCCATTTTTATGGAACCAGGAACTGGATCCATTCCTTTAGGAACTGGACCGAACCAGCCCATCCAGTCCAGTCCAAGCGATTCTCAATTTGGGCAGTTCGACATACTTAATCATAATTGCTACCGAGAAGCCAATCACCTAGCAGACTGGCTTGCGATGGCCTAGAGATCGGGAAAAAAAAAAATCATTCTCGGTAACCGTTTGATGAACAACCCACACCCGAACTCCTTCAGGCCATCCTTTATTTGGAGGCCCGTTCTCGTAATTCCATGAAAGGCCTAGTTGACGAATGAAAGCTTTCATTTTGCCCTAAATCCTGATCCACCGTCGAAACACGCCTCCACGCTCTGCATCTTTATAGAGTCATGAGTCAGCGTTAGGGGTGTGCAAAATACCTGGAACCGCCCGACCGCCCGGAACCGACCGGAACCGCCCGAAACCGGCGGTTCTTGAGGGAACCGGTCCGGTTCCCGGTTCCGATTTTTCGGAACCGATGGGTACCGGTCCGGTTTCGGTTCCATGGGCGGATCCGCCCACCCGGACCGGACCGGAACCTTTTTAATATTAAAAGAAAAATTACTAAAAGAAACCCTAGATTAGATCTCATCTCCTCACTCCCTTTGTCTTCGGTTCTCTCTCTCTTTGTCTCTTCCTTGGTTCCTCCTAATCCTATCGCCATTTCGATTCCTTCCGAGCGTCGACGCCGTCGCCGCCGCTCCTCCGCCGCTACTATTTGCCCCCTCGCGTCGGCCGCCACCGCCACACCCGCGGAAAATTGTTTCGCGACCGTTCTATGTTGAAAACCCGACCATAGACCTCCTCCCTCCTTCCCAACTCATAGACCCGACCGTTCTATGTTGAAAACCAAAATTGTTTCGCGTCAAGATCGGTTTCATGGATCCACGGGAACCGAACCGGACCGCGGTTCGGTTCCGGGTGGATCGATGCAACAAACCGGTGGATCCCGGTTGCCCAATTTGCCGGAACCGGTCCTTAGCGGGCGGTTCCTGCTCTAGATCGGGAACCGCCCGCCCGAAGAGTCATGAGTCAGCGTGCAGTTGGACCTAATAATTAAAAGAAAGTAATCAATACAAATACGTGGAAAACTTTCAAAGACCGACGACGTTACACGTATGCTGCCATACTAAAACTTGCGCTTGCCATTAATGGCGTCAAGCCGGAGGTGCATGACATCAAAAGGGGAAGAAAAAGAATCTCCTTGCTTTCGATATAAATCAAACTTCATGAAGCAACTAAGAGCCGTCCCTCCAGCTCAATCAAACACGACATGTCACGTTTCAATCAATTCGCTGAACTCGATTCCAAATTCTATTATAATTGATAAAAAGTCTCTCGATATATATATAAGGAAATCACAGATACCCAATTGTGTTGATATAATTTATAGTCAATTTACATCTTACTTTTCACAATCTCAAAACCGCCATCGTGAAAAAAAAAAAAAAAATCGTTGATGATAAACATTCATTTCACTTTCTTCATTTGGCCCTCGCCCTCGGCCTTATATTTCTCTCGGCCTTCTCCCACGTTCGTTCTAAAACCATCGCTCTCCCGGCTCAATCAAACGCGGGCCATCCATGTCCACATTAAGGCGGTCCGCGAAGGGCTCAGCATTGCGATCAAATTGGCCAAATCCGATTCCGAGTTAAATTATGGTTGGGAAGCGAGACTTTTATCGCAGATGAGACCAAAACATGTCAATACCAACTATAGAGGCCAAAAAAAAAAAGAAAAAGAAAAATACAAATATAAATACAAATAATAAAATAATTTAAAAAAAAAAAAAAAAAAAAAAAAAGTGTTCTATTTTCATATCTTCCCTTCGCTGCCTTCCCTGCGCTTCCTTTGCTTCGCTCCTTCCCCTTATTCTCCACCTCCGTCCCGCAATCCACGCCCCCCAAGAAAATCCTCCATTTTCATTCGAATTCTTCACTCCCAGGAAATCCCCCAAATCCCTTCTTTCCCCCTTTCTCTCTCTCTCTATCTCTTCCTTATTTCGCAATCCCTAACCGAGGATCCGCCGTTCCGATTTTGGGGGTACTGCTCTCGATTCTAGGGCTTGAAGTCGACGAAGCGATCTTGCCGATTTCCCGCGCGGCGACCGTTGTTTGACCTCCCGTCTCCGGGGTGGGTCCCACCGATTCGTGGTCGGGCTTGTGGCGGTTGGGTGGGGGAAGGAAGGGAGGGAGGAAGTATGAGCAATCCGCAGAAGAAGAGGAACTTCCAGATAGAGGCGTTCAAGCACAAGGTGGTGGTGGATCCCAAGTACGCCGACAAGACGTGGAAGATCCTGGAGCACGCCATCCACGAGATTTACAATCATAATGCCAGTGGCCTCAGCTTCGAGGAGCTCTACAGGTTCTCTCTTTCTCTCCCCCTTTCCCTTTCTTATTCTTGAACGCCTTTCGATTGTCCATATCGGTTCCGTTGTGATCAGTGTTCCATGCCGATTGCGGCGGGGCGGATGATCTGCCTGCCGCGTGCCGTCCCTGCATCGGATGTTCGGTTTGCGGCGGCGGCGGCTCGAGGCTTGTTAATCGGATGTGTGTGCGTATGGGTTGATTGGACGGTTTGGGGTATACTGGTTTACTTTTCTTGGAGGTGGGAATTCCCTAGTTACCGAGGTTGAGCTAGACGTGTGTTCTTTGAAAGCCCCTCACGGCCTTTTATGGAAGATTGGTCCGTTTACTCGTTGATGCGATATTGACTCTGATCGCGCTATTTTTCGCACGATGCGCTGGTCTCTTTATGTTCGGTATTTTGCCTCATAGAGATCTTTTCCCAGTTAGACATCTCTAAAAATTATGCTCCTTTAAACACAGCTATGTTTTTGGTTTGTTTGTTAGCTGTACTGTTGTGGGAGTACTTCTTCGGTTTGCGATCTGCTAAGTTGCACTTTGAAGGAGATATAGACTTTGTAGGGTTATCCTTTATCGAGTGCGATAAGCATTGAGATTAACGGTTGCTGCCCAACTCTTTGTTCCGCCTCCCCCTATGGTCTGATGCCAACTGGTTTGGTGCTGTTTTGGAAACGGCATCGAGCTGATGATGCATCCGCACTCTTCCTCTTTCATGCGTTGGTATTGAGTTGCATTGTGTGCGGGTGACAGTCATAAAGTTGTGAGATTGTAATATTTTGATGTGCCTTCTTGTATAGGAACGCCTACAACATGGTTCTGCACAAGTTTGGTGAGAAACTGTACTCCGGATTGGTGACAACCATGACTGCTCACCTAAAGGAAATATCGAAATCCATCGAAGATGCGCAAGGAGGTTTGTTTCTGGAGGAACTAAACAGGAAATGGAACGATCATAATAAAGCACTGCAAATGATCCGGGACATTCTCATGTACATGGATAGAACTTTCATCCAAAGTACCCGCAAAACCCCAGTTCATGAGCTTGGGTTGATTCTATGGAGGGATAATGTTATCTACTCCAGCAAGATCCGCAGTAGGCTTCTGGATACATTACTAGAACTAGTACTTAGAGAACGGACTGGCGAGGTCATCAATCGGGGTTTGATGAGGAATATAATTAAAATGCTGATGGATTTAGGTTCTTCAGTTTATCAAGAAGAATTCGAACAGCCATTTCTGGAGGTTTCAGCCGAGTTTTACAAAGGCGAATCCCAGAAGTTTATCGAGTGTTGCGATTGTGGTGAGTATCTGAAGAAAGCTGAGAGGCGTCTTAATGAAGAAATGGAGAGGGTAACGCACTACTTGGATGCCAAGAGTGAAGCTAAGATCACAAACGTCGTGGAGAAGGAGATGATTGCAAATCACATGCTGGCATTGGTGCACATGGAGAATTCGGGCTTGGTGAACATGCTTCTTGACGATAAGTATGAAGACTTGGGAAGGATGTACAACTTGTTTCGTCGGGTTCCCAATGGTCTCTCAACTGTTCGAGACGTGATGACGTCTCATATAAGGGATATTGGCAAGCAGTTAGTTACCGATCCTGAGAGGTTGAAAGACCCTGTTGAATTTGTTCAGCGGCTTTTGGATGAGAAGGATAAGTATGATAAGATCATAAGTTCTGCATTTAACAACGATAAGACGTTTCAGAATGCTTTGAATTCATCATTTGAATACTTCATCAACTTGAATGCTCGTTCACCTGAATTCATTTCGCTGTTTGTTGATGATAAATTACGCAAAGGCTTGAAGGGCGTCAGTGAGGAGGATGTGGAGGTTATTCTTGATAAGGTGATGATGCTGTTCCGCTACTTGCAAGAAAAGGATGTGTTTGAGAAGTATTATAAACAGCATTTGGCAAAAAGGCTTCTGTCTGGAAAAACTGTTTCGGATGATGCAGAACGGAGTCTCATTGTTAAGCTCAAGACTGAATGTGGATATCAATTCACTTCAAAGCTGGAAGGCATGTTCACTGATATGAAAACGTCACAAGATACAATGCAGGGGTTCTACGCAAGCCATCCTGAGCTAGGGGAGGGCCCGACATTAACCGTTCAGGTTCTAACAACAGGCTCGTGGCCTACGCAACCTAGTGTGACGTGTAACTTGCCAGCTGAGATGTCGGCTCTCTGTGAGAAGTTCCGCTCATATTACCTTGGGACGCACACTGGGCGGAGATTATCTTGGCAAACAAATATGGGAACTGCAGATATAAAAGCAACTTTTGGGAAAGGGCAGAAGCATGAGTTGAACGTTTCCACATACCAGATGTGTGTGCTGATGTTATTCAACAATTCTGACCGATTGAGCTATAAAGAGATTGAACAAGCTACAGAGATCCCCGCTTCAGACTTAAAGCGGTGCCTGCAATCTTTGGCATGCGTCAAGGGAAAGAATGTTCTAAGGAAGGAGCCTATGAGTAAAGATATAGGTGAGGATGATGCGTTCTTCGTGAATGATAAGTTTACAAGTAAGTTTTACAAGGTCAAGATAGGAACTGTTGTTGCACAGAAAGAGTCAGAACCTGAAAAACAGGAAACCCGACAAAGAGTGGAGGAGGACCGGAAGCCCCAAATTGAGGCTGCAATAGTGAGAATCATGAAATCAAGGAGGGTGTTGGATCATAATAATATAATAACAGAGGTAACAAAGCAGCTGCAGTCGAGGTTTTTGGCCAATCCCACTGAGATAAAGAAGCGGATCGAGTCTCTCATCGAGCGTGATTTCTTGGAGAGAGATAATGTGGATAGGAAGCTGTACCGCTACTTGGCTTAGATGAAGTGGTTTGAGCAGATTACATTTTCGCTTTTGGGAATGCTGGAATTTGCAAATGGTTTGTACTCTATTCGCTCAGTGGAAAAATTATTTTGAAACTTCAAGAGGTTCCATTTAGTTTCAAAATTTGAGTTGCTCAATTTGGTCAGACTACTTTAGGCCCCCCTCCCCCTTTCTCTCCCATCCAGGGGTGGAAATCTACAAGAATGCATTTTCATTGCAATACTTTACTTCCTGTGACCTCTAAGGCAGATTTCAGCCCCATCCAAGAGGTTAAGTCTTATTGATGGATGCGTAGTTTTGCTTTTTTACTTTGAACTGCAATTCAATAATTTGAACCAAGTTCAGAAGGACAAGAACGTCGAGAATTCAAGGGATTTGAGTTCTGCATCTCTTCTTCTTCTTGCCATATTTGAGTTCTGCATCTTGGCGAACTATCAATCTGTTCCAGTGTGTTGTGTCGGTAGTGTGCCCATTTGTGCGATAATTTGCTGCCGGATGTGCGCTGGCTGTCACCTCTCAATGCAGACGCCTCGGAATTAATTTCGGATTCTAGCTCCCAAAGAGCTTGATTTTGGGCACCCCGTCCCTAATACACTACCAATGTTCTTAGGCAGCATCCACATCGCTTGCCCTAGTGCAAGTCCGTATAGTCTAGCTAAGATATATTTAAAAAGCTGATACAAAACCGTTCCCATGTTCTGCCATTAGTACTAATGGCCACCGAATCTTTGATCATGGCAATGCCGAGTATAGTCTAAATACTAGAACTCCAGGCTTTGCGCTTCATAGAGCTGGTGACATGGTCAAGTCTACATGGATTGGTCATTAAGAGGAACAATCTAAGTCCGAAGTTGAGGATAACACTGAAAGTCTTCACAGTCGCGACCGTTGGCTGATAATAGTCAGTTCTGCGAGATAGTCGCCATGAAATGAAAATGATCATAGACGTAGGATTGGCTGAATAAAAGTTGTAATTTGAGAAGAAATTAATCACATCTCGACCTTAGCTTCGCTCCATCTGACAGTATCAAAGATTTCTAAGAAGCTAATAGAATGTTTGAACTGTATGGATATCAAAACAAAAAATATCCGCATCTCAATTTGCATATCGCCATGTTTCTCAAACACTCATTGTCGGAATGCATATCTAACACGGTAGACACCCAAAGGCCCTTGAACTTTTTATTCATAATCACCAACGACAAAAGAAGACACCGTTGCATAAATTGTTAAAGAACCTTTGGCAGTTGGGAGCAACAAAAAGCCACATAATTCATAAGAAGCCATTCCCCAAAATATCAAGCTTCTGATGCTTCCATCACTCGTGCTCCTAAATATTTCAATTTTCCAATGACAAGATGGCCATCTTCGTTATGGGAACATTTCAGCAGCCAAAAGCACAGAAAAGATTGGTACAACTAGAATGATGTTGAAGAACAATTAATCCCTTGATATCATTTAGACGTGGATGAGCATGCGGTTTAATATATCCGAGAATGTCTTCACATCTCTGCCCCACAACCTGATCAAGAAAACAATTGATGAGAACGATAAGCATCAGTTTCATCGGTACACAAAATAAGCTGCTAACAAAGGGATGGAAAATGTTCAAGAACGATGCGTGATTTAATCTGTATTAAGTCACAGAAGGCTCACCAGCACTCGATCCCCACAACAGCAGCACCGTATTTGTCAGCCTTTTCATCATCCCCTATATGTACTGCTCTACTAGTTTCCACTTGAAGTTGATCTGAAAGATCATCAGGCATTATAAGGATCCAGATGCATGACTTATATTCCATGGTAATAGAGAATAATTCCAGCGTACACAATGCATATGAGTTTCATGAAAACCTAACTTCTAAGAGATTCATGCAGAAATTGTAGCACACACATGAAACAAGGAGTAAGATAAGTCGATTGAATGACAACGACAAAGTTACAATCTTTAAAACTCTACCGTTTTTAGTACATGCAAGATTTCATAAATACCTATACACCTAAAAGAGGTAGCCACCGCCACTCGCCCCTTCCCAGCCTTCTAGATCAGCCAAAAAAACAGGAGATTCATACACAAAAAAGGTTTGTAGCATAGATTTAATGCTCATAAGAGTCCTGCTGAAACTAAGAAGAATTGAACCCCCCCGGGGAAGAGTTGGGGTAGGGTATCTGCAACAGAATAGATGGTAACCATTGACATTCTCTAGAAGATAACCCGACATGTTTCAGTTTTCAATTTAGACTTCTTCCTTTTGGAAGAATATCATGCCAAAATTAGTGTGAAACCAAAAGGCCAAGAAACTAAAAAGCAGAATCATCATACGAAATACTGTCATGATGGCATAGTACTACCAATCGAGCAGGAACTCTATGCATGAATACTACCAATCGAGCAGGAACTCTATGCAATTCATGCTACGTTGATATTCGCAAACTGTCACTTCATAAGGCCACAAAGGAAAACAAAACAAAAAAAAAAAAAAATGGAACTTTCTTGCTGTTCAATAACATACTTGATCCTTCGACCCAAAAAAAAATGACATTCGGTTCCTTCAACTCATTTTAGACAATAACTACGCTGAACTAAGACGTCATGTGATGGCAAGAAAAGGTCATAATGCAAAGTAGATGACTGCAAATTTCCAGCTAAGACTTGCGTGTGCTGTTTAAAGGTCAAGAATAAAAAGGGAAACACGAGATTAATTAACTTTTACTCGAGATTATGAATTGTTGCTTTCATATTTCACTAGGATTGCAAATGAAATTCTCCAACTAGATACATACCTAGAGCAGCTTTGAATATTCCAGGATCTGGCTTCTCATATCCCACTTCTGAGGATACAATAATAGCATCAAACCTGAAACATTATCAACCAAATAAATGCTTACAGTAGTGCATAACCTAATCTTAAGAACCACCCTGGTTTAATAAGTTATTGCAAAATCAAAAGATGAAGAGAAGCCTAATGCTCACAGATCCACAATGTTTAAGTCCTTCAGTAGCTTCCTCAACCGGATGTCAAAGTTGGACACAACAGCCAACTTAACTGTAATTCCACCAACCACATTAGTGAAGAAGGCTGCAAGAAATCGTGGCTAATGGTTCTTATCTTAGCAGAAGATGAAGAATACTTGATGAATATGACCTCCAGCATCTTTCAGAGTACTCATTGTCTCATAAGCTCCAGCAGGAAGGTGCCATGCATTACCATCTGCATAGTACTGTGAAGCAAGTTCATTTGGATATCACCCACAAGGACCAAAATTTGATTTATGAAAGGTAATTCCCATACAAGTTGAAAGATATTTAATCTACCTAGAAATATTTCTAGTATTCTTTGAGAAGTAAGTCATGCACTCAATAAGTTTTGAAAGTAAGTTAACTCATTCTTGCTCAAGTCGAATGCAATGTGGTGTGGGTGGCCTACATCGTTTGTCTTTCGAGTATCTATTGGAGATGCTAAGAAAGAAGGGAAAGATAGAAGAAAACATGCTGGACATTCTTGTCTCTAAAAACTTTACCTGGTAAACTTCTTCAAAATAGTCGTGGTCTGCACAACCGGTAGCTTCCGACACGACGAGTCTCCAGAACGGCCTCCCATCTCCCTGATAAACAGAACAAAATCAGTGAAAATGTATATACACCTAAGTAGGAAGAAGGATTCTCTTGGAGCAAGAGCATGTCGAAAACCTGGGAAAAGGGAGAAAAGAAATTCAAATGCATACCTCACCAGAAAAAGAGAGCCATATATGTACCTGGTAACGAAGCTTCTCAGGCCAGGGAGCAGAAAAGGCCCTCTTGAATCCTCGCTTGATATCGGCGGGAGTCGCGGTAAGACCTGCGAAGCGACCATAACCATCCGCTCATCACCGCATCGTACGCATTCCTACCTAAAAATCGAAACTCGCAATTGACCATGATCTGCCCCCACATTCCCAAAAGCCGCAATTCAGCACGCGGACCAGTTCACGCACACAATCGACGAGGCGCAAAGACGAGAACCGCGAGCCGACGAGAACGGCGTGGCGGAGGAGTCGAGAGACCGACCGTATTTGGCTCCGATGGAGGCGTAAGTCTCTTCCACCGGCTTCGCCAGCTGAAGCAGGGTGCCGCCCGCGTCGAGCAACAGCGCGTCGTACGCCGCTGTCCTCGCATCCCTCCCTGCATCCACACGAGCCGCCGGGAATCGCGAAGTGAAAAAAAGATCGAATCAAGTCTCAATCGGGGAATCGCCGACGATCGAAGCGGAGAAAATGATGGAGCGACTGCACGTCGAGCGGGACCTGAATGGAGGAGCACGGAAGGGACGCGAACTCGCCTGGAGCGGTCGAGAGCGAGGCCGCTTCGAGCGGTGAAGGAGAGAAGGTTGGATCGAGCGAACTTCGCCAACCGAGCTTCCATGGCTTCCTCCCCGGCTCTGCTGCGCGTGCTCGACGAAGCCTCGTCACGGCGTTGCTAACTAACTCAGAAAAGAAAACGAAAAAAAAAAAAAAATATATAAAAAAATAAAAAATTATATATATGTATATGTAGTATCAGGGCCGGACCGGGTCGGATCGGGTAAAATCGCAAGTATGAGATGACAGTGGGCTTTGGGCCCGTACAAAAGCTCATGACACGGGCCCGACCCGTCGATCTTGAGCTCGTTTTTCAGCGTCGGATCTATTCACGGTGGAACACTCCCTCTCCGTTTCTGTCCAAACCCAAAACCCAAAACCCAAACCCTAGGGTTGCTATCCCTCTCTCTCTCTCTCTCTCTCTGCTAAAAGGTAGAAGCCGAGGTCGGTGAACGAGAGGGAAAACCCTAGAGAGAGAGAGAGAGAAGCGGGGAGAAATGGTGCAGCGTCTCACGTACAGGAAGCGGCACAGCTACGCGACCAAGTCCAACCAGCACAGGGTCGTCAAAACCCCTGGTATTCCTTCCTCCATTCCTTCTTCCTCTTCTTCTTCTTCTTCTTCTTCCTGCTGTCGTGCGGAGATTCGATTCGTTGGTTTGAGGCTTCTTTGGTGGTCGGGGGTGTGAGTTTGAGTGTGCGTGGCTTTGTGGTTCTGGTGATGCAGGTGGGAAGCTAGTGTACCAGACCACGAAGAAGAGAGCCAGCGGCCCCAAATGTCCCGTCACCGGCAAGAGGATTCAAGGGGTACCGCTTTCTCTTTTCTTCTTCCATTCTCTTTTCGTTGAATTGATTGATTCGAGTTCTGTTGAGATTAGCGGCGAGCTGTGTGATTTTGAGATGTGGCGATTCGTACTTTTCTATGCGCGTTGCGATCGGGTAGTTGGGAACACCTGCAGTCAATGTTGAATCAAGTTCATGGTTTGCCAACTACAGTTGCTGCGCGAGGCCGCTGATTTATATAGCGAATGGGAAAAATTTCCTCTTTGGAGCTGCATTGGATTGCTAATGCGGTTTGATAGTGAGAGAATCGTATGTAACGGGATGAAGCGGTGATTGTGCGCACTCGACATCTCTTGCTGTGGCGTATTTCGACTCTTATGGTCCTCTACGAGCCAGTTGGGCAGTACTATAGCATTTTTCGCCCTGATTCCTTGTTGTGTCGCTATTCGAGCATCGTATTCGTGCTGGGTTCTTTGTCCCAGGGGGGGAGGACTAGGGAAGTGTCATCTGGTGATTGTTTCCAGATCGATTGCAAGTTTCTTGAGTAAATATATGAGTTAAGCTAGAACAATTCGAGAAAGATTTTAGTGCCAATGTGAAAAGTGTTTCCTGATCCCCCAGATAAAAATTCTGGTGCAACACGATTTGGGTAAAAAGTCCGGTGCAACACAATTTGGTACCTTTAGGGAAAGTACATTGCTGAAAATAATTTGTAGCCGCAAGTATTTTGTCTTCTTGCAGATTCTCGTATTCATCGGTTTGTTACGGTAGTGTTGCTTTCACTTTCTCACGTATATGGCCAAGTCCAACCTTAATTGAATTGCTGGTTAAGGATGGCTTGGATGCCTGACCAAACTCTTGCGAGTTGGAAGTGATCTTGTTAGGTGTGCCTAAATTTTAATCTCTCTTGTCGGTCCATTGCCATTTTCCTATGTGGGATAAATAGGGGGGCTCATGGCAAAACAGTAAATAGGTTTTCTGAGACAATCCCAGTTGTGATGTATGTTAGTAATGTGGTCTAGATGTCATTTGTTAACTTTTTGACCACTTGGTACTGCTGTCGTTGAGCTGGCCTCATGAAGGCTTCTCTTAAGTTGTCAGAGGAATTTTAGTTTTGTTTTGGCCCTCAGCTGAAGGGGGTGGTAAAAGTTGAGGGAGTGTGAAAGATGATGATCCAAGATATGCAATTCTCTTCACTGCGCTCACATCCGTCAGTGACTTAACTACTTGCTTGCTTTGAAGTCTTTTGTTGGTAAATAATGTTGATGTTTGTGCAGTAGTCTTCATTTACTTGTGAAGTGCATTAGCATGATACATCCTGATTTATGTGCAGATTCCTCATTTGAGACCTGCTGAATACAAGAGATCGAGATTATCAAGAAACCGCCGTACTGTGAACCGTGCATACGGTGGAGTATTATCTGGAGGAGCTGTCCGTGAGAGGTCTGTATCTTTCACCGTGTCTTGGGGTTATTATTTCCTATTTATCTTCCATGCTATATTAAGAGTTGCACATCCGATTATGATTTGTCATGTAGGATCATTCGTGCCTTTTTGGTGGAAGAGCAAAAGATCGTCAAGAAGGTTTTGAAGATTCAGAAGGCTAAGGAAAAGCTAGCCTCTAAGAGCTGAGATTGTTATACCACAGTGCTTTTGGCACTTTGAGAGTAATTTTGGCGTTTGAATTCTTGACAGTAATGAGTTGTTGGATTTGAATTTGCCTTTTCTTGGGCTGGTTGAAACATATATCTAGTTCTCCTTTCATCACTTTTTCAACAAGTCTGCCAATTTTGTGTTTCCATCTAAATGGTTGCTGATGGTAGTGACAACATCATTTCATCATTTGGCATGTAATATCAGATCAGCCAGCAACATGTTTGGATGTCGAGAAGGTGTCTCTGGGGTGGTTCTGTTCATCATCTACGTCAAAATAGTGGAGGACGAACCTCCCAAAATGTAGTAGAAATAGGGTGAGTTTGCAGAATCTGTGAATGCAGCATCCATGGTTTCATTTGATTCATTGTTCTGGGACCCAACTCTGAACACATCAATCCGGATTTGCAATTCCTCAATTCAAACTAAAAGCAAACTAGGTTAACTCCTATGGGGTTTAACAGTGAACTCCGCTACAAGTGCGTATCCTTGAGTTATATTCCTCGATATCCGGATGTCTTTTTTGAGCTTGGTTGTGATGCGGTAGCGACTGAATTGTCAAATAATCTGTGGTTATCGATTGAATTGAATGATACGTGTCGAGTTTGGAAATTTATGGGAGCATCTCCAGGGTAGCTAATGCTTTTCGCTTTTTAACCCTTCATCATACGAGATAACGATATCTTAAAATTTAGTTAGAGCAAAGGTTCGTTATCAAAAGTAGGCACGCATGATTTTTTCATGGATTCTTGTAAGAGCACCGCGATATCCCCTTTTTCCTTCTGAAAAGAAAATTTTCACTTGGCTGAAAGCATGGAAGCTGGATTGGGAGGAAATGAAACGGAAAGTCTGCCATATGAAGGTTAGTTTTGCAACCATAAATCTTGTGGTCCCCAAAGTTTCTATGCTGATTTACCAGATTTTAGGCGGGGTTGTTGAAGTTGAGTACGAATTCCGCTCTCCAGTTTGTATACTGGCAGAATGATCGATTTCTTCAAATTCCTGAACTAGGCCTCTTGCCATTGGAAGGATGCCGCATTGAGTACGGGAACGAAGGCTCGAACGGAATTGCGAATTCGGCCTTTATTCCTTTTCTTGCATTTGGTTAAGACATTTGAATTGGAAAGGGATGCCTGTTCGATTCCTCTTGAAAAACGCATGTGATTACCTTCATCTCTCTCGTATGAACAATTTTGACAATTTCATTGTAGTATGTCCTTGGATCTCCGCCTTGTCTTTTTTATTTGTATTGTGGATGTTATTCATTACATCCCGTTCCATTCATTCTGTTTCCGTCGGAAGTTGGCTAATCTTGTATCATTAAGCACTAGAATCTGAAAAGAAATCCATGCACTCTGCATGGGTCTTTGAGAAGCATGCTCATCTGCTTTGCCAGCACGCCCTCGGCGACGACTCGGGTGCAAATTTATTGTCGGGGAGGAAAAACGAAAGTGAATTTTTGAATTCCGCTTACAACCTGTAATCGGACCATTTGATAGCCGCTCTGCATTATACTTTATCAAGCCTCTTCTCTCGACTCCTCGACCATGATTTTTCACCTGGATCGAGCAGGTCTCCCGCTTTTCATCGACATTTTCCTCTTTTTCGATATGATGACATCTTTTCTTTCTATAGCAATTCCTTCTAGCCATATTTTGGCCAAAAAAACATATATATTCTTCTAGTTATATGGTAAAAGTGGCTAAACATGAGGAAGATCCTTCTTGCCCGTGAAGTTGAAAGAACTACGGATCAAGAACCAGGGATCAAAACATATGCCAGCTGAAGTTCACTTCACCACAGAATATAAGCACGAACCTTGTCTCTCTGCCTTAACACCAAAAAAGGATGACAAAAATTGACGATAGAAAGGCAACCTTATCGCCGTAAATTGGCCTTTTCACTGTTGCTTCCAAGAACATTATCGAGACAGTTTAGTCTTCCAGTTACCAAGTGAGAGACAAGAAGCTGAATTAAAATGAGCTTTTCCCTCTCCAGGAAATAGAAGAAAAGGTAAAAAGTCACCCCTTCACTTCAAAGGGCAAACATTTCGTCTGATCAGCGAACTGAGTCTTACGACGATTCATAATTAAACCCTTATTGAACGGGAGATTCACTCTCGAGTCACCTGGCCTTGCTCACTCTCAACAGCTTACATCCGGCAATCAATACATTTGAACTGAGCAAGCGAATGAGGTCCAATTATTTCTTCCTGTCTCAAGATCAACCGAGAGCACTTCATGTAGATCTGACTACAAGGATCCAACAATTCCTGCAGAAAATGTT
Organism: Eucalyptus tenuipes; assembly: GCA_014182365.1. Classification (NCBI taxonomy): domain Eukaryota; kingdom Viridiplantae; phylum Streptophyta; class Magnoliopsida; order Myrtales; family Myrtaceae; genus Eucalyptus; species Eucalyptus tenuipes. The sequence goes on along the minus strand of CM024538.1, from coordinate 29,407,225 downwards.
CAAGCATCACCACCTGCAGGCAAGAACAGATAGAATAAACTTTGCTAGGAATCTTTACTTTCGTAACCCCATTCTACCCTTTTTTTACTCCTTCAATTTCTGTCATTCCATTGCATGTCCTTGCTTATTTTTTACGAGAGTTCACATAGACTAATTGTCTGAAAGTAATGCCAGCTATATCGAAAATGAACCAAGCTTAGCATCTGATTGGTGAAAGAGAGATCATTTCTGAATTACACAACTGACTAGGAAGCAAATCGACCAGTGCTAAAAAAAGCCAAAGTCAATGCAGATCCGGGAACTCTATGAACAATTACTGTGAAATCATAGACTCACCATACAAGATATTGGAGATCCCTTGGTGAACCAACATATTGACTTTGAGATCAATTCCCAATTGATGATTCACTCTAGAATGATGAGTGTATCTTCATCCAACCACAAATTGAAAATAGAGCGATGAGCCAGGAAACATTTGGTGGAACCTGTCATTACGAACCAGACAGATTAACTCTTAAAACCCATGTTAAAACCCAGAACAGCTCTATTATAAGTATACTAATATTGGTCCGACTCCAGTGTTTATTAAAGCAAATTCAACAACATAATTTTCTATTGCATTTCCAACAGAGTGCTAGGGTGGATGCATAATTCCATGAAAATTTTCATTTTGAAGAAATTCCGGGAGCTTGACAAAGTCATATACTCTGCAAGTGGAAAGAAAAGACAGGTTTGCATAAGCCAGATCTACCTTACCAGCTAAAAACACCAGCGAAACTCAAGGTGATACTGGAAGAGGAAGCTCCCTGTGATGGAATAGCTTTACTATCGCTCTGCGCTCACAATCCTGGAGAAAAGATATTCAGTAATAAGATTAAAGTAGTCCAATTTATTATGTGCACAAGTTTCTATTGATACAATAGTCAGTATTTGCTGGTGGAACTTCGGGCTGATCATGCCATTACACAGGACAACTACGTTCCACAAAATTCCTCACCAGCCTATACCTACAATCGACCCCTAAACACTATGCTTATTGAAGCAACTAGAAAAGGAAGCGCTACACACGGACATGCTGCATATTGCCATATAGCTTTTTGTGACCATATGCAGCTAATTTTGTGAAGCAGAACCCAGAACAGTTGCCGGAACCAGTGTACTGGTTACATCAACTCAACGATATCTGAGTGGTGCCCTAGAATGATTAAGACGGATTTAGGAAGTCGCTATGGGCGTCAAATGAATTTAGTCTACCATGTTGCCAGGCTCAAAAGGTTTCCCACCACATAGGCTCAAGAAGCTGCATAATTAGAATTCTGGATGCAAGTGTCATTTATGAACAATAGAACCATGTCTTCTTATTTCCTCAAGTCAGTGGGAGATCATGGAAGTAACCCAATTTCAGCTTGCGATGTTTTCCAACAGTAATGAACAGAAGCATTGCAGTTTTTCAGGTGTATCACAAGAAACCAATCATCTGATAAAGAAGGGATTTTGAGCTTGAATGACTGGTATTAGGGAAGAGGATGCACTGAATCAATCATATTGAATTACACGCTCGAAAAAAAAAAAAGTATAATCTCGAATCGCTAGCCATATACTACTTCCAAGTCCATAATGTCAACTCAGATAAATGCAGAGGTATAAGAGAAGATATGCATCACCTTGAACATATGTAAATAGAACTGTCTGTCAGAATTTAATCTCCTCAATTTGAGGTAAGTGTATGCAAAGCTTAGTTGATCACGTGATGTGAATCGATCGACCTCATTGAACCAAAGACATGAAAATAAGTTTGACATTGGTGTATGGGCCCGCACAATGAAGGAGCCTTCAGGCACATCTGTAAATTAGAGACAAAATTATTGTGAGAACCAAGGGAAATGGTGGATGCAAATGTCAAAAAGGGAAAATTGGAATTGCACGCACAACTAGGAAGAGGAGTATTTGGATCATTGGGATCAAACTTGGTGAGGCCATCAGATTGGTAAAACAGAAACTGCTCATCAATGGCCGTGTGATTGTACTTGTTTAGGCGTTTGTTTTGGAGAACCTCCTCCCAGACACAGTGACGATCATAGTGGTTTGAAATGGCATACTCTGACTTTGTTCGCCACAAAAAGTACTCGATGATAAGCATTGGATCAGTATTCAGACGCATTTTGCTGTCAAGCCATATTGAATACCTAGTAAAAAGAAAAAAGAAAATGCAATTTACAAGGTCGCGATTTAGAAGAACCCATAGATGCCTCCAGCAGAGAACGCTTGAATAAATAAACTATATTACCTAGAAGAAGGGAAGAGCCGATGAGATAGGAGTTTAGGCACTTTTCCAGTTCGACGCATGTCTTTGTATGGTAAGTTCTTGACGACAACTATTTTCCATAGCCCAATATGACCTCTATCATCAGGAGTATTCCCTTCTGATGACAGAGTTGATAATGTCTCCTCATCCACAAACATAACAAAGCAGACATTTTTCTTGGAATACTCAGTTATCTGCAGTATACGTGTGTGGTACATAAGATCACTTGGAAGATAGCAAGCATCTTACATTTGCCTACATACTTTCTTTAAAAATCTCAGATAATTAAAATACATTGGTGATGCCAATAAAAAATATTGTCTCAGCATACAAGTATCTATTTGCCTTAGACTTAGAGATCCAAAGTTTGCAAAACTCGGGCCCAAGACCTGAATGTATTTCACAATTCCTGGCAAAAAGCGTGCAAAAATATAAATGAATTTGACAGAGCGGGAGATAGCAACTAGAATTCAAATGTTTCATGGGAAAAGATCCCAAGTAATATTGTCAGATTACTGTCTGCAACACAAGAACTTCCACATCAGGTAGGACATTACATAAATTGAAGATGTTGGATGAGGAATACTGCCTATGCCTCATTCAATCAATGTTAACATTTACTTAAGGGCAAACTTGAAGGAACACCACTGATCATTTAAATTTTGCAGATTTAGAAATCAACTTCAAACTTAGAGAACCACTAATTACAACAGAATGTCTTAACTAAAGTTGTTAATAAGTTTTGCTTTCTAGTATGTGGCAATAGAGAATCGATCAAGTATGCGTACCCGCTTGCTTGTTGGCCGCCTCAGAAAATCAGAACTTCCGAAAATGCAAGAAGACACCACAACTTTACATGTATTCATATATATCCTGTCCTTTTCATCCAAATCAAATCCAGTGCTCGCTGGCCCCTTGACAAAACCACAATGAAGTTTTTGACTTATTGCATGAAAGGAGTTCTCTCTTTCACCAAGGGTCTGATGTCCACCAAATCTAGGGATGGAAAAACTATTTTCCTCCTTTTCAATGTAATCCAGTGAAAACTGCGTGAAATTCACGAAACTGCTGGGTTCAACTAGATTGTTGACTGACTCTGATAAAGTTATTTCACAAGGAAGATCTGAAATATCAACATAGAAAAGATGAAGGTATATAAACAGAGTACAGAATAAGCATGTGACAGGAAAATGAATAAGCAATGTTCATCTTTGCACAGGTTTGAATACAGTGCAATATTTAAATGAAGGCAGCTAACAAGCATCGAATCAGACTTAAGCTTGAAAAGTTTTTAAAACACAATTTATGATGTCAATAAAGGTGCAAAAATTCCAAAGCTGCTAAGAGTGAATCTGTAGATATCAAAGTGTATCTGCTTGAGTATCATCTGCTTTACTTAGAACAAGCAAGGGCACAATTTAGTTTAATATGTCTGCTAACGCAAGACAATACGTCATGTCCATTACCTAATCATGTAAAGGCCGGACTAAGCCCTGAAATAGAGGATTAAGCTATGCAAGAAAATTACTTACGCCGCTTGCGATGCTTGCTTGTTGGTTTTTTCCCAACATCAGACCCTATGTTTGCTTCTTGTACTGAGTTTGGTTCTTTCACTGTCTCTGCTTCTTTCACCGTGTCCGCTTCTTTTACTGTGTCTGCTACTTTTACTCTATAGGCAGATGAAGTTCTGCCTTCCATCTTTCCTGCATTGCGTGCCGTACTAAAGTTAAGGAAGTAATATGGACAGGAAAACAAGAAAGCAACACCTAGCACCCACCCCCTCTTTAAGCAGCATGGTTATACGTAGTCTAATCAAATTGCGACAGATTATGACCATAGGGTAGAGGGGATCTTATTCAGCAATATTGAAGAGTGAAGTCGATAAAGATGAGGTCTCTTGCAAGCTCTAGAAGCATAGCAAACACGAACAACATCAACTAAGGAAGACAATTTAAAGTACCTATAGTAACTACAAGAGGAGTTTCGCGATAAAATACAAAGAAGCCGCCTCGTGAAACTACTTTTCGAAACACATCAACCATGAAAAGTCTTCCAATGGAAAGCCCACTGAACGGAGAAGAAACATTGTTATATTGGTCTGAATACGAAGGAAAGGACGAGAGTTGGAAAACGAGAATATATGAATCACAACATTCACGAACCCCTTGTTGCTACTAGCTAAATCCATTCCTCCCCCAATGCCCCGAAGAGAAAAAGGAAAACCCAACGTCAAAACTAACAAAAGACAGAAAGAAAGAGCATGCCAAATGTTCTATGCACTTAAAATGCCATAAGCACAATCGTTCGTCTGCCTAGCTTGGTGCTCGCGCAATGGCAAAGCTTTGAAGCTAAACCAGCTACAACCAAACCAATCCGTCGCCCAACACGGATTCCGCAAACGAAACGGAGTTACACGACCGCTCCTCGAGATCAGAAAAAACTCCGGGCGCAAATGCCTCACCGTGCAGGAACATGTTGAGGCCGAAAGCCACCAGGCAAAACAGGAAAATAGCGGCCAGCAGAGACGCCAAGCGCGAGAATCTCAGCTTACAACTCCTCCTCCCTCGGCGAGCGGCCCGGAGCCGATCCCGGCCCCGCCTCAACGAACGCAGGAACGCGCCGATCAAACCCCTCCTCTCGTCGCCGTGCTTATCCAGACCCATTTTCGCCAAAACGCCTTCCCGTATCGCGACGCCGAACTATCTCTTCCTCCCTCGCGGTTCCGGCAATCGCGAACTCCTCCTTCCGGCTAAACAGCTAGCGAGCTCGCTCGTCGCCGTCCCCGCTCGCGGCCATTGTCCCCGACCCGCCGCATCACGCTCCCGCGAGCCGCCGCGTCCCGCATCGGAATTCGGCAACGGGCGTCGGGCCCCCTTGGGATTCGCCGCGGCGTGTGGAGCTCCTGTCCAGCCGAACTCGGGCGAATGCAGATTGAAGAACGCGGAATCGACGGCGTCCGACTCGATCGTGCGATTCCCCGGTTTGTCGGTGACGAGGCGAAGGCCCGAGCTCGATAGATCTCGCGGGCGGACCGAGCGTGTTCCCGAGCGGGAAAAGGCGATTTGGGATCCGAACCGGTTCGGTTTCCTTTTCCTTTTCTTTGTGGATTTTGTACTTCTATCGGATCCGGTTGGGTTTCCTTCCTCGCTGTTTTTGGCAACTGAAGTGCTAAAAATCTGATCTGAGGGGGAGCATTCAGCGATGTACACTTTTTTTTTTTTTTGTAAATGCGGTTACGTCCTTTGGAATATATGCGATTTAAACGCCCAGCGGAAACGAAAGTTCGATTATGGTACAGTAGATCATAGCCTTGTGCATCCAGACTAGACGGCCCTAAAAATTGATTCAATTTCAGGTTCCATTAGAACTGATCCGATTCACAATTTCGAGCAAAGATTCATTTGAGAATCGAAATAATTTATAAAGCCCAAGATTCCTAGTTTTTCTCTCGGCATCTTTTTGTCTCTTTCTTTCTGGTTTTTTTTTTCCTCTATTCTCTCCAACTTCATTCAAACACCCGAACTCTCCATCTCTTGCTAGTGACTCACCTTCCTTTCCACTAGCTCATGGCTCATCCTCACTCGTTCAAGCCTCGCCCTCGTTTATCTTTTACTTTGATTCATGTCATCACTCATGTTATTTTGCTATAGAAAAGTTAAATCAACAATAGAAGAAATAAAAGAAAACGAGTTTTCTGCAAATTCTAAAACCGAATCAAAAAAATAGGGTAGGTTATAAGGTTAGTTTCATCACAAATAGGGTAGGCTTTAGGTTCCGTAAACTGAAAACTAAATCTATAGATCTATAACTTGCCCAGTATAGAATTTACCCAGTGTGAAACTAATCACTCCATAATAAATCGGATCTTTAATAATATGGGACCAATAAATAGGCGATGGACTGTCGTATCGAAATTAAACATTCCGTATATTTTATCTTTATCTCTTTGGTTTCAAATGGAGTTCTCTTCCGGTGCACTGGATACAGACACCCTTTCACCCACGTACATTTGCCGTCGTCGAATCAATTTCTTCCCCTATACTCCAATTTAAAGTCCTTCGCAAATGGCCTTACTTCATGAGAAAATATTGGATACGCTAGAGAGACCAATTCAGCAAATTACCAGTCCATTCAATGGACAACATGGGCCGCATCTAGCCTACCTTACATTAATATTCCTCTCTCCTCTCTATTCCTTTAACCTCACCGCCTTGGTCCATCATCTTATCTCTTTAGCCCTCTTTTTTATCCTTTTGCACCTGCCATGGCTAGACCTCGAACCCGAGCCCAAGCCCAAGGGTCATGGCTGCTTTGGCCATGGAGCTCAACCTTGAACTCGAAGCTTGGGGTAGCCTTAGCCGCTCGAGTTTTGACCTTGACCTCAAGCTCATGGCAATGGCCACTTGAGCACGAGGTCACGACCGGTTGCCATATCTCGAGCTTACAGCCATGGCCGGCTGAGCTTTGACATCTTGCTACCACAGTGTCACTTGAGCTCAAGCTTGTGGAAGCCATGGCCATTGGAGCTTCGGGCGTGTGTCTATGGATGCTCCGAGGACAAAAAGCAACGAAGAATATGAGGAAAAAGCAAGCGAGAGAGAGAAGAAAGGAAAAAGTAATGGGGAGAAAGAGGACAGAGAAAAATTACTGTAAGATGGGTCCTACACGACTGGACTTGTAATTTTATTTTTTTTTTGTTGGAAAATTACTGTGGGAGTCGAAACCCAGATGGGTCCACCTCCCCCTTCCACTGGATTAGTAATTTGCTAAGTTGGCCTCCCTAGTGTACTTGATATTTTCGCATCACCGCAAATTGTATCTACGTTTACACATCAATTCGGAGACGATTGAAAGAAGTCAAACACCTAGGGTGCCAAAAGTTGATATAGGATGACACTTAAATACTAAAGGTTAGGAAAATTATATACATGAGTACAAAAATTTGAGTTAAATGAATAAGACAAGTATTAATGACGAGAAAATCAAATCAAAATATGTACGTGGCGTTTTTCCAGCTAACAAGTGCAATATGACGTCATCTTGCATACTAATGTGGTTAGACAAGTGTGAAAATGACATCATTTTGCTAACATGACTAGATAATTAATATAAATATCAATTAAATAAAATTTAAAACTAAATATATTTATTTATAAAAAAAAAATGGAAGAAGATAAAGATTGCAAGCAGCTGAGGGGTTAAGCCTCGTTGCAACCTCCTCCTCCTCGTTGGGAAGGGCCGGTGATGGTGGGGGGTGGTCGGGGTTGCCAAGCCTTGGCTAGTTGCCGACAACCTTGGTTAATTGGTGGCAAGCCAATGAGCCTCGCCGAATTTGGGGCAAGGGTCGTGGCCCTCTTCCGCATTCCGCGAGGGTCGTTGGTCTATGCATTCATAGCGTTCATTGTTTTGTATAGCTCTCTAGTGAGTTTTGTAGGTAAACAATATTAATAAAAGATTGTCACGTAGGATTTTCAATTGGGTTCGCCAAACTTAACACTAAGTGTCCCTTTTTTTTTTTTTAAATGATACTTAAATGTAACTTTCATAACTTTTAGCACTTTGGCTATTCTTTTGCCTAATTGGAAGTGAGCCTCATTTGATTTTCTCAAACCGTGTTATTGCATCTCGATAATGTCTACTCAAAAGTTAATTTTGACGGCACCATCTTTCTAAGGTGTCAAGGCATCATTTATCCAAAAAATATACAAAGCAGCGTGTTTTTTTCATATGGCTAGAATTAGGTGCTCATACACAATGAAAAATAGAGTAAGAATAAGAGCGAGAAATCGAGACGGAAGATTTATTTCAGTTCATCCTTAAAGCAGGATCACATTCAGGAGCAAATTTCACTATAACTAGTGCATCACATATTTTAGTGACAACCCTTAATTATGAAAGAAAAATATTATATATTCTCAATAGCTATTCATGTGCCCAAGCTTTATTTACCAATAAAATATGAGCTCATACTATAAAAATCCCTTGGCGGCTTAGGGCACCACCTTGCGGCCCCTGCTGGGGGGCTTCCGAACCACTCACCTATGCCTTCCTATTAGGGGATATGAATCACACCCCGATAAATATTGCTTATAAGCTCAAAATACTGTCTTTGCAACCAACTTTAGTTTGAGGGGTGTGTTAAATATACATGGAGAGTGATTATAAAACAGTATCTAGACATTCTAGAATATTATAAGTTTACATATAGGCCAACGATTCAGCTCAAAAAATGCCCATGCCCTAATCCCTTGTTGGGAACCGAATTTTTTTTTTGGCCTAGCCGTAGGCAACACCCAACTTGATTTTTACATGTTGTGGTCTAGATGGGGCCTTCTAGGGACTTGCCAAGGTCTGTGTTAGGTGATCTTTGTGGCTACGTTGATACCATAGCTATAAATTAGCAGCTTTCGCTGTCTTAAACGTGAGAGGACAAGACTGCTGCGACAATTATAGCTTTGTTATAAAAACCATAGCTTTGAAAAAGAGGTCTCGGCTTTCGTAAATGTTTGAGGGACTCCTCACGGTTACAGTACCATCAAAGCTACAATTAGTCATAGAAATTTGCAGAATATTGCTTCATTCTTTTGCTTTTTTGAGGCCATGACTTTTGGACATGTGTCGCTGACCACGCTGGCTATGGCATCTCACGGCAATACCATATCAAAGCAAGACACAGCCACAACCCGGCTACATCTACACCAAACAGATCAGTTGCTTTATCCTCACCTTTATTCAATACTCTTTTGAGCAAAAAAACATTTTCGAGAATTAATTTTCTGAACTTTCGCACATTAGTTTGTTGAAAACGATCAACCAACGAAAAACCATTTTTTTTTTTTTTTTTGGTCGGTAACGAAAAACCATGTTCGGTTGAAGAAAATAACATTCAAAGTTAGGAAAGTGATTCTCTAACTTAAAGAGGAAAAAAAAAAACATTTTTTTAGTATTTGGTTTTATCGTAAAATATTTCCTGGATCAAGCACACTTGTTTTTACTATAATAAATGTAAGGAAGTGTCCTTTTCTTGGTCAAAAGTTTTAAATATTATTCAAATTTCAGAAATTAGCATAGGCCTATATTTGATTACATGAGAGCTTTGGGATTTTTTTTATTATAAAAGGCCAAAGTCGGAGAATCATATAATTTATCAAGCTTGAACATGTTGTATATTTTTCTATTTCGTGGCTATACAATTTTACAACAAACAAGTTTTGATTTTTCATTAATCAAATATGATTGCGAGCTTTCACAAGTCGCCCCACATGGAAACTTAAAGTTCGCTTGGCAACACTTCTGTTTCGGATAATAATTTATTTTTAGAAATAGTATTTTTCTATTTCTATTATCTGAAACAAATTTATCGATAAAAAGAACGTGCTTGATAATTACACAAAATTTCTATTATCAGAATGGAAAAAGAATATGAATGTATTTGGTATGATTCACAAATTTTTTTAATATATAATTTTTTTTAATTTTTTTCTTATTATTTCTTATCGCCATCAATGGCATTGGCCGCGGCAGTTGGTGGCGACGGGTGGAGTGGTGTCGTAAGGTTGGTCATAGGGTTGGCAGCGGCGATTGACAGCGAGTGGCAACAGTTAGCAGTGACAATGGTGGTTGGTCGATGGCAAGCTGTGGGGGTGATGGTTGATAAAAAGATAAAAAGAAAAAAGAAAAGATAAAAATGACTTATTTTTAGAAATTTTTCAAGAACAATAAGTTACTTTTTTTTTTACTTTTTATTTATGTTTTAAATCTATTTCCGACCATTTTCAATTCAAGGAAATAGAAAATTTATTTGACGTTACTAAACAAATTTTATTTTTTTTTTATTTCGGATAATAAAAAATAAAAATTGAGAGAAATAAAAACGTTATCAAATAAGACTTAGTTTCTCCAAGAAATAGTTTCTCCAAGAAATGTACTTTATTCATGTGCATTTAATTTAATTTCATGCGAAATTGGACATTTCAATTGCCCATTTAATTTTCTATCTCTTCCCACACGTCAATCATTTAATTTTGTTCCTCTTACGTTAGTCATTAATTAAAATAATTTCCGTGGACGGTCACTGTTTACGGAAAATCCAGAAAAGGGAAAAATTTCAAATCAAACAATTCCCATTTTTTTGGGCCGTAACAAATTCGTTTCTCTGGCGCCACTCCAGTTTAGTTCCCGGGGAAAATCCTCTTTTACGCGCCAACCGTTCGAAACCAAAAAAAAAAAACGAAGTGAAAAACACAAAAAAGAAAATTAATTTAAAAAAGGAATAAAGAAAGGGGGAAATCTCGAACGGCAGCGCGAACGAAAATATCACCGGCTTTCGTTCCCGCCATTTTCAGAGGCGAATTAATCTACCCTCCATCTTCTCCAATCGCGACGCCTCGACCGCAGCCCTTCGCTCTCGCTCTCGTCTCGAAAGGGAGGAGAAACCGCCGTCGCCGTCGGAATGGACCTCTCCGAGATCGCCAGGAAGCTCGGCCTGTCGGAGCCCAAGCACCTCCTCCGCAAGGCGGCCGAGCTCCGCCGCCTCTGCGACGTCCAGTTCGATTCCTCCATCATCGGCGTGGTATCCTCCCCTCTCTTTTCTCGACTGCGGAAGTTCGGGTGCGCGTTCGTTCGCGGTCGGATTTCTGATATTCGATTCTTTTGTTTCTCGTAGGGAGAGGGCTGCAAGGCCGTGATCTGCTTGGAAATCGCCGCGAACAGGTTGCTCGGACTCTTTTTTTGGGTCGATCTTCGATTGCCGCTTCTAAGCGATCGGTCGTGTTGATAGGATGTTATGGAATTCTACAGATTGCAGGTGATATTCGATAGGCAGGCCGCGGTGAAGCTGAGCGGATTGTCGGAGAAAGCGTACAATAGATCGTTCATTTCAATGCAGAACGGACTGGGCCTCAAGTGAGTAGCGCTTCGTTCTCTTTAGGAGATGATTTTAGCTAGCGTTATCTGTTCAGGATCTTAATCGGCACCGATGCATTGGTGTTACAGGAATACGTTGGATATCAGAGAGCTCGCGATTCAGTTCGGTTGCGTCAGGCTGATTCCGCTCGTGAAGAAGGGCCTATCTCTGTAAGGCTCGGTTTCCTTTCCGGTCATATTAGTCCTATATAGGCTGCGAGGCTCGGTCATCTCGTCATTGTTCTTGATTGGCTCTAGAGACTTGTTGATTTTTCATTACCAAATGTGTGCTGGATTGCCCGCGAGAGGTTTACGAGTGTATTGCTGCAGAAAAGCCATCCTTGTTCATTTTTCACTCGGCATTACACTGATTATAGATGATGTAGAAAGATTCGCTGTGTGATTTCTCCACTGCTCAGCAATCATGAGTTGCCGTGTTTTAATGAGCCCCGACTTTGATTTAGTAGGATTATCAATTTCTTTGGCCTCAAATGATATTTTGTGACTTGAGATGTAATCATGATGTCCGTCTTTACCAGATACAAGGACAGGTTCCTCACATCATTGCCCGCTTCAAGAAGGGCAACTGCCGATTTCACTCGACCTGTATTTGTTGCCGTAGCATTCTACTTATGTGCGAAGAAACAAAAGGTATATTTGACTATGATCTTCTGAATGGCTACTACCTTCTGCTGTGTAATGGGCTATTACATCTTAAACATTCCAGTGAAAGATTAAATTGATTTTGCAGCTCAAGGTAGACAAGATCAAGTTGATTGAACTTTGTGGGACATCCGAAACTGAGTTCGCTTCTGTAAGATAGCTTCATTCTTGCTATGCCTTGCCCTCCAGAACAATCTAATGACACCCGTGTTTTGCTGTTATGACATATGGTGACGCTCAACTGCTCTTTCAGGTCGTCAATTCAATGAAGGATCTATGCCATGACACTTTTGGTGTCGCCAAGGAAAAGAAAGATCCACGAGAGGTCAAAGGGAACCGAGGTGAATAATATGACGGCTCAACATTCTTAAAACACTCCATTTTTTTGTACCCATATCCAGTCCTGCCTATAATTACCTGGTCTGAAGAACTATAACGTTCTTGTTGATTAGTTTTTGACTGTATCATAGTTTGGGAGCCTTTCCTGATCAACTATCATTTGGCATCTAGATCTGCTTGACGTAGTACCTGAAAAGAGGCAACTGGAGGATGGTGGGCATCTATCTGATGAGGGACCAGAGGTATGATATAGGCATACCTTTTCATTTTGTTCCGTGGAAGATTTCTTTATGATTTCGGAATTCAGACGAGTGTATGGATTATGACCGGTTCAGGCATTGCTCCTTTATGCTCAATCTTTTGTAGTGTCGGTATTTAATCTTATCTGACTCAGGCCAAAAGAAAAACCTCGTAAAAACACGATTGCACATTTGTTTGCATGTTAGAGGACTGACTTCTATATCATTTCAATCTCAAGGCTGCATCGAAAAGTCATATCACTTAGAGTTCTTTAATTTGCTTGTGCAAGATTTTGCACCAGCATTTTCCACATGCAAAGCTAATATGTGTAAGGAGAGAGGTTCACCGAAGCAACTACCAGTTCTTAAAATCTGTTAGCACATGCGGCTTTCCAGTCAATATATTTTCGCCTATGGACTTCAAGCAATGGAGAGTCACTTTTGATTGAGTCATGTCTGTCAAGTTAAATCGAGAAGAGTTCTGTAAACCGTTTTAGCCATTTCAATGCGTAGATTTATGATAGTCCATAAGCTTTAGCACGTAGGACTCATTGATGTATCACAGGGACATGAAACATCCCCAACTAACGCTATACCAGTCTAAAATTTGCTGACCTACATCGAGGTCATCGACTTTACATGAGATGAACCTCCGTTATTTGCTAGTACTTGCTTTTTGTTCACATCTGCTCCTCTGGTTTTGATTTCAAACGAAAGCGAATCTCTGTTGCAATGAAAAAGTGAAACCTCTAAGTACCCTGTAGGCGTGTTCACAGCAATCCGTGCTTCCATAGCAAAAAGTGGCTGAAGGGAAATCTTCCATTACAGATATTAGCGTTCAATGCTTGATGTTATACTTGTTGCTAAGTGATAAGAACTCTGGAATTTAGCTGATCAAAATTCATGCCGACATTCAAAGTGCATATAGGAAGCTGAGTTCACACATGAGTTTGCTAACTATATGTGCGCCTTTTGTTCAGTCTTCATGCTACCAGAAGCGCAAGAAGATGGAGAAGCGGGATTACGAGCAGTGGAAATCCTCCGTCCTTGCATCTAATGAAAAGAGCGAAGGTTTAGCGAATCATCTTTTAGCTTCCCCTTCCCGTGCCCCCAGAAAATGTTAGGCTGTCTTATCTGATCATATCTCTAATTTTCTTCTTAGTTTCACGCAAGCGGACCAAACAAGCGCAAATCAACTTTGTCAAAAAGGTTCCGGAAGCCCAAGAACTGGAGACAACATGAGCATTACACAAGCACTTTTGGATTTCTGTCAACGACTCTTGCCAGTAATGCTAAAATTATCAGTTGCATGAGCTGGAACGACCGCCTGTGAAACTCCAGCAAACGGAAGGTTCTCAATTGCAAAGTAGTTCATTATACAGAAAAATCATAGTTTGCTCAATCAATCATCAAATCTTGTATAAAATCAGGAAACATCAGCACTGCTTTCTCACTCTCCATCAGAGAATTCTCGGATGCTCGAGGGGTGAAAATACTGAATAACTCGATTGTTCGGTCTTATGAGATTAGTTGTCTCGGACCTATAGGATCTTCACATACACGTGGGCAAATTGCTCATAAGTGAAACTACCACCAAAAAAAGAAAAAAAAAGAGGCAGATTAATCACGGAATGAAGAGAAGAGTCTCTCTAATAGAGAGAGAAGATTGAATAACCAATCACTGAAAACACTGTTTTCAAGCAAATGAAGAAAACACCGCGAGTTCAATGCGTGGCTGAACGTGCCTCTCTAACCTATAAAATTATTGGTTGGCCGTCAGAAGAGAGAGAAAAAAGGGGAAATCCTCTGCGCTCCGCGAAAGCGCCTCCACGTGCGCTCGACGACTCGGCCGACGACAGCGCCTTTCGCTCCCCCCCCTCGTGTCGGGAAGCTCCAGGGCTCGCTCCGCCCACGCGCAGGCGCGCGACTGTCGTCGTTTTTGACCCCGACCAAGCGGACGACGACCCGAGACCCCCCCGGCCACACAAAACCGCGACGCGACTGGCGATATTTCTGGGAGCGCATCGCCCCCCCGCGGGCCCCACCACCAGTTGCCAACAATGGGTCAACCCGAACTGCCCCTTTCCCATTCCCGTCGCGAAAGATCCGCCGTCCGTTGAGTACGGCCCGCATGGATCGAGCCGACTGAAGAAGCCCACGTCGCGAGACGAATAACGGAAAAGTGAACCTGCCCCCAGCGGGTCCCGGCCCTCCTCCGAGTTCTGGAACAACAAGAGGGTAGTTTGATTTTTCTTCCGTCTCTATCGTCAACAACGCCCTGCGCCGGCCCCTCTCTCTCTCTCTCTCTCCCCCATCGCGACGAATCTTCATCATCGCGAGCCCTAATTTCCTTTGTTTTGACCTAATCTCTCCTCTCTCTCTCTTCTTCGTTTGATTTTATTAGGGAGGGAAGGGAGGATTTTTCAGTCGAGCTCGAGGACGCAGGGGGTTCGGCGGGGGAAGAGGCGACGTTAGCCGTCCGTGTTGTTTCGAAAGGCCCGGGGCGGTTCTCGTCTCATGCGATCTCTGTGATTTCAGCGTTCACCTCGTGATTTTATAATTTCGGTGGGTGGGGGGTGCCTTTTTTTTTTTTTCCTTAAAAAGAGAAAAAAATTTGAACATGGCCTTCGGTATGTCGGACGAGATGCTGGGGACGTTCGTTCCGATCGTGGTGTATTGGGTGTATTCCGGGATATACGTCTCCCTGGGATCGTTCGAGAATTACCGGCTGCACTCGAAGAAGGACGAGGACGACAAGAATTTGGTGTCCAAAGCGACGGTGGTCAAAGGGGTCCTCCTCCAACAGGCGGTTCAGGCTGTCGTCGCCATCCTCTTGTTCACGGTGCGTGGTTTAATTTGATCGATTGATTGCGACCTTTTTTTTTTTTTTTTGATTAGCTTGAGGTGTTTTAATTAGAGAATTTTCATGGACGATTCTGGTCGTGTCGCCTGCTTGTTCTGTTCTTGAATTTGCTGTCGGCATGTGCCGGCTCTAGGCCCTGAGAGGTTTTGCATATGTTTGCCTGTCGCCTTGTGAATCTTTTGTTTTTTTTTTCAAGATTAGAAATCTGCGGAGGCACGTTAGGCTTGGGAAGTATTGGTCTTGCCTAAATCCGATGGATGATATTTACTTTCGGATTGTCCTTTCCTCTGCGAGCCGTTAATCATGTGTTCTTCAATTTCGTTATTGGGTTGTGAATGGTTGGTCTGTGCTTTGTCGCCTATAAGCAAAGTCTGGTAGCTCAACGAAGTTAAGATGATGGGAAATGACTTGTTTATGGGGTAATCTGTTTTGATCACGCTTGATACGGATAAAAAAGAATCCGTGATGAAACGCCTTGTCCTTTCCACTTTCTCTTGACCTGCCTACGTGTGAACGTAACAAATGGTCTGAGACTTTGTTTCTTTTAACGTGATTGAGAAAGAAAGTTATTTTTATAATTGGCTGTCAGATTTCCATCAACAAGAAAGCTGTAAAGTGCAGCAACGCAATGGATTAATCATGAATTTATGCATGACTAGTATAGTGCAAATCTCATGCACTTGTCATTGCCCTGAATGGCAGGGCTCATGCCATTTTGTAGGTCGCTTCTGGTTAATCGGAGTCCAACATGATGCATGGAAAAGGGAGTGAATCCCCTTTTGGTAGAGATATCACTTAATTGGCTATTCTCAATTTCCCGTGTGAATTGAATTCTGATTCTAAGATGGAATGGGCACATTTTAGTTCCAACACAAGTTGTGTAGTTTGTTCTCCCAGTTCTGTTCTCAGTTTATTTGATCTATTTATGGTTTATAAGATGTTCACTTCATTACAAAAACATGTCCATATTTTTGATAGTATCTGATTGTCTTGTCATTTTGAGATGTGTAGGTTACTGGAGATGATGCTGGGGCTTCTGCAGGCTCGAACAATTCCGTGATTGTATTAGCAAGTCAATTTATCACTGCAATGGTGGTATTGGATACTTGGCAATACTTCATGCATAGATATATGCACCATAACAAGTTTCTATATAAGCACATCCATTCTCAACATCACCGGCTCGTTGTGCCGTATGCCTTTGGCGCTCTCTACAACCATCCTTTGGAGGGTCTTCTTTTAGACACAGTCGGGGGTGCGTTGTCTTTCCTCTTGTCTGGGATGAGCCCTCGAGCATCCATTTTCTTCTTCTCTTTCGCAACCATAAAAACTGTTGACGACCACTGTGGTCTGTGGCTTCCTGGGAATCTCTTCCATGTTTTCTTCAAGAACAACACAGCTTATCATGATGTCCACCACCAACTATATGGTAACAAGTACAACTTCTCTCAGCCATTTTTTGTCATGTGGGATAGAATTCTCGGCACCTATATGCCATACACATTAGAGAAGAGAAAAGGCGGCGGCTTTGAGGCGCGGCCGACTAAGGAGTACAAGGACATTTGAATTTTCCCTAATCTGAGCGTTTTGTTTTGTAATGAGTTGTTCCATGTTTTCTGCCCCTTTGGTGCCACTCTTCCGATATAGTTGGTGTATATATACTGCTGTGAGCTGTATCTTCTGTCTCACTGTTCTACTACTGTATTATTTTTTTTTGGATAATGGAAATATTGTGGAAATCTTGAGATCCCTTTGCTTTGGTTGGCTGTCCTAAGTTGTACCTGGGTTAAGTAAAAAAGAATTGGCTGCCCAATTGGTACCATTGTGACTCTCTCTCTTGCTATCTCTCTCTCAATTTGTATCTATTTCTTTAATCTTCTCTTAACCCTCATGCTGAAAGAAGAGTGGACATTGGAGATGTCTAAGGGGAAGGTATTTAACTAGCGCTTTCCATTTCTGAGGAATATGAGGAGCACGTAGCACGTGGGACTCTCTCCGCACACCAGAACCTGTATGTCCTCCATTTGAACCTTTCTTGCAAAACTGGCAACCTCTCTTAAGAAATTGAGATCTGGAACGTCATTTTGTCGACCGAGCTATTCATCTTGACAGATTAATTGCAGGTGATGAAGATGCAGATCGTGCCAATATCTTGCTGTTTTGAGTGGAAGAGGTCGTTTGATTTAGCTGTGATTGTGTTTTTTATGAATCTAATTTTAGATACTTTTGGCATTTCTTCGTAGAAAATCCATTTTGCCTTGGCATCACATTATCTCCAACCTTTCAGGAAAAACTATTCCTAATCTTGCTGGAATCACATTTACCTCAGTAAATTGTCTTGTGCTTGAATCACATATGAGCATCTTTGACATTGTGTCCGAAACTGTGAATCTTATGTGATCATATTTCACCTTGTGTTCTAAATCGCCAACTCTATCCCCAAATCAACAAACGAAGGAAAATGATTTCCCTCGCGGGGGGAGGGGGAGGGGGGAACTCGTAAGTTCTTCATGTCTCTCGTGACTGTATTATTGTCACTAATGGCTAATAAGGGTAGGCATTTAGCACTCTAACCTTGAAATCCATGTGGTAGAATAAATTGCCCGAAAAGTACAAAGATTCATAATAAAACATACCCACGTATGCTTGTCAATGTATGAATACTCCAGATGACAACTAGATAGGGCTGAAAGAGGACGAAAGAAGGAACAAGAAGGTTGTTGATTATCAAAAACGAGGTGCTCGTTAGGAGAATGCAGCCGACATGTGAATGACAAAATACAGCTTTTAGAACTCAAGGTAAACAAATTCCAAATAAACAATCAGGCCAGTCATAGCAAAAAATCCCAAAGGGAGTTTTTAAATATGATCTAATGAGCCTATCTGTTCGTGCTGGGCAAAATTAAACTCCTACTCCAGCTTATTCTACTCCACACTAAGAATGAACAGCACTCTTACAACGGTGACATATCACAAGGAAAAATCTCCACCTGAGAACTTGAAAAGCCTAAGATCTAAAGCCTCGCTATCATGAAGAAATTCCAAATTATAAGAGCATCTCAGCAATTTGAACAGCATTGAGTGCTGCTCCCTTGCGTATTTGATCACCGCAGACAAAGATATCCAACCTGTACAGAATTCCACAGTCGACAAATCAACTCCAAGAAAGTCGTTATAACAACAAAAATGAGATGAGTGCACAGAAGAGTAATTGATGCAAAACCAACTCACCCATAATTCCCATCTTGTGAAACATCACGACGTATCCTCCCAACTGCGACATCATCCTTATTTGACACCTCCAATGGTGTAGGGAAGTGATTGGCTGCCCTATCATCGATAACCACAACACCAGGAGCATTCTTGAGTATATCCTTCGCAGTCTCCTGCGTAAAAAAAAATGGACCATGAAAGACTAAGTCAGCTCAAGAAACTCCCCAAAAACTATGGAAGAGGTTAGTGTCCTATTTCTGCATAACCTCATTTGCCAGAATGAGTTGGAATGTCATAAGAACTCCTGATTCGACCTTGAAATCTAGCTCCCCATTTTACAGGGAGAAGCCATGAACGCACAATATATGCTTACTTAATATATTTATGACCAAAGGACAAAGAGAATGTGCATAGTTCAGCTTCAGTAAGACTCAAGGAGACAATTGAAAATTTGCAAACTGGAATTAGTTACCAAGCTGTCACAAGATTTGCTTTATAACATAAACCCAACTTAGTGTGTATCTGTCACAGTAGAAATTGCTGAATTACTGCCACGTGTGACCAGAACTCACCCAAAACATTCTCAAGTACAGCTAACAAAATCCCGACTCGAAAGTATTATAGATACATATGTAAGGAAACCTTACTATTTGGATGCACTTGATCCAATGTTTCTTTTTGAATGTGCCAAAACAGCTTTAGCAAAAATGAACACAATCAAGTCATTCATGAGTATACTTCCTATAAACTATGAAATGTTCATTACTATGCAGATCATCCATCAGTATCAATGAGCCATAAGAGATCCATGACTCAAATGGAAAGAAGAATCTAAAAGTAACATATTTTGAAGAATATACATAACTGATTCTGGAAGCCCTGCAATCTAGGAAAATTACAATGCTAACTTATAAGTTATTTTTAATACTGATATGATCCCCTTAAGTTGAAATTCCTCAGGTCACAAACTGCATATTCTTAATGACCGGATTTTCCTAACTTCTAGATGACGAGGTAAAAATGGAGTGAAGATAGTGGTAATTTTGTTTAATTGGCTTAATCAGACATCTTGAATCAAATCTCTGGCCTTGATATCAGATGTAAAAGCAAGATCCTGTCATAGAGTAAAAGAACAAGACAAATGCACATGTATGTTAACTTATTAGGATATATTGCCCCCTCTACTTCAGTTCAAATAATCTACATAATGCGTGCAGACCTTCCATGTCAAGGACAAGAAGCTTTATAAGAAGTTAACAGTCCAACAGTTAATTTTCTTAAATAGCTTCCATCAACAGAATAGGTGACAAGAACCTTTAGTCATAACATAGAGATGACCAATATAATAAGCCCAGCCTTGGAAAGCCAAACATATGCTGCATTGTGCTGAACATGGACACGATACATTGGACTAAGTAGTTAAACAAAACGCCACAGCACTACTCTGAATAGGAAACTTACCTCATCTAGTGGATTCTCAAACTGGAGATTAACGCTCTCAGCGTGAGCGCGCATGACAGGAACTCGTATGCAAGTAGCAGTCACTTTGACATTTGTGTCATTCTACAAGGTAATTGGTGTGAAGAAATGTTAGAATGAAGTGAATGCCATTCTCAATGGCATATTCAAATGTGGACTACAATGAAGAGTACCATAAATATATACTATCGAAGGAAATAACTGCAAAAGGATCGGGTCAAGCACTTACCCAGATTTTTCTAGTTTCCTTCACTAGTTTCATTTCCTCTTCGTTGTACCCATTCGAGAGAACAGGAGCATTGTGAGAGAACAAATTGAAGGCATACTACAAAATGGAGAAACAGCTCTTAATTAAATGATCCCAGCAACCAAATAAAGCACAAAAGAATTCCAATAATAGAAAACATGTTGTAAATGAACCTGTAACTTAAAGATATTACAAGTTGGTGGCTTCCCTTCAAGAACCTGCTGACAGAACAAAAGAGGGTAAATTCCCAGAGGACATGGGTAAATTTGATGCTCTACAATGAGAGCGGTTCCAATAAAAACAGATGACCTCACGAGTCTGAAGCTCAAGCTCTTCCATTGCAGCAGCTCCAGCACCACTTGCTGCTTGATACGTGCTAACAACCATCCGAACCACCTACAACAAGTCACAAACAGGGTCAGTCTCATTGCCCTTCTAGGTGAAACTTGATATGTAGGCATATGCTGCGATACAAACCTCAAGGCATGAGCAGAAATATAGTATTTATGCCATGTTCCCTTCAATTGTAAAGGGGACATTATCACACGAAGAGCAGATTTTATCAATGCTTCGTCTTAACTATTAAACATCCATTTGAGATTATCGATGCTAACAAGACTTATAACAACTCCATCACATCAAATTCAACTTTCATATACCCATTGAGTTCCTCCATTCCTGTCTACAAAGACACGAGGCCATTTGCACACATCTACTCTGCCTCACGGCAAGAAAACGTGTATCGAGACACCAAATGCAGTACCCTCACAATGCAAACCACAACTTCCTGAACACCTAGAATTCGAAAACAATGCAGAAGATCAAAACTTTTCGGGTGACACATCTCATCAAATACACACACACGTACACACCACAATCAAATTCAAAACAGGACTTTTGCCTCACCTTGGCGCGCCGATGCAGCGGTGTGGCAGCCATCAAGCAAATGATGGTCGAGCAATTGGGGTTCGCAATGAGAGCCCCCTTTCCCGTCCCGAGCCTAACACCCTCCATGGCTTCAGGATTCACCTCGGGTATGACCAGAGGCACGCCCTCGACCATCCTGAAGGCCGAGCTGTTGTCCACCACGATCGTCCCCTTCTCGACGGCGATGGGCCCCAACTCCTTGCTTATCGACCCGCCAGCACTGAACAGAGCGATGTCGACGCCCTCAAAGCTTTCAGCTTTGAGCTCCTCGACGACGTAGTCCCGGTCCTCGAAGGTCATGCGCTTGCCCGCGGAGCGCTTGGAGGCGAGCATCTTGATGGAGCGGTAGGGGAAGTCGCGGTCGGAGAGGACGGAGAGGAACTCCTGGCCGACAGCGCCGGTGACGCCGACGACGGCAAGGGAGGGGCCGTTCTCCTGGAGGGACATGCGGATCCTGGCGGCGCGCGGCCTCCTGCCGCCGGCGGCCGGCGGCGGGAAACGGGAGGTGGGCTTTGTGGGTGATGCGAGTCAGCGCCGCCATTGCGGAGGTGCGTCCAAGTAGAAAGTAGCTTCTGAGATTCGGAGATCTCGCAAGGTTCCTTCTTTACTCAAGGAAGGAGGATATGAAGGGAAATGGGTTGGATGGTCGGGTCTCGCTTCGACGCTGGGACAGGTCTCCGGCGGCGGCGGCGACGGCGGCGGCGGCGAGGGTAGGCTTTTGGGGAGGGAAGAGGTTTTGGGTTTTGAAGGCTGGGGGGCGAGCGTGCGCAGAGCAATGCAGGGTTGTGCAGACCCTTTTCTCCCCTGTTTTTAGAATAATCTGGCTGACGGGTACTTAGAAAGTGTTTCCACGTGAGAGAAATCAGTAGCCTAAAAAATGACAAATTTGTCTTTAATTAGCCTTCTTAACAAAGCCCTAAAAATAAATTAAGATCGTTGTATATTTATAGAAATGGATAGAGAAAGCGACACCTCTAGCAAGTCCATTAAACTGCATTTCTTATTTTAATGTGTTAGTGTTCGTTCGTGTAATACCCTCAAAATCCTCTTTGTATATTTATTTTCTCTAAGAGGAGGAAATACTCTTTAAATTGCTTTACATCGGGGAAGTGCAGTGCAGGCTGTCGTTTTGGGAGGACAGACAGACCCTTTCCTCCCTTGTTTTTATAATAATCTGGTCGACGGGTACTTAGAAAGTGTTTCCACGTGAAATTTCAGCGGCCTAAAAAGTTATTAACAAAGCCGAGAAAGCAAATGAAAATCGTTTTACATTTATAGAAATGAGTAGAGAAAAGTCAAAGCCAATTGGCCGGAAGAGGCGCGCTTGATTTGAAGATGGGGCGAGGGTTGGCGCGGCTGGTTCTCTTGCCTTCCCAATGGCAGCACGTTGTTTTCGGGTCCTGGCCTTGCTGTATCACTTCTAGAACCTAGAAATCCGCAGAAAAGACGAGCAGCCATCATGGACACCATGGCAGAGCACGGTTGGCGGTGAATGGCCATTTAACCGAGAGGATCATTTGACAGGGCTCCAGCCTAATTTGTCAGGGTCTGCCCATCGATGCGAAAGAATAGGTTACTTTCTTTTGGTCGAGCGAACTTGGTTTGCACCCAATTGGGCCGTGTCGGGCTTTTGTAATTTTATCACCGATGGCATTTTTGGGCCTATTTAGTAACACGCTAAACAATGTCTATTTTTTTTTTTTTGTTCATCGAAAGAAAAAAATGAATAGAAATTCGTTTGGTAGCGTTTTTCTTCTTGATAATAAATTTGAAACAAGTCAATAAATAAAATAAAAATTAATTCTTCGTTTCCGATAACAATTTTACACTTAATTTTTTCCTTTCTTTTTTATTTTTTTCTTTACTTCTTTTCCTTTTTTCTTCTTCTTCTTCCTCTAACCGGTCGTCGGCCTTAACGATGGTCCGCGATTGGATGAGCTTGGCCTCGCTAAATTTAGTCGGTCATTGACCATGACCAAGGCCTGCGATCGACTAAAGGAAAAAGAAGAAAAGGAAAAAAGAAAAGAAAATAAGTAATAAAATTATTTAAAAATTATAAGAAATTCTAACTCATAAAAAAAATTGAGAATAATATCGAACACATTTCTATTTTGAAAATAAAAATTTTGTGTAGTTACTAAACGCTTTTTGAATACTTAGAAACTCGTTTAATGAATAAATAAATAAATCATTTCTAAGCAAAAATTATTCCCAATAACTAAATAATTACCAAACACACTCTTTTTGATCCACAAGAAAGAAAAAAGTCAACCGTCAAGCTCTTTCTGCCCCGCGAAAGTTTGCATCTAGCTAGATTGGCAATCAAGCCTACTAATAAAAATAAATAGCTAGGACGAGAGAGATTTTCTCTTTCCGGAAAATGCCCTTAATCAGATTGAACAGAATTGGGGCCGTTAAATATTTTTCTCGCCACAATTATAATTTATAATCAATCTATTGAACAAAAGTGAACTTTCTTTCATTAAATACGCTTGACAAGCATGAATTGGCTTGGCCGATAAAGTTTGAACTTTCTATGCATCATGTTAGGTTTGAATCCCACCACCAAGGGTGCGCATGGTAACGCTTCTACTCCGAGGAATAGTTTCTTTTCGAAATAGTTATTTTCGATTTCTACTTGGGAACAATTTCCGAGTAAAATAAGGTGTTTGGTGACTACACAAAGTTTCTATAATTGAAATAGAAAAAGATAGAAGTGCGTTTGGTATGATTTTTTATAATTGAAATAAAATTTCTATGCATCATG
This sequence comes from Eucalyptus tenuipes, assembly GCA_014182365.1. NCBI lineage: Eukaryota > Viridiplantae > Streptophyta > Magnoliopsida > Myrtales > Myrtaceae > Eucalyptus > Eucalyptus tenuipes. The sequence goes on along the minus strand of CM024538.1, from coordinate 29,383,279 downwards.
TTAGTTTGGTGACTCACGGCGCCACCACGCCTACCGTCTGTCACCGTTGACCACCAGCCGCTTGTCGCAGACCGGTGTGTCACTACCGACCGCCGGTTGGCCGCGGCAACAGCGGTCGATGGTGGTTGTCGGCGGTCAGGGGTGGCCAGTGGGCGGCAACGACGACGATTAGGTGGCGGCCGACGGTCGATCGATAGTGGCAGCAGCCGGCCGGAGGTGGGGGGCGGTTGGCAGGCGGCCACCCAAGGCCGCAGCAAACAAAGAAGAACAAAAGAAAAAAAGAAAAGAAAAAATTGGCTTATTTATAAAAATTGCTCCGAGAAACAATAAACTACTTTTTTTGTTTATTGTTTCTGTTCCAAATCTATTCTCCGGCTACATTTTTATTATAGGGGATAGAAAAATAAGTTGGCGTTACCAAACAGATTTCTGTTCTTTTTTTGTCCCGGGGAACAAAAGAACAGATTTTGAGAAAAATAGAAATGTTATCATGCAGGCTCCAATAGTCCTATAATCCACTATAAGACCGGGTCTTAGCATGAGGGAACCTCTCCCTCTCCGAAATTTTTTTTTGACATAAAAAAAAAACACTTGACAAATACCTTCGAGGAATATGTTAACATGACCTTAACCACAACTATAAAGATCTCGACAACGAATACCCTTTCACAAGTGTTGGCAAAAAAAGGCAGTAAATTGAATTACTCTACAATCTACATTTCTCATAGCAAATTCAATAAGCCTTGACACATTTTCTGATAATACAGAAACGAAAAGTTGATAGACAAAAGAATTTCACCCCACCGCGGAGGGAGAGGCGGTGGTTGAGACCACCGTCGACAAGGGGGGCCTTTAGTGCTTACATCGAGTGCGGCTACTACTTCAATCGCCTTCATCTCTTTGGTCCATTTCTGTCCAAATTTTGGTATGGAGACTTGATTATATAGATCCACTAATTTAAAAACACCAAATTTGAGAATAAAGAAATTGAAGTTATTGTATTATTTTGCGGAGAATGAATGATTTGGAAAATATCATCCTAATGATGATCGTTTATATCATTCAAAAAAATAAACAAACAGAGATTATTTTCATTGTCTATGAAAATGTGCAGACAAAATTTGTCCGTGATGGAAAAATTAACTAATTATTATAAGTGATTCGAGCAATTATATTTAAAGAAATATTTTTCAAATGATTCATTTTTTATGAACATAAACGGAGCCCAAATCCAAGCAAATCGGACTCCAAAATTTTGGGCCGGCCCATGATACAAGGAGGCCCGAAACCGAGCCCACCTGCTTCTCCTTCTCCTCCTCCTCCTCCTCCTCCTCCTCCTTCTGCAACGACCTGCTGTTTTCGCAACTCAAAGCCTTATCCTCTCAAGCTCCACCTGGAAATGGCCTCGATGGTTATTCTCAGCTCGCTAGCTCAATCCCCGCTCCGTCTCTCCTCCAGCTTTCCGGAGCTTCCTCCGCTCAGCCGAGCCCGCTCGCTCCTCGCCGGCTCTCGCCTCTTCGTCTCTCCTCGCCGTCGCCGGAGCGGCCTCTCGGACCGCTGGAGGCTCTCTCCGGTTCGCGCTCAGGACGCCAGGGACGAACCCGGAGGCAGCTTTCGAGAAGAGGTGATACGATCGTGGAGCGTTGGCTTCCCGATTCCGTCGGAATTCGCCGCAGCCGGTCTCATGTTTTTTGGTTTGCGCGCAGGGAAGTGGTCCGGACTGGCCGATACTCAAGCGGTGGGACGTGCCGTGGCAGTGGCAGACTGTTTCTCTCACCTCGCTCGCCTGTGGAGTAAGGTGCCTGGCTCCGTTCTTTTTTCCTTTTATCTTTGAAGATATTGTGGCTTTAGTAGTTCCTTTGTATGCTGGAATATGAGCCAGATTCTGGTAGAGGTATCATTGATGACGAAATTCGGTTTTTTCGCTGGTTCATTCGGTGAATCGGACTTTGGTCTAGGGTGCAAAGAATTTTCTGTTCTATGATACGGTTGATGAAATGTTGCGGGAGCTGGTAAGGAAATTGAATTTGATCTTTTTCCCCAGGCAGTTTTGTTTTGACAGGATTGGTGGAGACTGCAGCGATACCGTACCTCGGGCTTCGACTCGAGGAGCTGAGCTTAGATGAGAAGGCAGAGATCCTCTTTCTTGACCAAAGGTACTGATTAGTTCTTTCCAATTCTTTTGTTTCTGGTAACTGTTACTGAGATGATGAAAGGAGATAAGGAAAAGACAAATGTTGTGATGAATAGTCACAATCTCTGCGTGTATGTGGTGCCCTGGCGATTGTGCTCACGATTGTCTGTATGATAAAGGGGGAGAGGAATTCATGGAAATAATTGAGCCCGCTGACTGATAAATTGGCATGATGAACCATAGTATTTCCATAATCATGAGAGAAAATTACTTTCTTTTAGTCTGGCTTGTCAGTGATCCATGCTCTTCCGTTGCAAAAGAGATGTGAGACGAACATGAAAAAAAATAAAAATAATAATTGTTGTTTATAAATGTGGTTGGAGGTTTACTTTTGAATATTGTTATTTGGCAGTATTACAACTGCAGCAGTACTTGGAGTTCTTTATGGCATCACTCGGACCTTTCAACCAGTTCCTGAAGATCTTTTCTGCTATGGTATTGTTCCAAGATACACTACTGGCATCCATCATCATAAGCTATTATATTATGTTAAGAAGCTAAAATTCACTGTTTACAAACAGAAATGCCTGACCACCTGTACAGTGGATATATTTTTTGGGAGCTTTACTACTTTTGTGAGTCTCTAATATGTGTCCTCGGAGGTGAATACTGACTAGCATTTTATGTTGCTGCTTCAGATTTGAAGGAGCCTTTCAATTTGCAGAGAGGTTGGCTCTTGTGGGCTGGAATTGGTCTTATTGGTGCCCTACTTGCTATAGCAGTAACAGGGTATGCTATGTCCTTGTTTGGTGGAGAGACCCCTCAAAGAGAGGTTAGAATCTGAATAAAGCTTTTTCTATTTTTTTTTTGTGTAAATAATTTGTATCAAGATGCAGAGGACAATATTCTTGCAGATCAAGTTTAAGTATACCATGCTGGAATGTGGATAAGTTAGCTTTATTTCCTTCATTCGACAACTTAATCGAAAGAATCCTGTTATATTAAGGTTCATTAATATGAAAAAAGTTTGTGGACCTTCTTCATAAGTTCTTGGTCTCTCCTTCCAGTCATGTTCCTTCCTAATTTGAAGGTTGGTGAACCATGTTTACTTGATTTCAGACAGATGCTCTGGTTCGCTTGCTTCCGTTGATTGGTTCATCAGGTGTCAGGTACTTTCAGAATAAGCTGGTAGATTCCTCAATGCGCTTTGGGAATTTGCTAATTTTATTCCACTGTGTAGCACCGCTTGCCTGTTGGGCATCACAGGCATCCTTGCTCCATTCCTCGAAGAGACTATATTCCGAGGATTTTTTATGGTGTCCCTAACAAAATGGTATGGCTTCTCAATCGTCATTACCTTGTTTTATTCTCCAAAAGTGCTGTAATTTGGTTTCGCAATTCCATAACTTGTTCTATGTTCTGGATTCATTTCTCAGCTCTCTTTTTCATGAGAGATCATGTGTTGTGAGACCATAATGCTGCAGAGAAGGAGGAATATACAACTTATTATTATTATTTTTTTATTTACTTAAGACGTTGGATTAGTATTGTTGGATTTTTTGTGTGCTGCCCTGTCATCAGTTCTATCTCAATTTTGTTTACTTGAAAAAGCAAAGAATTCCTATAAATTGAAAGACACCACTTTATATATCACTGTAGAGGGTCATGTTGAAAATTATTTGTAAATCTTCTTACTGCTATTGTGGGAACTTAACAGTCTATAACAGCAAAGGCAGGATGAAGATGATATTTGCAGCTAAAGATGCTCATTAACACATTCCTAAAATGATTGAGGTGGGCTTTTCCCAGTCTAGTGGAGAGACGTGTTGCATTTAGCTAACAATAATGCCGCCTGCATTGTGATCCTAACAAGTTTCACTGTGGCTGGTGAAGTACCTTGGAAAGTTTGTTGGGCCAAATGGTATTAGTTTCTGTTAGGGTTTGCATGTAGTTTGTTAGATTATAGAATATAAAGCTTGCCTTTTTTTTTTTTTTTAAATGGTCCTATCATGTCCGAAACTTTTCATCATTCGTGTGATTAAAAGCTCAATAATGCTTGCTTATGTGTCAAAGTGGAGACTGTTATGTCTCTTCTTAGTTCTGATTGTCTAATTTTTGTGTTTTCTTTTGGTTTGTGAGTTGACAGTTCATCCTTATATTGTTAGATCTCTCATCTTACTCCTGTGGCTGGTTTTGTATAAAGATGCATGATATCTTGGTAATGCATGATCGTTTCTCATGCTTGTCTTTTAAGGTGCAAATTTTAATCAAAACTAAATATTCATTCTCTTTATTGTGGAAGTAATTTTAACTTTGGGGCTGCCCTTGCTGCTTCCACAGGGTTCCTACTCCAGTGGCTGTCCTAATAAGTGCTGCTGTGTTTGCGCTTGCCCACCTCACTCCTGGAGAGTTTCCTCAACTCTTTGTTCTAGGTAGCGATTTGATATTCTATGATATGGTCAACAGAAATGATACCATGGCTGCTCAAATATGATCAGCATCACTTTTCTCGGTTTCCTTCATCTTGGTCTCTCGAATTTTGTACTTCATGGCATGGCAGGGACGGCTTTAGGACTTTCCTATGCTCAGACTCGCAACCTCATCACACCCATCACAATCCATTCTCTTTGGAATTCTGGAGTCATTCTACTTCTTACCTTCCTTCAGGTAACACATTTATGTTTGTACTGCACATACAGGCATGCTGTGGCTCTGATGTTTTAACCAGCCTGTTCTATCCTCTTCAACATGCTAAAACTGTTTTTCTGGTTCGTTCTTCTTCTATAGCTGCAAGGATACGATATAAAGGAATTGTTGCAGGCGAGTTGATAGAGTTTTCTTCTTAAGACCATGAAGCCATATAATTTCTTCGCTTTGTTTCCTCCAAGTGCACCATCGGCAACTTCTGTTCTTTTCCTTATTTCCATGAAAAGCTAAGTCAATATGTGGAGCAAGGCGACATCATAGCCAACTGATGCAGAGCAGGTCGGCTGCTTTTCTCCCGAAATTTGGTTAGCCATGAAAAAGGATTCGGTAGTTTATGCAAAGAGCTAAAATTTGGGTTTCAATGTTTCCTCAGCAAGAAAGCGCTTAGGCCATTCGGGTGTTTTATGTAGATATAGTATCTGGTGTTGTATACTTGACCTGTTTTCTGTGTCCCGTAACAGCGAGTGAGATCATGAGGTGATTATGTGTGCTCCACTTGTTGGCGATACTTGCCAGCAACGAAGACGGAAACCATGTCTATCACTACTATTTCTCGCTGGGACAGTACACACTCTTTGTAATCAAGTCGAACACACGAGATGTAATGCATGGTCTCTTACCTGTTATCTTCCCACCCCTTTTTGGCAAAAATATGTCATGTGATATTCACATGTGACGTTATTTTGATGCAAATAACAAGTCCTTTTGGTCAAGACGTTTAAAACTCGTTATAAATGAGGATATTGAGAAGATGAATTAGAAGCTCGGATCAAAGGAGTAAAACTAAAGCTGCCTTTCCCGATTACGAGGGACAGCATTTATCTAATTCTGTGGCAAAAATTTGGGAAACATGTTGGCTTATTATGATTTTATTATACATGAAACGAACAGCTGCAGATCTTTCGACTGTTCATACCGGTTGGCGACTGGCAAATGCATGACATGTGGACCGAAATCTATTAGATTTACCTGGCATGACTCAACTTAGCAATCCGAGTTATGTGGAAAATGTACTAGCCTTTCTTGAAACTTTCTTAATACCTTCTTTTTTTGAACTCCATCTCTTGGCTATGTTGGGGGAGGTAACCAAGTTAGAGAACGGTTCTAACTCTTCCAGTGAAAGCATCTAACGTGACTTCAGAAATGCTGGGAATGCTCAAAACGATTTACAAAATTGATTCACGCAATAAGGAACCATAGAAAATTCGGAAAGTTCATCGGCAGCTAAAGCCTGAATGCAGTCTTGGATTCTTTCCTCTAATTTCCCAAAGGGTTGAGATTGGCAATTGAATATGGACATAACTCAAATGTCAATCCATCCTCCCTTGGCCTGTTTGGTAATTTTATAATGTGGGCTCTTTTTTATTGACCACTATGTAATGACATTTGACTATATGCACGTTTGGAACCTACTATTCTGCATACGTTACCGTATTTTTTATGTTCCTCGTGAAAAAAGAAAGGAAAAAACGACAAATCTAAATGATAAATTAAAAAAACTGGTCTTTGCTCTCTTTGGGAAACCCAAGATGACCTCAGTTGCAATTACTAATGCAATTCATTAAGGTCAACGAATCTTTGCAATAAAGTCCAACACAAGCAAGCTACAATGCACGGTCTCTCGATTTGATGGTATCTTCCGACTTATTTTAAAATGCATTTCGAACCTGACAAGTCCAGTGGAATAGAAGCTTGGAGGAATGGAATAGAAACTGCATTTCCTGATTCCCACGACCCGAAAACCCTAAAATAATCAACCGAGTAGCACTGGTCTCGAACACCATGCTTTTTTTACAAGCTTCTGTGTCCATATCCCCATAACACATTGATGTTGCAGTTCTTGAGATTCCTCAATTTGGACCAGACCAGACACCCCCTTGCCTGATGAATTAATTAAGTGGAAGGCAGCAATTAATGGTCCTCTTCATTTCCTTAACCTCATTTTTATTTGGATGTAGAATCATATCAGCTCCCAGTAAATTTATTTTTTTGGTCCAGAAATTGCCGATCCAATCTACTTGGTTCCGTCCCAATCGTGGACCAAAATTGAATATGTATTCTCCTCGAAACCTCACCGTAGGGTGTGTAATGCTATGACCACTTACTTGTTTTCCTTCGAAGTGACAAAATTAACAAGGTTATGCCCTGAAGACTTGTTAAGCCGACACGCCAAAAGAGTTTATAAAGACAGATTTTCCTTCGATGGACAGGCCTTCTGAGAAACGCTCATCTCGAAAATAGCCACTTGAGATGGTCCTCAATCAAACTATGAGAAGATTAAATATTCTTTGATGTATCGATTACTCACCAAGAAGAAAAAGAAAAGAAAAGGAAAATTCAGATTCTTTTACAAGACAGTAGTTTTCTCGGTAGTAGTTCCCTGTTCGCTTGCTTTGCTTGAGAGCTTCACGGAATCGGAGGATCCACCACGTTCCTCGCAAAAACAATTTTGCTTCTCAAAGTCACACACCCCACCATGATTGGCGGCTCATCCTTCGGTCCTCGGTCAGTGAAACAAATTAATGGGGCTAAGCTTCACTTCATATTAAGATTTTGTACTTCATACAGGCGAAGCTTCGCTTCTTAAAACTTGACCTATTGGTTAGTGTTCATCATTTTGTGCACGTAACTTCCAGGGTTTCTGAAAAAGAGCATCTTGGAGTTCTTGCATCTGCTTTCATATCTTCTTAAGAGTTAGTCACAGAGAGAGAGAGAGAGAGAGAGAGAGAGAGAGAGATGGAGGAGAGACATGAAGGAGAGACAGTGGAGGAGTTGATAATGCCAGGGTTTAGGTTCCATCCGACAGATGAGGAGCTTGTGGGGTTTTACCTGAAGAGGAAGATTCAAAAGCAAGCCATTTGTGTTGAGATCATCAAGCAACTTGATATCTACAAATATGATCCATGGGATCTCCCAAGTAAGATGAGTTTGATCATTTGGATGCATGTGCCGAATGCTTGGATATGAGAGAGAGAGAGAAAATATGATAAAAAGACATGAGGATGGTCGAGGTTAAAAAGGTGCTTTTGTTTGGTTCATATGCGCATAATCTCGAGTTTCTACTTGAAGAAACTTTTAGCTTACTCTTTCCTGAACTGCTTAAAGACATGATGGTCAAGGTTAAAAAAGACGTGGGTTCTGCTTTTGTTTGGTTCAAATGCGCATAATCTCAAGTGTTTCTACTTGTAAGAAATTTTTCGCTTACTCTTTCCTGAACTCGTTGAGGAACCACTGTTTTCATCTCACCCCTCGATGCATGCTTGACTTTCCTATGACTAGATTGCAGAACTGATTCTTTCTGGCAATTTTCATGTGATTTCATATAGAGTTGGCGACGACTCTCGGGGAAAAGGAGTGGTACTTCTACTGCCCGCGGGACAGGAAATACAGGAACAGCGCGAGGCCCAACAGAGTGACCAGAAGTGGCTTTTGGAAAGCCACGGGCACCGATCGACCCATCTACTCCTCATCTCAGCAGCTCAACAGTAGCAGCGTCGATGTCACCAGCATCAAGTGCGGCAACAACATAATAGGGCTGAAGAAATCGCTGGTGTTCTACAAAGGCAGAGCTGGGAAAGGGGTGAAGACCGACTGGATGATGCACGAGTTTCGGCTGCCTTCTCTCTCTGATCTAGCTGCAACTCCACTCCCATCGAGGAAGAGCCTCCCCGCCCATGTAAGCACTCTTTCTCCATGAGCTTTTCTTGCTGTGTTCATTGTCTTCTCTCCTTTCCCGAGAAATTTTGATGGAGACTATTTTCCTGTACGTATTTATTTTCCCGCACACGCAAGAACGGAGTACAGTGATGTCGTCATTATTTCTGAGAACATTTTCCTGCGTATCAGTATCATGTTTGATAGATAAATATGCACAGTTTTACATGCACGTCGGAAAATGATTATAGGGGGAGGAGAACAAATCCATAACCCAACGAATGAATAATGGACTCACTCTCACGAACAAAAACAAAAAAAATAAAACTATGGAATAGCTTTTTTCTCTTTTTTCCAAGTTTAAAAGAAAGAAGTAGAGCCGCCGAAGAAAAAAAAGAGGTCCAATCCAACACGAGCTCTCTCTCTCTCTCTCTCTCTCTCTCTCTATATATATATATATATATATTAGTCTCTCTCTCTCTATATATATATTAGTAGATGAAGTTAGCAAACTCGGGTCAGTTATCATTAGTAGGCCGAAGAGTAGAACGCGGCCATAAACTCAGCTTTGGCTGATTAAATTTATGTATGGAGCTTTGCAGGACTCATGGGCCATATGCAGGATTTTCAAGAAACCCAAGTCCACCACCCAAAAGCCCTCTCGCACTCCCTCTGCCTCTCACCCCCATCAGCAGCCCCACCTCCGTCGGATCACCACCACCACATTCACAGCCCATGTCCGCAAGACAAGTTCATGCGTTCTCCCGACGTAATGCATTCGTCAGTATCGCCACCGGCACCCGGCGAAGGAGCGCTCGACCTCGCTTCCGCCGTGCTCAACGTCCCTTCGTCGGTGTTCGGAGACTGCGCCTTCTCGTTCGTCAACCTACAGCCGGAGCCTGCGCAGATGGTCGGAGCGGGCGGAGGAGAGACGGTGGTGGTGCAGAAGAGTTTGAACGTCGAGAATTGGCGGGCGTCGTCGTCGAGCTCGCTTCTGATGGAGCGTTGCTTCACGTCGTCTTGGAGTAATTTCTTCAGTAGGTGCGCCTGAGAGGTTTCTTGACGACATTTAGTGCTCAGGAGTCCGAAATCCGAATTGAAATGTGAACAACTTTTTATTTTTATTTATTGAATCGACGATGAAAAATCAAGTTGTAAACTAATTCTGCACTTAGTGATGAACAATACTGCTACAGTTCCATGAACAGTATTTTCGCTGCAGTAGATCAAGCCAAATCTTCTGCATTTTTCACACGTCTTATTTATGAAATCGTTCTTCAATTTTATCCCCCGAGCTGTCTAGGCTGTCTCCATCTCTCTGCTTGTTAGTTACTCCACGTTCCCTCAATAGATTCATTCACTTATCGTGCTTTCTTCAAGGGTATGTGCCACTCCACATCACCTATGTGATCGTTGAGGGAAAGGTTACGTTGCGGTCGGACTGCGGCGGGCACCGCAACACAACGATATCGAATGCATCCGTGGTATTTTTCTGTCCCTTACAGATCACAGTAAATTTTGGAGGTTTTGTGGTGCGTTTGTGTACTCAATTTAGACGAAGTCCTCCATTAGTTAACGAGCCACGGTGCGGATAAGTTTTCTTTACGAGGCAATCTCCTTCGGTCAAATCACTTGACCCCAACCAGCAAAGTCTCTGGTCCTCACCGTCCTCTCCAAGCCAAGCGAATATAAAAGTCTTCCTAACTTGAAAAACGCTATTCAAGATCTCTGCTCTGCTCAGTTTCCCAACATTTACCTTTTTTTTTAACTGAATAGTCTTATTAATCCTCTCCAACCACCACTTTTGAGCATTTTGACCGAATCGAATTTGGAGTGCAAGGTGTGTACATCAAGAGGGAGAGTTCGAAAAGACTATAAATTGCTGCATTGGCATTCGGCAGAACACGCCGAGAGAGAGAGAGAGAGAGAGAGAGAGAGAGAGAGAGATCAATGAAAACAGCGAGGTTGTATTGCTAGGGACGTTTGGTAGTTCCTACTGCAAGCGGGTCGAGCTCGCCCTTAAATTTAAGGGCATTCCTTTCGCGTACGTGGAGGAAGACCTGACGAACAAGAGCGACTTGCTGCTCCGCTCCAGCCCCGTCCACCAGAAAGTGCCGGTGCTCCTGCACGATGGCCGGCCGATCTGCGAGTCGCTTCTCATCCTCGAATACATCAACGAGTACTGGAGCAATGCCCCCAAGCTCCTCCCTGAGGATCCTTACACTAGGTCACGAATCCGCTTGTGGGCGGATTTCTACGATCAGAAGGTATTAACTGGAGTCTCATTTTATGGGCTAAATTCGGCAATTGCCTACAGAAAACACGAACTCCGATGATTCTAACTGACGTACTGGGAACTTTACTTCTAAACACATGACTCGAAAACACAATAACCATGATTTACGTAAGAAGTAGGAAGGGGCAAACAATCGCTTCGGTTGAGTTCTAACGGTTCGATGTTTTGGTGTCAAAGGTGAAGCTGGCAACGTACCTCGTCCTCCAGACCAAAGGGAAGGATCAAAATAAGGCCGAGAAGACCTCGTTGAGCTGCTGAGGGTGTTCGAGGAGGGCATTCAGAGGGACTTTCCTACAAAATCTCCATTCTTCAATGGTAAGAACTTGAGCATTTTGGGCATAGTGGTCGGTACAATTGCTTGCAACTACCAAGCCTTTGAGGAGGCCATTGGCAAATCACCTACCGAAAGAGTAATGCATTGTTCTTCTCTTGGGTGGATGAATTGAAGGCACACCCTTTCATGAGCGAGAATCTCCCACCACATGACAAGCTAGTTGCCAAAATGAAGGCCAAGTTCTTCCGAACTCCAAAGGTCTAGAATGCAAGTCTTCCCAGTATTATTTGTATTGCTTCTCACAGGTAGTGCATCAAGGCCATCACAATTAGCGAGGCGTTGTGCTATACATTGTAAATTAGTTTAATAAAACACACCAATCCTACGATTGCACCTTATTTTGTGAGATCTATCTCATGATTGCTGCTCTTCACTTATCCGCACAACCAAATGACATTATGTTGAAGCACGAAACTCAATCACCGAAGATCTTTCTTTCAGCCAGGAAATCCATACCACAGCTTCTTCTGATGTAGAACACTCTATTCACTTCATGGGAAAATAAGTCATGCAACGTGGTTTTACTTATCAATATGATTGAAGGTTTTCTCAAGTACAAATTGAGGTATTTGGGATTGAATAACCAGATTCTGGGTAACTGTGAACAAAACCTAAGTTTCAACGGACTTTGGTGTAAGGCTATGCATTCTCCTAGTTGATAATTTATCATGAACTGATTGCACAAATGACCTGGAAGATACCCTCAAGCTCGAGCGGAACCAATATGTCAAATCATGGATCTAATATTACATCATGAATATCGTAAATGATGTTTTCAGTGCCATCAGCAAACATTCAAATTGGAAAGACAAAATTTAAGTAGTTGACATGTCGACAAAGTGATGAAAGGTGCTACATATGATGTTCCAAGAAGCCCAAGAAGCAAATTTTAACCCAGCAACTCATATTACTACCAAGAATTCAAAACCAAAATTACTCTCAAAGCGCCAGACTCACTGTGGTTTTACAAATCTCAGCTCTTGGAGGCTAGCTTTTCCTTAGCCTTCTGAATCTTCAACACCTTCTTCACAATCTTTTGCTCTTCCACCAAAAAGGCCCGGATAATCCTGAAAAACACCATTTAAACTCGGATGAGCATTCCTCAACACAGCATGGAAGATAATTTTTTAAAAAAAAAAAAAAAAAGATCCACAGCTATCGGGTTAAAATAATGACCTCTCACGAACAGCTCCTCCTGACAATACACCACCATAGGCACGGTTCACGGTACGGCGATTTCTGGATAATCTTGACCTCTTGTATTCAGCTGGTCTCAAATGAGGAATCTGCACAAATGATCGAGACCTATCATGAATGTGACACAGGGGACCCCAACAAATCACAACTCTCCGAATAAATCATCGACATGTTTACGAAAACACAAGACTGAAAAGCAAGCAAGAAATTAGACCACGACGGATGCAAGTTGAAGGAATGAAAAAACATCAGCTGCGCGCTCATTGAACAAGAACCTAGATCAAGTACAACCCGTGAAAGACGGTCTCGGGTAAAACATTGCCAATCATTCATAGAGCATAGAGCTCTTGCCAGCAATACCAGCTTGTAGAGAAGGGAACACTTCAGAACAGTGTCAAGCACGTATAATCAAAAGCCTCATCCAGCTGTGCGCATACTCCTCATTGTCTATGCACCTTATTACTCAAAAGGCAGCTCCCACAGTCTCAGTAATCCCAGCACCAAACCGAGTAAACTCCAAGTTCGAAACAAATTTCCAGATGCACACTAAAGGCTGTGGCCTCAAAACCATCACAACACTCCCCAATAGCAACAACAATGTCCCTAATCAATTCGATCCAACAGCGACGAGCCAAGCGCACCGCAATCATCCGAAACAATCATCCACATAATCGTACCACAACACGAGATCTCTCTACAAACACACCGTTCGCAGCCAATATCAACAGCTAAACACCGATCAATCAATCGGAAAACGAAGGAGAGGGAAGGCGAGAGACGGCGTTACCCCTTGGATCCTCTTGCCGGTGACGGGACATTTGGGGCCACTGGCTCTCTTCTTGGTGGTCTGATACACTAGCTTCCCACCTGCATTCCCAAAATCGCAAGCATCTCGGTTCAAACTCACGGTCCCGAACGAATCGAGCCCTCGGCGCAGGACGATTCGACCTCAAAACGAAACGAGCGGGAGGGAGAGGAAACGGGAGGAGAGATTACCCGGGGTTTTGACGACCCGGTGCTGGTTCGACTTGGTGGCGTAGCTGTGCCGCTTCCGATACGTGAGACGCTGCACCATTTTTCTTCTGCTTTTCTCCTCCTCCTTATTACCTCTAGGGTTTTGCAGAGAGCTCGGCTTCCAGTTGCAGCAGCAGAGAGGGGGTCGCGGTGGCCGCTAGGGTTTGCAGATATAGGGGAGAGCCTCTCGCTTGGGGACGATGGATAGACGCCCTAGATCCGACGGCTGAGAATATACCCTTCGTCTTTCTATCTGACGGCAGCGCGTCGGTAGATGACATGGGCCCGTGTTGCCCACCGGACTGGTTTAGGTAACTGGGCCTACGTCCGGCCCATCATATGGACTCTTGAGAATCCAAAAAATCGCTCGTGCGCAGGCCCGGTAGCTTTTAAATCGTTTAACTGGAAATAAATATATTCAAATACAAATTAGGAATGAGATTAATCAATGAGTCTTAAAAATTACTAATTAATTTAATAGCACATAAATTCAATTGGAAATATAATTAAACCTTGAATTATTACTTTCTGCTGTTGTAGTTGGGTCAATCCTCTCACTTGTTTTTATATTTAAATGAAAATTCGATTTTTGAATAAAGAAATCGCTTTGTATAACTCCAACCAGTATCGAGCTTAAATTGTTTGTTGGTCGTGCCTTAATTTGCAAAGAAAAAGGAAAAATATGAAGCTGCACAATAAAGGCCAGTAGTATTAATAAAAATGCATTTATATTGATTCAGCTTATTAATATCAATCAAAATTTGTTAGGTAGTAGTAAATTGCCAAAAAATATAATGGATCAAACAAAAACAAAAAATGATAAAATTCATGTATGGGCAAGCACACGGGGAAAATTATCAAAAAAATCATAAACCTATTACAATTTTTCCAAATTAGTCACAAACTTTTTTTTGCCTATTTAGTCTTAAATATTTTGTAATTGTGTCAATTCAATTAATCTAGCAATTTTGACTAGCCGGTGCTAACGTGGACATCGGCCGGCCGATGCCGACGTAGCAATTTATTAATAATATTTTATTTTATTCTATTTATTAAATTTATTTTCTTTTCTTTTTCTTTTCTTACTACTTTGCTTCTTCTCTCCCCCAAATTGGCCGGCGAGAGCTTTGTGGTCATTGCTAGAGCCTGCGGACGGAGAGAAGAAGAAAAGTAGGAAGAATAGGAAAAAAAGAAAAGAAAAATTCAAAAAAATAACGAATTATTTTAAAATTGTCATATTAGTGTTGGTCGGCGTTCATGTTAGTATTAGCCCGCCAAAATTAGTTAGAAGTTAGATTGATTGAATTAGTACAATTATAAAATGTTTAGTACTGAATGGACAAAAAATAAGGTCTTATAATAGATTTAAGACTTTTTTAGTACACACATATAATCTTCAATCACCCACGTGTCGGCATGTCATCCTTTGGGCACATCCGCATTGAATGAGGTGGCCCCTATCATCGGTTGCATCTCATCCGACAATGCATGTGTCTTGACTTCTATATATCGGATGTTAGACAATATGTACTTCATGGACAAGGACGGTTGGGTTTATGAGATTCGGGCTAAAGTTGGAGGAAAATGAAATTGAGACGGTCGGGATTTTGGCTTAATGTGTAGACGAAGATGACGAAGACATTCTAGCAATATGATGGGCTTCAAGTGAATGTCGAAGCATGCCATGTTCGACATTCACTCAAAGCCCATTGTATTAATTATTATACTAAACTGTCAACTACGTTTGACATGCCCAATGATGCCCAATGATGTTCACATGTTTATGCCAAGCGATTATTGGAATAGGTAAATCTCGGGTCGATGAAATATTCGACTCGCCCGGGAATGCACATGGAATGCGGGCCCTTTTGCATTGTAAAGGACATTCATCTTCACTTACCAATAAAATTCTCAATTCAGAATTTTTTATTTTTTGTAATACGGGGTGTTTAAATCTTTGGCTCAACTGATCTCTATGGCTCCGGATGACAAGTTCTAAACACGGCACGAGAAGACGACTCGACTACGGCGCAAAGATGCAGAGGACAAAAGGATTAGTCTCTCATAATAGCACTCCCCTTTCTCCTCCAGCTTTGTATTAGGGTTTGGCATCTTATTATATCTACATACATCACATCTATTACACGAGTGTGTGAGAAAGTTGCATGTGCGCACCACAGGGAACATGCAAAATACATCCTGATGGGAAACCAAATAGCTACCAGCAGCACAGCAATCCAGTCTCACCCTATGTTCCTAATCCTGTTTTCTGTAAGATGTCGCCGTCTGCGAGCAAAAACTCCGACGCCGAAACCTAGCCCCTCCTCTCTCAACACGGGAAGAGCAAAAAAGACGGCTCTACGTATACCTTCCTACTAATGATGTTGATCCTGTCCAACTTATTGTGGCACCATGCCAACTGATCCCTCGTGACCTTCCGCATGCTCAGAACTCTCGAGACCAATCTCAGTTCGACCTGAGCGAACAGGATCGTGGGATCCAGCCGGTCCCGAGGTTTCTGGAACCTCTTCACTATGCAGTTTCCGCTTCTCACTATGTCCTTGAGCCTTCTTTCCTTCTGCAAGCAAAAGAGACTCGGTTTAGCTGAGTTGATATCTTGAAACGTAAGTACATGAAATGCCCAGGGGGCCAGAATACAACCAACCTTTTGGAGTTGAGTCCTGAGAGCCATCTTAAGTACCGAATCTGCCGAGTCTTGTTGGTCGAGCTGAATTTGCTTTGAACCTCCATCAAGTTCGTATCTATCGGCACGGATAAAGTCCCAAAAAACTCGCATAGATTCCTCGATGGTCTCTACCAGTGTCTCTATTGAGATGGCATCCTCGTCGGCCGCTTTTCCCTTGTTCTCCCTGGAGCTGTCGTCTGCATAGTGCAATAGTTTAACAGTTACTTGTCTAGCAATCCGTTGTTTTACATGCAATTTTCGTTTCTTGACGTACTATTCAAACGTGCTTTAACTTGATTTGGTTTGTAACATGTAGGCAATCAAACTGAGATCCCTTTTGAACCAAATGGAATGCGATTTAATTGGTTTTAGTCAGTTTTGAAACTTGATTTTGCTCCAACTTGTTGTCCGTTTCTCGGTTCAACAAACGCAACCAAGCCCACAAAAGGATTTCAGCTCAGAATTCCCGTGTCGAGTTCGATAGCTCAGTTATGTTTGCAATGCATCCTCTAATTTACCTCTTATGGCCGGCACCTGGAGGAGGCCACGCAGGACGCATCTGTTCTTGACGTAATAATCGATCCTCGGCCCTTGAAATGACTCGTCCTCTATAAATCTCTGGAGAAGCACTCGGAGCAGTTGGAACTCGCCGGCTACTTGATTGTAACGGCGGAACCCTCCATGATCGACCTCTCTCATCTCCCGGGCCTTCCCGTACTGCCACTGGAGAATCTCCCACGAGAGGCAGGTGTGTCCTACATAAACCATTTCGAGGTCGCCGTGTAATGCGACCATGGACTCCGCCACGGAGTCGATCTTGGGCCTCCTCAGTCTATTTGTCCAGCTCTGCGAGAGGAGAGCTTTACGGTTTGTGTTCGAGTTGAGCGGATCCTTCAGTTGGAGCAGCCCTGCAGATGATCATGACACAGTCAAACCTAAACCCAGAAACTAGTACATGCCTTCTGTCAAGATTGCGGCCAAGCAACACTAATTAGGACCAAGATGTCTGTCAATGATACTAAGGTCACTATTCGAGTTAGGTGCATCATTAGAGGAACCGTAAGCAAATTTTTTAGGTGCACCAGTTACCTGTGCTGTTCACATGAAAAATAAATGGAGGGGAAAGTAGAAAAGATAAGATTTTGAGACAAGGGTGACAAGGACTTTTAACTAATTGAAGGCTTTTGTGGTTGAAGGAGTGGACAGCAAATTGGGCCCTGCTTTACACGAGCATCAGTTGATTTGAAAGAACTGAAAAAAATGGAATAAAGATTTTCGAGACGGGGATGGAGACCCACCGTCCATTACGCTTCTTTTAAAAGATCTTCCCTCACAGGAATTGCACGCCTTTGGTCTGGTCTACTCAGTTCCTACTTTATCAAGATTAGATTTGTTTATGCCAAGAGAATCGCCATTTTCACACTTCAAATTTAAATTAACAAAAAAACAAGAGAAAAAAGAAAGAGGGGCCATCATTGCAGAGTCAAAAGAAGTCAATCAGATCCCACCAGTGACGGAAGTCTTCCATTATTAGCTCCTCATTATTGTCTGATAGATTCCCAAGAATAGAATATCAGGAACTGTTGCGAACATAGGAATCAAATTCAATCCTATAATGCATTGGTCGATCGAATTTAATTCTGCTCTGTCCATACCTACTGTGTTCAACGACAAATTGTACTAAAATCAGAGTGGAAAGGATCGAGATTCTTCTGAATTATTCACCCATTAATCGAAGTGACTTCTGCTAATATATGCTCCGTGCCGTTCTGTTTGCTATGTGAATGAGAATTGTAGCAAAACGAGAGCAAAAGGATCGAGACTTTGGCGAGTAACTTACCGATAGCATGTAGAGTCTGGTAGTTCAAGATGTCCAGTTTCCGCATTTTCTCGGCATAGTTCTTGTGCACTTTCTGAATCTCCTGAAGCAGATCTTTGTGCTCAAGCTTCTGATCGATCTTCAGCGGCTTCAGCTTGAGATCGTCGTCGCCCCCTATCATCGGAGACTCCGTTTCGGATTCTTCTAAGATTGTGGGAAGTCCTCCGGTCCTCACATTTTTAAGCTCCATCTTCAGCTGCTCTATTATGTCATCATGCTCCCAGTCCCAATTATCATCAGAATCCAATGCTGATGAATTCTCTTGAAACTGCCCAAGTTCCTGGGAATTTTCTGAATTAGCCATCATCGGTTCCATGTCGTCGGACGCCAGACTTTCCCCGTTGTGATTGTCCTCAACTGAATTTTTGCAGGACGACGTATTTGTGTGGGAGAAATTCAGTTTCTGCAACTGGACTTCTATGAGGTCATCATCAGATTCCGATTCACTATCACTAGATTGATTTGCAACGAAGGTTACTTCGGGGTCTAATGTAGTTTCACTGAGCATTTCATCTTCTTCGGAACTTGGAATTCTTTCATCGCCAGCATCAACCGTGCAATTTTCCAGGTGCTGTTGTTCATGGGCATGGAAAGTATTGGCTGAATCAGTCCCAAAAACAATTCCATCATCTGAGCGAACCGATTCTAACTCTGGATCAGCTTGAGACGAGAGATCATCCAAAATCATTTCCTCTTCATCAAGAAAAGCATCATCATCCAAAAACTCATCTTCTGATTCAAGAACCTCTGCCTTTTCGCTAAGCTGATGATCCATCAATGGTTCCCTGACCCTGTTATCAAGGACTTTATCCATTGCAATGCTTTGAACAGAGCCATCTTTCTCAAGAGAATCCTCTGTTCGCTCTTGAGCTTCAGTCTCCTCTTCACCAAACTCATTGTCGACACAATGCCCAGCAACGAGATCTTTACCATGGATCGCGTAATCATCGCTTGAACCCTTGAAAACCTCTTGGACAGAGAAGCTCATGAGTTTTGGTTGCTCCACAAATCCACTGATGTCTCTCCCAGTGCAGAACTGATACTTGCTCGACGCGGTTTCCACAAAAACAGAGCCCTCTTCGCCTCCATCGCTGCCAATAACGTCTTCCTTGTGTCCTCTGTTTTCAATCTCTCTGCCCTCCGAATCCATCCCACCATCTTCATGTGAACCAGCGAAACAGGAACTTTCATCATTCTTCTCAGATTTTTCAGCTGCTTGAAATCTACAGGAAAAAAGGAAAATTTTTAACACGAATCATCTCGAACCATTACTTACTTTTAGAATTCACCAAAAAAACGAACAGATAGCAAACCTGGAGAAGCATCTGTCCAATGATCCAAAGACGAAGAACAGGAAATTGCAGAGCAAAACCCAGAAAGAGGCCACGACCCCGGGCATGTTTCCCTGCAGGAACCGGTTCAGCAATCCTGTACCAACCAAATTCAGATGGGCTTTCAAGAAAGACAATCCCCGGGTACCCATCAGTTCAATCAACCTCCGCGCTCGTTCCTTTCCTCATTTCTTTTCTTTTTCTCCTCGATCGCAAGCAAAGTTAAGAGTGACTCTCAAGCCCCTCGTCCCTTTCTCCATTACAATTCATTCTACTTATTCCCCGGGAACGAAGTGGACTCTCCACTTGCAGACAGCGAAATTTATGGAGAGAATTTCAGGGCCACCAAATGGGCGAGGCTGCGGGAGAAGGAGGAGAATAGAACATTCAGCTCCCCATAACCGTCCACAGGAGCAAGAATAAATAAATGGGGGAGTGGCTCCCTGCGTCCCTTTCTTTCCCGTTCGGGTCGCTTTGCATTTCCAAGAGAAGATTTACCATGAATCCTAATCTCTCATTTCCTTTTTCTTTTTGACGTTTCCTGTCCAGGTTAAAAGGAGAAGAATATGAGATTTTTTGGGCTGGAGGGATTCCTTCGGGAGCGACACGTTTCGGGAGTGATGGGGACGGGAGGGAAGCGCCGGAAAATGTCGGTCGAAGTCGCGCCCTGCGTTAAGGCGATGTGCACTTTGCTTGTGACCTCTGGTCGGCGTTTGCTCTTCGTGCCCTCTTTAATGCGTTTCGATCGCGTGGCGTCCGCGTTGTGGAGGGCTCCGTCTCCGTACGTGAGTCCCGGTCGGGAGGAGCAGGAGAGGGCGAGGAGTGCGCGATGCCGTCACCGGCCGAACTGAGATTAGTGGGAGCACCACCGTTTCTTCTGGTCCTGATGGAAGGAAAAGGGTCAACCCAGTTGGTGGTTTAGGTCGGTTCGCAGGCGAAATGATGGTTCAACTCCACTAGCGACGACGTACTCTGTTTTAGATCTTTTTACATGCTAGATTACCGGGAAATTTTAAATAAGAGTGAGGAGCGCCCTAATTTTTTTCAAATAAAGATTGGAAATACATATTATTTTAAATAGGGATTAGAAGTGATTAAATTGTCTCGAATAAGAATGTGAAGTGATCAAATCATCTCAAGTAAGGACTTTTGACCGGTTGGTGACTATGTCAACTATCGGAAGAAGGGGTATTTTAATTAAAAAAATTCAAAGTATATTTTTTTAGACCGATATGGTCAATTTAGATTCTTATTTAAAATAAGGTCAACTTTAGATTATTATTTGAGAGAACGAGAGTATTTTGGATTCTTATTTAAAATTTTCCTTTTAAATTTTTAGGCTCCAAAGTGAGTAGATTTTATTTGTGTTTATTGCTTAGTGTTGACGAAACTTGTAATAAGTTACTACAAGATGGAATTTAGCAAAGCAACAAACCAATCCGGACCCTGTGCCTTCGTCAACCTGAGACCTCGAACTCTCGCGCGTGCTTGACGCTTCTCTTAAGGGTGTGTCACATTCTCTTTGAGTCATCCGATTAAGACGTGGATGATCTACCTTTGACTGGATCAAAGGGAGGGGTTCATTCCAACTTGGGAAAATTTATTAGATGTACGATCCGATTTCAGTCGGTTGGGCGCGAGTCGCGTGTTGGAAGGATGGGTTCGACGCAAAGTTAGCTAACATTGCTTATGGGACTACCGTCCGGATCCCACTGAAATCGCTTGGCCCATCGTCCTTTCGGCATGGTAGCCTATGTCTCCACCACCTAGCCAGTAGCCACTCTTAAATTAATATATGTACTTGCTCGTGTACTTAAATTAATTTCTAGTAGCCAATTCATATTTGTTTGGAAGAAGGGCATGCGTCCACGAATGGGTGATGGGTTCTTTAGTCCCTTGATTGATGATTGAACACACGTCATGGATGATTGGAGAGAGGCCTTAACCTAATCGTCTAATTTGGAGTATTAATAGGAAAAAAAAATGGGGTTGTTCAGATTTTCTTTTTGTTTTAATGATTCAGCCTTGAAATAATTTGGTTTTTATGTCTCTATTTTTGTTGGTGCGAGTCATTATAAGGCCGCCAAATGTGGGCTTGGAATGAAGATCAAGAAACACATCATGGAGCGTGCTTACCCAGATGTGATATGCCATCACATTGAGATCGAGAGATTGGGCGGTTGGTAATTGTCCTAATTGATGATGGAAAAATGAAAGTGATGGTAAAAATTGACGTTTTGCTTATGTTTCCACCACAAAACGGAAAATACTTGATCCAGAAATAGATTTCACACCTCTCACTTGCAAGGGTGATCTTTCTTATAATTGATTGATTACACAAATTACAAACTAATATATTTGTGCTATATTTATTTTGAATTTATTTTCGTGTCACAAAATAATCTCAAACTATAATTTTTTTTTTTTGATGCCTAGGGAACCCCGAACAGCCGGCGGGAACCCTGGGGCGACGCTAGCGGAGGACCCACCACCCCGATGTCGCGCTTAAGATCCCGTGCGTCCTGCGGGATTTGAACCCCTCTGTCCAAGGCAGACTTCATGGGGGCTCTTATCCAGCTAGGCCACCGTAGGCGGTGGTCTCAAACTAGAATGTTCGTATCATATTTACTCTTAACTAATTTTTGTGTACGAAAAATCTCAAACTAAAATACTTGTGATAAATTGATCACTCATTCTCTTATCTCTTTATGCATCGAAACCTCTTTGAAAACTTTATTCAACCCTTCATTAATGGTTCTTCGATCGCACAAATCTTCATAATCTCAAGTGGCTCTTGAGCTCTTTCCCCTTCTTGTACTTCCGATGGATATCAAGTTAAAGTTCAAAAGCACAATGAACTTTGATTTGATCGTCATCGCGGACGACCAACTTTCTATGTTACTTGGTTTTATCAAATCTATCATTCGTGGTCCGAAGAACCTGAATATTTCTTTTGATTCTAATCTTCTCATCTCGGGTGCCATCATTGGCGAAGGCACGAGCCTTTTGTGTTGGTTTGTCATTCAGATTCACACAATTTGGCTTAGCATAAGCGCTTTAAAATGAAACAGCATTATGAAATTATATGATAACCAATGTCAAACACCGCTTGGATTAACGGTGGAAATTATATACAAATGAAATGAGAAGGACGAGTTTGGGGCAAAATAAAGCATGGGTGTATCATGAGAATTACAAAATAAGTGTCAAAACTTATTGTAATTACACAAATTCAATAATGAATTCTTTTTGGTCAATTATGTCATAAACCTTTAACAACTGTATCAATTCAATCCATCCAGCTAAATTTGGCCGACTAATGCTAATGTAGATAATTTTTAATAATATTTAATTTTTGTATATTTTAATTTAATTTTATATTTTTCCTTTTTTTTTCTCTTTCTCTTTTTTTCCCTTCTTCCTCTAGGCGATTGTCGAACTGAGGTGACCTTGCCGTTGTTAGGCTCACCCAGCCACTAGCAAGGGTGAGGCCGACCTCGCTTGCCCCTATCATAAAATTGGCCTATACTATGAACTAGGGAAAACGAAATAGAATTTGTGGCGGGTATGTTATTATACACACATGGATCTTCCGACCTCAGAGTAGAGATTGCCTATTAGATACCAAATTCCTTTTCATTTTTTAACTCCTATCATAGAAAATTGTATACATTGTGACAAGTACAAAGCATATTACTCGGACTAACCATAATTATACTAGATAGGAAGGAAGATGGAAGAGATCTGGCGAGGGCTCACCTAGCTAGTGGCTGGGCAAGCTCACCCTTGCCTCTGGTCGATTGTGTTTGCCTGGCAACCAGCCAAAGGAAGAAGAAAGAGAAAATGAAATAAACAGGAAGAAAAGAAAAGAAAAAAAGAAAAAAAAGAAAAAGAATTAAAAATTAAAACAAAATATTATAATATTATTAAAAATTATCAACGTCAATGCTGACTGTACTATGTTAGTATCGATCGTGTTATGCATTCAATTGACCAAAAAAAGGGTTTCGAACTAAATTGATATGTTTATGACTTTTTTGATAATTTCTCATTATGTATTAATTTGAGATTTTTCGATAATTAGTTTGAAATAAATACGACACACGTGTACCCATTTGAATTTTTCAAGATATTCATTTGCGAGTCCAATTGGAAAGCTTTCCTCAATTGACTAGGCAGCATCGCATCAATACATTGAACTCCGATTAGATGCCCCTAGGCCATCGCTCTCGCAGCCGGCCAAAACCGTGCCGTGACGAGCGGGGGCGGGAAGTAGACGACCGGACTATTCGGAAGGCTTTCTTGATTGATGAGCTTCATGGCGTGACATGGGTAAAAAGCGCGAGAGAGACTGGTAGGACACGTTCCACGTTGACGGTGTCCTCGCTCTGTTTTTTTATTTAATTTCTCTGTGAGTTTCTTATGTCCTCTTTGGAATTCGGACGTCTGAGCGGGACATAGGGACAAGTTCGTTGTCGGCGCTTCGAATTTTTGGACGGAAAAGACGACTGCCTAGGTTGCGTACACGATGGGCGGGTCAACTTCAACCCCGGACCCCCTCCCTTTCTCTTCTTTCTGCCTTTTCTGCGTTTACACGTTTTGGGGAAACCAAAATTCGGATCGAACTCCCCAGTCCCCACTCGAGTCGCGTGAGCATGTAAATTGGATCAGAAGGATCAGCTTTAGATCGTGCCGTGATTCTTCTTCCTCCTCTACGCTAGAAAAGCGAATTGTCTCGGCGTGATGCGATTGATCACGTCGATCGACGCTGTTTTTCGCCAATCGATCTAGACGGCGTTCACTCGTGGAGTTTCGGCGAAGGTCGACGCCTCCGATGTCATCCGATCTTTTCTGACTTTTTCCATCTTAAATTTGTCCAAAGTCCACTTAATGGGGAATAGATTGGATGTTTGCTTCGTCTGAAATAATGGGGTGGAAATCCCGAACTGGACCATTCAATGCACGTACGAGGCACAGAGGCTCCTCTCCTCCCATTGGAAGCTGCTCCATTTATTTCGACTTCCGTAACAAATGGGGACCGATTGAAAGGTCTGTGCAGTAGAGTTTTTGGAGACCGAAGCTTTTCCTTCCGAAAATTCTCGAGGTTTTGATTTTATTTTTTCTATCCGAAATACGTAACTACCATTCTCTTCAAAAAGTTTAGCAAATACATGTCAAGAGAAGAAAGATCACAATATTTCTACTGTTCGATTTTGTAATAATAAGACAGATGTAGGCTCAAATAGACGAGGGGCATTCCCTCAATTGAAAATACATGATAACTAAAATGAAAATAATTTTGTAAAAAAACTGTTTGATTCGTGAAAATGAAATTTTCTTATAAAATTTAGAAAACGGGTTTTATCATTTTCATAATAGGATAAGAATTAGCCACTTCTCGCCGGATGATACCAATTTACTAGCATTTTATTATCGCATCCCGTAGCACCATCCAATAGCTTTTCCGAATGAAGAACTCACCCTCAATTCTTCTCTCACCTCTCCCTCAGTTTTTCCCTGCTTCAATTAACCTGAGGTGGAAAACCCAACCCCACCTTCACCGTTGCACATGCCTACTGCCACACTCGCCCACTGCCACCTCGTGCCGTCACTGCCTTGGCCCAATCCCATTGCTATCTTCGTCAAGGCCTTGCCGTCAGGGCTTGTCTGCTCCTACCAAAGTACTCTCTCTCTCTCTCTCTCTCTCTCTCTCTCTCTCTCTAATAATAGAGAGGTACAGACAAGGCATTGCACAACCGCACAAGGAAAATCTAATGAAGCTGCAACTGTTCGAGGTGAGTTTTGCAAACAAACAAAAGTTAAAGTTCAGGAGGGCAATTGGTAACTTTTTTAAAAGTTCAGGGTTACTATGCAATGGTGATAAAATTTAGAGGAGGAATTTGTAACTTCTCAAAAATACGGGGTGGGGCTGAAAAGAATAATTTGAAAGCCCGGCTCAGTCCGGCCCAAGTAGCTTTCATTTAACTTCTTATACTTCTAATTACAACTCATCGATACTTTTCATACTGAATGAAAAGGAATCAAAGACTTACGAGTGAATTATTTATTTCGTCGTACTATTGAATTTATCAGGTTATTCTTGAAAACATCAAACTTTTCAAGCGAAGAAAATCTTATCTTATATTGAGAAATTTAAAATTTCGTGCTAAGCCTGGCCCAAACCAAACAAGTCCCAAAATTCATAGGCGGGCTTGTTCAGGGTCTGAGCTCGATTTCGGGCTTGAAATATCCAAGCCCGAAAGGACGACCCAGTGCCCTGTTAAAAAAGGAAAGAAATGCCATGTTAGTATTTATATTTATATTAACCTGAAAATAAAAGCACATTATTGAAAGAACTAATTTTAAAAAAGGAAAAAAAAAAAAAAAGACTCATCGAATTTTGATAAAACTTAAAAAAATCAAGAGTTACTACCAAAAAAAAAAATCCTAAATTAGTATATCCATAACAAATTTATACAAAGATAATTTATCGACTACAAAGAATCTCAAATTAATTCGTGATAAATTTATCATAAATTATTATATTTATGAAAAATATAATTTCTGTTATAAAAATCATGAAATTATGTATAATTTAATTTAATAATTTGATGATCAATTTGATGAAAATTAATAAATAATAAATTTATCATAAATATATTAATTTGAAAATTTTAATATTCAAAAGATTGATTTAGAATAAATTTTCGATAGGTGTATCAAATTGGAATTCTATGTAATAATACAGAAAGGAAAAGAAATCTATGAGGTCTCTCCTACGTCCCTTCTTTCTCGTCGGTTCCCGCCGTTTTCGCCTCCCGCGTTCCGTCGCGCCGCCGAGTGTGGCCAAGCCGGAGCCCTCCTCCGATGGAAGAAGGCGGCGAGACGCTCATCATCATGTGCAACACCTGCGGCCGCGTCGGCGTAAAAGACGGCCTCGACTGCTTCTTCTACTGCGTCCACTGCGGCAACCGGGCCAACGACGTCGCCGACACCGGCGTCGCCGACGAGGACTTCGTCGGCAAGGGCGGGGACGGCCGCGGCGCCCTCTACCAGGCCTGCCACCGCCGCCAGCGCCACCTCTCCGCCGTCGAGCCCGGACCCCGCCACTCCAGTCCCAGCTGTGGTCCCAGCTAACCCAGACTCCCCGCCTCAAGACGCCCGAAAGGGAGGGAGACGACGGTTACGATGAGTTCGGGCCGACGGGGACCGAATACTTTGCGAATTCGGGCTCGGCCGGGCCGAGGGCGCTCGGCTACGAGGATTACTACAACGAGGTGAGGATCAGGTACGTGGTGGGGCTCCAGACGATGGTGCAGCTCCAGTGCGAGGCTCTCGCGAGGGAGTTCGGCGCGACGCCGCTGATATGTGGGATCTCCGGGCCGATTTGGCTGAGGTTCGTGGCGAGCACTCGGGTTTTCTCGGACCAGTGGGCGGATGAGACCGTTCACGAGTCTGAGATGCAGGAACTAGGTGCGCTGATCTTGTTGTTTCTGTATTTTGATCGTGCCCTGAAGAATTTGTGTCTTCCAAGCTGTGATCAATGACTTGTTGCTTTGACATTGCGTAGTAATCTTTCGTGGCTCTGTAATTTTAGCATGAATAGTTTGTATGGAGTATGAATCTCAGAAACTTTACTATTCTCAAAATTTAATGGTCAAGGGGGAATGGCAAAGCATAGCCTGGCTAAAATTTGAAATTTGGCCAAATGAAAGTATTTATGTAGTAGAGCTAAATATGTTCACTCTATTAAGCAGTGCAGTGATTGGTTTTATTCCAATGACCATCGACACAGCATCAACTTGGAAGCTCTGGATAAAAGTATGAAATCCAGTGTGGTAGTGGTCCGAGTGACTTCTTTTCATATGCATACTTGGATGGTCCTTTAAGATATTTCTTCATATCAATAGTGTCATGTTAGCATGGATATTTTGCTGTAATTAATTTGCTTGAATTTGAATTGAATTTTCTACCAGAGACCTTTTTTGTTCTATGCTTTTTTTTATTCCACGTTCAAATGGCTTTCCTTTTGGCTGCAAAGCGGACATGTTTGTTGGATATCAATCTCTCATAGATAGGCGTCACTTCTCTAGATGATTAAAAAAGTTCAAGCTGGTCAGAGGATATGAAATATGGAGATAATTGTCTATTTGCTTGGTGACAACTATCTCTACTTGGTAGTCAGCAGTTCAGTTAAGGGCCATCTGCTAGCATTAGTGCCCATTTTGATTGCAACGAAGAGGGAGGGAGGGAGATGGCTACAGTATGTTTGCATTTGAATTAATTACATAACCGAATGTTTAAATGGTTCTGCTTCTCTGAAGATGTTTGTATAAATTTTCTTTTATACTGATTGTGAAATTGCCAGAGATCCTGAACCATTAGTGCCCTCACTTTTTGCTTCTCATGTTCTGATTATCCTATTTTCTTAAGTTGATTCTGAATCATAATCTTTGTATATTTGGCCACAGGAGAACCAAAAGATTTTAGGCCTCGTGCTAAGTTCAGTGCAGAACCACACAATATGCATGGCAAGCAAGCAGTGATGATATGGTATAGGACTTTGAGAAAAAAGATACCATTATCTTGTTATTTAGCTATGTCTTTCTTGGCTTGTCATGTTGCGAGGGAATCTATCCTCCCTACTGACATAATCAAGTGGTCAGTTGAAGGGAAGCTTCCATATTTTGCTGCTTTCCAAGACATCGAAAAGAACTTTGGTCCACCATCAGCTGCTTGTCCTTTGAGTTCCAATCTTATGTTTAGACCTTCTCAAGCAGTTCCATCACAGAATTTAGAAGCTAAGGCGGCATCCATTGCTCTGTCCATAGGTTTGGATTTGCCGACTGTGAACTTTTACGCAATTTGTTCCCGCTATCTCAATCAGTTATGCCTACCAGCGTAGAAGATTTTTCCATATGCATGCCGAATACAGGAATGGTCAATGCCTCCTGATCTATGGTTGTCAGCAAATGAGTTAGAGGCTTCCAACTCGTGTCTGTGTTATGTCAATACTCATGGTAGCAATAAGAATTCTTTATAACATACATGGTTTCGGAGATTGGGAGAAGAGCTTGACTGATCACCAAGATACGTCTTCAACATCAAGTGATCAAGTTGGATCCGAAAACAAAGGGGGTTCCAGAATGAGGGAAGATGTTGAAAATGGTTCTGGTCTTTATTCTGGTGCTGGGGATGATTTAGATACAAGATTGGAAGCAGAAGCCTCAGATGGTGATGAGTCTGACTTTGACACTAAGGAGCTCCTTTGAAACCTCAATGCGAGATACAATGACTTCAATGACTCATATGGTATCCAATTGCATTTTAATAATTTAACAGAATTGTTTAAAATGTTTTATCTATCACAACATGCTTTGAAAGGTTTTTGGGCTTTATGTGGATGAATGAATAATTAGTGTACTTTTGTGTTATATCTTTTTGGGCGGACAGAGTACTGCAAAGACTTGCCCACCTATCTCCAGTATTGCAAAGATGATGTTTTTGCTGGTCTAGAACCGTCTTGTGAGGTCTACGAGGAAGGAGAAGTTATGAAGCAGCTATGGAATTTTTATCGGGAGAACAAGGTAATATATGATATAATTGCATCATCAATTCATACTTGGCCTGTGAAGTTAATTTTTACACATTTATGATAGAAGCCTGTCTTGGTATTTGATTCTCTTACCTTTATTCTTATTTAAGGGGATTTTTGATTGATTTCAGGATGGTGAACAAATTGAAGGGCTGGGGCTTCACTTTGATGGTGCTTTTAATCAAAAGAGGCCTAGAGAAAATGTTAATGGATGTTCAAAGAATTCATTTATAGGCACCAAAAGGCTTAATAGTGGAACTTTGGATGCAAATGAAAGCCTTTTGGACAGCACAGATGATGATGCTTCTTTGCAGAGTTCATTAGCAGACGATAACATGAAACCTGGCAATCGCCCATCTTCAGAAAGTTACCAAGACAGAACCATTAGACAGCTGAAATTAGACATGGAAGAGAATAGGTTCTTCTACATTCCACCAAGGGTAAAGGTCAAGAGACTTGATTATCTTCATTATGTTAGGAAGAGGGATCATGGTGCATTAGCTTACGTTTTCCATGCTGATTATTACATATTGCTTCGTGCTTGTGCTAGAGCAGCTCAGGTTGAGATTAGATGTATGCACATGGGTGTATTGAATTTTGAGAGGAGATTAGCCTGGATGGAAAATAGAGTAGAACACTGCCTGCATTTAACACCTTCTAAAGTATCTTGCAAGTTTCGTAGTGATGGGACTCGAGAAGATGATGCATACAATGTGATTAACCTTTCTAGTCTGAATGGATAACATTTTTAAAATTTGCTGTCTCATATGTCTCGAGAGTTGATTGCAGCCAGGCTACTCCGTTTATAAAGTGAATAGTATACTGTTTATGGGACATTTGTGTGTATGTTTTGTATTGCGAGCTCTTAGGCATTCTGCTCCTTTTCAATCTTGCATAAGATGAATGTTGTGAAGTGCAAAAGGCTGGGTTTCAGCTGGACAAAGATCTTGTGGTATCAGCAAATCGACCAAGGAATGTAGGCAAATCCAATTTTATATTTTATCCAAGGCTAAAAATATGTTAGCTGCAGCATTTCCCGTTTCTTTCTTTTGCATATTGCAGATAACTGTAAATAGCAAGCATGATGCAAGAGAAAGAGGGGGGAAGGAAAGAGAGGGAGGGGGGAGTATACTACCGTGTAACATGCCTTCACGAAGAAGAAATGCTTTGAAAGGAATTCCAAGAGATAATGTTATTTGAATAATGAAGTGCCGATTATAATATCTTAAGTGTCTAGTTATAGGTAGGTCGTCTTTAATGAGATAATCAAATAACTGAAATCAAATAATAGAATCAAGGAAAAGATATTGAAATAGGGAAAGTTTTCAAAATGCTACTAAAAAATCTACAAAATACGTCTGAAATTTTTGACGTTTTGGAAATTAAGGAAAACGCGTGAATTTGAATTTGATATCAAATATCGTAAGCCATTTGTAATTTAAAAAATTTTGCAATTTTCTTTAATTCATAGGGCTACCCGCTCTTTTGACGCTTGAAACTTTCCATACAAGCATTTGCCCATTGTTCTACATCACTTCTATTGGTGGAGAGATGGTTTACTTACTGATGACATGACTTATTTTAGCAAGATGCCCAAGTCTTTTCTCATTGACCTCATCTTGTGATTTTCACCTTCACAAGTTCATGTTTCTACGATCTTATTCTGTATTTAATTGAGTAATGCAATAAATCTCCAGCAAAGTGGTTATTTCTTATATTCAAACAAAAAGCGAAGAGCGAAGCCTAAATTACTGAGTTTATGAGGCAAGAAAATTAATTTTTTTTCTTTTTTTGGTCGAAAAGGAGTTAACTTGAATAGTTGTAAATTTTACAACATGTTTACCCGCTGTATGAGCGTGTGACAGTAAATTTTGAAGGACTCAGATCGTTGACCGATATAACAGGAGGAAGTTCAAATTATATGTTGTATAATTGCCTAGATGTACTCACGTTGGATGACATACAACCCTAGTTAAAATTAAAGCCCAGCTAGACTCTTGAAGTGACTCCTGTTAAGAGGCACTGCTAATTCAGCAGAAAGTTTTTTCCTCCCAGGTATGATGTCATTTTTCCCGCAGAAAAAACCATAATGATGTTGACTACTAGGAACAGACTAGTTTTTCTCCCAGGCGCGAAACATTTAAAGGAACAGAGTTTGCAATAATCCCTTTGTCTACCTCGCACCATCCCCGCTTAGGGAAGGAGGGGGAAGAAGAAGAATTTAGATTAAATATAAACTAAAAAAATCAATCAATGGATAAATTCGCACAAAAGTCGGGATCGATTTGCAAAAACATAAAGATCAATATATCTTCAAGCCATTGATGAAATTCGCAAAATTGGGAAACCTCAAAACCTTAGACGAACCTTGGACAGATCCACGCAGCACGATCGATTTGTAATATGCGGAATACTAGATTTGTACGTCCTGTTCTACTAGCCAATACCCCTCAAACCCGATGGTGTGTATTTTGTAGTGATATGATTTGACTTAGACGACCTAACGTTTTATTCCGTTTTCCATCAAGACCGTTATGGTAACATATTAACGAACAAATATCACATAATAGATGTGGGTGATAAATTGGACAATAAATCAGAACTCATTAGGAATACAATATTAGGATCATATTTAGAATAATAATAAATATAGTACATCATTACAACAGTGGATCCTCTCTCGGGTCTATGATGCTTGCAGAACTGCGATGTCATGGTTTCACTCTCAATACCAAATCCTACAATAGGATAGCTTGCCTAAGTTGCTTCATGACAACAGCTGACAAAAGAAAATACTCAAGAGAAACAAATCAACACTCACACAGCCTCCCGTTGAAGGCAGGATAATTATAAATGCTAGCCTTCACATCTCCGAGGAAACTCTTTTCTTCCAATCTGTCTAATTACCTTGCTTGACCTTTTCTTTTAGTCGAACGGAACAAACTCGAATAGATTTAGACCCTGTTGTGGATGGGATCCGGTCCAAATGGGACTTCTCTTTTGCTTGACATGTTAGGATCAAATGTCTTCGTCGCATTTGAAGATTCCCTTGTGTTCATGCCCACTGTGCTGTTAGTCTTCAAACTGCGCCGACTCTGGGGTGCTTTTCCCTGAACTTCTTGCTCCCTCACGAAACCGAGCGCTACACCTACTAGACCATGGTCTTTATCCGGGTCCGATGCTAAGAAGAAGATGCATGCGAGCAGCATAAGGGCTCTGGTTAAGATGGAGCCCATGATTGTGGTTTGCGGAAGGACAAGAAATAACAGCACAAGAACTCCCTTTGTTTACTGCAATATCGGCAGCTTAGGTGATTTGGAGACACCCCGGTCTTTTCTTTCCGTTCCAACTCTTATAAACATAAGCCTTTGATTCATTAGCAGCGGATTTGATAATGCTCTTAATAGCATAAAGTACGGAGGGACCCCTAACAGCTAGAGGGAATTCGGATCACTTAAAAATCTACGTTGAGGGTGTCGTCACTCCATTTTTTATCTCTTTCCTTTGTGAGTTTCTTAACCTCTTTGGAATTCGGACGTTCGAGTGAGACATAGAGACAAACACGGTGTCGGCACTTCAAATTTTTGGACGGAAATGACGGCTGCGTCGGTTGCGTAGACGACAGGCGGGTCAACTGACCCCTCCCTCTGCTTTTTCTGCGCTTACGCGTTTTGAGGAAACCAAAATTTGGGTCGAACTTGCCGATCCGCACTCGAAGTCGTGTGTGCGCATTTAAATATGATAGCTAGGATCCACTTTAGATCGTCCCGTGATTCCTCCCCGTGTGAGAAAAGCACGTTGTCTTGGGGTGTGATCTAGTTGAGTCGTGTCAATTGATACCATTTGCCAATCGATCTTAGACACTATTCACCCATGTAGTGTCGGCAAAGCTACTTTATCTCAATCAACCTTTTCCATCTTAAATTTGTCAAAAGTCCACTTAGGACGCGTTTCGATAACTATTCTGTTCCTGGGAACAATTTTTGATCATAAATGATTATTTTTTATTTTGTTCCTGAAAACAATTCTTAAGCATTCTAAGCTATTTTAACCATTCAAAATTTTTATTCCCAAAATAGAATTGTGTTTGGTACCGTTCTGAAAATTTCTAATCCAAATAATTTTCTTTTAATTTTTTTTAATAATTTTATTACTTTTTTCTTTTCTTTTTTTTTTTTTTTTATTTCTCTTCTTCTTCTTCAAGTTTGCTGGTTGTCGGCCTTGAGATGATCGTCGGGCGAGGCCACGCTCGCAAGTGGTCGGCGACCTCGGCCGGGCGAGAGTCGCCGGCCCTCGGGGAGGCCGCGCCTCGGGGCTAGTGGTTGAAGGCAAGCCTAACTCGGAATAAAAGAAGAGAAAAAATAAAAACAAAGTTGGCTTGATTCTTAAATTGTTTTCGAAAACAAAAAAATCAACTTTTTTTTACTTCTAGATTCTGTTCTAAATCTATTTCCGGGAACAAAAAAATAGAAATTTGTTCTCTGAAATAAAAATTTTATCAAATATATTTGTGTTCTAAATCTATTCCCGAAAATAAAAGAGTAGAAATTTTCACTGTTTGGCCGATTGCCAAATTAAAGAGAATAGATTGGATGTTTGCTTCGTCGAAGATAATGGATCGAAAACTTCTCTCCTCCTTTTGGGAAGCTCTCCTCCATTTATTTCAACATCCTTAATAGGGGGAGACATATCGAAGGTCAGTGAAGTGAGGTTTTCGGAGACCGAAGCTTTTCCTTCTGAAATTCTCGAGGTTTTGGTTTGAGACTAAGCCACTAATGCCCACGAATCATGCTCAGGAGAAGAAAGAACCATGATATTTCTATGGTTCGATATTGTAAGAATCAAACATATATAGGTTCGAACAAATTAGGGGCATTTTATCAATTGAAAATACGTGCTAACTAAAATGAAATAATTTCATAAAAGATCTGTTATATAGAATTTCCTTGGAAAATTTTGAAAACATGTTTTATTTTTTTCAGAATAGGGCAAGCTTTCGCACATGCCCACTGCCACACGCACCCATTGTCACCTCGTGCCGTTACCGCCTCGGCCCCGACCCATCGCTATCTTCACCAAGGCTTCGCCGTCACGACTCGTTTGCTCCTACCAAAGTATATACTCTCTCTCTCTCAAATAATAGAGAAATACAGAGGAGGCATCGCACAACAACATAAGAAAATATAATAAGTCGCAACTACTAGAGGTGAGTTTTGCAGACAAAAGTTCAAGTTCAGGAGGGCAATCGGTAACTTTTTAAAATTTCGGGGTTACCATGCAATGGTGTCAAAATATAAAAGGAGGAACCCATAACTCTTCAAAAAAAGATACAGGTAGGGCTTAAAATGAAAATTCAAAAGCCCAGCTCAGCTTAGCTCAAAATTGGCAGTTTATTTATTATCTTATATTTCTAATTATATCTTATTAATACTTTTCATCCTAACTTAAAAAAATGGAAAACTCACGAGTGAATTATTTATTTTGTTATACTATTGAACTGATTTTGTCATTCTTGATAACATGAAACTTTTCAAGTGAAATATATTAATTAATTAGTATTGAGAAATTTTAAATTTCGAGCTGAGCGTAGCCCAAACCAAATAAGGTCGGGCTTGTTCAGGGTCTGAGCTCGATTTGGGGCTTGTAATATCCAAACCCGAAAGGACGAGTCAATGCCATTGTCAAAAAGGTCAAAAACTGCCATCTTTAGAATTTACATTTATTTTAACCTAAAAATAAAAGCACATTATTGAAAGACCCAATTTTAAAAAAGAAAATAAAAAAAATATAAAAAAAGACTCATTGAATTTTAATAAAACTTACAAAAATCAAAATCTAATATCATGAAAAACTTTAAATTTATATATTTATGATAAATTTAGTCAAAATTAATTTTTTTACCACTAAAAACCCTACACAAATATACTATAATAAATTTAACAAAAACTTATTTTTTAACTGTCAAAAATTTCTAAACTTGTGATAAATATATTCTCATCATAAAAAATCACAACATTTCATCAAATTTCATCTGTAAAATTTAATGAAATTTAATAAAAATAAATTTATTATAAGTAGACAAATTTCAAATTTTTGATAATAAAAAAATTCAATTTAAAATAAATTTATAATAGCTGTACCTGATTGAAATTTTCCGTGATATTATACGAAAAATCGAAAACGTCTCTCCTTCGTCCTTTTTTATTCGGTTCCCGCCGCCTTCGCCTCGGTAGGTTGAAAAGGAACTCTTTCGCTCGACTCCTTCTCCCGTGTTCCGTCGCGCCGCCGGTTGAGGTCAAGCCGGAGTCCTCCTCCCATGGAAGAAGACGGCGAGACGCTCGACATCATGTGCCAGGGCTGCGGCGGCGTCGGCTCCGCCGACGGCGGCGACGGCTTCTTCTACTGCGTCCACTGCGGCGACCGGGCCGACGACGTCGCCGACACCGGCGTCGCCGACGAGGACTTCGTCGACAAGGGCGGGGACACCCGCGGCGCCCTCTACCTGGCCAGCCACCGCCGCCAGCGCCACCTCCCGCCGTCAAGCCCGAGCCCCACCACTCCCAGCCCCAGCTGTGGTCCCAGCTAACCCAGACTCCCCGTCTCCAGACGCCCCGGAAGGAGGGAGACGTCGGTTACGATGAGTTCGGGCCGACGGAGCCGCGGGACTTTGCGAATTCGGGCTCGGCCGGGCCGAGGGCGCTCGGCTACGAGGATTACTACAACGAGGTGAGGATCAGGTACGTGATGGGGCTCCAGACGATGGTGCAGCTCCAGTGCGAGGCTCTCGTGAGGGAGTTCGGCGCGACGCCGCTGATTTGTGGGATTTCCGGGCCGATTTGGCTGAGGTTCGTGGCGAGCACTCGGGTTTTCTCGGATGAGTGGGCGGATGAGACCTTTTACCAATCCGAGATGCAGGAACTAGGTGCGCTGATCTCGGTGTTTCTGTATTTTAATCGTGCCCTAAGGAATCTTTGTCTTCCAAGCTATGATCAATGACCTGTAGCTTTAACATTGCATTGTAATCTTTTGTGGCTCTGTAATTATAGCGTGTATACTTTACTATTCACATAATTGAATGGTCGAGGAGGAATGGCAAAACATAGGCTGGCTAAAAATTGAATTTTGGCCAAATGAAAGTATTTGTGGAGAACCGTTGTACAGAGAAACTTTAATGTCCGTTTGCTTACCTGTAGTGGAGCTAAATATGCTCACTCTATTAAGCAGTGAAGTGATTGGTTTTATTCCATTGACCATTGACACAGCATCAACTTGGAAGCACTGAACAAAAGTATGAAATCCAGTATGGAAGTGGTCCGAGTGCCTTCTTTTTATATGCATACTGGGGTTGTCCTTTAAGATATATCTTCATATCAATAGTGTCATGCAAGCATGGATATCTTGCTGTAATTAATTTGCTTGAATTTGAAATGAATTTTCCACCAGAGAACTTTTTTGTTTTATGTTTATTTTTATTCCATATTCATATAGCTTTCGTTTTGGCTGCCAAGTGGAGATGTTTGTTGGATTTCAATCTCTCATAGGTAGGCTTCCCTACTCTATGAAATATGGAGATAATTGTCTATCTGCTCGATGACCACTATCTCTTCTTGGTTAGTCTGCAGTTCAGTTAATGGCCATTTGCTAGCATAAGTGCCCATTTTGATTACAACGAAGAGGGAGGAAGGGAGAGAGGTGTCTACTGATGATATGTTTGCATTCGAGTTAGCTACATAACTGGATGTTTCAATGGTTCTGCCTCTCTGAAGATGTTTGTATAGGTTTTCTTTTCTACTGATTGTGAAATTGGTAGAAATCCTCAACCAATAGTGCTCTCACTTTTTGCTTCTCATGTTTCAGTTACCCTATTTTTTAAAATTGATTTTGAATCATAATCTTTGTACATTTGGCCACAGGAGAACCAAAAGATTTTAGGCCTCGTGCTAAGTTCAGTGCAGAACCGCACAATATGCATGGCAAGCGAGCAGTGACGATATGGTATAGGACTTTGAGAAAAAAGATACCATTATCTTGTTCTTTAGCTATTTCTTTCCTGGCATGTCATGTTGCGAGGGAACCGATCCTCCCAACTGACATAATCAAGTGGTCAGTTGAAGGGAAGCTTCCATATTTTGCTGCTTTCCAAGACATCGAACAGAACATTGGTCCACCATCAGCTGCTTGTCCTTTGAGTTCCAATCTTATGTTTAGGCCTTCTCAAACAGTTCCATCACAGAAGTTAGAAGCTATGGCAGCATCCATTGCTCTGTCCATAGGTTTGGATTTGCCGCCTGTGAACTTCTATGCGATTTGTTCACGCTATCTCAATCAGTTATGCCTACCAGCGGAGAAGATTTTTCCACATGCATGCCGAATACAGGAATGGTCAATGCCGCCGGATCTGTGGTTGTCAGCAAATGAGTTGAGGCTTCCAACTCGTGTCTGCGTCATGTCTATACTCATGGTAGCTATAAGAATTCTTTATAACATACATGGTTTCGGAGAATGG
Organism: Eucalyptus tenuipes; assembly: GCA_014182365.1. Taxonomy (NCBI): domain Eukaryota; kingdom Viridiplantae; phylum Streptophyta; class Magnoliopsida; order Myrtales; family Myrtaceae; genus Eucalyptus; species Eucalyptus tenuipes. The sequence goes on along the minus strand of CM024538.1, from coordinate 29,345,947 downwards.
GAGAAGAGCTTGATTGATCACCAAGATATGTCTTCAACATCAAGTGATCAAGTCGGATCTGAAAACACAGGGGGTTCCAGAATGAGGGAAGATGTTGAAAATGGTTCTGGTTTTTTTTCTGGTGCTGGGGATGATTTAGATACAACATTGGAAGCAGAAGCCTCAGATGGCAATCGGTCTGAGTTTGATGCTAAGGAGCTTCTACGAAACCTCAATGCTAGATACAATGACTTCAATGACTCATATGGTACCCAATTGCATTTTGATAATTTAACAAGATTGTTTAAGATGTCTTTTTCTTTCCCAACATGCTTTGAAAGGTTTTTTGGGCTTGATGTGGATGAAAGAATGATTAGTGTACAATTGTGTTAAATCTTTTTGTGTGGACAGATTACTGCAAAGACTTGCCCACCTACCTCCAGTATTGCAAAGATGTTGTTTTTGCTGGTCTAGAGCCGTCTTGTGAGGTCTACGAGGAAGGAGAAGTTATGAAGCAGCTGTGGAATTTTTATCAGGAGAACAAGGTAACTTATGATATAATTGCATCATCAATTCTTACTTGGCCCATGAAGTTAATTTTTACGTATTTATAATAGAAGCCCGTCTTTGTATTTGATTCTCTTTCCTTTATTCTTATTTAAGGGGATTTTGGATTGATGTCAGGATGGTGAACAAACGGAAGGGCCAGGGCTTCACTTTGATGGTGCCTTCAATCAAAAGAGGCCTAGAGATAATGTTAATGGATGTTCAAAGAATTCATTTATAGGCAACAAAAGGCTTAATAGTGGAACTTCGGATGCAAATGAAAACCTTTTGGACAGCACAGATGATGATGCTTCTTCGCAAAGTTCATTAGCAGGTGATAACATGAAACCTAGCAATCGCCCATCTTCAGAAAGTTACCAAGGCAGAGCCATTAGACAGCTGAAATTAGACATGGAAGAGAATAGGTTCTTCTACATTCCACCAAGGGTAAAGGTCAAGAGACTTGATTATCTTCATTATGTTAGGAAGAGGGATCATGGTGCATTAGCTTATGTTGCCCATGCTGATTATTACATATTGCTTCGTGCTTGTGCTAGAGTAGCTCAGGTTGAGATTAGATGTATGCACATGGGTGTATTGAATTTTGAGAGGAGATTAGCCTGGATGGAAAATAGAGTAGAACACTGCCTGCATTTAACCCCTCCTAAGGTATCTTGTGAGTTTTGTAGTGATGGGACTCGAGAAGATGATTCAGACGATGTGATTAACCTTTCTAGTCTGAATATATAAATTTATTTAAAATTTTGCTGCCTCGTATGTCTCAAGAGTTGTTTGCAGCCAGGCTACTCTGTTTACAAAGTGAATAGTATACTGTTTAAGTATACTGTTTACGGGACATTTTGTGCATAGGTTTTGTACCACGAGCTCTTAGGCATTCTGCTCCTTTTCGATCTTCCATAAGATGAACGTGGTGAATTGCAAAAGGCCAGGTTTCAGCTGGACAAAGATCTTGTGGTATCAGCAAATGGACCAAAGAAAGTAGGCAAATCCAATTAAATATGTTAGCTGCAGCATTTCCTGTTTCTTTTTTGGCATATTGCAGATAACTGTAAATAACAAGCATGACGCAAGGGGGGAAAGTATACTACTATGTGACATGTGAGAAAGTATACTACCATGTAACATGTGACTTCTATTGGTGGAGAGATGGTTTACCTATTGATTACATGAGTTTTTTTTAACAGATGCCTTGGTCCTTTCTCATTGACCTCATCTTGTGATTTTAACCTTCACAAACCCATGTTTCTACTATCTTATTCTGTATTTGCTTGAGTGATGCAATAAATCTCCAGCAAAGTGGTTATTTCTTGTAAGAACAAAAAGCGAAGAAGGAAGCCAAATTTTCTGAGATTATGAGGTGAAGGAGTTAACTTTTTTTCTTTTTTTTCTTTTTTTTTTTTTTTTTCGGTTGAAAAGGAGTTAACTTGAGTAGTTGTAAATTTTAGAACATGTTTACCTGTCGCATGAGCCTGTGACAGTTAATTTTGCAGGGACTCAAGATTGTTGACCGAGATAACAGGAGGAAGTTCAAATTCTATGTTGTATAATTGCCTAGATGTACTCATCTTGGATGACATACAACCCTAGTTAGAATTAAAGCTTAGCTAGGCTCTCGAAGGGACTCCTGTTAAGAGGCACTGCTAAATCAGCAGAAAGTTGACGTCATTTTTTCCGCAGAAAAAACCATAATGATGTTTACTACTAGGAACAGACTAATTTCTCTCCCAGGCGCGAAACATTTAAAGGAACAGAGTTTGCAATAATCCCTTTGTCTACCTCGCACCATCCCCGTTTAGAGAAGAAGAAAGAGGAGGAAGAATAATTTGCGCCATCTTCTAAGCAGTGGACCGTCTCTTGGGTCTATGATGCTTGCAGAACTGCGATGTCATGGTTTCACTCTCAATACCAAATCCTACAATAGCTCAGCTTGCCTGTACAAGTTGCTTCAAGACAACAGCTGACAAAAGAAAATACTCAAGAGAAACAAATCAACCCTCACACAGCCTCCCGTTGAAGGCAGGATAATTATAAATGCTAGCCTTCACATCTCCGAGGAAACTCTTTTCTTCTAATCTGTCTAATTAGCTTGCTTGACCTTTTCTTTTAGTCGAACGGAACAAACTCGAATAGATTTAGGACCTGTTGTGGATGGGATCCGAACCTCCTCGGACTTTTCTTTTGCTTGACACGTTAGGATCAAATGTCTTCGTCACACTGGAAGATTTCTTTGTGTTCATGCCCACTGTGCTGACAGTCTTCAAACTGCGTCGACTCTGGGGTGCTTTTCCCTGAACTTCTTGTTCCCTTCCAAAACCGAGCTTTACACTTACTAACCCCTGGACTTTATCCAGGTCCGATGCTAAGAAGAAGATGCATACGAGCAGTATAAGGGCTCTGGTTAAGATGAAACCCATGATTGTGGTTGGCGGAATGGCAAGAAAGGACAGCACAAGAACTCCCTTGGTTTACTGTAGTACCGGGAGCTTAGGTGATTTAAAGACCTTCGCTCTCTTCTTTCTGTTCCAACTCTTGCAAATATAAGCCTTTGATTTATCAATAGTGGATTTGATAATGCACTTAATAGCATAAAGTACGGAGGGGCCCCTCACAGCTAGAGGGAATTCAGATCACTTAAAAATCTTCAGCCTGCCTGCAATCGAAGCAAATAAGCATATATTAAGGCTGATACATGGGGAATCCAGTAACTATGAATAAAGTTCTTGGAACATTACCCTTGAGAAGCCAAGCATCTTTCTTCATTATTTCCTAAACTATCTGTCATTTTCTCGATTTGATCTTTTGGCAAGGGCCAAATGCCTCTTAGACAATACTCATCTTGACACATAGGTGGGCGCACTGTAGATTTTTATAAAGAGGGAACTCAAATCTGCTTGAAATCTGTATATAAGTGTTTCTTAAGCCCTTTCAAAAAAGGATGTCTTAAAGAACACTCAGGTTGATATTGGCTGACACAGACTTATATCGTGGGTGTTTTTCTTAAGATCAAGAGCATGTGTTTGTAAAAAACAGAGGTCGATATCGGCTAACAAAGAATCGTATCTTGGATCGGTTTTCATAGGTTATTGTGGATGTAAACTGGTGATTGAAATATATTATCATCAAGGAAGGGTAGTGTGGTATGTCTATCTTTAATGAAGTGGGGTCATACTACAGTGTCAAGCAAGACATATTATAGAGAATCAAATGGGATGGAAAAAGGAGATGGAACCGGCAGTGAAAAGAAACAAAAAGTTCTTTAGGCTTTCGTTTCTGGACTGCTTGATATATTGCAAGCCAAAATTCCTACTCCTGCTGACACTTTGATGATGGATGCAATATCTTTTTATGTTATTTCTGTACTGTTGGCAATATTTTGAATATAATATGCTGTCCCACATGCCACCGGGAACATTCGAAAGCATAAGAGTAGCCAACTTTTCCCGAATGTGGGTTGCCGGATTTCATTCTAGGTGAAGGGTAAAAGGCGAATAGTTCTGGTCCAAGCAGCACAAGCACCTCTTAGATGGGTCTCTCATGTTCTGATTCTCTTTGCTTTTTCTTCACCAATTGACATAGAAAGAGTCCAAGTGACTCGTTCCTCTCCAATATTATCACCTCTTTCACAAGGTTCCCTTTGCCCTCCGTTTCGATATTTTACGTATCGAAATCCCATCGCAAATCTCAACATGTCAGTGTTTAGGTGGCTGTGGTGATCTCTCCAAACAGAGGAATAAGAATTTTCTTCTGTTCGACTCATATCTTGCGATTCTCTTTTGTTTATGCCCTAAAGTCAGATGTTGTGAATGCCAATCAACCCTAAGAGTTCCATAAACTACCGATGCCCAATGTCGCTAGCTTAATTTGGGGAAAAGTTGTCAATCTTTCCGTGATGCATATGATGTTAGGACGGACGGGGGCCAGCTAACTATTCAGCAGCTAGGTTCCACTGTTGCACCCTTGAGGGCTTCGAATTCTTTTTGAATGGTGCTGGGGTATCATCTCATAGAAGTCTGACGAGACTTAAACTTCACCTCCTCATGCTCCTGCTAGTTTAACTAGAAGCAGATGTCGCCGACAGATATAATCCAAAGGGAGTGATCGAGACATTTCTCTGGATATTTATTGAGAGAAGAAAAGGTGAAAATCGAAGAGCTTTCCACATGCATCAGTCTGTAAATTTCCTTCCGCGACTAAAATAAGGATCACTCCCTTCGAGTGTACTTCTTGCCGAGTGTACTTCTTGCTTTTCTATGGTTCATCACAGACAATATCAATTTCCGTTATTGAAGTTGACGTGGACTTCATGCGTCTCTAACCTGCCACAACCTGCGAATTGTCGCCCTGTACTTAATCTACGGAACAAGTTGTCCTTACTAGACCTTGTCAAGTCAAAAGTAAGCTACAGTGTCCAATACTCTCTCGTCTTCCGCTAGGGGCCGCTTACAATCAAAATTTTGAGAGTACCCATCTGGTTCAATATTTGGTTATACGATTTATTTTAATCGACTCTATAGGAATGCAAAACGAGAAAATGAAAAGGAGAATTCTGTAGCATTTGCAGATTCTCGAGGTCGGTCTTGGAGAGGGGACTTTCCAAGAGCTCATTGATTTGAGTCGGTCCAATTAAGACAGTCTACCTACAAAAGACCGATTCTGCGGGAAGCGGAGAACGAAGGAACTGTCGCAAAGCTTCTGGAAAAAAAGAAAAGAAAATAAAGCAGAGAGTCGACCTGAGTTGGTTATCGCATCCCCATCTTTGAAGGCCCTCTTTTCGGAGTCCGAATGCTGATGGATTTTAAACTAGGTGCGCGCGTTTGCTTAAAGAGTAAGGACGACGAGTCATGTTCGCACGTTAATAATTCGTCTTTACTTACTAATAAAGCACATTTCAAGTTTGTTTCATCTTACGCTTAGTCCAAGTTCGTTCGTTCTATTGCTTCAAACGCACTGGTCTCGATAACCCGCAAAAGCAAAGGGAGTGACACTACATGAAAATCTTCACGGCAATCCTTCTCTCCCTCTTTGTTGGAAGCCATGCGTAATTCCCGCCCCAGAGCACTTCTCCAATTGATTTGACTAAGTGCTCAGTGCTTCCCCAAGGGAGACTTTGCTCGCTACGAACCAACATGTTTCAGAAGCCCCTTCTTTAAGATAAAGGGCTAGTCAAGAGCAGAAGTATAACGAATTTTAATTCCAAAAACTCCAATTCTCCCTTCCAGTTTCAGATTTAGAGTGGCATCAAGAACCAAGAATTTCATGATTCCAGAAATAGGCCCGGGTTTCAAAGAAACCACTAAAAAATAGAAATGAGCCACAATCAGATCTGCCAACATAACTTCCTAAAGAAAGGAATAACTGGTAATAGCAAAAAAATGAATTTGATACACAAACTGAGAAGTTTTCCATGAGCCATTAAAGGCTGATGCCAAATAATGCAAAATGAGAAAGTATAATTACAAGAAGGCAAAACCAAGAGGGGCATCGTATCTAATATGGCTTTTCCCAGTATATAATCACTTCCAGAAATTAGTGAAAAAAACATATGCATACGTAATTGGTTGGCCGGATGAGCTCTTTTACATTCCTCACCGCAAGTGAATTGGTGGTAGTGAATGGTACCGCAGTTCACGCTACAGATCATACAGGTTCGTCGTGAGCTGTTACTGGGGTTACGGGTGCTATCGTGAAATGCAGTCCCCCATTTTGCCCAGATTGGAGTACGAAAGCAACTTGCCTTGCCGCCAATGCTGCAGCCTCCTGCTTCACCACAGAATTCATCAATGCAACATAAAAAAATTTGCTCAACACTAACTAGTTGCATCTTTGAACTGTGCCAAGTTCTACTACAGTCTGCCATGTCTACCCCACAATAACCATCATTTTAAGGATTTACCGGATCATTTTTTCTGTTTAACTAGACACTCCGGTGACAACATATTAATAGGTTGAGGAGACATGAATCCTGCAAAAATACCAGCAAAACAAGAGGATAAAGAAGAGACTTGCCTGTCTCTGCCTGCGGCGCTGCAAGATACTGATAGCCCAAGCCATTATGTAGCAGGGCAAAAGAAACCCAGCAGCCCGGAATAAGAAGACCTGAAAAGGATGAAATTGGTTGAGCCAGATATTATTTTGTGGCTACAACTACAAGATATTCAAGAAGCTATAGGACTGTTCAAGATTAGCTTACAGAGAAATAAGTGGATGTATCGTCATCTCCACCATCATCATCGGGAATGGTCAATGCATGCCGCAGTAGCAGAAGGGCCATTAACTGCCAAGAACCACAGTTGCAAAATTATGAGAGAGTTTAGAGGAAGCACAATAATAAGGCTCATTCTTCCCAAAATATCAGTAATACAGTTGTACAGGATAAGAATCTGAGGAAGCAAAGATATAGACTACAGGATTCAGAAATTTGAGTTCTTACAATTAAAGCAGCTGAGCGGCAGAATGCAGCTCCACTGGCATTTGAAGCAGCATACTCATCATAATCAGCTTCCAAAAAGTGACGCTCTGCCTCGGCAAGTGCTAGAAGACGAGGATCTCGCAGGTCCAGTGGAGTTCCAGATATTGTCAAGCCTCCACTGAAAAGAAAGTCCACAGTTAGTTAAATAAAAAGAGGACTGGCAGAATTGCAGAAGTAAATTTCTAAGAGAATGGTCTGTATTATCTTCAAAAAGTCCTCTGTTGCGCTGAATAATTTTAGTTTTTAACTTTTAGAGAAATAAATTCGTTTGTTGCATTTTCACAAGTTTAAAGAATAGGAATCTAGCTCCAATTGCGTTTGCGAAGAAAAATACAAAATAACTCTTAACTTACCCAATATCGATTGTGGTGTCTACAGGTGGGCGAGGCGGGGCAGTATAATTGGGCTGAAATTGCTATTTAACATATGCAAGAAAGGGGTTAGATTCTGTCTATGATGACACTGACAGACCAAAGGCAAAACCAGACCGGTATTTATCTTGTCTCTAGATTGGGATCATAAATGATAAAAACAAGTACTTTCAACACAGAAAATCATATGACTGCATGTGATTCTGCTCTTTCCGATCTTTCTGAATAACAAGATGACAGCATACACTGCCCAATTTGTAGGAATAAAACCTTCCAGTTGAATGCATCACAAATTGAATTATGATGCCCTTTAGTGAGATATTAGCTGTGGAATTAATAGCATAAATTTCACAAAATTCATGGCATGACAACATGCAGTAGTATGGACCCAGAATCATACCTGATGACAAATCTCACATGTTATGTCGCCTTTCTCATTGCACCAGTGCTGGATACACTTCCTATGAGCATACTGGAAAGCACATACACTGTTACTAAAGGAAATCTAGCATATTACACTACACAAATCATTTTATGTAAGTGAAATCATACCCTTTGATAAAAAAAATAATAAATATCTTTGTGATCCAGCAAAATTTGCAAAACGTGTTTTTCTTTCAACATTCCAAGCCTCCCTATTCTCATTAGCATGAATAGGATGAGAACATCACAAAGTGGTTTTCAGCTCATGACTTTTGCTCTTAAAATTAACTGACACAATTTGAGATTTTACGCAGGATTGCACTAGAAAGATGCCTTTTAGCTCTCTCTTTAGACTTACGTTGTCTTACCCCATAGGAAGTCTTCCTCCACTGGCAGGTTTTTCCGAAAGAACTCTACTTATTCTGGTCTTTTTTCCTGATTGAAAAATATTTCGCAGTTTTTCCAGCCCATTTTGTCGGCTAATTTCATCCTCAAAAAAACGAAAACAGAAAAGGAAATTGAAAAACTTCTGCAAACCCAAACACAGCCCCAACTTTCCACATCAGCTGATCATCTCCAATTTTCCCTTCTCAACTCAAGGCGGAAAATGACACAACCCTATTCCCTTCGAGGGTCAAAAAATGCGGCAATCCTTTTGTTTCAGTATTTCAAAAGCTATAGGAAACAGCGCAGAAAGTTCCCATAAACTTCAAAGCGAATTGTGGAGAGCAAAGAAAAGCACCACGAAACACGCTTCCCGCTCAGAGACGAAAAAACACGTACACCCCAACTATACATCTTCAACAAAAAAATAAAAAAAAAAATATCGTACCTTGAGACTGCCACTGCAGGCACAGGGAGACTCCAGGTTGCTCACACTGTCCTCGTCCTGGCAAATGCGACACTCGGCCATCTGAATCAGAGGCGCCTCCTCCTCCTCCTTCTCATTCCCCTCCACCTCGGCCGCCTCGCCGCCCCCGCTCCTCGACGACGACGACGACGACGACGACGACGACGACGAGGCCTCGGCCTCATCCCTCGCCGGCACCAGCCGCACGAGCCGGTCCACGGAAAGCACCACGTGATCGCTCATCTTCCACCAAAGACCAAACTACACCGAAAAACGGCAAAAAAAAAAAAAAAAAAAAAAAAAACCCTCATTCCACCGCACAAATCGACGGGAAAAACCTAACTAAGAAAAAAGCGCCACAAGGGGGAAAGGGCAGATCAAAACCAGAGATCGCCGGGGAAGAGCAGGCGATCGACCTCGCATCCGGATAATACAGACACACACCGAAATGAAGAGGAATATAGAGAGAGAGAAGAAAGAGAGAGAGAGGGAGAGAGAGGGAATCGGAATCCTACCGCGCAGATCGGTGGGCGGACGGTGGTGGTTGCTTCGGCCGCGCAAAGTAGATTAGATTTTTTTTTTTTTTTTTTTTGCCCGAGCAGGTGGGGATGGACGACGCGCTTTCCTTCGAGAGAGAAAAAGAGAGAGATTGAACAGCGAAGAAGAGAGATTGCAATTCTCCCAAATTACTGCGAAAATTTAGAGAGAAGACGCAGACACCGTCAAAACAGGCGCGCTGACGTGTTCGGTGACGTCCGTCCGACTCCACCTCCAACGGCTCCCGTTGAATCTCGACACCCCCCGCGGGGAAGGCAGCGGAGGAGGGCATTTGCGTCCTTTCGCGATCGCCGTCACCTCACGGCGCGCTTCCGCCTGTTTTGTTCCTGTGTTTTTTATTACTTGACCGCTTCGCCTTCTTGGGTTCCGGTCGAACCGCGTCGTTGGGGTCGCTATCGTAACTATGCTGTTTTTTTCCACCCCCATCTTCCCTTCACACCTGTCTGTCACTATATTCCCGTTTTGCTTTTAAAGTACACTTTTTTTTTCTTCCAATTTTCCTTTTCTATTCGATTTCGTCTTCCATCTTTATGAGTTTAAATACACCACCTCGATCTCATCACCACCCTAAAAAAAAGAGAGGATAGGAAATTCAAATCAAATCGCTCGACGACTCTTCGGATTCCTACGATTGGGTCGCCACATGCTACTGGTATTTTCAAACCGTGCACTCAAAAAGCATTACTACAGTGAAGATGTACGAGGCTCCCCGCCATTCAACAAGAGCCCAAATTGGGGATGTGTCGACGTACGAAGATCTTCGTCTCGGTCCCCCAACGGTCACGAGATGGGTCGGACACGGCAGCCCTCGTTGCTCCGTTCTTTCCTCTCCTCCTTCTCGATTCGTTTATTTTTTTTTTTGGGGTCAGCGGGGGTGTCGCGTCGATGTCTTGCGTAATCATCATCGCACTAGGGGAATTTCTCTCTTACCGCGTCGCCAAGTAGGATGCACGATCGCTACCCAATGAAGTCACGGTCAAAGTCGCGAAAGAAGTCTTTTGGAAGGCTCGAATCAATTTCGCCTGATCGCGATCTCGCCATAACGATCGGCCATGACGAGATCGACAAGATTTCCCTCGTCATGGGTTGGACCGGCTGCACGAGCCCGTATGGAGAGTTGCCGCTTTATATTGAATCTTAATTGACTCGATATTGTTGTTGGATCTTTATACTTCTTCACTGTTCACGTACCCGATATTGTTCATTCATACCTAGCTTTTTATTTATTTACTCACCTTTTTGGAAATATATGATGATTTGTTTCTCGACAATGTATTTTTTGGGATCTAATTCGGAATGAAATAGCTTAGAATTCAATTTTTGTTAGCTGTAGATTTGATACTTCTTTGTATAGGGAATACAATTTTCCATGTACTTTGTTGTAATTTACAAAGTCGTCTTACTAAATTGCCTATGGATAACCAAAGGAGATTTTAGTCTTTGTGGCTAATCCCATTGTCCGGGGAAATTGCTAGCGTCGGTCATCTCATTACTAATCAAATAGCTATTGTCATCTTGGGATATGAGAATAACACGATATTTAAAAATTGGGAAAAATTTAAAAAGGAAAAACACATTTCATATCCACCGGTGGGTAACCGTGATGGTTTACGCTTTACTACCTTATCGCCGAGGAAACAAGTTCAAATCTCCGACTGCTAGCATCTTAAGTGGAGAACCCTGATGGTGGGATCCTGGGCTAGCTCCCCTCCAGGTATAGTCAGTGGTCGACGTTGGGGCCTATCGATCCTTGCGGCGGCCGTGAGCACCCGTAAAGTTATGCCAAGCCGAACCCTGGATACCAAAAAAAAAAAAAAAAAACATTTCATGAAGTTATTTACTCTAGATAGAAAAGACAACGCCCTTCAATATTCCATCTTTCCAATGAATTGAGAATCATTTGGCACCTTGTAGTTCTCGAATTATCTAAGCTAAAACATATGTGACATGGGCTCTCTTTTGAAAAAATGACCCCCATTCCGGGTGCTTATTATGAGACAAAATCAATTCTAGGCCATTTTTAAAAGAACAGATTCACTCCATGCTTTTTTTAAGACTTTGCTTATCTATTAATCCATGGCTAATTTGGTTGAAAGTATTAATGGTAGGGTTGATCCCGTTTCTTGCCGTCAATGACAAAGAAATGCGACGTCAAGTAAGAACATAATGAAGATGATGCTAGGAAGTAAGAATGATGAAGGAAAGCTCTGTCGTGAGAGGAGGATAGAAAGGTTCAAGCGATCTGTTAACTTAAGCTTCAAGTTCACTTTGATCACTTAAGGGAGAAAAAACCTGTTCTGAAGCTAAATGAGCTGCGGAAATATCTCTTTCTTACTATAATCAATTCTAATTCTACATAATTTCATTAAAAAGAGAAAAATGGCTAGATGGAATAACAAGAACTTAAGTCACCATCTTCTAATCCTACTAAATGTTCTCATATAATGCTCTTCTTATTCAAGCTTTAAGCGAAACAAAAGAATCGCCAAACCACAAATGGCATAAACATCTTGTCGTCTCCTAAATTTTCACTCAAGAACTTTTTCATTTATTTCATAGAAAAATAGGGATTGAACTCGTCAATATTGACGGAATTTAACCCTTAGTCTCACATTCACATTTCTTACTGCATTTAGATATTGGACATTCAAAATTAGGAACAACGTGCTCGCACCAAACGAAACATGGGGCCTACTACTAATTTTGTCTAAATCAACCCTATATGTGGCCTAACACACTAGATGAGCCAGATTTCAAAGGTGAGAGGGTCTTAAACTCATTTGAATTTTCAGGACTATTCCCTTACGAGTCGGGTCTCTATGGAAGCTTCGGCTACTCTTTCCTTTACCCTTTCATCGGCCAAAGATTGCAAGTCATTTGAACATAATTTCGGTTGCAACCCCAAGATTGTGGGATTGGCTTCGACTCCATGAACGTGGGATTGGACATAACAGAACTCCAAGATTGTGGGAGTTGATCATATTGTTGGGAACTGGTTAGGACACTGAGTTTGCGGGAGGTGGTCGAAATGGTCATAATCCAAAGTTCGAGGATAAAAAGGCTGAATTTGAGATCCTATCTTCGGTTGAATCTGGATATGGAGTTTTGGCCATGATTGAAGAGGATGTATTTGCGTATCTTTTTGAAGATAAACACGCGACATACCCGGAACGATTCGAATAGGAGGCCACGTCAATGGAAGGTGGGGATTATCTGACCAACAATTTCTTTTTATAGAGAATCGGCTGACAACTAGAGATAGGAAGGAAAACGACCGAGTAGGGGATAAGAAGAGAAGACAAAATTGCAACAAACGTGGAATTATTGTGGAGCTGCTTGAAGAATCGGTTGTGGAAACATCACCGCAAAATTATTATTAAAAAAAAAAAAAGTCTCAAACCTATTATACATTTGTCAATTCAATTCTCAAGTTTTTCATTTGGCTAATTTAGTCTTAAACATTTTTTTCACTATTTTTCAATATAATCATTTTAGCAAATTTTAACAACATTAGCTAACATGGACATCAATCGTGATATATGGCATGATCATTTTCAAAATATAAAAATGAAAAAGGGAAAAAAGAAAAAAATTAGATAAAAATATTATCAACGTTAGTTTTGACCGTATTATGTAAGATGGGCCATGTCTTCATTAGTAATTTTCGGTCAAAATTGACCAAAATAACTACATCAGTAAATCGTATATATATTTTGAATTAGATTGATCAAGTTGAAAAGTTTAGATTATATGGTCATATGTGTAATTAATATAATTTTTTCTTGGTAATTAGCCCGAAAATTCGCTGTAAGCAAAATTGTGTTTAGTTGTGTGGCTGAACGTGAGGACAAAGAAACCAAGGACCAGTTCGGCTGAGGAGGAAAAGTGATCGACCCAAAGGTGGAAGCTGACCTTTGAAGAAGTTTCTGCCCACTTTCGTGGTGTTTTGAAAGCAAAAATCACTGACTTTATCTCCAATTCTTGGATTAATTCAAATGCATAGGCCCGCTGATGTTTTACTTTGATTTTGTCAAAGTTTTTGTTCCCCAAGTGCGTTCCAACCGCGCCAAAAACAAGTGACGACTCGTCTTGAACACGGTGCGATCTGAATTGATTCGCTTGGCGTTCAGTTTAAAATTTATTGCTTTTATAAATATGTTTTGATTGATTTCATAGCTTGCGCTGTTTTAATTTATTGCAATGCGGATAGTTTGTTCATATATTCTGTCTAGACGGGAATTAGTTTGCATTGTTTTAATCGATATTTGCGTTCATACTTATCATAAAGAAAATCTAGCATCTTTTATGTACGTTCATGCCCGTCTTTGAATTTGGAGCAAGCTGGACAACCGGCGTCCAGCCTCTGTCCAGCATTGTTGGCCCGTGCGGCGCGTCCCACGCCGGCCTTGATTGGTTTTTCAAGACTTTTGAACATGTCAAGATGGTTCAAGCTCGCTTCGAGGTCAAATCTGAGTCCAAGAACAGGCCGGAAGCTCGCTGTCAAAGATCATTCAAGGGCGGCACATCCGGCGTCTAAGCTTTGTTCTAGGTCTTGTAGATCATCTTGTTTTTGTGTGTGTGTGTTTATTTATTTATTTATTTGGAATATATTCAATAGAAGTTCTAAAACTTGTCACAAAAATACAATTTAATTCTAAAACTTGTAATTAGTGCAATCAAGTCTTAAAACTTGTCAAATTGATTAAATTAAGTTCTTTCATTAACTTTGTCCAATTTGACTAACCAAAAAATGTTGATGTGGCTTTTTAAAAAAAATATTATCTCTCTCTTAGGTGGTGATAACGTGGCTAAATCATAAAATATAAGACTAAAAACGACGCCATTTTTTGTTTAAATCCAATTTTTAATACTAATTTTATTTTAATTAAAATTTCAAAAAATAAGCTAAAATCAAAAAAAAAAAAAAAGAAAAAGGAGAAGTCAAGTAGGTAGGGTTGCAAGCCCTCATTACCACCACAACCGCCCCACCATCGCCGAGAGGGGCCGACGAGGGTTGCGGCCCTCCCTCGACCATTGCCCAAATCGAACGAGGGTCGCCGGCCCTCATGCAAACCTGGGCGAGGGTCAGGGGTTGCTGGACCCTAGCCCAATCTAGGCCAAGGTCAGGGGAGGGCCGCCATCCTCGCTTAGAATGGGGGAGGGCTAGCAGCCCTCGATTGCCGTCGGCGAGGGTCGCCGGCCCCTAGTCGAGCCATGGTGACCCCCGTCGGCTCACCCCCACCCTTGCTGGCCCCTCCTAGAGATGGTGGGGCGGAGGTGAATGCTTGTAGTCCTACCAACATAACTCTTTATTTACTTATTTATTTATTTAGAATTTATCTTATTTTTAAAATTTTAATTAAAATAAAATTAGTATTAAAAATCGGATTTAGATCAAAACGACTAAACGTCTAATATTTTATGATTGAGCCACGTCATTGCCACGTAAGAGAAAAATAATTTTAAAAAAATCATGTCGGCATCTTCCGTTAATCAAATTAGATGGAGTTAATGGAATGACTCGATTTAACCAATTTGACAAGTTTTATGAATTGATTGTACTTTTTATAAGTTTTATGACTTAATCAATTGTACTTTCGTGAGAAGTTTTAGGATTTTTATTGAACATATCCCTTTTTTTTTTGGCATCACCTAAACGGTTTCCATCACGTTTTGGTTCACTTTTGCTTTAAATTACAGCATGCGTTGCGTTTGGTTTTTGTGTTCTTTGGACGTGTTCTCTCTTTCCCCCCGACTCCTCGAAAGTCTTTCGAAACTATTGTTATTGTCGTAAAGCATTTGGCTAAGCCCATATCGCAAAGTTTCAATGTAAGTCTTGTCAGTTCATGCCATGCAAGGCTGTGATAAGCTTCTTTCCCCACCTTCCAAGCATAGTTTTCGAAAGTTTCCGTTACTTCTGCGACAAACACATTGGTTGTACAAATTTATGTAAGAGTAAGTGAAGAATACACACGAAAAACATTGCCTGGGTACAAAATGATATCCTTGGAAGAACAAGAACACGAGTACACAGTATCTTCAAGCGATGACGGACCTAGGATTCAACATTAGGATCTGGATGTCACTTTCTACTTAACATGCACATCAAGTAGAAAATTAGAGCTTTATAAATCAAGTTGCCGTTCCAACCCATTTCTTTAGTATTCTTGGCATGAAAATGATCATTTTCTATGATAGTATTGGCGCTTTGTTTTGAAGGTAATTCCTCACAAGGTTTTCCATTTCAGAATTTGACAGACACTCATTAACGGATGGGGGTCTAAAGAGAGTCCGGATTAATAATCAGACTTCCGTTCGTATCCTTTGGTCACAGTGAAGTTCCTTTTCGGCTAGTGGCCGGTTCCAAAGACCAGAATTGGCCAAATTTGTTCGAAGCATTGATGGAATTAATCTTTCTTTCTTGCTCTCTCTCACGACAAAGAGTACAACAAGACAGACAGGCAAGGATACAATGAAGATGATGTTCGGAGCCGTAGAGGAAAGCGCGGCTGGTAAAAGACACGGACAAGTTATCTTGAAGAGGAAGTGGATGCTCGGACTTTCAGGATTCCTCCCCTTGTGGTGACATAGACAAACGACAATGGGGAGGATCTTGGATGCCCCAGAGATTTCGCAACGACCAAATCACGTTGGTATTTGTGCAGCAATTGGAAGATTAGGGCCAGGAATTCAGATGGCGAGTTAAAGACAACGGGCATGGATTGTCGGCAAGAAGAACAAGCTCCTTCGAGCACAAGCAATATTTAAGGTGAGATGGCGACTGCTTCAATCCATGGTGCCCAAGAATTATTGAGATTGTTGATGACATACAACAACTGATGTTAAATCACTTTGATTCCACTGCTGATGTCACGTGGCAACTTTCCCTTGCATCAGGGCACTATTATCGGAGAAGTACGCTCTCAAGTAAGATAAAAACACTGTCATGAATGTGAAAAATACAATAAACCGTGACCCACTGATTTCTTTCGAAAGAGTAGTCTCCCTCACGATAATTTCATTGAACTTTGAGCCAATCAATCATCCACAACCATGAAAATAAACCTCACAAATGGCCACTTCCAGTTGCCCCCCCCACCAAAAAAAAAAAAAAAAAACTCCTCCACCGCTAATCCCTACCACCATTGCCGTCGTGTTGCAAAACAAGATGATGAAAAATGATGTTTCATTATGATGTTCCTACCGATTCATGCACGTCAATCTCGAACAGTGAACTGACTATTTCATTCATCATCATCATCTTATGGGCTTACTGCATTGTCCAAACCAAACGTGGCATTTGTATCATGACATGGAAAGGGACAAGGTTTTTTATGCGATCAGCAAAAGTCAGAAAGTCAGCATCAGCAAGTCCTACTTAATGATCTAAACATCATAGATCAGTTGAACAAGATAATCCTCGACAGAGTTTCATTTGGGATCAATAAACTCGGCAACTCTACCAACTTACAAATTGTGGGACAAGAAGAATAAGTATGGTAAACTCAACCATGATTCCTTCTCTTATTTTTACTTTAGGAGCAGAAAACCTCTCCTCAATGCACAATAGGAACATAAGCACGGGGCTGCTGGCTAGTACCAACATGTACTCTGTTCCGTCTAAGCATATTGGGATGCTTTGCCGAGGGTTAATGCGAGAAACTACGCAGATTGAATGTGTACAACCGTCAATCAATAGTGAAAACCCTCGAATCTGCATGTCCAACATAATTCATAGCTCTAAACATTCCGGTGCATATACTCTATTGAGTCCTTTTGCATAGTAGTGAGTGATTAAGTCCTTCACCCTAATTTCCTGATAAATCGGGGGATCTTCTTCGAACAACAGCTCCTTAATGAGGCCATATGACCTTGAAGTGCTCTTTGGAGGGAGATACCGCCCGATAAAACACACCACTAACGTATACCAAATCTATTAAAGCTTCAACTCCAGCTCAGGTCGAAGCCCTAGCGTTGCTCGAAGGACTTCAGTTTGTGCAGAGAAAGGGTTTGGAGAGAGTTTGCATCTAGTCAAATCATTTTGATCTGATAAGTGCTTTGAACTCTGCAGATTAGTACTCATGGGAAGCGCGTCTGCTTATTAGAGAGTGCTCTCAAATCCTGGTGGGCCTCTCGTCTGTGAGGCTTGAGTTTGGCCCAAGAAGTTCTAACTTGGTTGCTGATTAGGCTGCGAAGACTAATAAGAATCGTTCTCTTCCTTATGACTGGACTTTTTCAGCCCCCTGCCCTTTGGGCTTTGCTTTGTAGGGATGCCCCGGTTGTGGGTAGCACTCGTATGATGTAAATAAAACCTTATATTTAGACCCGAAAATAAAATAAAAAATGCCACTGATGGCCCCAATGGGTTGGATGAGAAGGAATTGAGACTCAAAATGTGATGATTAACAGCGCAAAGATGGAGGAATTAAAGGAAAAATGTGATGATTAATGGTGCAAAGATGGAGGCATTAAAGGATTTGTTGTGGGAGTTGCAATTGGTCAAGCTAACGCCAATTAATATACTGGACAAACTGATCGTGGATGGTTATCAATTGGCCAAGGCAACACAAAAAGAAGTCACACCTGAGGTTTTGCTCATGATCCCTTAATATATTCTTTCGTGCCAATTTTCACAGAAATCACTGATCCCCTTCTCTACAACACAAATTATATTTCCTAATCCATAACACCGACATGGTCCCCTCATATAGTCTTTTTGTTTTAATTTTCACAAAAAATCACTAACATGATCCCTTAATTCACAACACTGACATATCCCCTAGTATAACCATTCTTGCCAATTTTTATTGGAAATCACTAACATAATCCCCTAATCCATAACAAGGAGAATTGAAGTCCATCGCATGAGGACAATCAACTTAATTGTGAGATTTTATGCGATACTGTTAATTATTTTAAAATTTTAAGTTATTAGATGAATACGTGATTTAATATATAATTATTCTAACGTTGACAAACAAGACATTCATTATTGGGATCGTTCTTGAAGCGGGGCTTGTTCTTTTCGTCAGTACGACGAATCTTGAGAATCGGTCGTTATACGGTTGCGGTCACTTCCTATCTATCTGAGTTCAAGGCATCAGAATGGATACGGAAATAGTTGCGAAGGCAGGGAGAGGGGAGAACAGAGTCTCATGAGGAAAAGCCAGATCATGTTTTCTTTAATTGGCGCCAAATTTGTGGTGATTGGAGGTACCTATAGAATCATAATGAGTAAAACGATTATGACCACCATCGTGATAAAAGAGTTTGCACATTCACTTTTAGATTACTGATACCCGTGTTTGGAATTAGTTTTGGAATTAGATTTTTCGATATTTAATGGCGAATGTGAGTTATTTATGGTAAATCTAATAAAGGAAATTATGATCCTCACGCCTGAGCTCTTTCTCCTTCCTTAGATGTAAACCCTAAATTATAACTTCCACCTCCACACCCGCACACCAAGTCCCAGCAGCCTCCTCTGTATCTTCAGGTAGTAATTTCTCTGCAATGTAGGGGAATTTCTTGATGTTTCTCCTCTTCTTTCTTTCCTGTGAATATCTCGATCGGTTCCTTTTTTTTTTTTTTTCCTGTTTTTCCTGCAAATCTGCGGTCATTTTATATTCGGAAGTCAGTGATGCGGGTCTTGTTCGACGATAAAGATCATTGATTTATAGTGTATGAATCGATGATGGCGACTGATGCACATTTAGGAGAGACAAGATCCGATTGTGGGCTTTGTCTGCATGGATTAGATTTAAAAAGGGCATCTTTCGTCTGTTTGATTGATGATGCTAGATTGCTAGTGTTCTTGAAGAGATGGGTGAGCAAAGTTAATTCATGCGAATGCTTAGTTGACGTAATTGTCGGCGTTTCTTGTATTGGGTTGCTTGGATATTGTTAATTGGAGTTTCTCCTAGGGGGATCTTGTTTTACTTATGTGCATGTTGATGATTATTATCGGGAGAGAGAAATCTGTGTTGAGCATTCAGTTTGCTTGTTTATGATTTGGGCATTTGAGTAGTAATTAAAGAAGTAGCTTGTTCATGTTCAATACTAATGCTTATAATCTTCTCGCGTGTCTGCAGATTATAAAGAACCATTCCTGGGAAAGCAATGGCAGTTGCACTTTATGACCTTGGTTCGGCAGCAGGACTGAAAAAACTCGATGAACACCTCCTCACACGTAGCTACATAACTGGGTTAGTATCTGCTCTTCCCTGTCTACTTTTCAAATGAGAAAACAATAGATGAGTTCAAGTGCAGATGTTTTCCTCTGTCTTTGCTATGTTAGGTACCAAGCTTCAAAGGACGACATCACTGTGCATGAAGCACTTCCGGGGCCCCCGTCATCTGAATTCATCAATGTATCTAGGTGGTATAACCACATTGAGGCTCTATTGAGGATTTCGTAAGTTCTCGTGACACCTTAAGTTTTTAATTCATCTTGGCTTCAGCACACTAGGCATATGATTGAGCATCTACTTGTTAGTTGTAAGTTGGCTTTGTTTTTTTTCTTTTTGCTTCCTTTTTCTAAAGTTTAACACTTTACCCATGTCAGTGGTGTTTCTGCGGAAGGATGTGGTGTTATTATTGAGGGTTTTGCTCCAATCGCTGAGGAGGCAGTGGCAACTCCCCCTGTTGATGAAACAAAGGCAAGCTTCTGTTTTCCTTTCCTTTTTTTTTTTTTTTTTTTTTTTGGGGGGGAGGGGTTGATAGATGCTTTATTACTGTTTTTGTGCTTTTGTTGAAAGATTTACTTTTAAAACAGAAGTTCGATGGGGTTATGTTCTTTAAACTGTGATTGTGAAATCTAAATACAGAACCTTACCATAATATAAACTTGCTTATTGCAGGCTGCAGCTGCAGAGGATGATGATGATGATGATGATGTAGATTTGTTTGGTGAGGAGACTGAAGAGGAGAAGAAGGCTGCTGAGGAACGTGCAGCTGCTGTCAAGGCATCTGCAAAGAAGAAAGAATGTGAGTTTTTTATATACACACAGGAGATAATGATTCAAAGCTCTGTGTTTGTTTGTAGTTCCCTCACTCATAATTTATTTCCTTTGGTATCTTGATTGGTCAAGGTTGCTTTGCCATTGTAGTATATCAGAAAAAAAAACCTGTTTTTGATGTGAATTTACAGTAATCTATCCAATTTTCTGGAAGGAGGCTGTCCATAGCTTGCTCCAGCTATATAATATATTGTTAATTTACAAAAAATAGCCTAATTCATATGATGCCCGCAATTGGGTCCATGGCTTATTCATCATCGATTTTCGATGGAAGCACTGAGGACTGTTCACTTGCTACCCCATGCTTTAGAAAATTGAGTCGATGACAATAAAAAGAGATCTTAATATTCAGTACTTATTTTCAGCTGGGAAGTCATCTGTGCTGTTGGATGTGAAGCCATGGGATGATGAGACTGACATGCAAAAGCTCGAGGAAGCAGTAAGAAGCATCCAAATGGAAGGGTTGCTTTGGGGAGCATGTACGTTCTGTTCCCTTTGCTTGTCCTTGGCTTTAATAAATTGCACTGGGTCTTAGCTTTCCTTTTGCCCATTAAGGTGGCATGAGTTGTTCTTTCGTGATTATGAAACATTATTTACAATTTTGGTGTGTCTTGTTACTTTCAAATCCACAAGTATTTTAGGGATGTGAAATAATATGTTTTCCTCTTAATACCGAATGTTTGGTGCTGCTACCTTGAAGATTCTGCTAGATGAGAGTCTATCTGATATTAATATTCAATGTCAAACAGCCAAGCTCGTACCTGTGGGCTATGGTATAAAGAAAATGCAAATTATGATGACCATTGTGGACGATTTGGTTTCGGTTGACACTCTCATTGAGGACCATCTTACGGTTGAACCGGTGAACAAATATGTCCAGAGCTGTGACATTGTTGCTTTCAACAAAATATGTAAGAACATTCTCTGGCCTATTATTTGCTATTCTCAGCTGTTATACATCGTTTTGGAGCTGGTAGTAGGATATTTCTGCTTTGGCGCATCTGTCTAAGGGTTCTTTTGTTTCATTTGTTGCAGGACTTCCGTGACATATTGAGGTTGTGCCCGAGTGTTTTCTCGTTGACTTTGTAGCCGATATTTGGTGTCTTATCTCCCCGAGTTCTATGCAGAACTAGATGGAAGAGACGTATCTCTAACTTCATGGATTCGAATCTGTATATTTATTTGGTTAATGTAGCTATGTTACAATTGTCGCCTTGATCTTTTATTCTTTCGATGTTGTGTCACACAACAGTATTTGCTTTGGAAATAAAATTTTGATCGAACCTCTGAGGCTACATGTTGGGCTTGCATCCTTTTTCCTTTCTGGAACTTGCCTGTGCATATTGAGCCCGGGGTCCGCCACAGGATTGTGCTCCTTGAGGTAGATTGATATCATCATATGCCTTGAGTTGAGCGAGGCTTGCATACGTATCAGAATATCTTAACGCATCAAGACAATCATTTATTCTTATAGTAACTTCCCATCTCAAATTTTGAATTCTTAGAAAAATGGCTGGTTTTACTTCTACATGAGTGCGGTGACTCTGGTTGTTTCTCTCGATTCCAAGTCCGAACTTTTTGGTGCAAGGAGAAAAATGACAAGTGAACAAACCAACTGTACCGATTGAAAACTACTCCAAAGCAGAGATGGAGTCTGCAAGGGAGTAGTGTTATCCAGATTCACCATTTGATATGCTTGAATTTTCCGGCAATCGTTAGGGAGTTGATTATAGCAACTATCGATTGTTTTCGCCATTTTGCCCGCGAATGAAAACCAGGGAACTTCTTCGAAGGGTCCATGGCATTCCAGTCATCTTTATACAAAGGGCGGTCTTTATCAGCTTGGATGATGCCGTGTTGTGTAGCCCTACGATTGACATTTGAATTTCTCATTCGAAGATAACGGCGCTTCGTCATTCAACCGGACTTTATCTCGAGTGTGGTCTCGCTCAAAATCAAAAGGTTTCACCTACCGCGTTAATCATTATTTGCTCACATTGAAGACCATGTTCAACACGTCTCGCTTCTTAGCATGCAAGATTCCGGTTGCTTCAGCAGCTTGGCGATACCGAATGTCAAAGATCGCGCCCCATTCTAAATCCTGTAAGAAATTAGGCTCGTATAGATATGAAAACGTGTATGCGCAGAGGGTGCAGAATTAAGTTCACGACATTCGCGACCCTCAGGTCACAAGACTGACCGTGCAGAGCACCAAACTTGAAAATAATGCGAGTTCAGACCATGGGAAAAGGTGAAAGAAGCGGTTCAAGCACGAAATGGTTGACAGAGAAACAGCCAATGGATGAAATGAGGAAGTCGTTCGGCAAACCCTGATCGACTGCATGGACCCACAGAGTAAAAAAGGCAGAAACGTTGACCCAAAAGCAGATGGGACGAGAGTCTAGCCGAGTCGCCAGGGTCCCGATCATGGCCCGTCAAACGGATTTGACCCGTGGAACGGGAAAAAACCATCAGTGATTTCAGGGTTGCGCAGCTCCCTTGAGAAACAGGAAGTCATGAACGTTTTGCCCGTACTTGTTCTTCTCGGTTTCAAGATCCCATCCAAATGATCCCGGAACGAACAGGGTAACTGGACGGAGCCCAAAAATCAGTTTCGCCTGGAGATTTTCTCAATGCTCGCCTACAAATACGACATAACTATCATCTTCTTTTCCTGTTTGATGCCTCTACTGTCGAAATTTAGCAACATATCAAATTCGAGTGAGGACGTTGATAATGGATTCAGATAGTTTTTGGGGCCTTAGAGGTGGGGCCCATTATCACTGTTCCCCGAAAGTACTAAATTATTTCATTAAAATTTATAATGGGGCAATTAAGACATCAAGCTCTCGTAGCTCAGTTGGTTAGAGCACCCGTTTAGTAAGCGGGAGGTCTTGAGTTCGACTCTCAACGAGAGCAAAACTTTCTCGGTCTTTCCCCTTTTTCTTTTTTCGTTCGGATTCTCATTCTCCTTTCCGACCATCTTTTGAGGAGGTTTCCGGTTCTTTTCCACTCTCTGTAGTGCTTCCTTTTTTTTCCCCCTTTTTGTTTTTGAATCATTCGCTCTTTTAGCCATGGGACAAAACCAATGAACCTGCAAAAGTTCCTTTTAACCTAAAGAAGCCGCCGACGTATGACTCGGGGTCAAGACATTATTCCCTCGAAGCCATTTGGCCATCGCAAAGTCGCTCCCCAATTGCGATGTTTTTTTATTTTCCTCCGGCAAGCAAGGGACACGTGTGTAGAGACTCGAATACAGCTAATTGAAAGTAGGACAGAAAATAAAAAGTTTTAAACTTATTGTATGGAATGCCAATTCAGTCATGAACCTTTCAATTTGGCCAATTCAGTCCTAATTCTTTTAACGATTTGTCAATATAGTCATTCCAATCAATTTTAGCTAGCAATTATTGAAGTGAATGTCGAATGTCCTACGTGGCACAATTAATACTGATGAGGAAAATTTTTATAATTTTTTTTTGAAGTTGTGATATATATATTTTTTATTTTCTCTTTTCTTCCTTCGCTAGTCACCCAAAATTCTGCACAGGACGATCGGCATCCGCGTCAATGATTGTCAGCCACAAATTGGCCATAAGGACTACATCGACAAATAATTAAGAGATTTATGATTAAATTGACCACATTTAAATGTTTATGACTGAAAAGTTTTAAGAATTTTGTTATTATTATTTTTTTGTAATTCTTCCAGTTTATGGAATACCTTGCAAACCCTATGAACTAATTAAATTTAAACCTTTGGCCTGTACAAGTGAGCCCCATCTTAGAATAATATGTACACAATTGGCGAGCACCGATATTTGTTGCAATTTGCTACTTGCATGGGATTACACTTCCTAACCGAAATCTTAGTTACCCTGGCTAACTTTCGATATCGTGATTTTATCCTTCATTTAATAGTGTAGGATTATCGTTCTTCTTGTAGAAAGAAATCAACTTGGATGGGATCCTTAGTTTTATTATCCGATCTCTCAATAAATATTAACACCGTAGAAGCGTAGACTTGCTACATCAATGTCGACTTGAATTAAAGAATCGTAGTAAAAGAAGCAAGCTGACTAGATAAGCACCGAAGAAGGTACATGACATATTCGGGAACCAACCAGCGCAGCTCGATTTTTACTTTCGTTCGAGGTTTCAACGTGCCCGTTTCGGGATTCCCATGTGATGGCCCTGATTAGCCACATGAAAAAAAGTTGACTACGACTTTGCATCCCTGGGGACAAATTGTCAATATAGGTAGGTCGGCATCGTTGCTTGGGTATTGGATGGTCCACAATCTAATTAAACCATGAAAAATTCGAAATTTTTTGCAAACGTTCCATGAATTCAAGTACGTAGTTGCCTCGAATTGTAAATTAAAATCGCATGGTCGGAGTAGGGGCGGGTTTGAATGGTGTTAGAGCTTATGCGAGGTCGATATAGTGGGTGTTGATCTTGTGAAGGCACAAAAAAGAGATTATTGCTTGCTCCGGTTGCATGCGTGAGAATATCCTTGAATAATTGAATTCATTGAATCCCGTCAGACTTAAATGTTGATCGATTATATATAGGCGCGATGAAATTTGCACCATACATGGTGAATTATTAATGTTCTTGAGCGATAGGGAGACGATAAACTAAGACTTTTTTCAATGTGTAGCTTTATGGTCTACTAGGGGGACGGATCTCCATAATCCATTCGTAGTTCTTTTACATTATTTAGCACCTTGAAGTTGCCAACTTCTATACTATCAATGATGAGATTTACTTCTATTTTTAATCCGACGGGTTAGGATGAGTTGGGACCCGTCTTTAAATTTCCCTTTTGAGTATTGCGAAAAAAGGCTCGTGAACGATAAAGTCAAGGTTCGATGTAATCACTCTTAGGCCCAAAGAAAAAAAAAAAAAAGAAAGGAGAAGAAGACTAGTCGATTTGAATTTCGCTTTGCCATACGCACTTGAATATGATATTTTCCGAATTCGATGGGACGGGAACCCAAAACAGACGGAGCAAAGATGCTTCAAATGTTCCATGTTGGTAGTCTTTTCAATCCCGGAAAAAAGAAAGACAAAAAAAAAATAAAATAAGGGTCGGAGTCAAACAAACGGCGAATGTAATTTAATGTGATTAAAATAAATAATTTCAAGATCTGCTCTGGAATCTGCGGTTCGAGGGCAATAACATATTGGGGAAACAAACATGTCGGGAAGGCCCTTTTTGATATTCGTTAATTACAAGAAGATCCTCGTTGTTTAAGAAAGCTCTCGCTTAATCAAATATTTCGTGTCTCTCTCCTTCTACATGGAGCCTCCACGTGGTCCTTTTTGGGCTCTTATGGGAAGATGTTTGATAACTATTATATTTTCAAGATTAATTTCTATTTAAAAATGATTGCTTTTCATCTTTTTTTTCTTAGACGAATTTCTGAGCATTTAAAAGTATTCAGTAACTACTCAA
The DNA here is from genome assembly GCA_014182365.1 of Eucalyptus tenuipes. Classification (NCBI taxonomy): domain Eukaryota; kingdom Viridiplantae; phylum Streptophyta; class Magnoliopsida; order Myrtales; family Myrtaceae; genus Eucalyptus; species Eucalyptus tenuipes. Next base: position 29,320,251 of record CM024538.1, on the reverse strand, counting down.
AATTTCTATTCCCAAAATAGAAATGCATTTGGTACGAATCTTAAATATTTTTGTGATTTAAAATTTCTTTAAATTTTTTAATACTCTTATCGTATTTTCTCCTTCTTTTTCTCTTCTTCTTCCTTTAGCCAGTCGTTGATTGGTGACCAGCTAGGCAAATCGGCAAGGCCCGACCTTGCTTAGTTGGTGCAAGGTCAGCCTTGCCAAATCGGGTGATGCTTACCTCGCCCAATCGATCACCGACCAAGCTGATCACCGACCATCGTCATGGCTATCGACCGGTTGGAGGAACAAGAAGAGAAAAACAAAGACAAGAAAAAAAAAAGAAAGAAAAAAAGGTTGGGTTGACTTTAAGAATTGTCCAAGGCGGACTTCATGGGGCTCTTATCCCAGCTAGGCAGCCGCCGGGCGGTGGTTGATTTTGGAATTGTTTATGAGAACAAAAAAACAATTTTTTTCTTTACTTTTTGATTTTATTCCAAATTTATTTTAGCGAACATATTTGTATCCAAGAAAAAAAAATTACCAAACGGTTTCTAATCTTTTTTTGTTCCAAGAAGCAAAATAACAGATTCAGGTACTATTTGGCACATTACCAAACATGCCCTAAGTTTCTGGCGGATCTCAAGCCAATAGAGCATGACTCCAAAGGAAAAATTACCCAACTAATCATCAATATATTATAGGACTAAAACAAAAAAAAAAAACCATAAATTTGTATATTTGGGACTACCGCCGAAAAATTTCAAATTAATATATTTATGACAAATTTATCTTTTGTAAAATTCCGTTAAATTGGATTAACATCACTAAAAATTATAAACTAATATACTCGTGACAAATGGAGAGTAATATCCCCAACAAATACACTTGTTAATTGTCATGTATCATTTAACTCAGTAATTTGATAATAAAAATTTAATGAAAACTACTAGGGGTGAATCTATTACAAGTTTACCATTTTGGATTTTTTGTAGTCAAGATTTAGACTTCTAGTTGATTTTCATTGAAATGGCTGACAATGCGATCCAATCACACCAATCGTTTTAAGTGACGAATCGTCACGTGAGCAATTTCCAGTATTTATTGGCTAGAGCAATTAAATTGGACTTTCGTGTAAAAGTTAAAGATTAAATTGATTGGAAGAATTACACTTGGACCTTATGCAGCTTTAATTATCGCATACGCATGACCTATTATGTTGTCTTCACCATGATAATCATCATGTTTGCTTAAAGATCATGGACAAGTACGGGGGCACCTACGCTTATCGTGATTTGTCCAAATTTAACGTAACAATTACAGTAACCGCAATGAATGTGTCCCATGCCTAAAATCAATAATTACAAGTACCCTTTTTTTAACCATTAATGCGGTCGGTGTAGGTGGGCCCCAAAAGAGAAAACCAGTTGAAGTGCTAGGATGAGCTTATTAAACCTTGTATTATAAGAAAATGTGCTCATCTCCAAACCTTTTTGGCAAATTCCATCATCAACCTATGTAGTAATGAATAAATGATTACGTCTCTGTGATCATTAAGATAGACATAATTATCAAAGGATTCTTTTAGTAAACACGACCGGTGTAAGGAAAGTGGTGTTTTTATCAAGTGCCATATGGGCACGGCGATCGCTTATTAAGTCATGGGAACTTATAGGGCATGGTCGGAGCTGGCGGCGCGACGTGCCCGCATGGACCCGCGATCGGCGGGCGGCGGCGATGGTGGCATGGCGGCCTGCCATCGCCGTCATCTGTTTGCTCAGTCGAAGATGGCGATGAGAGTATGCACACGGAAGAGGTTGATATAAGCAGCGACGATGCCAGCTTTTCAAAGTTGATGTAAAAAGAACGGAGGGAGGGGATGGATCAAGGTGTTCCAAGCCGGCAATTTTTTTAAGGAGCGTATATATTTTATGTACTCATGACGCGCATCTTCAACGAGATGATGGTCGTATGCCATTGCCGTCATCTGTTTGCTCGGTCGAAGATGGCGATGAGAGTATGTATGCACACGGAAGAGGTTGATATAAGCAGCGATGATGCCAGCTTTATGCGTTAATGTTGGATCAAGGTGTTCCAAGCGGGCAATTTTTGTAAGGAGTGTCTATATTTTATGTACTATTTCAACGAGATGAACGACTTTCCTTTTGTGATGTTGAACACCTTGATATGTATCTAACACTCTTCAATATTCGGTTAACACGTATTGAAAAATTCGATATCCGATTAACTTTCTTGACACTTTCCGACATTCGAGTTAGAATTCCAATATGTGAGTTTTCGACACATGATTCCAAAACATAATGTCAATTTTAAAAATTTTCAATAAATGATGCGTTAAAATATATATGTGAAAAAATAATAAAAATAATAAATGGAAAAAAAAAGAAAAAAATCTAATATTCTCTTATTTTCTCTTCCGACTTTCACTTTTCGTGATATACAATTCACATTTGAAGTTTTTTATCATCTCTTCCGACACGTTTGACATGTAAATCCAAATGTAAATTGCTTATTTTTTCTTTCTAAGTTTTATGTATTATTATAATCGAGTTGAATTTGTCAAATTAAAATAATGAATAATATTAATATATGATAGATTAATTTTTTTAGTATAAATTTATTCTAGGCTTTTATTATTATTATTATTATTTATTTATTTATTTATTTATTTGTGAATTTGAATCAAATTAATTTGATTGAAATAATCATAAAAATGATAAATATATATTTAATATACAACATGTCTTAATATGCCGAAATTTTCTGTTTTTAAAAAAATTATGTGTCGGCTTGTCATGTATCGTATATTAGTGTCGGTGTTATTTAGATAATGACATCTCTTAAACATCAGATGAAAATGAGAGTAATAAGTCATTTCCGAAAGATCTAACCATGCATCCTTTGGTTGTCATGACAATCTCGCACGGCTATGGCAAAACAATGCACTATAAACCGCGCTGACGAGCATCATCCAAAATAATCTGCCGACTATCAGCAAGGCGTTATCCTTTAAAATTGGAGTTCAAGTTTTGTTGGAAGAATTCTAGAAGTGGAAAGAAAGGAGGAAATATAAATGATTAATTTAAATTTTACCGTATAAATAAGAAATAATTTTATTTTTTTTTTTTCCTTGGGGTGGACTCAAGCCCTTGCCCGCAAGCTTTCCGGTGTCAGCTGGACACTGTTGACATGCGGCCTAACTCCTGAGAACGGCACTCCAACTGCTAAACGATAGACAGCAAACCACATCGTAACATCTCCTCCAATTATTATTATTGGTGTCGTCGTCGTTGCTTGCCTCGGGGTCGTCGAAGGTTTTGGCTTTTTGTCTGTTAATCGGGTGGATTAATAATTTGGTTCCTGTTTTTTTTTACAGCTTATGCGGTAATAAAGAGGCTGTGCCCTTTCCAGGGTCACGCCCCCACCGGCTACGGCCGGCGGCCCTCCTGGCCTTTGTCTCCGTGTCCCGACGAAACACCCCTGTCGCCACAGATAACAATTAGATAAGGGATTTCATGAAAGGTGAATATTACAAAAAAATCTTAAATTAGTGCATTTATGTCAATTTATAAAAAATCTCAAATTAATATGTTTATGATAAATTTATCATCAATTAATTTTTATTAAATTTAATTAATACCATGAAAAATCTCAAAATAATAAACATACGACAAACAAAAGGGTAAAGCTCCAAATTTATATATCCGTCAACCGTCTCGAGTTATTTGACTCAGTAATTTGACTGTAAAATTAAAAGTAAACTAACATGAAGTTAATTTATCATATACATGCTAGTTTTAATTTTTTTTTTTGTAGTATTTACCGTCATAGACGTACTAGTTTAGGATTCTTCTTAGTATATATCATTTCACAAATACTTAATGGATAGAATATTCTATTTTTTATACATTCATTTTGTATATCCTGAAAACTGTTGGTGAGTTCAACGTCAAAGTATTCTTTATTCGTTTGCTTGATGAACATCAGAAAATTCTTTTTAACAAAAATTCCAAAAGAAATTAATATCATGTCAGTAGTGGCTTTGAAAGTGCTCTTATTTTACTTATCTCTCTCCTAAGCACCAATCGCTAGAAAGATTCCAAGGAAAAAAATGGAAATCGACTCGCACCCGGCATGGCCCGCCTTGTTTTCCCCAAGAGAGAAAAAAAAAAAATTACGGATTCGGCAATTCAAATTCGATGGTTGGTGCAATTAAATTTTCGAGCGAAGCAGAATCCAAAAAAGAGAGGATATATCTTAATTTGGAATTTTCGAGTATGGAAATCGTATGGAAAGTAGAGATCCGAAGATCTAATTACGCTCCGTTGCCTCGGATCCAAAAGGACGCTACGATTTCTTACCATAAAACTATCCACAAAAAACCCGACGGTCGAGATCAGAAGTAGCGATTCCTGGGCCGATCAGGTGCGCGAGATGTCACCTTCGAGTTTCCACGTGGCGCGGGGCGTGTGGCGGACCAGGGTCAAAGTCAAGCCGATTAAAGAAATTGCAGAAAGGCCCTCCCCCACCGCGGGTATATATATATATATATACTTTGAACAAATGACGATTTTTTAAATTATTTACGCTTATCGTACGAGTTTTCTCTCTCCTTCTCTGGAAACACAGCGAGGAATTGGTAAAGCGAAAAAGAGAGAAAAGAAAAGAAGGCGACCAGAGGAGAGAGAAAGAAGAGAGAGAGAGAGAGCGATTTGGTACAGTGCGAGAAAGCTTGTGGCTTTGTCAAAGATGGTGAACAGTGATTGAGTGCTCTCTCCTCTCTTTCTGCCTCCACCGTCATTGCTCTTTGCGCGTAGACTTTTCAATTTTTCCTGGCGTCCGCAGTACGGCAAGCGGGCGTAGATCCCTGACTCTTCCTCTCCTTCGCTCTCTCTCCATTATCGTCCATGCGCTCGCCGTAGAGCTGCGGAGCCGCCGTGATTCCAGTCGCCGCGCCGGTGCCGAATCGAGGGTCGCCGCTCGCTCGTGCGATCTCCGGCGGATTCCCGGCTTTTTTTTTTTTTTTTTGGCCGCCGCCGCCGCTGCTGCTAAGAGCTTGGTAAGTTCTCGTGCTCTCGCTTCGGGTTGTCCAGTTACTTGCCGTAATTCTCCAGTGAATTGCGGATTTTCCTCTCGCTCGCGTGTGGTTGGTTAAGAGTGAAATGTACGTCTCGGCTCGCTTTGTTCTGGAGTGCGGTTGTCTGGAATGCAAGACGTGTTGGATTTCGGAAATTTAAAGATTTGATCCGGTGATTAGCTTCCATCCCCCTTTTGTTGCATTTGTCGAGCGAGCGGTTTCGTGTAATTTTTTTTTTTTTTTATCTGATCGTAACTTGTTACGATTCCTGTCATTGCGCAGCAAAATCCCTGTATCGAAGCGATGAAAATTGAGCTTTGAGTGAACTGAACATTTAATAAGATGTTGACTCGGTCAATGCAAACGATTGTGTTATTCTATTGAGCGCGTAATTGAATGTTTGGTCGTTTGCTTCTTCTTGTTCTTCTTTGTTTTTTTTTTCCCTTTTTCTTGGGCGAAAGTTTTATCCTTTGCTTAGCCTTGGCGGATGGTGCATGCATCATTTTCTAAAACTTCAAGGGTCAGCCATTCAATTAGGAACAAAAGGGGTTAGCTACACCAACTTAAGTGTGCCCCACTTTAGTTGCTTCTTGATCTGATCTAAGTATCTCCTCAAAGTCTATTCTTTGCTCCTGTTTTCTTTTCCGGGGTCTGATTCGTAAGTTCTGCTATATTTTATTTGTGAATTTCCCCACAGCATCACTTGCCATCTTGTTCATTTTCGTTAGTCCAGTGTCTGGTGCAGCTACTAAAAGAGTTTCAAATTACGAATCCTCCTATTTTGGACTTCTAATGAAGTGCTAGGATTAGGAAGCGTCGGTTTTCAATGTTGAATGGGAAAAGGATTTCCACACACAATACGCGTGGCAAGCTGCGCCATTTTGCTTGTTTTCCGGAGCAGAGCATATCTTCTATAGTCAGTTAAGAGCTTACATTATGGAAAGAAACTCTTAAGTTATGCAAAGGCGTGGATGCTATGGCCATTTGCAGAGCTAAATTTTGACTAAGGCCTTCAATCTGTTGATAGTGGTTTGCTTCGAGGTCATGTGACTTATTTCCTCTGTCATTTTTAGAGGGAAGCTATTGTAGAAAGCTGCATAATATGCTGCGTTCAAGTAGCATTAGGTCGTTTCTCTCTTCTTCTCTCTTCTACTGTCTGTCATTTCACGATTTTTTTCATTGTCTTGGTTCTCTGCATGATAGCTATAACTAACATTATGTTATATGAACAACGTACTAATGCTATGTATTTGATATATTCCAATCGTTAGCAGAAATCATTGATAAATGGACCCTTGTCATCGGTTTTGCACCTTCTGGAATTCAATCCCCAAAAATGTCATTGTTCCTGTTATAATGGAAAGATGTGCAACAGCTGCATCTTGAGAACAGAGACATATCTGTGTAAGTTCCTGAAGAGACCTTTGCTTTGTTCTTCCTTTTCTTCTTGATGATACCCAGGCTTATTCAGCATATTCTCTTCCTCTTCGAATTGGTCAAATGAGCAAGGCTTGTTGTTTTATGATTTCTATTTGCTTAGCGACTGCATAAATCAGACCTGTGTCTGTTGACAGATGTTTGCTTGCATTGAAGAAAGATGAAGAAATGGTACGCTGGTGTTTTGGTTGCGTCTCTTTTCATGTTACTTGTCCTAAGATTTATGGTCTTGAACAATCCCATGGAGCAAGGCTATCTGTCTAATCCATTCTCCTTAAATGCAAGTAATCCTCTTGAGTGGGTGCGTGCTACCACTCCACCTATCATTCAAAGTCCAGTGAACAAATCTGTTGTTATCTCCACTGAAACAATGGTCTCGAGTCTTTTTGCTGAAAGGAATATATCTACTGAAGAGCGGCAATCTCTCTTGTCATGGCATCATTTGAGGCATTTAATAGATAAAGCTCAAGAATTACCTAATGGTTTAGAGGCTATAAAACAAGCTGAGAATGCATGGAGTAGCCTCATGTTCTCAGTGGAAGAGGAAAGGCTTGCCTCTAGCAATGACACTTCACGAAGGAGGACAAATGAGAAACAATGTCCTCATTTCCTTAACAGAATGAATGCTACGGAGCTTGGTAATGAGGGCTTCAGGTTGCGAGTTCCTTGTGGCCTTACCCAGGGCTCTTCCATAACAATTATTGGCATCCCAGATGGTCTTCTCGGCAACTTTCGGATTGACTTAACTGGGGAACCACTTCCTGGAGAGCCCGATCCACCCATTATTTTGCACTATAATGTAAGGCTTCATGGAGATAAGATCACTGAAAATCCAGTTATTGTCCAAAATACCTGGACTCTTTCTCATGATTGGGGTGAAGAGGAACGCTGTCCATCCCCATCTCCAGAAAAGAATAAGAAAGGTAAGGAAAAAGGATACTGATCACTTTGTGTTTTTCAGCAATTGAGTGCTAATTTTGTATGAGATGGGTGGTAATATAATATCTCAATCTGTATTCTATCTTCTTCAATAGTTACTGCTTTCGATGCATTGTTGACCATTCGTATTTGATTTCCAAAGGGAGCCTTTGACTTATTGCAGAAGCTGGCTCAAGTCCTTTTCTAATATATTTGGCAGCAATTTTTAGACCATCTGCTGTGCCTCTGAAATTCTAATATTTTGAATTCATGTGTAGCAGTTATCCTGGACCTTGAGGACCCCTCATGTTCATGAATATTTGGGAACACAGTGTTAATTGCAGTCGTGAAATTTGGCTTTTGCATGTGCTTTGGAGATGATTAATACTGTTGATATTCCTCATGGTGGCTAACTGTGGCATATTTTCTACTTCAGTCGATGATTTGGACCAGTGCAACAAGATGGTGGGTAATGATGATAATCGCGCACGTTTGAACATTTCAAAACTGAATCCAAACAGGAAATCTACATCTGGAAAATATTTTCCCTTTAAGCAAGGTTATTTGTCTGTTGCCACACTTAGGGTTGGATCAGAAGGGATCCAAATGACTGTTGATGGAAAGCACATTACATCATTTGCTTATCGTGAAGTGAGTTATTCTTCCATCTGTAGTTGTTTTTAGAAGCTTGTTTTGCAGAGGCATTTGGTCATTTCCTTCCCTTGTGCTTTCAGACTCTGGAGCCCTGGCTTGTGAGTGAAGTTAAAATCTCTGGGGATCTTAAACTGATTTCAGTTGTTGCCAGTGGTTTACCCACATCAGAGGATTCGGATCATACTACTGATTTGGAGTCACTCAAATCGGTTCCTCTTCCTCAAGAGAAGCAATTAGATCTCTTCATTGGTGTGTTTTCAACAGCAAACAATTTTAAGCGTCGCATGGCTGTTAGGAGAACATGGATGCAATACTCAGCTGTGCGCTCGGGGGCAGTAGCGGTGCGCTTTTTTGTTGGTTTGGTGAGTTTTCCCATGTCTTGGACCTTCTCGTCTTGTGCCCATCTGTGTTCATTTTTTATGTAGGAGCTGAAGTCTTTTCCAGCCTACCATTATAGTGAAGCCACATACTGCAAACAATTTTTTATGTATGACATATCCCCCCAGTCATCGCGTCTGTTTTTCACTCTGTGTGCCGACATTTAATCTTTTCATTCAGCAGGATGCAAGATCTCAAACATTCTGAATTAATATTCTGTTAGATTTATCAACTTTGAATTGTGTTACAGCACAAGAACCAGATAGTGAACGAGGAACTTTGGAACGAGGCAAGAACATATGGAGATGTACAGCTGATGCCCTTTGTGGACTACTACAATCTCATAACATGGAAAACCCTTGCCATCTGCATCTTTGGGGTAAAGTCTCCTCTTTTCCTTACCAAGATTAGTGGACTTTATTAACCTCATAACTTAATCTTCTTCGCAGACAAAGGTCCATGTGGCCAAGTATATAATGAAGACTGATGATGATGCATTTGTTCGCGTGGATGAAGTGCTGGCTTCTCTAAGTAGGATAAAAGCAAAAAACGGGCTGCTGTATGGACTCATCAACTCTGATTCTCGACCTCATCGAAGTACGGATAGCAAGTGGTATATCAGCCACGAGGTATGTTCCTGCACATTATGGGTCATTGTTTCACATTGAAGCATGGTTCACTTAACCTCTTGGCTGTCCCTCTTTTATTGACAAAGGAATGGCCTGAAGATTCTTATCCTCCTTGGGCACATGGGCCGGGGTATGTGGTGTCCCATGACATTGCATCTGCTGTCCATAAGAAATATCAAGATGGCCAATTGAAGGTACAAATAAGTTATTTCCTTCTATAAATGATGAAGCTTGCCTTTTACTGTTGTTCATGGCTTTAGCGCTTCTCTCTTCCGAGTTGCTTCTTCTGCTGTGCAATTGAGCCCCAATGTTATTGTGACAGATGTTTAAGTTGGAAGATGTGGCAATGGGGATCTGGATTGCTGATATGAAGAAGAGTGGTACGAAGGTACATTACGAGAACGAAGGGAGGGTCTATAACGAGGGTTGCAAGGATGGTTATGTGGTTGCCCACTACCAAGGCCCGCGAGAGATGCTCTGCCTATGGCAGAAACTTCAAGAGGTCAAACGTGCCATGTGTTGCGGAGATCGGTAGACTCTTTACAGTATCTGAAGCTGCACAATGGGCAAGAATGACATCTCAGTGAGAGGCTCATTGCGTGGAAAATAGGAGAGGTGTTTCCTCCACTTAATTCTCCTCCAATTTTGTTTATTCTTTTCCCCGACTACATTGTATAGTTAGTATTCTGTGTGGTCCATGTGGGTACGAGTTGATCACCGCAGAGAGCGAGAGCGAGAGAGGGAGACGGGAGATGGAGGGAGGTGACTGTACAGGGTTAGTCATAGGTGATTACCGGGTTACCACGGCTTACCTAGAGGTTGACAGACATTAGATACCTATCAAATTAATAGCATTCTTTTTGCTCTATGTGAAGTGATCTTCTGTCTTGCTTCAAGTTCAGTCTCTTCTTTTCTTCTTCCTTTTCAATTTGGACTTTGTGAGCACGGCATTTCTTCACCGTTGTCTCCTCCGTATAAGTGTGCCGGAAATTCTTTCTAAGTACGAGATAGAAGTGAACGACGGAGCCCGCCTCGCGTTAATACGTTCAAAGAAAAGCCAATTCCCAATCTCTTCTAGTTCTTCTCAAGTCAGTGTACGGCTTGAGCCATCGCTCATCTTCAACAACCATTTATAAGTGAACGATGGAAAGATGAACCAACTGAAGAAACAGGGTCGAATTCTAGACAACATCCAATGCTATGTTCCGCGCAGCAAAACGCACTCGAAACAATGACTGTCACGGCAACAATGAACAGATTTTAACTACAGGCGACGGTTCAGACAGACGACACACATATATAATAGAAACTACGTAGTGAATGATCAAGTGGCCATGCACCCTATGCCATATCTGGTGTTGGGGAACACCAAGAAGAGGCCGCTGCACACGACTCCCACCATCACCGGGAAGCTCTCCATCACCTGGTCCATCTCCTTCACGTGCCCCGGGAAGAGGCAGTTCGTCACCCGGTAGTCTGACAGCGCGATTGCCGCGAACACCATCACCGACATCACCGCGTGCACCAGGTCGGAGAACCTCACCTGGTACCGCTCGTCCTGGGGGACCTCCACATCGAGGCCCGTCTTGAACAGTGACAGGCCCCGCGGCGTGACGAACCCGTAGTAGACCTTGCCGTCGGGCGTCTTGAAGCTGTCCGTGAAGTGGAAGAAGAAGCAGGAGAGGCTGCAGAGGCCGAGGAGCGCATGGATCATCGACGTGTTCACCTCCGAGCACTCGCCACTCCCGTACGCCGACGGGAGGAGCATCTCGAACGTCAGGAGGGTCCCCGTCGGGAGGAAGTTGGCAAGCATCGAGGTCTTCGACAGCGTCTTCTGCACCCCCTTCGCCACGGCCTTCCTCTTGCGTCGGCCTGCGGCGGGAGCAGCCTCATCATCGCCGTGGCCTTTCGCGGGGTCCGTCGCCGGCAGGGGGGTGGCGTTGACATCCTCCGGAGGCGGCGTTTTCGTGGGCGTGTAGATTTTGATGCCGACGTCCGGCGACTGTTGCTCCATTTGCTTCTCTCTCTCTCTTTCTGAATCCAGGCAAAGCGAAAAGAGCGAAACTTTCTGGACACGAGAGAGAGAGAGAGAGTGCGAAGTAGAAGGAGATGGAATGTGTCGGAATCGTCGTTTGGATATATATGAAGTGTGTATCGAACTCTCTTACAGGAGCAGTTACTTCCCGCGAATTTAGTAACTTCTCTCCGCATGAATTCAAATTCAAAAGGCTCGAGGAAGGTTTTCGTTCCAACGTTCGTGGAAGATCTCTTCGGCACGTTTCGACGCTTTCGATTTTTTTTTTTAATGATTTTTTTCCACTTACTTAATCTTTTTCATGCACGCTTCCACGTGATTGATATGTTATGCAGAATATAGTGGAAATTAATCCTTTTTTCTTTGAGACTATCTTTTGAGGCTTTCGTATCATTCATATTATTTCGTATTGACGGCGTGTATATATTTTGCCTCAGGAAGTATATAGCTTGTCAAGGCAAAAATAATGTTGCTTAAAATTAGATGTTGCGTGGTATCTTTTGAAGTGGTTTCGGTAAAAATAAAAACGGCAGATGCAAAGTTAGAACTGATTGATGGTGAGTCCAAATTAAATTGAATTCTCAATTCACCAAAGCTCTTTAGAGTACTTGAATTTTGAGTCCAAATTATCAGACAAGATTAATGTTTTTTTTTTTTTGGTAAAGAACTCCAGAGAGAGTCTTTGAATTGATCTTTTTATCCATTCGACAAGTATTTCAAAATGGAAATGTCATAAATAATATATTTACATGTTCTTTCTTCCACAGTACGCCAACGCATTTAGAAGTAGAAGTACACTTTATTTTTGTACACAAAACGTACTTATTATGTCATCTGTGGGGGTTGTGGATTGGAACTCTTCGCCATCCCGTTCCAAACTGGGATTGATCATATGGCCAGCGAGAGACCGATCCGATATTTGAAAAAATTACAACTAACACGTAATCATTTTCATGCACTTAGATTTATGATGGGTTTCTAACACTTTAGACACCCAGTCTTGTCTTTAGAAACGAGTTAATATTATTAAAAATCTCCAATTGATCGTCCATGACACATTTACTCCTTCAATCGAGATACTTGAATGGGAGGCATCAGTTCTTTCTTTTGTTCTTGAATCAAAATGTCTCCTTTGGGAGCAAGAGGAAATGCATCCGTTAAATCATTGTGGGATAGCATATATATTGCAAGGTCTTCCCTGGTTCTAAATATAGATTCTCTCATTGGTATTAAAGTCATGATTTCATTTGTAACTTAGTCTGTTCCATGTGCTCAGATAGTGAATCCAATGCTGAGAAGATTTCTTCATCATCATGATTGATCTGGAAACTCTCGATGCTCTTGTTACCCTTGCTCCATCCTCATTTTTTTCTTCTCTTTCAAACTTTTGTGTGTCAAAAGATTGACTATCTTTATAAAGTCTCTCTTAGTGATGATATAAAAATCTCTGAAACTCAAGTTTCTCTTATGAACCCATATTTTGTTTTTGCTAAACCATCTTTATCATTTTCCTCCATCCATTTAGTTCGACATCTTATCTGCCAAACTCCTAAAGAAGTGAAAGAGTATGTACAATCCTCTAAATTTGATCAACATTTGATTCCAGTCACTGAAAATGAGTACTTTGTTACTCTCCAGATCCCTCCAGAGTTTCCTAAATAGTTGACCCAACAGTGATATTCTCATATCCATTATGGCTGTCCGTTTTGCACTCACTTTCCATAACTGAAAGTGTTTGTCAGTTGTAGCCCGAATGGCCATATTGGACACTCAATTTCTAAAATATCAGTATGCTTGTATTGGTATTGTCTAGACCACCCTGAATGCTGGGACAATCTTTGTAACTTTGTATCCAAACTTTAATATTGTCTTTTCAGACCCTCAACTGCTTTCCTTCTTGAAGGTTCAAATTTAGCTTATTGGAGCACCCCAGATTGTTGGTTCCATTGTAGTAACCCTCCACTACCAGATGTTCTATAGAGTGTAAAATTATGCCCTTGATCTTAATTTTCACAATGGAAATGAAAATGCCTTGTTCATCTTCATGCAAAATGATTAGGCATCATGTATCCATGTTCCCAGAAAAATTTCCAAAGAAAAGTTGGCCAAATTTCTTTTGGAAACTTGGATTACCAACTATGAGAAATTGCACCAAAATAATAAGCCTCTCTAGTTTTCAGATTTTGAATTTGTGAGAAAAAATAATGGCACTATTGCCATCAAGTTCAGCAAAGAAAAGGAAGAAAACCCTATCATCTTCCAAATCTTGTTTATGATTGAGCCTTGCGTTCCAGATTCGATCTCTGAGCCAGATCCAAAAAAGCTTATCAAATATTTCCAGATTAATGGAAATCCCGTCCATTACTACAAAGACCGTAATGGTCATTATTTTTGGGATCTTTTCTGTTAATGTTCTTATTGTACAAATTCTCTTGATGAGGTGGATCCAACTATAAGGCCCAGACGAAGGCCCCGAAAAGCAAAAGATGGTATATTCCAAAGGTATTTAAATGAAGATCCCTCTGTTGATGCCCTTGGAGAAAGTGATAAATTTCAGTTCATGATTTCTTATGCTCTATCTCCACTATCTTCATATGCATCATTTTCACTGACTTTGCCACCTTCGCCTCTTCCTTTATCCCCTCATAAAAAACTAGTTGTTTTTGCATTTTACAAGCCAATCCTTAAGTGGGCAAAGAAACATTCACACCCACTTGCACCTCCAAGTAAGACATCATCCAGGTAGGAAAAGAAAGTTAACCCTTCTATTTCCATGTTTTAAGAGACAGATTTTCCCCCTCTTGTCCCAAAAAGTTCCGGGCTTTCTTTCCTAACAATTGAAGAATTTATTGATCCACAAGGAAGATATCGTCATGTTCCAAAATTCCCGCTCCAACTGATGTAGATGAATGTGGAAGGAAAAAGAGAACTTCTATTGCGGAAGCTATTCTAGATTGGCAATCAGAAACTCTTTTAGCATACAACAATGCTTTCAAAATGATTGACTCTAAAATCATTGAAATACAAAAAGATCTCAAGAAATATGATAAAACTACTAAGAAAATGCTTTCAGATTTCGAAAAAAAGCTTCATACCTTGGAATCTGGACAACATTTGAGATATCATCATCTCAAAAGCCTAAAGGCTGAAATAGAGAAACTCAAAAGGCAAATTCAACTTCTTGAAGAAAGAAGATTTAAATCTTTTGATCCATTTCCTACCTTACCGAGAATTGAGTATTCTTTTCCACCCCATATACTTCAATCTTTGCTACAATTGTAAAAACTTCTTCCAAATGAAATAGCATTGATGTGGTAGAGATGCGAAATCGCCTCAAAGAAATAGATAGGTTAAGGAAAGAAAAGGGAAAGAAAAGATTCCTGAGGAATTCTCAGCTTCTGCAAAGGAGAAGCCAGACCAAATAATGTGAGCCAATTAGTTGAAATCATTCCTGAGAGATTTGAACAATTAGGAGGAAAGATAATTGGATCCTACTATATTGAAAGATCTTATTCAGCCTCCTCTAGATCTAATTCTTCCGATTGATTTAGATTTGGGCTCAAAACCAGATTCGGTATCTCTTTTATCCTCCTCCTCTTTCTCAATCAATGCTCATTTCCCATTATACTAGCCACTTCTTTGATATTTATGGCTAACCCACCAAATCAAGAAATGGAATCAAGTTCTTCTGAACAAAAGATTATTTAACCAAATAACACATCTCAGATTTTTGCCTTTTCCAAATAGTTCTTTACCCTCGATGATACCCTATATTCCAAATGGTTACAAAGATTTAAAGTATTCCATTCTTGGCTAAACACTAGAGCTCTCACCAATCAAGACAAGTATGATATCCTTTTTGAATTTGTCATGAGGTTCACAAGTAGTCTTAAATAGTGGTGGCAATCAGTTCCAGAGTAAGACTAAGTTCAATTTCTACTCATGACAGATTTTGGTCAGGCTATTGCTTTTATCTAACACTTTTTTATTGGCAAACCCACTGACCTTAATGAGCTCAAAAGGAGAGAGTATTTTGAGAGAAAATGTTGTTTTCTCCAAAAAAGACATATCGATAAACATTATCGAAAAATGATCAAATTCTTCAACGGCCTTGGAGCTGATACAAACTTAAAGCAGGTTTACCTAACCTCTATTCCTATAGAGCTCTCCCAATAAGGTGAGAGATCCTTTCTCAACAAACAAAGAAAAATTGTGAACATTTCCTTTGGAGAAATACAGCAAGAAATCCATTTTTGCCTGATGATTTGTGCCTCAGACTCTAGATGATGAAAACTTGATCGAGTGCTTGATGGTGCTTGCTCGCGCTAACATTTAAAGATTAAATGTTCTAAAAAAGATTGCGATGGCACTTGCAGAATATATTCTGGAAAAAAGAAGCATTTCAAGAAGTATAAAATTGGAAGGTCCAAGCATGGACCTAAGTACTTCAGGAAAAAGAAGAAATGACAATTCCTGCAAAAAAGGTTAGGTCGCTCAAACAATAAAAAATCAACTCAATGCTTCATCTGCAACAAAAAGTGTCATTTTGCCATAAATTGCTCCAAAGTGAAAAAAGTCAGAACCACTTGTTACATCACATTGAAATTGAAATTGATGTTTCGCTTGAAAATAATGATATCGAACCATTATTTTCTATTGATAAAGGCCAATTTGAGCAAACTCTTTGTGTCATTTCTTGCTATCAAACACCCAATGAAACTGATTTTAATCTGGATTCTAAAGACCTTTTTCATATATCCATCACTTCTTTAAACTAAGACCCCAGTACATATTCTAGCGAAGTTCATTGTCCTCAATTTTCTATAAAAATCTTTACCTCACAGTTTGCTAAACCAATCATTGTCATTGCTCTTATAGATACTGGTGTTAGTTTTTCAATTCTAGAAACTAAAGTTCTTTCTAAAGAATACTTGATTTCTTGTGTTAAGGTATTTCAATTTTATGTCAGGAGACGTTTTTTCTACAAATGTGTATACTACACTAGTAACCATTCAATTCTTTTCCCACTGTTCTATAACTACTAAGGTTTTTGGATTTGGTCTTCCTAATAAAGATATGATTATTGGGTAGGACGTCGTGACTTAGATTCCCCAACTTTGAATTATTCCTAGAAAAGAGCTCAAGCATAAGGACCAATTCTCTAGATTAAGGCTTTTTCTCTACTTAGATGAGTTTGTTAGATTCAATTATGCAAAAACTATTGGAATCTTGTTCGGAATTTAACTTTGACTTCTCTCAAAAGTATCCTCATTGTTTGTGGAAAAATTTAGAGTTTTTTGTTCACCTTCCATTCAAAAGGAATGAAGATAAAGATATAAATCCTAACAAAGCAAGTCATATTGGAATGAAACCAAAACATCTTGCTTTTGCTCAGAATGAACACTCGGAGCTACTATAGCAAGACCTAATTGAAATCTCGGATTTACAATGGGCTTGCGAAACTTTTTATGTCAATAATCGAGCAAAGCGGAACTGAGGAAAGATGTGACTGGTGATCAACTATCAGCCAATCAACTTCTTCCTCCAAGATAATAAATTCCCTTTACCCTCTTGAAATTCTCTTTTTTGCTAGATTATTCAAAACGACATCTACTTCAAATTTGACCTCAAAGCTGGATTTTGGCAACTCGATGTTCATCTTGAAGATAGACCTAAAATAGGGTTCTATATTCCAAACTAGCGTTTCTAGTGAAAATTTATTCCTTTTAGCCTCAAAGTGGCTCATTCCTTGTTTCAGAAGGCCATGTGCCATATTTTTAGTCAATCCTACTTAGTGCATTGATTTACATTTATGATATATTACTTTACAGCCCCGATAAAGAATCTTACTGCTGGCTCTTTGTAAAGACATATGGAATTATGCTCTCTCAATGGTACATACTACCGAAGGCCACATATTGCTTAGTAGTTGTTGAAATTTTCAGAAGAAAATTTCATGACAAAGCAAGTTCACCAATTTTTCGGGATAATCAATTATCTTAGAGATTTTGTTCCCAACATTGCAAAGCCGTTTTTTTTTTTTTTTTTTTTTTCACTTCCTCTAAGCGGGTTTTGGATTGTGAACTTGATCCCGTTGCAATTGATGCTGAAAAAAATCTTCCACCTTAGTAACAGAACTGAAAGAAGTTATGCAAACCCTTTCCCTATCATAAATATCATCTACTAGGAAAAGAGTTCTCCAAACTGATACTAGTGATGAATACTGGGCAGTCATATTGTTTGAAGAAATTGATGGTAAATGACACATTTGCCCTTACAAAAGTGGAAAGTTTTCTCAGGTTGAAATGCATTATCATTCTACTTTCAAAAAAATATTGCCTTCTACTTTCAAAGAAATATTGCCAGTAAAGAATGGAAAAAAAAAGTTTTAATTCCATCTTATTGGCTATCATTTCTTAGTAGAATTGGATATGGCGTCTTTTCTCCAGATGACCGAATTCAAGCAGAAACAAATTCTTTATTCCCAGCTGCTACGATGGATTGAATGGTTTTCGATATACACCTTTAAAAGCAAACATATTGTAAGAAAGAAGAATGTGCTTGTTGACTTTCTCTTCAGACCGAAGGCTCCAACCGAAATTAACATGTACATTCTGAGGCATCTTTTTCCCTAGGAAAAAAAATATAAGATCGAGAAAATGCGAGATTGGCCAAGCTTGGAGTATCCCTAGGAGATTATTGAACAAATCAAGAATGACAGTCTCACTGAAAATCTTGATAATCTCATGTGGCAATGTCATATAGACCTCTTTAGATACCATGAAGGCTCAATTATTTATCCATTCAGATTAAATTCCAAGTATCCATTCATACATCCATTAATCTGGAAAGAAGATGATTTCCCTGACTAGCTTCGATGGCTATTTTGGTACTTAACCAATAAGTACTTAATAGCTATTGAATTCCCCACCATAAAGTTCATTGCCAAGTTAACTAAACTAATTGCATTTCGGTGAAACGAGAGAAATGAAAGCAACAGAAACCTCCTGACTGTGCTTAATTGGTTTTATCCTCTAACTTATTGAAAAATCCTCTTCCTCTGAGAACTAAGAGATGCCCCTCGAGCAGAGCCAGAGTTACAAACAGTGGTATTTTTCTGGCGACTATGGACTTTTGTGCAAAATAATGGCACCCTCATCAATGCACTAGAAGAAATAAGAACCGCCACCTACAAGCCTCAACCACATCTCCAGGAAGCTCGTATCTACAAAACATTTCCTAATTGTATAGGATCCGTCGAATACAACTACAGAGAATTTTAGAGAGTCCTATGCTAAGAAAGTTGGACCATTCGTGAATAAGCATGGGATTACTCAACACTTGTCCCATGGGACCACTATGGTCTTGCACATAAAGCTAGACAAGCACTCGCAAAATTCAATCAAGCACAAAACTAGGCAAGAACACCTTAGTCACAAGAGCAAGAAATGATAAGCACAGATGATCCTACACAGTTCTTTCAAGAATCTTATGCTCTAGCATCCTATGACCAATGGGGAGGATCTCTCTCTCAAGACCCCTATGATAAGGGACTTTGTCCTTATCCCTTAGATTGGACCCTAATACAGTTTCCCATTGTGCTCAAACAGCAAATTGGCCCCAACCAGTTATGCCTGAAAGAAAGGATCGAGATAATGTTCCAAGACCCTCTAAGACATGTGAAGAAGAATCTACCTCAAACAATCCAAGTATATCACAAAGAGAATCCACTCACAACACCTATAATCCTCCTGCTTCTAATGATGGACTTGAAGACCTTGAGCAACGCTACATGAAAGAACAGCTTGCACGACATAGCTCTAATGATTTAGACTATAACTACAACTCCCGAGATGGTAGATAGGTCTATAGTGAAAGTTACTATAGCATAGGTCACTATAGTAAAGTACTGTAATAATAGGCTAGGGAAATCATTGTTCATTGTACCTAGAATAATTTCCCGACTAGGATTCTCGGAGCCCGTGTGTTTTCAAGACCCGTGAGCACGTTCTTTATTTTTTGTGACCTCTTAATGCCTATAAAAGGCAAAGAGAATGTAATGTGTTGGACAGAATCCCTCGAAGTAAAATGTGTGCTTGTGAATATTTTCTGTCTTTCAAAACACTTCTTCTTTTATAGCCTAGTAGGATCAATTATGTTAGAAATGTTACCATTCTTGCGTCATTGAGTGTCTCTATATTTTGAACTAAATTTCCGGGTAGTTGCGGTTAAAAAGCAGTCCCTTGGAGGCTTGAACAAAAGGTTTGCCTCATTGTGGTCTTCCCTGGTTCTAAGCATATGAAATGCCCTAATATCACAAGTTAATTTTGCGATAATTTGCCACAAGTGTTAACATGTGCGTGTCTTTTAATGGGAAAATTGTCTAAAAAGTCATAAAACCTATTGCACTTTTGCCAATTCAGTCATAAACCTTTTAATTTTGCAAATTCAATTTTAAACATTTTTTACTTCTTGTCAATTGAGTTTATTCGGCTAATTTTGGCTGGAAATTGCTTTGATGTAGCTAGTTGGCATTGATGTGGTGCTTTTTAATAATATTTTAATAATTTGTTAATACTTTTTGCATTTTTAATTTTTAATTTTAATTTTTAATTTTTTTGGATTTGGTGTTAGAGTCGGTGAGGGTTACCGGTCTCACCGACCCTTGCTAAGGGCATCATGACCCTCGCCAAGGGTTGGCAAGGGTCAACTAGCACTCGCTTGTGGCTGGCGAAGGCCACTACCCTCGACTGTGGCGGGTGAGGGTTGGCTAGCAACCCTTGTCGGCCTTAACCCCTAACTCCAAAAAAAGAAGAAGAGAAAAGTACAAAAAAGAAGAAACATCAAAAGTTCAAAAAAATTATTAAAAAGTGCCATGTCAACATGGCTGGCCACATCAGTAATTTTCAATTAGAATTGGCCGGAGGAACTCAAATGGCAAGAAGTGAAAATGTTCAAATTGATTTGTCGGTTTGAGACTGAATTGATAAAAATGTAATAAATTTATAAATTTTTCGACAATTTTCTCGCCTTTTAATAGAGGGTAGATTTGGGTAAGGGTACTGGTTTGGGATTTTTGTGGGACTAAACTTAGTTCGGGATAATTTGATATTTTTTGTGATGCAAAAATTAATTTGTGATAAATGTGTTATACGAGTATTGATTTGAAATTTTCAACGATATTACACGTGTGAAGCTTAAAACAGGCGCCGCAGTGGTTCACTACTAATCGGGTTGTAATTTGAGATCATATTCAAAATAGCATTCTACTGAGCTCACCTGCGCGCCGGTGAGCTAAAATATCTCCAGAAGGGGAGGGGGTGGGGGGGGGGGGGGGAGGGACTGATGGATGGAGACGTCGCAGGAGTAAGTGCTTGGTCGTAATGGATAAACACGAGCACGACCCGTTTGTCTTTTTGGTAAAATCTCGCACGGAATTCCCTCAGAAAAACTTCACAAAATGACGAAGTCGCCTCCCCTCTTTCCCTTAAAAAGTCATACTACTAATTAACCGCGTCGCTTTCACTCCTGATTGCTCCTCGATCCAATCAACGCTCTCGACCCTGTGGGCGGCACCCACTAAATTATCCGCTCATCTCCGTCTCTTCTTTACCGCCCCACCATCCATCAGCTCCCTCTCGCGCACGCTGTGAAAGAAAAGGGAAAGGGAATGGCTTCTTCCGACGCAGAAGAACCGCCGCCGCCGCCGCCGCACGAAGCTCCTCCGGGGCTCCCCACCCCCACCCATCTCTCTCCCACCGCGCAACCCTCCCAAGAAAACCAGAACGGAGAACGCGCCCCCGACCCACCCCGCGGCAGGATCATCCTGGTCAACCCGCTGACCCAGGACATGGTAGTCGTGGACCCCTCGTCGCCGCCCCCGTCCAGCTGGGAGCCGCTGCTCCGCGCGCTGCGGGACGGGAAGGGCGGCGGCGGGATGCCGGCGTCGAGAGAGTCCGTGCGAGCCATGCGGGACGTGGTCAAGAAGAGGACGGGCGAGCGAGGGGGGGGGGGAGGGGAAGAGGAGGAGGAGGAGGAGTGCGCGATATGCATGGAAGAGTTCGAGGAGGGGAGAGAGATGCCGTGCAGGCACAGGTTCCACGGCGGCTGCATCGAGCGGTGGCTCGCGATTCACGGGACTTGCCCGGTCTGCCGGTACCAGATGCCAGCGGACGAAGGAGGCGCCGCGAGGAAGGGATGGGAGGAGGACGACGAAGGAGGCGAAGGAGGAGAGGAGGGGAGGGACATTTGGATCAGCTACTCGGTCGTGAGACGAGACAGTTCGAGCGACACCGATCATCATCATCATCATCATCATCTTCACGATCGTCTTCATCGTCACCACTCGACGGACGGGGCATGAGTCTTGTCCAAACGCGAAGTTCTTCGTTGTTTTCTTCTTTGTCCTTTTATCCTTCGAGTTTAGGGAATTTAGCAGCACTTTGGGCGTGATGTGTAATGTGTAAGGCCGGCTGAGAGCCTTCGATCGGGCTTTGGAGAGAATAATGGAGATTTGAGGCTTTTAACCAGTGTTTTTGTGCACAAAATTCAAGGAAAGGTCGCGGGTACGAGATCCTCGCTTATCAAGACGGCGCCCTCGCTCGTGAATCGGATCAAGCGAGGTAAAGACCAAAGAGCAATCAGTCATGTTGATGACATTTGCGTGTCATTTAAGTGAGTTCGACACAAGGCCACGAGGGCTGATTTTCGCTCGGTAGTTGATAACTTGACATCGATCGGTGAGGATACCACTCAGTTAAATTTAAGGCAGAAAGCTATGGTTTCCTTTGGTTCGTTGCTGAGTTCCTATGTTTGATGAACTAGGTAGATCATTGCACTTTGGTGTTGTGGAAATATTTAAATCTTCAGGATACAAAGCATTATAGTCACAAGCGATCCGCACTTGATTGGTGCTTGTCTCTCGAAACTAAAAGCTCCTCAACAATCCATTCGCCTTATTTCACCTGTCGTCTAACTTGATTGGTGTGATTAATTAGATGGCGAGAGTAAGATGCGAATGCCCTGCAGGGTGTTGAAACACGTGTTTGGGAGGGGAAAAAATTGAGGTGTTAGTAACAATGCTCAATAGTTGAGCCACATGCGATGACTTTGCTCAATGGCATATGCTATAAAATACTCTTTCAATGCAAGTATTAAACTGACCTGTAGTCCCTTGTGCCCATCATGATAATCGGACATACAAATTACATTACCCGTGAGATGAAAAGCATATACTTGTCTAGAGCAAATATTGCATGCCCCTAATACATGCGAGTACAATTCACTCATTAATTTAGATTATGTGGATCTCACGTAAAACTCATCTCATTTAATAAAAAAAGTATATGCTCATTCAAACTCACCTCTTTCTATATTGGATATTTCCTACGCATCCTAAATGGCTCTTTCTTCCAAATTTATAGTGAAAAGAATAATCATTTTAATTGATTTTTAATGATTTCTCATGGTATGAGGATTTGGAACTCTAAAGAGTGGAGCAATGGAAGACAATTTACTTCTCTCAACAAGAACCTATTCATAAATTTTTCGTTTAAAGAGAAGCGAAAGAAGGAAAGACAAAATGAGAAAGTCAAGGAGAAAATGAGAAAGTCAAGGAGAAAAGGCTTGAGATCTTTATCTGTTCTTTTCAAGAAAAGCCAAAAAGCAAACGACGAAAAGTTGAGTTAAGCAAAGTTTACTATAGAATTAAATATTTAAAATTGCCTATTAAAATAGCATCATCTTTTTTTTTTTTAAACAAATCAATATAACCTCATTAGATGCTCAAAATTCATTTTTACATGATAGATTATAGATTTTCTTAAGAAATTACTAGCTTTCCATATTAATAGTAATAAAAGATAATGGGCGTTGATAAAGTATGCCTATTGACTAGAGCTTAAAGAAGGACCACGGCTTCTCATGTTGCATGTCCAATAAAAATTTATTTTCTGAAAAATGATAGCATATATCATTTTAGATAATTAGCCAATGGGTAGTATTTTTTTCGTCCATAACAATAAAATTCCATTTTCCAAAAATACAGCAGAGGAAGGGCCGAGCTTGCCAAGAAATAGGCCCGAGTGACGAAGGAACGATCTCGTCCGGTGCAAGAAGCAGCCTGCAATTTCTGAATGCTGGAACTCGGGACTGCTGGGAATCGGCCCAGAAAAATGCACGAGCTACCATCGTTTTTCTCTTTGATTCATTGACGATGGGGGATCCCTTTGATCCGATGAGGTGCGTGCCCCCGGCGTTCTCTCTAGGTACCGCCATCACTTTGTACCGCCGCTGTCCTACCAACCTCCGCGAACGACCGTTTGCTACTCTGTTTTCATGACGATCGTTGTTGTCGTGCCGTCTTTGCTCTTCTCACGAATGTGAAGCCACGTGAGATGACACCGGCTTCTCCTACGTAATGTACAACCGCAAGCCCAGCGGCAAAAGCTGCTCGGTTCTATTATAGGAGAGGCGGATGCTGACAACCGCGCGTGACCCATTCGACGAATTGTCTCAGAGACTGATTGAGTTTCGCTTCTGCTGCTTCTTTTCCTCGTGTTTGCCCTTTTGGCCCACGATTCTTTTGCAGGGTCTGATGCTTCTATGATCAATTCACTCAACCGGTCGTGTTGAATTCGGAACCGAGGCTGGATCATGGCTCTTTTGAAATTTCCAGTGATACACTTGGGAAAGTCTGTTTTCTTTGGACCCATTTCGAAACCTTTTATGCTCCCACCAACGATAGACACAAGTACGCGTCATTTGTTATCTTGTTTACTTCGGCATGGGCCTTTGTGCTAATGGGCGCACGGGAAATCTTGTAGGGTTCCTCCGGAAGCCACTGGTGATCCAAGCTAAGGGAAATACCCGAATTGAAAGTCCGAAGATCCGAAACAGGAGAAAGCAAAGGAAGGTAATGTTTATACGGTGCATGTGCTGTATACTGTTTCTGATTACGTAAAGTCAGCCATCTTTCTAGACATGTTGATTTATATCACTTCAAGTGAAAAAAAAATTCGGCATTTTGTTGTCGGAAACTTAGCAACTGATTTTGGTTTTTCCAGAAATTATTGAACACTGTCATCTAATTCTTGCATGTTTGTTTCCAGTTTCTCCTGTCTGAAACAAGTATGGCAAAATCTTATATTTAAAGTCAAAACTTCGAGTAGCAATGCTGTTCTCAATCTTTCTCAGTTCGTGAGATATATTATACTAGGAATAAATTGTTGCCAGTGTCTAGAATTGTAGATGAGCTTTCAACAGTTTGTTTCTTCAAAAATGGTTTTTTGTTGCCATCTTATATGTATTGCTATCTTCTTAACCAGTTTACCGGCACCCCTACAAGACCAAGGCTTTCAGTATTCTGTTCAGATGAGCAGTTATACGCCATGCTGGTAGATGACCAAAACAAAAAGTGTTTATTTTATGGAAGCACTCTTCAGAAGTCCTTTAGGGATAATCCCCCGTGCACAACCATTGTAAGTCCTATATTTAGTTTTTTTGGGATATCTAATAGATAAATCCTGGGAATGAAGAGCCTCCTATTCAATAATAGAAGTTTCAACTGAGAGTGGAACTTACCTCATGCCACTCAGGAAGCAGCTCGACGTGTTGGTGAAGAGCTTATCAAGGTTTGTGTTGACTTGGACATTAATGAGATATCAACATATGATCGCAATGGTTTTGCTCGTGGGGAGAGGATCCAAGCCTTTGAAATTGCAATTGCTTGGCATGGTTTCTTGCCTCGCTAGATTTGCCTCGGACCACAATACTTCCTGTAAGTCCCTGTTACTTTGTCCCAAGGGAATTAGCCTGGTGGGGCACATTATTAAGCTCATCTTGACTCTTCTTTAGTACATATACATTGGCAAGGCAAAAGCACTTCCTGGGTATTGATTGATTTGTGTGCCTGTTACAAAGCAGGTATCGAGTGCTATGGGTATCGTTAAAGGAGATTTGGTAGTATCATGTGGAGTGGCAGATACCTAGCAGATTGGCAGGTGAACTTTTGGATCTATCTAGAGAAATCCTGAGCTTCTTACCCGTCCTCTTCTGTGGCTGTCTACATCTCTGTTAGGGTCAAAGTACGTAGGTTCAAGTGTGATCTTTGTATTTTGTGATTTCTCGGCCGTTCATTGTATCAAAGAAAATATAGGTTTGGCAAGATGTGTTTTCCAGATATTGTTGCCATGGCTTAAGGAGGTGGTCCCTTGCTTATGTTGGGTTTGATGGGGATGTGACAATTTCATTGCATGATGTATTTGTAAAGTATGTATGGACGCATGAACGTACATCCTCTTAAGGGAAACCGTAATCTGTCATGGATCATACTCATTTCGAATGAGCCTCATACATGACTTATGGGAGAGAATTCCAATCTATTCTCATGTCGAATGGCAAAAATGAGTCCCCCAAAAGAAAGAAGAAAAGGTCGAGCGGAAGTCATTCGACAATGCCGAACTTCTTTTCGCAGCTTCACTGCTCTATGCGTATTCTTAGTTCCAGTAAGTTACAGGAGCACAGGAGCAAACGATACGAACCATGTGAATAACTTTCTCTTTCGGGGATTTGCACAAGTAGGAGATCAAGAAACGTAGAAGGTGATCTACTTCTCCCGTTTCCTCTCGTGGGCCCTTCAGCAGTGACCACAATGCAAGACCTCTGACCAGAACCAAAGCTCAAATGGGCCAAACCGACGGATTCCACTTTAGGTTTAGCCTCATTATTTTGTATAGAGGCAGTCACTGGATGGCCATGCGATGGCACTCGATGATGGTTGGATCCTGCAAAATTTCAACACAAGAAAGAAAAGAAAAAAAAGGAGGAATAAGAACAGCTGGGGGCCTAAATCTTCAGTTACCGTCCGAATTGAAGAAAAGTAGGCGATCTAGATGCCTCATAAAGATCGAAACAATGTTTGTTTGTCTCTTTCTAAGCAATGGCCGAAGCTGCACCGCAAGATAAAGACAGATTAACATATTCTAGCTTCCCCGCAATCAAGAGGAGGAAAAATAACCGTGAGAGAAACAAAACAATCAGTCACAAAAAGTTGAATTGATTTCCAGATTTTAGAGCTTTCAAGTGACCCAACCATACCCTTAAAAGCATTGTGACATCAAGGCTCCTCTTGGGGGATGTATAGCTTCGGTCACAAACTATCAGTAAAAACTCGATCTGCTCATTCGCTAATAAAGAAAAAATGAAAATTAATGACAGCGAAATGTCTTAGAAACTCCCCGCAAACTTCAGAGCTGTGTTCAATGTCTTAATTCTCACAGCCCTCCTCTATCGACTTCAATTCCACCGTGATACTTTGTCTGGTCCAGGCCGAAAGACTGCCATAGATCGACGCACCGCATGATACATATATTGTGTTCCCGTGCTGAATTGAGGGGAAAACAGAGGACCAAAATGTAATAATAAGAAAAGAATGGGAAGAAGATTGGCGCTCTGGTTGTACATTGTCGTTATCTTATCGAGATTCATTAGTCGGGATCAACAGTCCATTGCTGTTGCTTCCCAGCTGTGTGCATGTGCGCCCGCCAGGCTTAGAAAATTTTCCTGGGAAAAGGACATCGGAACCGAGAATGAAAGATTTCCTTGGCAACCGACGGGTTTCTTCTTCCGCTTTTACCGCAATTGCTCGTGTTTTTTCAGGACCGTGTCGAGAGCTTCAATCAACTCTACATAAATACATCTCTGGATACATTCAATCCCAAGGAACAGGGCAAGAAGGGACATCGACACGACATGTCTCGCTGTTTCTCAAATCCGATTCAATCAACAGAGCACAACGTAACTTGTATGTACAATTCTCCTTCAGTGGGTTGCTTTCTTACTCACGAAAACTGAAGAGCCCGTCCGTTTCGGATGGGACGACCCAAAAGCAAAACAACAAAGGCGAAGTCGTGTTTTTGGGGGTCAACTTTTCTCAAGGTCCGTCGAGTTTGAAAACAAAGACAATGCCACACAGATACAACATCGTGCCGACTACGTAAGCTAAAATCAAATCGGTAGGCAAAAGGTGTAGTTCGAGACTTCAAATATTTCGAGCACGTATTATGGAGGACCAAAAAAATTATAATTCAAAGTCTTTCAATCTGAATAGAATGACTTGAAGTTTCCAATACAAACATATTACAGTCGTGGACATAAACAGCCAAATGCGGGAGAAACATGACCTTCTCGAGCACCGAGAGGGACACGGCAAAAAGACTACTAATAATAGGAAAAGCTACATAGTTGCGGGTGGTAGAACTCCACCACTGCCCACTCCTGTAATTACTAAAATATGCAGGGGCCCGCCCGGAACCAAAACAATGCCTAAACATGAGAAAAGCCTATGTAAAATTATTAGCCCCTTCTCATATCGACTCGGTACCGAGCTAGGACTAGGAGGCTACAATGACCTCCGCCCCAAACATATTACAAACATGGCACACATATACTTACTCAAATCTCAATCAAGGGTTTAGTTGATACTCTCTATACTAACCACGATATACACATCTTCGTCTATAGGCCGGTTTCCGGGCGGTCGGTGGTCCATTGCGTTACCATCTTATTCAATTCCCTAGGCTGGTTTCTCTAGCGGAACTGGGCTCCTGAGAAGGTCTGCCCGAAGGACCAGTGGGCGGGCGCCACGTTGTAGGACACGACGCTGCGACCGTCGCTGGTGATGACCTTGAAGGAGAGGCTCTGGCCGTTGAGGTAGTTGTTGCTCTGCCAGTTCTGGCCCCAGTTCCTCGACATGGACATCCACCCGGTCCTGGACCCTTTCACGGACACAGCATGGACGTCGCCGGCCCCGCCGACGTTGGTGATGAGGACCAGGTTGAAGTAGGAGTGGCCGTTGATCGTGAACCTTATACCTCCCCTCCTCTGGCAGGGCACCCTACAAAAAGTCCCCCACACTAGACATTGTAAATTGACTAGTCGGACCAAAATGTTCATGGGCTCCGAACACATGCGCCTAACTTTTTTCATGCGACCAAAAAAACTGGGCCTGGCGTTGCAATGCACGTACCTCCGGTATGCGACGGGTACGATCCCAGCCCGGTACCGGGCAATGTGCTCGAAGACGGGCTCAGAGAGGTCGAAGTGTTGGAGAGGGGGGTTGCACCACCCGCCCGCGTTGCTGGGGAGCGCGTTGTTGGGCGGGCAGAAGTTGGTGGCGGTGACCACGATGCTCGCAGGGAGGCACCACTGGCGGTCGCTCACGCACCGGATCTCGTAGCACGACCCGCAGCTCAGGCCGTTGTTGAAGAGGGCTGTGCTCAGCGCCGCGGTGTTGGTGCCGTAGCCCTGGCTGTACAAGTTCCCATACCCGCAGGCTCCACCTAATGTGACCAGAAATTTAAGGATGAGACGGAGTTTAGAGATGAGCTTCACCCACAGCAGAGCAAAATGCAGAGGATTCTTTCGTTATGCTAGCGACTTCCCTTAAAAATGCCTGTTAACCTACGAATTCTGGGAAATGTGGAAAAAAATAAAAAAAGAAGCAATTTATTTTCCCTCTTCTTTTCCTTATGATGTATATGATTACTGTACTTCACCATCTTTCATGTCCTGAAAATGTAATTTGGCCGAGCGTGAGAATGCTTAACAAATGTCGGTGAAATTTCCCCAGTTTCTTTTCTTTTCTGCGTCAGATGTACCAGCACAGTAGGACCGCAGTGAAAAATGTGGAAGACAATGGACTTCATCGACACGTTCCTGTGGGTTGTCGTTACCTTTATCATTGTTACTATTAGCAGAGTGAGTGGCTGTGTACAGTGCTAGCGAGACAAAACAGAGCAAAAGAGCTTTAAAATGAAGAAGCGGAGGAGGAAGAAGAGAGGGAGGCGTCGAAGTGGGGAAGGGCTGGTTACCCATTGTCCCAGAAGCGTCGCTGCCTCCGTAGAAAGTGGCATGAGCATTGATCCAACCTCCTCCTCCATAACCGTCGACGGAGCACACCCACATTGCGAGGCAACCCACCAACAGCAACCCAACCACGGCCATTCTTTGCTTCCCCTGCACATGCCAAAGACCAAATCAACCACATTATGCAATGCAGCATTTTTGGGTTAAAAAAAAAGGACTCCAGTTTTAAGCACACCGCACTCTCCAAGCCCAGCATAAGTATAGACGAAAAGAAAGAGGCTTCTTGGAGTTCCCTTTAGAGCAATGACCCGAATGTGGTTGGGGTGATTATTACCTGCAAAAGACTGAGCAGAACTTCAGTCTTCACACACACCAAGACAGAGAGAGACAGAGCGAGAGAGGGGAGGAGAGAGTGGGAATGGAGTAGGGAAATGAAGGGAGCTTGAGCGGGGGATTTATAGGGAGTTTCGGGAAGAGGGGTTGTGCTTCACCGCTTCTGGATGGTTTAGTTGCTTCACAACTAACACAGACTTTACTTCGCTGTCCAACTGTTTTGGTAGGGACCAAGAGACTGCAGGGGCCGCAGGACCGTACCAGCGGTTTCCAAACAGTGACCCAAGGAGATTTGCGTAAAGCGAGCCTCGAAGTCTGGTTTTCGGGAGGAAGAAAGCGTGTGGTTTTCGGGGCGTTTTCAATAGGGGAAAAAAGGCCAAAAAAATTAAAGGAAAGGCCCTCAAAATCTAAGTGGCGACGGACAGGTGGCGGGCGTCCGAGACGCCATGCCCACATGCGATCGTTTTTGTTCGCATGCAACGCCCATTTGCCGCACCTCCCCCTTCTCTCTCTCTCTCTCTCTCTCTCTCTTCGCCCCCTACTTTCTTGGATGCTCTTTAGTAGCTTCTCAATGATATGTCGTTAAGCAAGATTATCGTTCGCGATCAAGCCAGTTCCATACTGCAACATTCCATAAACGCCAACAGAGAACACGCGAACGGCAGTGGAGGAGACCCTAGAGGAGGGGGGTCACATCGCCATACGCTAATCACACGATCCGCTTACATTAATTACTTGTTAATAGGAGTTTTCTCTTTCCATTACGTGATTCTAGGTAGACAGAACACTGATGGTCCATGCACTCTAAGAGGAGCGAGGAGTCCAGCTCGTAGCCACACGCGTCCTTGAAGGAGGATGGTTAGGTGGGGGTTTCTCCCAACCCTCGTTCGATTCATTTAATGGGTGCGTTCTCGTTTAAAACATGATTCAATCTCTCTCTCTCTCTCTCTCTCTCTCTCTGTTGCTGCTCTACAGCTCTAGGGTTTTGATGAATCAACGTGGGTTCATTTTGCTAGAATGGAGACAACTCTCTAGCCTCGATTCCCCCTCTTAGGAGTAGCTTCATTCGGGCACGTTCATTAACCCCTAGACACTCAGTTCACCATAAGGTAAACGAGTGCATGATTATTCGAGTAGAGACACTTTGTTCAGCCCTAGCCTTGATTCCCTTTCTAGGAGTAGCTTCATTCTGGCATTTTCATTAACCCCCTTGACATTAATCTCGCCGTTAGGTAAGCGAGTGAATCATCATCTGATGGACAAAGTGAGAAGGTAGGTTGATGTCATAATCCTAAATTATCAGCTCAAAGCTCAAGCTTAATGACTCATCAATCCTTAATCCTTATACTGCGAGATGATTGCTAGCTTTTTCATGAAGATAATTCACACTAAAAATATCTTTACGAAACTGTAATCTCAAACTATTTATTGTGTCGCCTTTACAATAACGAAAAGTTAATCGGTCATTCCAGATTAATAGGGCACTCTAATCGATGGAGCTCACGGGCGCTAATGCCATAAGAAGCAATAATTAGCACATGATGGCATTAATCAATGACGGTCCCCTTTCAAGTACGACAGACATGGATCCGAATTGGAGTCCAGCGTTTCTCCCCCGTCTTTCGCTATCCCCCTCCGGACTCCGAAAGCAATACGTGTCCTCTAAATCGGTGGATCGGCGGTCATCTCCTACATAAACACAGCTGTGATCGGGTCGATTCTGTTCACGAAAACAGGACCTGCATGGAAAACGAAATGTTGCAGTTCTCGTTCGGACTGATTAGGCGGGATAACACGGCCGGGATTTGCGGCCGTTTTAGCCTGTCAATCAATCATCAAGGCTTGATAAGCCCTCCCCGAACTGAGAATCCAGAGGCGTAACGTAATATTCAAAGGCCCTCTGACAGAGAATCGGACTTTGTCATTGTCTTCGATTGTTGGTTTGCATGGAATTATCTATCTTCTTTTATAATTCGTGACAGCCTTTTACCTTTTGTATTTTGATATGATAATTAATGATTTACGACGGTGAGAATATATTAAAGAATTGATTATGCGACAAAGCCACATGAAAGTAAGCTTTTTGAGTACTAATTAATCCCAAAAACCGTCCTCACCCTTTTCCTTCGTTACATTTTTTTTCTTGTCGCATCCTCTCATTACCGCACATCTCATATTTTTAAAACCCTAAGTTTTGGACTCAATGAATGCGACTCTCTTTAAAATCTCGTGAGACATGAGGTTTTCTAGATTTTAGAGGTGCAGAGTGTGAGTTTTTGAAATGTTAAAGTAGGAAATGCAAAAGCATATATGAAGTCAGAGTTGGTTTCGTTATCGTCCATAACTTACACTTGTGAAATTCATATGGTAACTCGAACCTTATGCTCACATATTTGTCCATGGGTCAAATCGGATATGTAATTAGTAGATAATTATTGCAGAGTAGGCGAGATGTATTGATCAAAAATTAGGCGCGCTGATTTTGTTTTATCTCCCTAAAAAAAAGAGAGGCTAAATTAGTTGAAGATCAATCCAATTATGATGGGTCCTTTCAAGAGAGAGAAGCATTTTGCGTGCACATGCACTCTACATACACCCTTTTGGCTCTTTGCACATCCATCTTTAATTTCTTTTGTATTTTCTTTTGAGACGCTTCGTTTCAAGATTCTTTCGAGGAGGCCACTGAAAATCCTGCAATTTAGAAATTTGGTGGGTTCTTCCTCTTTTTCTGTTGAATTCTATGGCCACAACACGAGCTTAGCTTCTAGAGAGGTAAGAACTTGGTCGATGCGGGATGTTTTTCTCAATATTTGCACTATTTCTTCTTCTTCTTCTTCTTCCGTTTTTATTTTTATTTTTACTGGCGTTGGTATATGTAATCCTCATTTTGTAATTCTAAAAGTTGAGCACCCTCTTTAAATTTGATGCGCTTCAAATTGATTTCCATCCAAACCTCAATTTCTCTCATTTGGCCTCGCTTAACATAGATGGCTGAGGAATAAAAAAAGGTGAAGCAGGTATGTTTTCCATCATAGATATAGCGGTGCTACTGAGCTAATTACCATAGAAAGGTATATAATCTATATGACGCTTTTCCAGGGTAGGAGTTTCATCGAGTTTTTCACTATAGACATAGCATTATTATTGTGCTAGTTTTAAATTTTCTTGTGACCCATAAATTGATTTGAGATGAATATAGCACGCAAGTATGTTGTTTTGGGATTTTTGGTTGTATCAACCCTTCATTTTAGAGGTGTTCAATAAATGGCAGATACGTGCTTGGATTTTCTTTTACATGTGCAGAAAGGATATGGACAGAGCAAGGACTTACCTCATCCATTATTAGAATGCTCTGTTTAAGGAGCTAACAAGGCATAAACATGCCACCAAGTGAGCTCGCCCCCATAATCTCACAAGGCGTGAGTGGGTAAACCCAAGATTGTCAGTACATCTAAAAGCCTAAGCGCATTTCTTGTAGACTACCTAAAATTTCTTAGGACCAAGAACCTTTTCAAAAAGCGAACTTGTAACTTTTCAACTTACAAATTGAGTTTTGGACCATTGACTAGTCATTGATAGGTAATGCTTGCCTAAACTTGGTCCATCTCGAATACGGTAGATCTTAGGGGTGAGCATTGGAATCGGTCTAGTTTTCGGTTCCTAAAATTTTGAATCGGTATTTATACAAATTCAATCACAGTTCTAGGTATGGAATCAAATCACTTAAATTGCATCGACACTTTTTTTTGTTAGTAAGTTAATGATACTTGATCATATTTTATCACACTTTTAGCTATTATTTATCGAGATTTTCATTGATTAAAGATCCAAAATACTAAAGAATGAGAGTTTAAATAATGCAACAATACCCATAGTTTTGTAGGGAACAAGAAAAAATAATAAGAAATCTAACATCATCGGTTCTTAGACTTTCCTAGGAATCAGATCGGACCGTTCGATCTGATCCGATTCAATTTTAGGATTAAGTGGATAGGTTCTTGATTTCACAATTTGGAAACTAACCCTTCTAGTCCGATTCCTAATTTCATGATGAACATCGACCCACCCTACAATCGATGGCCATAATAAATCTCGTTCGGCCATCCTATAGATCTTACATGAATTTCAAAGATTTCAATGGTCACGATCGAGACGGGTCTTTTATGTCCGAAATACCAACTTCCCTTCAACCATCCCCTTTTTATTTTTATTTTTATTTTTATCCCTCGAATGATTCCGGTGTGCCTTTAATGACAAGACAAAGGTTGATGCCGATGGGAGCCAAAGCAGATCACATGTTCAGAGACACTGATATTCTGCTAGATTTCCCTCCCCTTTCTGTTCCCTTCCCTCACTTCCGCTGTCGCATAGCTCTTCAGGGTTCACTGTTGCTCCCAAATTAGGGTTGTGATTCTCCTCAGCTATAGGTCAAGAGGCGCAGCGAAAAAACTCGAAGTCCCTATTTTACACCCAAAACAAAAAAAGAAAAAGAAGAAGAAGTTGTTTTCCTCTGAAAAATCCAGAAACTTAAAAAAAACAATTATGAAAAAATTATATTCGACTTTACATGTCAATTTTTATATTTTGTAGATTTTTTTAAAAAGTTAAATTTAATGAAATCGAAATGCGTGACTTATAAGATTATTTGATTGCAACCAAAAGTTCAAAGCAGAAACAAGCTTAAAATCATGTTGGCCTCTTTTGTTCTGTTTTGTTTTATTTTTTTTAACAGATTTCTGATGTATATAGGATTCTTCATCTGCCCAATAAGCCAAGGGTTTTGCTGAATTTTACTAGATCTCCTGTCTCCTACTTTATGCGGAATGTCATGTCCAAATGTCCCCACCCACCTGCGGAAAGTCAATTGGAGAATTTGGAGGCAAGGCAGCCACCACCTCCACCACCTGCTTTATGTCTAATTAAAGAGAATTCCCCACTTTTGATCTCGCTGTTTAACCCTGCTTAACTAAGCAACCTTGGAGAATTTACGGGGAGGATTTTACAGCTTATCTAGAATGGAATTCCTTTTTACAGAAAGATAACAAATAGTTTCTCTTGAATAATAATCTAGATTACAAAATTTGTTTCAAAATTATAAAGAGGATTCTCTGAAAATCTATATAGAAGGTCGTAAAAGTTAACAGAATGATATACCACATCTAAAATGTCAAAGATATAACTAATGTCCATTCGATGTCAAGATTTGTAAATGAAGGAGGATAATAGTAAAAAACTAATTTAGAAAGGATCGCATTTAGGAACAAGAGCTGGAGCTAGCGAAACCCTGAAAGTGTAATGCTCGGTGTCGATATATTCCCTGCATATCCAACTTGAAGTCGCGGGTCGCCAAGGGAGAAGATAGAGGAGAAAAAAAAGGCAAGCCAGGACTATTACATTCTCAGTTAAAAACAGATAAAATGACACGATGCCCGCATCATCATTTCCCGACCTGACTATGTAGGCCGCCTCAAAAAAAAAAAAAAAAAAAAATCATATGATGAGGCGTCGAATTCGACGGGGAGGAGAGAGGCCGCACGTCGAGTTATGTTAGTTAGAGGTAGGACATTTATGATAATTATGTCTATGTAATTATCTTTAGAAAAAAAGGGGGGGAAATGAAAGTCTCCTCTGTTCATGAGACTCCCCCACTCGTGGGGGCATCGTTGGAAAGCCCTAGTCATTATAGCTTCATCATGTCATATCGCGACCCCTCCTTTTTCTTCGCAAAAGACACATCATGTCCGTCCTCATTGGATTGCAATTGCGCTCTTTTGCACATGCACATGCACTCTCTCTCTCTCTCTCTCTCTCTCTCTCTCTCGTGAAATAATTGTTTTTAAATTTGTTTATTTGTTTTCATGTAATGAGAAGATCTGGTGGGGCTTCGATTTCGAACGCTGTCGTTTGCCTTTGGACGGGACCCAATTGAACGATTCCCCTATCGTTGAAGGGAAATTGAATAGAGAATTCTTCATTTGTACGTTCCTTAAAAGTTGAACACCACAAACAAACACCCTCTCAATCTGCGTGGCGAATATTGGGATTAGTCGATATCCATGTTGGATATATTGACATCTGGTATCTTATGTGATTAAAAAAAAGTTATTACACGATCGATATATCATATAAATCATTAGTACGAAAATTCGATCACCAGACTCAAATGATTAACAATTTAGATAAGTTTGATATGCATAAACTAAAGGCTATGCAATATTCTCGTCGGGAAAAAAGGATTCGTGAATAGAGGAAGTGGTTGGCTTGTCATCGCATTAGATTACAACCATTCCCACATAGTGTTGTCATAACAATTTCGAACCAAAATTTTCATGCCGTTTATCATTGCTTCGGAGCATCCATTAGAATAAGGACTCGACCGGGTAAAGATTAAGCATTGTGGTGCCGGGACAATACACAGCGTCAGGGAGCATAACTCTAAATCCTTCCATGATAGATTGAAATCGGTTGCCAAACATTTGAAAATGCTAAACTTGAAATCAATTTGCAATGGGTAGCGTTGGCTCATAATGAATCATGGATGAGCTTGGAGAGAATTATAATGCATCAAGCAAAGTCCCCGCGATCAATGGGGAAGCCCTTGTTATCATAAAAGTCGTAGGAAAGCCAAAGCTATAATGAATCTCTCCATTGAGATATGATGATATATTCATGTCTTTCAACTGCCTTTCGGTAGATTACCTAACTTACCTAGCTAATCCCTATATATTTTTCTCGTCTGTCCTTTTTCTTTTCAATTCCCTTTCAGTACTTTACAAAACTCCGAACAAAATGCACGAAAAAAGCACACCAACTCCCAATTAGGGTCGAGTGCATGGTGCCTCATAGCCTTTTTCTAAATAGTGGGTCGTGCAAAGTGCGATTTGGTGGGGCTAAAGTGACCTCTCTTAAAAGGCCGTCAAGATTCTAATGATCAACCCTATCCAGCAAAGAGGGATGTATAGATTATTCACTCGTGACCGTCTGATCCATGGAAATCGGTTGCTGATGGGGTCGTGAGATTTGAGGAATGTGGAAGCAACAGATTAAAGTCGAGGGGATAAAAAAGGAGTTGCTGCCGACAGGAGAGAAAGTGCTTCCGATTTGATTCTTCTTCGGTTGCTTCTCCGTTCCACGTTGGAAAAAATATGTAGCGTTGTCCTTTCCGTTGCGGGTTGGGATCGTTATTGGAAGTTACATGGACCGTGTTGCATGGGACTTTGCTTTTAACTTTAGAAGATGTCTGAGCGGAATGTTCGGAAACCAATGTGGTGTTTAAACTTAAAATTTTCGAGCTCAGGTTGCTGCTTTTCTTCGCTTGTCGTGAATAAATCCTCGTGCAGCCGAAAACTTTGTAACAATGGGCAGCCATGGTAACATCAATTTCCCGGTCGTTTCTTTTGTAATAAGGTGTTCAGTTTCTCGCTAGTTGGGAGTCCATTAGACCCTGATGAGGGTAAATGCTTCTTAGTACAAGAACTTTTGAGTGGTCCACTTGAGACATGACCCGACTCTTCAATTCGGATTGTATTCGATGAATCTACTGTCTCAATCTCATCTGGACATAATACTCGAAATTGTCCACGATGCCAGCCTGTCCAACAACATATCTAAGCTAGGGTCGGGGACAGAGATTAGTCAAAGATCGCGTGACATCAGCCCATTTTTGTGGGGTGGTGGCATTAACGTCGACCGTGACTCCAAAATCCACAATATCTCCGGAGCGACCCCAAGTCGAGTTGTTTCTCCACTTTGCTTCAATGATACTCCCTCCCTCTGTTGACAATTTCGTTCAATCCCTTTCCAATTCACCAAGAAATGCATCTTGCGTCGTTGCTTTTGCTTCTTCCTATACGGCACATGCGGCACTGTTTCTCGTCACTCTCGAGCCAACGTGAGATGGTGATTCCATTAACGTTTTATCGAAGTGATCGACTTGCTTCTTCATATCAATGGTGCCATCCATTGGTACGTTGGAGCATTGCTATTGTTAAAATATATCTCGAGTTTGAGCTTGTGAACGAAATCGTATTCAAGATAAATTAAAGGAAAAATATGAAGGTTGAATATTTGTGGACATGCACAAACTTTTCTATCTAGCGTTGGAGTTCCAAAGTGAATATTTGGACCATAAGTTGCTGATTTGATAAGTCAATTAAAAGTCCAATCCTTATATTGTTCGTCCAAGATAACAACAAAATAGTAAAGTTTGGTGTTGACTTTGATCTACACTTTGATTGGGATTAACATGTGTGTCAGGCAAGAAGTTGGCGTGTTGATCATGAAGAAGTGGTTTTGAAGTGCAGTTTCATCCTCAAGTGCTTGGGGAGGGATTTTCTTTGTTGTTCTTGTTATTATTCGTGAATTACATCCAAGAAGATTTAACGTTCAAGCCGATTAAATCTTGCGAGTTCAAGATTTGTTATTTCCTTCGTGAGATTGAGAGATTATTTCGTGAGGATTATTGTAGGGCTAAACACTGCGTGTGTTATTGGGTGTAATTGGGTTTTGGAAATATTGAGAGAATGTTTGAGTGATTCAAGTATATAACTCTCTTGTATTACTTGATCTATACTAAATTCATTGCTACTCTTTCCCGTGAATGTGGATCTCTGCGAGCAAACTACGTAAATCTTGTGTCCGATATATTTTCTTCTTTTGTCTATTTTATTGTTTGATCGCTCGCTTTCCGCGACAGTGATTGTACAAGGAGTCCTCAGGGCAGATCAAGTAGTTCATTAGCAAAAGGGCCTGCTTACTTTGAAGGACTAACAATATATACATGGTAGAATGTAGATCATGTCGTACGTAGAGCTGTTATTAGGTACATCACGACCCGCCAAAATCAAGAGTTGCATTGCGCTAGGCCTGCATGATTAGGGCGCAACCTTGAAAAATTCGTCCATTCACAAGCTGTCACGTTCGTCGGTTTACTCTTCGTCTTTCCCCGAAGACGTGTACACAATCGAAAATACGAAAGTTTTCGCCTCACGATCGACTGATTCCAGCTTTTCACGAGAACATACCCCGTGCGATTTGATGTTGTGCCTTCTACTCTTCAATAATTATATAGACTCCAGTTCAAAAATGGAAAAAAGAAAGTCTAGTTAACCCCACAAGAAGATGTGCGATTTGTATGAAGCACGGAAAAGCAGAGCTCCACTTTTGTGTGCGATTTGTATGAAGCACGGAAAAGCAGAGCTCCACTTTTGTTTCCTTCCTTCTCTTCTTGTTTGTCATCCCTGCCTTTTCTTTTTCCGGGTTATCAGCCCCACCAAAATTTAGACGACCTGCAATTTTTCCAGATTCTCATCTTGGGAGGGCCAACATGTCTGAAGAGGAATCTTGAAGTATTTGTTGCAGTTTCACCGTGTGAACGAGCAGTAAATGGTGCATGACATATCTGCAAGAAGCTCTGGGATGGTGCCTTCAAGTTATGTTTTGTTGTTTGGATTACTAGTTTAGATAGGACTAAATATGATTGGATATAAAATCTAAGGATTTTGCTATATTATATTCACTATTTGGTGAATTGTAGTAACAAAGCCGGATAGTTTCACACATTATCATGTCTACAATTTGATATTAACGACATATTCGTAGAAATGAATTAAAAATTGCACAAATGGAGATAGTAAGAATTTCTCAGGACATTCTTGCCCGCTTCATTTTTATTTGCTTATATTTTTTTTTTTTTTTTTTATTCTTTTCCTTATTTATTTTTTTCCTTTTCATGATTCTTTAATAAAAAAATTAATATACCTAAATTATTTAACAAATATAATTACTAAAATATACATGCTGAATTTTGTTATAAATTACAAAGAAATTTGAATATACAAATAAAAATAGGAATAAAAATGAATTTGTTGTTATTTTAAAAATTTATATTAGAATTCAAATATTAATTATATTCAAATATTAATTTAATCTCATTAATTTAATAAGCTTGTTATTCAAGAAAAATAAATTTTATATTATGAATATTAAAGATCATATTCACATTTATTCAGCATCTCTAATGAGTTAATTTTATACAGCTTATATTGCTTTTATCTTCGACTTTATCTTATCTTAAGTAGACACCAAACACAAATACGATAAATTTTATTCTAGTTACTAAACATAGTCTTGCATTTCTCTCAAGGGATTTGGAGAAGACAACATTGTCAAGCGTAGCCTTACATTTTTCGCAAGGGATTTGTAGAAGACAACATTGCGGATGGGGACCAAAGGGTTCGCATCCAGCTAAGATTTTGCAGTCCCTCGATCTTTTGCATTGTTTGTGTGTCTGTCTCTCCCCTCAAATTGACATATATGTACCATCAGATCTTTCACAAGTCCTTGTCGTGTATGATGAGTGACATACGTACCGCTCATCTCGAGTCTCTCAACTCAAACGTCCTGAAAACTGTCATGCGTGGGGAAAACCCCTCGTGCCCCAAGAGTTGTGGAGGTTCAAATTACACGACGTATTCCACTGGCCGCAAGCTAGTTGTCATTAGATAACGCGGTGCAGGACAACCGAGCCGACACTTCTCGGATGAGATGCTTCGCGCCTCCGTGGGAGAAGCGCGGGATGCAGCCAATATGCTCCTCTCCATCTGCGAGATTTGCGGTAACTAGAAACCTCAACACTAGGCAGCATTTCACGAGACGCCACCGCTATCAGCGTGACATTCCATCCACAATTACACTTACCAGACCGAAAATTTAGGTCACTGGTGTTTGGACTTTTGATGTGGCACGACCCATTTTGGCAACATGCTGCTGCCATATATCGAGCATCTGAAGATACTCGAGAGGATGCAGAGATTGTCGAACTCACGAGAACTATATAGGACGATGAAGAATCCAATGGAATGTCCAACACTAATGTCCCATATTCAGAGACTCACGAGCTAACAGGTTTTTAATTATCGTCCCTCTGTTCTTGTCGAACACTCCCATCAAATATCAATCTGTACGAAGAATTTACACATCGCCGAACCCTCCATACTTGATTTGAGCAAGTAACAATGTCGTAAGCATACAACAACACTAGGTTTCTCTAGTCTCAAAACCCTACTGGTATAGACCCATCAGTCAAAAAGGCAAATCGTGGGGAATAAAACTACATGATTGCAATTAGAAGTTAACTCTTTCACAAGCGGTCATCCAATATGCACGCTCGGGCCTGACTTTGAATTAGAGCACCCAACTGCCGCCTGATGGTTCTGATCCACAAATATTCTACTGCTAAACTGCGAAGAATGGGAACCAGTTTTTCTCAACTTACCGGGATATTCCTTGCTCGTGGTGCCCTTAAGAGAGAGGTTCTTCTTGACACGATTCCTGTTCAGCAATATCATGGCATTTCGAGGAGGTGCATGCAGTGCTCCTTCGACACAATCCCCAACCTGTGTACAACCCCAAGAAGGCCTAGATGGCCCACCCTCAGAAAATGTTCTAAGCCTAGGAAAACCACTCTTCATTTTTGAAATAGCTCGCAACTCTGGGGAATTCCCTTCATCCACTCTCGTGCATAAAGGGCAAGGAGGGTCACTTTTCCGCGTCTTAGGAGTCGTCTGCTCCAAACACTCTGCATGAAAAACGTGACTACAAGAAAGGACCCCAGCGACTGGCATATCTCCACTTCTGACAATCCGACGTGAACTCCATGGGGATCTATGTGAAAGGAATCTTTCGCACAATCCGCATCTGAAAGCATCGGACGAGTGGGAGTGGGAGTGGGAGTGGAAGGATCGGCCAAATATTTCAGATTCCAATGGCTCTGATGCATCTGTCAAGTCAACACTGCTGCTACCACTACTCCAACGATGGACATCTCTTTGTGGAGTGGAGGAAGCATCGAGCCCCAAGATTCCAGCAGCTGCAGTATCAGAAGCTTCTCTAGCAGGACTATTGGTGGGAAAGGAAAGTGGGTGAATTGGCTTGGATATGAAGAAACGACGGCTAGAGATGTTGCGGTGAGTGCGCATGCATGACTTAAATGCAGGTTCTGACTCACTACTGTCTGAGTGGGATGAACAAGAACCTAAACTATCTCGATTCACAGTGGTTCCCTGCAAAGTTCATAAATTCAAATAATCTCTGAGATGCCAATTGGTATGTAGAAGGGATTACAATGGGGAGAGAACACCGTACCTCCATCATAGATGCAAAGGATAATGAACGTGAAGCTTGATCTAGCAAGATAAAAACAAATTGTTAAAAGTTCAGAAATGTTGGCACTATGAATCATAGGGATGGCACAAAAACTGTTTAATCTAGAAATTCTTCCTTGAAACATGGTCCATCTCAGTGCTACTAGGAATGCTCCATAAACAAGTACAAACTTGCGAGAGGAAGAAAGAAAAGTAAAAGTAGGTTCCAAATTCAGATGCCTATGCAGGAAACATTTAACAGCAAACAAGGAGATGGAAATGTACAACTTGTATATCTTGTTAATTCTTCTCAGATATGAAATTACACTTCTCAAACACATAATGCGGTCTCATGCAAGGGGTAGCTAGGAGCTGGTCAGTCCATATTGCTGGGAAGCACTTAGCCCTTGAAATTTGTAGGTTTTGACATTCAACGAGAATACAGGACTGACCAAGAGGTGATCTGCTCCTACCAAGGCTTATTAGATATCATATTCAATTCTTACTTCCCCAATCCTCTGGTAACAAAATTAGTAATCTATTGATTTATCATGTAATTTGGATGGCATAAAAAAGCCGACAGCCCAGCCGTCTCAGAAATGAATGCCCTAGCTATCTCAGGTTCAGTACAACAGAGATGTCAATAGTTAGCCCAGCTTATCTCACACAGCTACATTCTTGCCCTCTGTTATTTTAAGGTTTAGTTTAGGAACCAAATATATGCATTCTAGAGCAACGGTACACAGCTCCAATCAGAACTGAAGATATGTTTTTCCATAGCAAAATGACATAATATACAACTTCTAAATATATGCCAAAATAACGGATCCTCAAAGAGCATACTCATTCAGACGAAAAGAAAAAAGAGAAAACTCATGAAAATACATAAGCCACATTTGGTCAACATCAGATTGGGGTCCCACCAACTGAAAATTGATCGAACGTTTTTGAGTAGTGTCACCTTTGTAGGCCAATACTAGTATGATTCACACTTGAGAATGCAAAAGAATCTTTGCTTGAGCCACTAACACTTGACACATCCCAAGAAAAACCAACATGTTGGGTCAGGACTGGTATTATTTTACAGAGAGACAGAGACAGAGAGAGATCATCCAGTATGAATCAGTAAGTGGCTGCCATACATAGAAAAATAGCACATGAACAATCAATATTCTAAGGTCTTCAGAAGTCAAAAAATTCTATGAGCCCAACTTCCTGCTTTCTCAAAAACTAACTAACAAAAAGCTTATGCATATGCAAAGACTTCAGACAAAAAGATACATATGCAA
This sequence comes from Eucalyptus tenuipes, assembly GCA_014182365.1. Lineage (NCBI taxonomy): Eukaryota > Viridiplantae > Streptophyta > Magnoliopsida > Myrtales > Myrtaceae > Eucalyptus > Eucalyptus tenuipes. The sequence goes on along the minus strand of CM024538.1, from coordinate 29,277,490 downwards.
ATGCCTAAAAAAAAAAAAAAGACCACATCAAAAAATAATAGTTCTTGTATCCAACAAATATTTTTACTTTTTCCATTAAGAAGAGCAAACGGAACTGCAATTGATATATGATAATATCTGAAATTAATTTAATCCAAAGAGTTTGTCAGAAATCATCATCTTAAAGGCGATGTGATGTCACTTCAACGCAGAATTCAGTGAAAATGCTCGAACATCAAAGAACTGAACAATCATGGAAAGTTCTTCTTACTCTAAAAAATCAAGATAACTTAAGATGGTCTTGCAGTAGAGGATAGCAATAAGCAACCAAATTCTAACAGATAAGATATCAGAGTGAGAATGCTTCATAAAATGTACATTTGATGCTCACCTCTTCTGGTTGGAGTTCCATAGTCCTCGACGTTAATTTCTTGTATGACTGGAGGTGTCCATTGGGGACCCTGAGACTGGTCAGATGGACTACTTAAAAACAGCTCTGCACCATCAGAAGCAGAGTATTGATGATTGTAGAGACGGTTGCCTCTCACCCATCCCCTACTTCCTTTACTGTTAGAAGACGTGGATGATCGATAAAGCGGATCACTGTCCCGCAAACCATTAGGTAGGCCCTCATATTGAAGCCGGATATCCAATCTCGATGGAGGTGGCGAAAAGCTAGTGTTTGTTCGCCAGTAAGGCTCATGTGGGCCCACAGACCAGTCCCCACTGGCTGCATGTGATCCATGTGGCCTTGCAGCCACACAACAGAGCGACCCCGTTTTAGCTATTTTCTGTATAACTCCAGAAGCTAATATCTTAAACTTTCAAAACTGGACAATGATCAACTGAAATCAATCCGATAGCTTCTACCATGTCAGCTCATGATTCTGTCAAGGAATTAGGTTCATCGACTACATAAATGTCTGACATTGGTGCTTTAAGTACAAGGCAGCATTGCAGCCAAGAAGGACACCTAATTCTTACTGGCAAACTAACAACTCACACTCCTGGTCAGGGTAATTATGTCTCCTTCGATGTCACTGTCCAGGAAGAACACAAATCCATCCTGAAGAATGTGCCGCTGTGCCTACAGTAACCAGATTTCGATAAGAAACTCTAAGGAATCACAAAGGAAAATTCTGGTACATAAAGGAAAACGGAAAAAATGACGTCACAGAGAGGCTACAGACGAAAAAAGAAAATAAGTTTCTGAGGATCTCTACAAGAATGCCATTGCTAGGAACGCAGATCATGGCTCCAAGGTAACATTATCATCGTCATAATTAACAACAAGAAGCAACATTCTTGAATAACATGCAATTTCGGGTTTACACAGCCACGACCTCGAGCAGAGCAGTTCCCCGGAATTTCCCAGCGGACCGGGAAAAACACAAGGGAAGAACAACCCTTCCACCACAAGACAAATTTCTGCAAGAGTTAACCCAAAAAAAAAAGCCGAAAGTTACGGCAAAAAAACATATCCCATCATCTATCACCAGACAAATCCCGAGATGACGAAAGAATCGAAAGCCCCCCCAGGTGTCCAAACAGCTGAAGTCTGCAGTGCTGTGACAGCATTTCTGCATGAGTCACCCTCACCAAGAAGTTACCGAAAGGGAAAAAAAAATTAGAACTTGATACCGAATTCAGTAAATGGCTACCCAAAAACTATCTCCGGAGGCCGAACCGAACCGACCCCCCAAAGAAGCCGAACGCATTTTCGAAATTCCCCACTAACCAAAGCGACAATCAACGCCATTTGAGCTAAACAACTCGAGAAATTACCCCCCCAAAAAAAATGCCCAGAAAAAAGTTAAGATGGAGCCAACACTCACCAGTGCGATTGGGCATCGAGGAAGACGAGAGAGAGAGAGAGAGAGAGAGGGTGTCATTAGGGGGAATGCAGTGCTTGGGGATTCATAATTTGAGGAAGATGAGCACGAAACTGCATTCAAAAGGACGAAAAGCCCTAACGATTCCAGACAGGAGAGAAAAGTGGGGAGGTGTCTGCATCATTTGCATCGAGGTCCCCCATCTTTTAACTATTTCCGCATATTCCCTGTGCCTTTTCTTCCCCACTTGGTCTTGTCTTGTTGTGACCCCAGATTTATGCGCTAATGGAGTCCAAATATCGTGTGATTAATTGATAGTTGCTTGAGTTAAACATCTCCAGAAGTCACACAAAAGGATAAAAAAAAAAAAAAAATACAAGAACTGGTTGGCTTTTATCCATACTCGAGTCTCGCCATGTTACAAGGTAACTAATATTTCCTTCCATGAGCACAATTTGGTTGGAACTATAGATTCGTAGGCTTGGCGACCCGGGATGATCCTGCTCGATTATCTAAATCGAGAGCTCGAATAGAGTCAGTGTCTGATTCTTACTTTGCCCATACTTCCACCTTGTTATCCATCAAAGAGGATTTTGACAAATGTTTATGACGTTCATTTTCAAGATCTCCTTCTGATTCACATGATGTGAGTTGAAGACATAGATAAAGAAACCATTTGTGTTCATATCATAATTGAATTGACCATACCTTATGCCGATTGCTTGCTATAATTTGAACCGTTAATTGCTTTCGAAACAGTGACCTATGTGCCTCGAGTGATGTGGATTCTAATTATCAACTCCGTGCCCCATCAACCAAAATTCCTTCTCATGGCAGAAACAATCCATCTTCTCTCCTTCAATGGCTAAAATGCACATACATTCTGAGTGTGAGGCAAAACTGAAAAAACCCTACGGAGAGTAAAGGTGGGCTGGCGTCAACAATGAATCTGATAGCTGTGAATCATTAACGAGATTTCAGGACAGAAATTTGAGATTAAAAGTCGTTTTAGACTTGCTTTACGATAGAAAAGATGCTACAAATTTTTCCATTCAGACCACGGTAGGTTCTTTGTCAAGGGGCTCTGTTCAAAACTGCAAGTCCTGTCGTCTAGCCCACTCTATGATTCATGCTCCACTCTAAATGCGCCCTTTTGATTATTTTTGGGGGGTAAATGCTCCTTTTCGACTTTTTGTGGGAGAAAAGGAGCGGATGGTGTCACAAATGACACGACAAATCGCGTTTTAGATGACTTTATCAAAACGCATTAATGCTGTACCATAAAGGATGCAGATATGTTTATATTTATGGAAGTGGATCTGCTTCCTCAGTGCAGTGGTTTGATGTGCTCTCTCAACTGCATGAATGCTGTACTAAAAGGCCTCTTTTTCCCACCCGGTCGCACTTGAGATGAACCTAACTCACTGATTACATGACAACTTTGAAGGCATTAGGACATAAGAAATAATAAAATTTTTATAGGTAAGATTACCAAAAAATTAATAATTTATTATAATTATGTCATTTCAATTTTAGCTAATGAAGTCATAAACCTTTTGTATTTGTGTCAATTCAGTTTGTTTCGCTAATTTTGACTTGTCGATGCTAACATGGATGTCGACCGTCTTATATGGTGTCACTGGTGTTGACGTGAACAATTTTAAATAATATTTAATATTTAATTATTTTATCACTTCTTCTTCCTCTAACTAGTCCTCGCCAATGACCAATGAGGGCGAGGGACCTCACTAGCCTAGAGGAAGCCTGGCCATAGTTAGGCGAGGCTCGACCTCGCCAATCAAGTCTCGGTGAGCCTTTAGTTTTGCCTGGTCGCTCACTAGGCTAGCAAGGCCTTGCCAACCTCGTCAGCCTAATAGGTGGCCAAGGCAAAGTCAAGCCTTATCAAGCCATGGCAGGCTTCCCCAATGCCAATCGCTCGAGGGTGATAGGCTAGAGGATGAAGTAAGTGATAAAAAAATTAAAAAAATTAAAAAATTATTAAAATTTGTTTTCATCAGCACCAATGGTGTCACACAAGACAATTGATGTCTATGTCAGTATTGATCGGACGGACTAAATTGACACAAATACAAAAATTTCCAAAAAAAAAGATTTAGTTTTGAAATGACATAATTATAATAGATTTAAGATTTTTTTGATAAATTCCTAAGTTTGTATGACGTTAGTGTTAAAACTTTTTGTTAGATCATTTTAGTGCCATTTTTTTTTACTTAAGTGTGAGCTTCGATTTGATTCAACAGAAATCCAACGTAATAATATTTTTTTCATTTCCTTGATCGAGATGGCTCGCCCACATTCCCAATTAGCATTTATACACTCCTAAACGAGTCGTTTACATATTTTGCCCTAAATTAAAACCTAACTTGGAAAATCAAGCATTTTTTTCGGCAAATTCGAAACCCTAATTCTCAAAAGCAATGACGGCAAAAGAGGAGTACAAATGTCCGAGGAGAGCCTCAAAATTGTCGAATAAGGAAGATCCAGAGACCATGTTTTTAATCTTGATTCCTTCTTGATCGCCTTCAATCCACCGTCCACCATCTCCGATTGCCATAAGCCACCGTCAAATCTCCATAGCGGTCCACCTCGAACTCATTGCAACCAAAACAAAGCATATGCGCGGATCTCCCGAAGGAATCCTCTCTCAAGGATTTTTGAAGTTCGATTGTTGGTGATCCTTCTTCATCGCTCTTCGGACGTTGTCGCTACTGTCGAAATAATGTCGTCCGTTACTTCAAAGTCTCGTCAGTCGTGCCACTCTTTTCCCTTGCTTTTTTTTTATCCAAGTGTTCGAAGGGCCTCGTGCTCACTCGATCCTTCTTCGTCAGCGCTGATCACCAGCACTTAATGTTCTGCTTCAAACCACGATCTTTCTAACTTAAGTTACTCGAGAACAGGGCTACCCTTCAAACCAGACATCTTTGCTTCAAAAATGTTGTACAAGGTTTGAAGTAGAGAGAGAGAGATTAAATTGCTTTATTGTGTTTTGTGCTTAAAGGCCCCCTCATCGTTCACGTGGACTTTCTTTTTTATGAAAAAGCCACCAAGGTATTAACACTTAATTAAAAAGATCATATAATATTTTTGGTTGGAATTTGTCGCCGGAGATATTTAAGTGATCGTGTTTTCTCCAGTTTGACATTTAAGTGAGCCGGTAGAAATTTTTGACATTAAAGTAAGCATTGTGCGAAATCTTTAGCACTTTTAATGTTCTTATGACCAACTTAAATATGAACAAATTCGCTTATTGTTCTAGTTACTCCCCCGTTGGTCCTAACATTTTTCGCCTCTAAAAGAATAAATGAGGAAACAAGTTATAGACGACCATCTGACGAGATCAAATTTTGTTCAACAGACTGAAAAGGACAGAGAGCCGATGGGAGAGGGACAATATTCATCAAATGACCAAGAGAGAAAGATACAGTTCCCGCTCACAGGGCATTCGTTGCACATCTGACTAATAAATTGTCGTTCAAATTCTTCCAGAAACCGGACCGACTTTATGATAAGCACGGTTACACAGGCACTTATGGTCGGCACTCTTCGGCTTTAATCTCAATCTGAAGGAATGAATCAAAGCGCCAGCCACAAGTAACAGAATGAATGAATGATTCAATTCTAGATGTTTTCCATGAACAAACAAAGTCGGACCAAATCCAGCAATCCTACAGAGATGTTGGCCTGATTCAGAGGATACCCTCCGCTTAGAGCTGTCAACTCCTGTCAGGGCATCCCATTGGTGTCTGTTATTTATATCTTAACGAGCAAGTTTCAACATGATGAAAATTTACTTTTCACTGAGAATAAGTCTAAACGTGCCCCTTGCCAGTTAGCAATGCTCGTGATGTGCTCGATTCCAGGTGTCTCTGGATAAATTCAACAGCAGCCCAGCAACCACCTCATAATGCAAATTCTCTTTTTCTCAGGCTTAAGCATGATTCAGTTACTTCTGGTCACATGACAGGAACAATAAGAGCATGTTTGGTTTCAACAGCCAGTATCTGTAAGCCCGTCTACAGTATTAGTTTTGCACCATATCTAGTGACAATCCTCCAGTTGCACTCAACATCTCGGGTCAGTAGTTTTTCATGAAGCAAAGTCCATTCAACATACTCCTTATCTTCTTCCAGCTCGGTGCTGATCGAGATCCACATTACTATCAGCCCAAAGTCAGACAGGCACAAGAATGCGTTACACTATATAAGTACATACACTACATTATGGGATCATAAGGACAGAGTGCACTACTTAAGGCCAAAGGAGTCATAGCATTCTTCATATACACAAATCTAGATACCGATGTCCCCTCTTTTGCTGATTCCAGATCGAAATGATCCTAAGGGGATGAGACTAGTAAACCCAGGTGATAATTTGACAAACTTCTCTATAAACTGATCGTTGTTTAGCAGCGCTACTTGTTGGCAATTCCATAAATATGAGAGTTTATGAGGGAGGCATTAGCTAAAAAAGCCGTGCCAAGCTCAACGCTAGAGAATCCAGCCTCAGATATGTTCTTCCCTGTCTCTCTGGTAAGGTGACATCCATCAGCAACTGCCTGCTGCAAGGGATCGAGGATACTTTGGAGGAACTTGAGGATTGTTCCATCTGAATGATCAAGTTTTGAACAATAAATATCAACACTAAAGCATGTGATGTCAACTCAAACTTCTCGCAATTCATGCCACAACTGTTTAGAAGTTTCCTGGGCTCTACCTTTTGCAGCTACATGCTCCACGAAGATGTAAGAACCACCTGGCTTAAGCACCCTCTTCACTTCTAAAAAGATAAATATAAAGATCATGCTTTGTAAAAGACTAAATGGCCTCGATCCACTAGCTATAACAAAGGAGTTTAGTCCTCACAAATAAACAATGTTACATAACTCACATGCCAAGTTTTCTACCTGCTATCAGAATAACGACACCTTGCTTGACTTCACATACCAATGAGGAGGTTGAAAGAGAAGCTCAACACCTCAGATTTGCACTACAAGTGCAGGAGTAGACAGATAGTAAAAAAGGAGATCATAGCCTTTACAGAGTAATTACCTTTCAGCGTCAGGTCAACATCACTGACGGAGCACAAGACGAGTGTTCCGACAACTGCTTCAACAGATGCATCTTCTAGTGGTATAGCCTCACCAACCTGGATGACATCAACCAAAAGATTCTGATCTAAGAAAAAGTCATGATAGACATTGGTAGTTGCCAGACAGAGGTCATATCTGGCGGATATAATCCCCGGTATTCAGATTGACTATGCCAATAAAGCTAGCCATGGCCAATTTCCCCCTCTTGATCCGTCCCCTCACCCCATGTAGTATCTTGCCAACCAAGTTCTTTAAGGTTTTGTGATCTTCTTTGCAAGTTGACAAATTATTAGGCCATTGTTATCAGTAACATCTTGAAGACAAGAAAAAATTCACCTTCTACTTGAGAAAGCATCTTCCATTCTGTATATTCGAGTTAAATTCACCAAACACAAGTTACAAGAAGCACTGCAGAATCACCAACAGCCCATTCTTATTCAATGACCTGGACAAAACTGTCTTCTTTGTTTTTGGACAATTATCACAAAGAATTTCTTGCTAAAGTTTATATGATCCAGTTGACCATGCATCACTCAAGCCCAAGTATCTCCGCTGGGTATACCGATTCTGATGACCACACTCCTCAAAAATGCACAAATTCAAAAAGCAAAAACAATAAAAAAGAGGAAAACAAATATCACAACTAGTATTGCCATATTCATGCATTCATACTGCTTGGAGAAATTTGAAGTTGGGAGATGGTAGACCAGCTGCTGCTGCTGCTGCCCGAGCATATATTTCCATTGTTCTCTTTGGGTCTATACCTACAACATGGATGTCGTTGTCATTGGCATAATACTTGAGATTAGGACCTGTTCCTATACCAATCTCCAAAATTTCCTTGACTTTCCCCTTCAATTTGCTGAATAGCTGGGATTTATACCTTGCAATCTTGCCAAGTAACAGAATGCAACCACAGATGGTTATGTATGAACTTGAGACAACTATCTTTTTTGGAGCGAGAGCAAGACAAAGATTAAGACAACTCAGGTAATCTGAAAAGGGAGACTAACCTCAGCCTCATAAGCTTCCATACCCTTATCAAGGACCATAGCTTGGAACTCCTCATACCACTGAGGTCTAGGAGCGTGAAATTTATCCAACATTGCCTATGCGCAGATAATGCAAATAAAATGACGTTAGAGCTTCACAGGCCCAAATCTGGCAATCTCTGTAAACTCTTCGGAAATGTAAAATGGTTAAAATAAAGTGATACTCGACCACATGAGTAAGCGACCTATTTATCCAATAAACAAGCTGTGTAGCTTTGGCTCAACTATTCGTGGGTTAACGCACTCTTAAATGGGGAGACGTCATGGGCTCCAACTAAAGCATGGACATCGATCATATTCAAAGGGCGAATGAGAAGTCAGAACATGAAAGCAAGAAAACCCCACTTTGATATCACACTGATAAAATGCAAATTGCTTGCATTCCAAACAGAATGCAATCAATGCCCAAAATCCAGCCTAGCCAGTTCAGTAATGACTGTACTTAACAAGGACAATATGTTAAACTGCAACTTCCGGTCCAGAACTTTTATCAAATTCGAGACATTATCATGAACCAAATCACTCTTCTGAATGGAACTATTAGAGAACAAGTTCCCACGACGCATTCTTGAAATTTGATCACGTGGTTGAATCAGTTTCACTTGAAGAGCAACATTCACGGAACATGAAGTCGTGGTTTAATATTACGGCGCTGTTTACCATCTGATTCACCGACTTTCCTTCGACACCGTGGCTTCTGATGGACCTGACGTGAGACTATCGCCAACTTGATTTAAAGAAACTTAAGCGACGAGAGACGAATAAACTATCTGCATTTACCAAAATTTGATTTGAAATCCACCCTCATGTAAACGAAACAAAAAAGTCTATAAAAGGGCATATGTGGAAACTCGACGAATGAACCGACATGAAAAGATCTCAACAAATTTTATAATTTGAGAGCGAGCGAGACAAGCATGCGTACCGCATAATCAGAAGAAGAATCCGAAGCATTAGAAGGGCGAATTGGGATGAATGGCGATGTGGTCGCCGCCATGAAATGCCTTCTTCCGCAGCAGCAGAGCCTGCCGCCACGCAACCCTTCACCGACGAGAGCTCGTCTCGGTTCGGAACCAGAGTTTTCGGCAGCTGAACATGAACGAGAGCGCGCGACGACGTGATCGGGGAGAGAGGTTCTGACAGGCCTTTGTGTGGAGAAGGTGGGAGCGTCGAACTTGGAGCTGGAGTTGGAGTTGAAGACGGAGGGCCAGGAAGAGGAGTGGAGCATCCTCATCGTCATGTTGCGGGAAGGCAGGATTGACTTCCAGCTAAGAAGCCATGAAAGCTGTTGCTGAAGCTTGTCAGAAAACACCCACCTCTCTCTCTCTCTCTCTCTCTCTCTGTGATAATGATGGCGATAGGATTTGCAGTGGGTGGTTACGTTAAATCTGAAGAGGGTGGCTCAAAACAAAGGGCAGTTGAAAGGTCAAACGTAAATCCAAACCACGCCATAGCCGCGTATTTGATGAAAAACTCCGTTCTAATATCCCATTGAAGTGTCTTCTCTCTACCATGGCTTGGACTTGGAGCAATGGCGTGGAGAAAGTTTGAATGAAATCAGATGATGAATAACACAGTAAATATCAAACCGGGACTTCATAATCCGCGAGCGTCGGCCTTCACGTTGACATTGATTAAAAATAAGGGCGAGTGGTTTCAAGTCTAGGTTCTATACTACCATGGGAACAGATTTCGGGATCAATTCCAGAATCTATTCAAATTTGACTTGTACTATTAATTGAATGATTGCAATAAATCACTTTTGATGATCATCACTTATTGTTACGGTTCATAAACCATAACTTATATTTAGATATATAATAAGTCTTGGTTATATAGGCTCAAATGAGTGATTTCGAATTAGACACTCATCATCAAACGCCATGAAATACCGTAAGATTGTGCAAAGATATAAATCAAGAAAAACACAAAAACTTATTCCAAATTTTAGGTTCCACTAACCTATAACTTGGATCCTACTCATCAATATAGGTTCTTTAATTTTTAGAACCTGGAACCTACCTTACATACTTTAAAATTTGAAATCGGACAAGTTTCCACTAGTCTGATTCTCAAGTTCCGAGTTCTACATTGAAACATGCTCATCCCTAATTCAAAATTCAAGAACGCCTTAGGAACCTAATGGTTGCATTCAAAACAGTGATTTGGTCTTTGATAACGACTCGAATTTGATAAAAAGATTGATTCAATCACAAGCTGACATATTGTCCACATTGAGTTTAGGCCTTACTGACATAGGTATTGCCTGCAACACTACAGGCGACCGTTCCAAATGCGTCTCACCCGTTCATCACTTATCAAAGGGCGGGCTTATGTAGTTCAACTGCCCCTGTTTTGGCTTACAATTTGTCAATTACAGAAGGGGAAAGAAAACACGAGTTCCACCAAAATGACTCAGCATAGAACATCAAGCTGCTCCTCGTCCTGACAGCTTTTCTCCTCCGAACAAAGATCTTTCTCGCTACCATCCTCTGCTTTGTGGCTCTCATCTTCTGGATCTTCGCTATGGTAGCCGTTCCCTGCGACACGTGAACAAGGGACTTACAAAGTTACGGTTACCGCTTTGAATTAAAGGAGAAGGATTTTGACAAGTTGACAATCCGGTTCCGTCATACCAATCAGCCTACTAAGGTCATCTTGACCAGAAAACGCATTTAGGACTTTGGGAGATAAATAATTTTCTGCACTCGGTTCTTCATACATGGAAAAAATAAATGTAGATGTGCCTCCTTATGATTGCTTGGAAGTCAGCAGAAAACTTCATGCTCTCTTTTGCGGTGAACCCTGTTCTAGAGCAAAGGATGCTATAGTATCTAAAGTATCAGTTGACAGTGCCAATGTGCTCTACCTTCATGACCATCATCTGCAGGTGCATATGCTGAACGCCTTGACCTTCCTTGGTGATGTGGGGTGGGCTGATTATAGCAAAAGGATAAAGAGAAGTAAGAAGTCGAGAAACTAATGGTAAACCTGTTATAGCATGGCAGGTGAACTCGAATTGGGTACATGCACCAGCAATACATGTGAAGATTGTCCTTTCTGCAACCCAAATCTTTGCCATAAATGAATGTTTATGTTGTCCTACTGTTAGCACTTAGCAGCACATGTTCTCAGCATGATTTGGTGATTTCAAGAACACAGAAATTGAATCAAAAAAAAAAAAAGGAGAAGAACATGAAGATACAAAAAACAACCAGCACCAACCATGGCATGCATCAACGTGTAAAGGGAGCCAGAATATCAACTATTAACCAGGAAAATTGAGGCCACATTCTGAAGGTTCAACTAAGTTTTTAACACTGTAGATACTTCTACCTAAGATCACGCATAAATTTTTCCTTATTTGGGACATATGCTGTATCTTCATTGCTGGAAAATTCAGTAACCACAGCATTCGCTGAGCAAACTTCATACGACCTGTTCTCTCTCATATTAAGACGTCGTTGGAGGTCTCAGTCCCAGTACACACTGTGAAATGCTTGTTCCTCATCATATTTTAACCAAGTTTAGAGATTTTCAAAATGCGCCAATCATGATCTAAACAGCTGCTTGCTTAGACCCAATAGGTTGCAATTCTGGCAGATGTTCAGCATAAAAAGTGCAACATTTGCATAAAAGTCAAGTACCTGCAACTTGGGTCGTAGAGCTTCAAGTGGTCCTTTGGGCTTCTGTGCTCCTTGCTGCAATATTGGTTAATAAGAATATTAAACATTAAAACCAACTATAAGTATTTATTCAAAGGTGATATTTGAAGAAGCCTGAACAAGTTACAAGTACCTTATTCAAAGCCCAGTCAGCAGAATCAAAAAAGGCACGTTCATGATCCTGGAGAGCACATTTTTTCAGTGGACGCTAGTCTTAATATTGCTGGAGTATATCATTCTGGAGAACTGAAGAAGTGGAAGGTAGACAAAAAAAAACATACCTTGGAAATCAATGAAGGCTTCTTTGGTAACAGGCCCCCATATTTCTTCTTGATTTTTTCCTCCTATGGAAGACAAGACACTTTCTAGGTAAAAGAGTTCCCGAAAACTTTATTCAAGGCCCAGATCCAAAAATAATGGAATACGAAACAGAGTACATGTTATCGACCATCTAAGCTCAGGAAACAACTGTTCTCTGGTTAGATGACTTAAGAAAATGAAAGAATGAGGGAAAAAGGAACGGCATCCATGACTGAATCATATTCTTACTGCACCTGACATATCATCACAAAGTTTTTTGTCTCTGGAAAAGTTGCATGACGGCTACAGCTAAACTAAACAAAGTCCAATATACTGTCTTTATCCTGTACAAGCATCCTGGGCATGATCCTCGATTGAATACAGAATGTACAAGCAGCAATTAGTCATACCTCCTCCTCTGGGGAAGGCATAGCATTCTCGTCACCTACATCTGAATGTAATATATCTTTAGAAGCACCTTCACCATCGCCATCATTTTTAATTGTACAATCAGTATGCAGTTGGTCTCGCAAGTCCTCAACAGCTGTGCCCGACATCTTATTGAACGAGTAATAGCTGCAACAATGAAGCCGATGATACCAAACAATCAGGAAAACACAAACATCCTCACTACATAACAGGATAATCAATTTTTATCTTTTCATGCGTCAGTATCAGAAGGGAACATGTTCCTCCAGTTACTGACTCACCACTCACCCAAGAGAAAGAAGAAGATAATTTGTTCGGAAAGAAAAGAAAAAGAAGAGTGAACACAGCAGCATCAAGCTAATATCAAAAGAAATCAACAGAACAACCACCCAGGTACACACACATTTAGAGTCGCGGATGCTGCATATGATTTTATACAGCATCGAAAACTATCCACACGGTTAACTTAGCAAACCAATATCTGCACTCAAACCGCCAGGCATCTTTGCCAATCCAGCCTCTCTTACTAAAATCTGAAAACACGATCCGAGCAGTGAACATTCCCTCATAAAAAAACCGACCCAGAAGAAAGATCACCATGCCGCATCATGGGTCGGTCTTCTGGGTCATTCCACGTTTGATCCTAGAGCGTCCTGGTATGAAATTTTTCACCTTCCCCTGCTTCAAGCTATAAAAACACACTCTTTCGCACGCTTTTTTCAGCCAGAACAACACTAATTCTGCTCACGTCGAAATCAGCTCTTCAGCTGAATGCGGTTTGTACTCGTTGTTCAGTAACGAACAGCAAAAATCACCTGGAAACTCCTCGGACCTCGCGCGAACCGCCGAATTCTCTTTCGCGCTAACACGTTCGTCCCTACTTGCTCAAACAAAACTAAGGAGGAGCGAGATTACCTGATTCGAAAGAGCTCCGACGAGAAACCCGGAGGCGGAGGATTGTAAGAATTCACACGCGAGAAAGCGTTTGAAATGGGAGACGAACAGAATCGATGTCGAGACACCGGGAAAGAACGAGAACGAGATGCTTTGTCTGCCTGAATGCCACGCCACGCGCATTTGTGTTTTGGATTCCAGCGCGAATTTTGTTGATGACGTCGAAGTTCTCGTCACGGCCACTCGTCACGAGCCAACGCTTAAAAAGGCAAACCGCGCACGCGTAGCACTTGGGCTCCTTTCATTCATCACTCACTCGAATAATAAAGAGAAAGTGTTTAGAGAATTCTAAAAAAGAATGTATCTTCATTGTTGAAATGTTGGATGATCGTATTTCCATTTAGTGAATTTCATTTAAATTATGTTATTATAGTTTAAAAGGTTTCGTTCCGTGAATTTTAAGGTAAAATGAATTTTAGTTAATTTTTTTCCGATGAAATAGATAACAAAATATAAATATATAAAAAACTGATCAAAAGAAAAGGATAAAAAAATCTCATTTTCATTTATGTTAGGATTACTTTTTATGATTAGCTGGTTCGGCTTCGTTTAAATATCATTTAGTGATTTTTCAGTTGGTAATTCTTTTCGTCCACTTTAGACTTTGGTTCTGATTTAGAAACTAGTGATCCAATTGTGGAGATTCACTCCCACTTAATGATCTAATGATAGAGAGATTTAATACTCATCTCGACCAATCCAATGATAGAGATACATCTTGATGGGAACCTATCCTTTTCTTATGATCCAATAGTGGAGATTGAGTTCCACCTATTGATCCTACGGCTCTTGTTTCTCCGGATCGATCACTTGGCAATCCGTCCGTGACACGCATTTATCATTCATCTTTTCTGATTAATTGTCCATGTATTTAGTTTCCAGTACAACGGAGAATCAATTCGATCTCAAACGAGTTTCTAACACTTAATTCATACGGTAGATTGCAATGATTGAGGACTCTATATTATCCCTATTCGGTGCCGACAAATCACTTGTCCTGCGAATCCATGGAGTTGACTAAAGTACCATCATAGATGTAGATTATGACAGCATCTTAGGCTCTTGGAACCAAGCTAATGCAACAGAAGCCGGTGAAAACTCAGAAATGTGGTTATGGTTCAAGGGCGTCTTGCTATTGTCAGCCTCAGGCCATGCTTCATCGATAGAATGGTCATCATCCTGTACTCCACCGGGTGGTTCGGCACCAGCTTGAACTCGTAAAACCGGCACAGAATGGCAAGTGCCATCTTCATCTGCAGATATGCTGAGTCCTTCCCTAGGCATATCCTCGGCCCAGCCTGCAAATCGACAAAGAAACATAAAGCATCAGGTGACACCTATCTGACCGAAACAAGAAGTGCTGATTATGGGGTCGTCTCAGTAAAATGACAGCTAAGGCAACGATCACCCATTGCAGCTTGTTAAGCCTGATAGGAAGACAGACCCCATCATCACACTATAGTTGCTATGCCTGATGACCATACTGAATCGTTCCTCGAAGGCTTGAAGTTAACATAGGCCAGGCTCATCATGAGCAGCTGTTATATATTGTCTCTCAGTCGCCATCTGTTTACCTGAAATGCGGTGAACTTGAACGGAGAAGCATTTTGAAAGAAACCCTCCTTCAGCCACCTCTCGGGCTTGAACAAAGCGGCGTCGGGACCCCAATTGTACTCCATTCTTCCCATGGAGTATGGTACATACGTCACCATCCCTCCTGCTTTCACTTTCGTTCCATCAGGCAATATGTCGTCCTTCGACACACCCTTCGGATCCTGTGGTCAAGTTTTTGTTTCGTGAGAGAGAAAAACAGAACAGTCATTTCTCCATTCTGAGTATATACTTAGCAATATTGGACTTAAAATGAGAAATATCATGCATGCCTGAGGTACTGCTGGATACAGGCGCAGCGTTTCCGTGATCACAGCATGTAGGTAGTGCAACTTTCCAAGGGCATCATATGTCAATAGTTTTGCGAATTGCGACACTCTCTGATTGAATGATTTAAGGTCGTCCACATTGTAAGGAAGCAGTGAGACCTGCTCTTCCATTGCTTGATCTCTCTCCAAAGTTTCAAGTTCTGAATAGATCTTTTCGGCAATATTTTGATGGGTCATTATCATGTAAATAGACCATGAAAGGGTGGTTGCTGTCGTGTCACGCCCCGCGATCACAAAGTTCAGCACAATGTCTCTGAGGCTTTTGTCGGTTAAATTGCTCTCCCGGTCGTTACCTAGCTCGATGAATCTTGACAGTATATCATGCTTCATCTGTGGTTTTCATTGCGTAGATCATTTTGTCATTTCCAATTGAGAGGATAAAAGAGGAGTACTTGAACAATGAGAATCCGACGGTTTATGTTTATTTACCTTTGCATCTTCACGGGACTTGCGAGCCGCTTCTACCTCGGCTTTCCGCTTTCTAATGACAGAGTAGGTGAAATCATCTATCACTTTGATGGCTTTGTCAAGAAGAGCTTCAGACCCCACATTCAGAAATTTCTTGATCCTCCAGAGGGGGTCGATGAATCGAAAGGTCACAATTAGGTTTGCTGCATCAAAAGATTGAGCGAAGCAGTTATCTGGTAAATCTGGAGCCAAAGTTCCTATTTCAACACCGAATCCCACTTTGCATATGGAGTCCAAAGTCATCCTCATCAACAGTTCCTAAAGATGAAAAACTTCTCAAGCTTTGTCAGGCTTCATACAGCAAATAGGGGGCATCTTGGTGAAACATGAACCGAAACTATTTCATATTGACTCCGCTTTATTGTAGGAACAGATCTGTCATTGTTAAATAGAAATGAAATTTATTTTAAGACCATTATTCACCTGCATGTCCACTTCTTTGTTGCAGAATGAAGTTTGACTTAGGATAGAAGAAAGCTTCAGACTATATTCTCTGAAGACCACAGTGCTAAAATCCCTCAAATTCTTGGAAGCGAATTCGAAACTCGCGGTCTTCCTTTGCTTCCTCCAAGATTCACCATCCACATTAAATATCCCGTCTCCAAGCAGAACTTCCATGTATGAATGATAGACTTCCCCCTTCAGCGACAGATGATTAACCTCTTTAATACAGAAAATAGGAATAATAGAAAGAAAAATTGAGCATGAAAAGATAAGAAAACAACCATCTATCACTGCCATCACCAGAATCTATGCAAATCTCGACAAATTGAAAGCAAAAAGTGCTTCCTTGATGCATGAACAAGCTATTTAGGTGATGTAAAAAGAGATTTTCTTGATATGCTCAAACCATTAAAAAAATTAAGGGAATTTTTATTGGGTGTTGCTGGTGTTAAAAAATGAATCTCTCTGAAAAATAAGTAGGAAAATTAAACACCTGAAACAATGTTATACCTTTGGATAATTTGCAAAGTTGGTCTTCAAGACATGTTCTACATTTTCCGGATCTGCAATGTAGGTATAGGTTGTATATGGCATAGGGACCACAACGGTCCTCAACTTGGACAAGTACTCAACTAGCCAATCATGCATCCGCTCGTAATTCATGAACTGCTCGATCGCTGCCCCTACCAGTGGCCACGTCTTCGGGCCATTTTTATTCCTCTGGTTCCATCTGTGGATAACGATCCATGACACAATGACACAAATAGAGGTCAACCATCCCATATGTACATCTGGGACATAATGTGCCAACGAGAGACCATGGGCTTCCATTCTGGAATGACATAGAATGAAGTTCTACACATGGACCGGTTCTTATAATGTGCATAGGAAGTAGGTTACCGCTTGATAGATGGACAGATAAAAAGATGGTGGATTAGCTTCTGTTTGAAAACAATCTTTTCGTGCTCTTCGCAAGAAGCTTAGGTTCAAGAACAATCACATCTTTTGAACCACCAACCTGACTTCACTCAACTTCTGACGGTAAAAGTGAGTCATGAATTTGGTGCACATTGATAGGGAATAAGTAAGATGCACAAAAGCAATTGATGGAAATGGTCCAAGTTTGCCGGAGTAAATGATACCCTCCTTTACAAGTGTGAACATATGCGCTACTAGCTGCCCGTGAACATCACACAGATAGCTTCTCCTCTTGATAATCCTCACCGATCTTAATAAGCTGAAAAAAATTAATATGCTGAACAATGGAAGCGATTCTGTGCTGCTCTTTCATGATAAGCCCACATTTATTAATCAATCTATGTTGAGCAATCAAACCGGTATTCATTGTCTCTTGAATTATACAATTGACCAAAATAGGTGCCGTGCCACATCTGTTAAAAAGAAGTAATAGTTTGCTTTCAATTGTCACTGCTGGATGTAGCAACTTGTCAAACTTAGAGGCTATTGCAGAATGGCTAAAATCTTCAAGAACCATTACATTTCAAAATTAGTTGCACAAGTACGCACGCTCTCAAGTCTAAACACACAAATTTCACAAATTTAAAAGACGATCAGCACAATCCTCCTTTAGTTCATCAGCCTGCGAGTGATCATAATACACCGAATTCAGAGTTTGGCAGACATATGTTGCGTGGCTTAAGAGATTTTTCTGATTTGGTCATAAGTTCCCTTGATCTGCATAAAGGCAAGACACTTTGTTTCCATGTAACTGAAGTTTCTTCTCAGCTCCATAAGCTTCACCATCAACAATGATGTTTTGGCCATCAAAGGTTGGATGGTATGAGCTGCCTATCAGAAACTGTGAGATGGGACCAAAGTAGTCCAATTGCAACAGATCAGGAGTAAGTGAGCAAAAGTTAGGTAATCTCATAACTTGCTTGTCACTAGCCTCATTCGTCATGGTTCGGTTACTTTGGCCATGGAAGTCTTCCACTTTTCGATCCAAAGATTTACTCGAGTGTTGCTTCTTGTATATCCTGCATAGGACCCAATCCAACTGAAACGCAACACACGAAAGAGTAAGAGACACAGTCAAGTTAATCATGGGCCAGTCACTGATCCAAAGGATAAAACAAGGCTTACTTTCATAGAGCGATGTTGCTCGTTCATCGTTGAATCAGCCAAACGATACTCGTGCATGATCCAATCCGTTTTTAAGCCCTTAGGTGGCCGGCCCTTGTAAAACACAAGGGATTTCTTCACCCCTACATGTTTAGACCCGCCATAGATCACCTTGTCAGAACCCGTGGCTTTCCAATACCCCGAAACTGCCGCTCGGTTAGGACGCGCCCCCTTTGGATACTTCCGGTCACGCAAGGTGAAGAAGTACCATTCCTTCTCGCCAAGCTTGGCTTTTTCTACAATCCATGAGATCGAAAATATTTACTTAGTACAGCTATTACCGTTACTGAACTCTCGTAACAACTACTGATGTTTTCTCCAAACAAGCCACAAAAACTACATAAGACTTCGGCTCGTCATCTTGGAAACTAACCAGGCAATTGCCATGGATCGAATTTATAAATATCGAGTGCGGAGATGATGGACACAGGGCATGGCCTGGACATGGCTTGGTTCTGGAGGTAATACACGATCAGTTCTTCATCTGTAGGGTGGAATCTAAAACCAGGAGGGAGTTCGTAATTCATTGCGAGTTCTCGAAACTCGAAACTCGAAACTGGAAAAGAGTTGAAAAGCAAGTAAAACAAAGTGCTGATGCTAAAACCACCTAATGTCTAAGCTACAAAGAGGAAAAGCAAGGCTATATGAATTGAAAATGAAGAGCCTAAAGAGAAACCGAGTCGTTTGAAATGTTTGCATGAAGATGGCCTCCCCTCTTATCGATGGTCTTTTTTTGTCGTCTTGTGAGATTTGCATGGGTTTTGATGAGTGGTTTCTCGGACCCGGATTCCTCACTCGGTGGCACTCTGTCATGCTTGCACAGGCTAGACGAAAAGGCCCGTGCTCTCCCTGATTGGGACTGCCATTCCCGAAGTTTTGTCCCTTCTGTGAAGTGTATGCATGTACCGTATCTTTTCCGTGGAATCAGCACTAAAGAGAATTGAAGTTAAAATTATGGGAGATTAATGAACGCTTTGAGTCTAATGAAGTGAATTGGGTACTCTCTTTTTTTTTTAACCACAATTACTCCATACATAATCTCTTGTAGCTGGTGACTAAAGAGATTAGCTTGATGACCTCATGGGCACCATCATCTGATCTCACAACTCGGATATCTAAATTAAATTGACTTTTGACCTCATTTTCGAGCTATCAAGAAACCTAATCGAAATAATGGACTAACGATGCGTTAGAGTACTAATTAAATATGCAATATTTACTAGTTCCAATAAGCAAGGGATATTACGCACAATCTTAAAAGAGTAGTTCATACACTACCCCTCTCGCAAAGGAATCCATTTGAATAATTCACAAATTCGGGATAGAAAAAAAGTTGAAATTAGTTATTATCTCGTTAATCAATGAACGATTCAATAAGTTTTTTTATTCAATGAAATCATTTATGCAGATAGTGGATTATTGCACTTTGGTCACGGATTTCGTACCCATTATGTTGTCATTCCACAACATCATGAGTTTGTCCAAGAACTTTTCCTATCGACGGTACGCCTCTACGAACTCCACCTTCGCCATGGAAAGAGGAAAAGAAAGTGCTCGAGGGAAAGAGAGAGAGAGAGTAGGAGGGATCTCTGTACACCCGCGAGGGTAGAGTTCCATTGTCTAACATCGGATCAGGACAAAGGACGCAAGCCGTTCCGGCGAATCGGTATGCTGACGTGGCTCTGGTCGGACTTTATCTTTGTCCAGATCCCGTGTACCTGCGAGGATAAGATAAGGACCACAACTTGCTGATTGCGTTTTCCTACTGGTGGTTCTTATCACGCCATCTCACTGCTCGGACCCACATTGACCACAGCAGCAATTCTACAGAAAAGTGCTAAAACAACTGTATATTGTCTAACTTAGAGGAGGACTATGATACAGAGCTCGATCGAGTCAAAAACATACGACCTACATATTCCCGTGATTCGCGGCAATAACTTAGGTGATATTTGATAATCATTCCCTGAACAATTATTTTTATTTTTTATTCTCCAGAACTAAAAAAAAAAAAAAAAAAACACAAATCCGTTCAATAAATTTTTTGTTCCCGATGACAAAAATTTATTTTTTTGTTCTCAAAAATAAATTTGGAACAAAATCAATAAATATAAAAAATAATTTCCTAATTCCAAGAACAATTCCTAGAATCAAATTCTTTTTTTTTTTATTTTCTCTTTTTCTTCTTCCTTTTGGCCGGCGACCTCGCCGGAGTATTGCCAGCCCTTGGCAATGTCGACTCCGAGCCACGGCGAGGCTTCGGCGAGGCTCAATGAGGGGGAGGCTCGACTTCGCCCAAATCCTGGCGAAACCGAGGCTCGCCTTGGCCTAGCGAGGCTCCGGCTAGCTCACCAAACCTCACCCAACCAAATTAAAAGAAACAAAAGAATTTAAGAATCCCACAAAACACATTTTTATCCCAATAATATAAATTTTGGACAATTATCAAGTATATTCTTTTGCTTAGAAATTATTTCCATGAATAAAATCAGAAAAAAATCATTTCTGATAAAAATTTGTTCTCGAGAACAAAATCATTACCAAACGCATTATTAGTATATCTACCATATAGTCATAAAAAATTATGATTGGATTCAATACATCTTTTTTTAATTTATCGACTACTTATAAAAAGGAAATTCCCACTCTAGAACTATAATCCTCCAATCACCCCTTCCTAATCCTCGATCTCTATTCACCTATATACTGCCATGGGGCTCTATGAGAATAAAAATGTTATTACGACCACTAGTGCCGACTTATCGCTTGACAATAGTAGCAGCCAATCCAACCACATCAAACAAAGGTCATATGATTGCGGCAGCCAAAAGAGAAAAAGAGAGCCAAATTGTTATCTAATCAATCACTTTTATCTCAAAGGTATGGTTCAATTGAGGACATCTTTGAATTTCAGCCATTGGAGATGTCCCCTTAAGGAGATGTGCTTCTCTCGAGAGAGTAAGGATTTTGGGGAAGAAAAGATCGAGGGCCTGCTATGCCATGTGTGGCCCATGGTTTGGCCCAAAACAAATGTCCCCTTCTTGGCCCAAGCTCCTTTTCCCACCACCTCCAGTCATGCTTAAAGCACTGAGATTCATGCACGCTGGCTTGAATGAAACATATTTATTCTCAATTGGCACTTTTGCTCGAAAAGACATGAATCAATAAACCACATCTCTTTGTCCAACATAAGACAGTTGGAAAAAAATGAAAAAAAAAAAAAAAAAAAAAAAAAAAGATAGAACAAAAAGAGAGAAAATGAAAAGAGGGTTCTCTTATGCATTGATAATTCCCAAAATGTTCAAAGCTCAAGTAGAGCCCTCAATGCTTGCTTCTTGATCACCTTCCCATATATTCCTCTTCCCAATTTCAGTGCCTTCTCCATCTCCACCATCGCCCCACCGCCAAGTCCGCCACCGCTCCTGCTCAGTTGCTCCACCAGCACCTTCAACACCCTCTCGTCGCTTCCCGCCGCTTCCGCGACGCTGTCCACCACCGCCTCCGCCGCCGGAATCCGCCTCCCCCACCTCTTGGCCGACTTCTCCGACGCGTACGTCCCGCCGTACGCGGCCCAGAACGAGGCCCTCAGGTACCCCTTCTCTTTCCCCCGCACGTTGCACCTCCTCATGCCTTCCTCCAATCTGTACACGACCCCTCCCGCATCCATCCCGCCTTCGAGGCACGTCTCGGTGTCCCTCAGCTCTTGCTTCGACTGCATCTTCTCCTCGAACTCGCACCGCTTGCAGGAGCAATCGAAACCCCACGCGGCCGCCATCTCGCGGCGCTTCGTGGGCGGCTGCAGCACGTCGAAGTAGGCGAACGCGAGCTCTTCCCCGGCTTTTATGTCCCGAGAGGCGATGACCATCAGGTGGTTCCCCACGTGGACCCTCCTCGCGTTGGGACAACACGAGTGGTTGATGAAAGAAGCGAGGAGCCATAGCCCGACGCCATAGTAGTCCTTGTTCCTACCCATGACCTTAGCTGAGATCGCATTCTCCACGAGAGAGTTCACATCTAGAATGCCCAAAATCTTGTTCATGTCAAGCTTCTCATCTGGGTAGTCATGGTTCTCGCTTGCCTCTGCCCTGAAAATGCTCAGATCCGGAATCTCGAGACCCTCCTCATCTTCCCCTGAAGACAGAGTACTGATCAGGTGACGGGTTCTGCGGCATCTCGAAACGCTGCCAGCCACTCTTTCTATGAAGTTCTTCCACATGACCAACTGCTTGTTCTCGCCTGAACCCGAACCGTCGCCCACCACTATCCCTCTCTCTATTGCGATCGCTCTGGTGACCAGCACCACAGTCCCGGCGTCGATGTTCTTCGCGGCGAACAGCCCCCTCCCGCTGATCTCCGATTTCTTGATCTCCACCGGCCCGATGTACTCCGCGAGCTCGGGAATTTCTCCTCGGAACCCGGCCGAGACCCAGTCGGAGAGATCGAAATTGCCGGTCCGGGATTGGTACTCGAGCTTCTTGCACTTATCCAACCACACATTCAGACTCTCGGCGTTCCCGTTCCCCTGAGGATCCAGCGAAGCCGCCGACTTGAAGCACTCGAGGGCAGCCGAGTACCTGCCGAGGCTCAGCAAGATCTTACCCTTGCAGACCAAGGCTCTGAAGTGGGAGCTCTCGATGGCGAGCGCCTCGTCGCAGTCGCTCAGCGCCTCGTCGAGGGACCTCAGCTTCGACCACGCGTCGGCCCGGTTGGCGAGGGCCAGGCAGAGGGATCGCTGGAGCTTGGAGAACCTGTCCGGGTCCGAGGCTCGGTCGGCGGCCGAGAGGTGGGCGCGGCAGAGGTCGATGAGCTGGGAGCAGAGGCCGGACGACTCGGCCCACTGCTCGCGGAGGAAGAGCTCGGTGGCTTTCGACCTGAGCTCCTGCAGGAGCTCTTCCTCTGCGGTGGCCATCTGCTGCTGCTGTCGTTGCTCTTCTCTCGTCGCTGCTCGGCGAGATGGGGTCTACTGCGCAGAGATTTCTGTGTTCTTCTCGTTTTGGGGTTGAGGGGGTGCAGGAGCGAGGAACTCTTTTTGAAAGTTTGGTGTGCTGTAACGGTCGGCATTTGGTTCCGTGCTTTATGCTTTTCCTTATCCGTCGTTTCTGTAACGCCAACGGCTATCATGGGATTGTGCTCCTCCTCTTTATTTTATTTGTTTTTGCTATTATTTTTATCTTTTCACGATCAGATTTGTTAGTGTTAATTTCAGGGATTTAATTCATCCATTAGGTGCAATATACTATTTAAAGAATTAGAAATCATTTTCCAATATAGGACAAGGTATTTTTATTTGAACTTGAATCTCTATATTTGAGTATGGTAACCTCAATTTTAGATTTCAACTTTCAGGATTGGGTCACTAGTGTCTAGGCTCGGGACCTTGGTGTCCATGCTCAAATCCTTAGCGCTCGTGCCAAGTCCATCGAGGCCAAGTCCAAGACCCTAGTGCCTAGGGCCGGGTCCTTGGCACCCATGCCCAAGTCCATTGAGGCCAAGCCTAAGATCTCAATGCCCTTGGCACCCAGGTCCAAGTCCACAAAGACTGAGTGTGGGATCCTGATACTTGAGCTTGGATCTCCAATACCAATTGGATGGGTTATAAGAGCGAGCTAGAGACCTCGATACCCACGCTTGAGTCCATCAAGGCCACTCTCAAGACCCAAATGCTCGTGCCTTGATCCCCATCGCTTAGGTTAGGGTCCATCAAGGCTGAATCCAATATCATAGTGCCCATACCCAATTCTCCAATTGATTGCACGTAAGTTATTAGCACTTAAATAGTGTATGTCTGTTTAGAAAAATTAAATTAGATTTTCCACACCAAATGATAGAAAAATATTTCTCAATTCATTTCTAAGTGTTGCCAAATACTGGGAAATATTGTCATCTTCAAAAAATGTGACATTTCCACAAAAAAGGGAGCCCAGTGATGCTTTTTCACCGGAAACTTCAGGATCATGTTCAAGGAAAATTATTAGTCTTGACCTATTTGATAATATGGGATAAGTGATTTTCTTCATACTAGAATAAGATGTTTTTCTCAATCTAATAAACTTCTTGTTTTTGGTTTATGACCTAGATCTATTAATATTCTATCGTTCAAATTCTGAAAAAGCAGGAAAATGGTTAGCATTCAAACAAAGAAAATCCTAAAATCTAGTCCATTTTGGTGGAATTGCCAAAAAAAAAAAAATCGACTAAGATCAGTTTATGAAAAACATTTTCCTAGATCGATTAGTATTCTATCGTCCAAATTCCGAAAAAGTCGGAAAGCGGTTTGCCTTCGAACAAATAAAACCCTAAAAACTATTTGAATTTTGGTGGAATTTGCAGGAAAAAAATCGATTTAGAAAATCTTTGTAAATACTAATCTGATATCAAAAGCTTCACTGTACTCCCTGGTCTTCGCCCCTCCATTTCACACGAAGCGGAGTCATCGAGGCACCGCCGCAAACACATGGCGGCCGCCACCGCAAGCAGCGAGCGGACCAGCGCGAAGATCCTGCTCACGTCGCTCTCGGCCATGGTCGCCGAATCGGCCACGTTCCCCATCGACCTCACCAAGACGCGCCTCCAGCTCCACGGCCAGTCCCTCCCCCTCCTCCTCCTCCTCCTCCGCCGCTCGCCCCACCGCCGTCCGCGTCGCCGCCGACATCGTCCGCCGGCAGGGCGTCCTCGGCCTCTACCAGGGCCTGTCTCCCGCGATCATCAGGCACCTCTTCTACACCCCGATCAGGATCGTCGGCTACGAGAACCTGAGGAACGCGGTCGATGCGGGTGATCGGTCCCTCCCTCTCCTCGGCAAGGCTCTCGCCGGCGGGGTTTCTGGAGTCGTAGCTCAGGTAGAATTGCTCGATCTATCGTGTTAATTGAATGGTTGGTGATGAGGTCACGCGAGTCGGCTTTCTCTTGCTTAGACGAGCTCTGATGTGAGCTAAAAAGATGTTTACCCTGGTCAATTGAGAGCTGTTTGATGCTTTCAGTTCTCGAAAAAATTTTATGTCTTGTTTTAGACTGTGATTTCTTATGCTGCATTTTCTCCATGTTCAGCGCTTTTACTAGATGCATCTGTATTCTGGTAGATGATTATAATCTATTTATAAGCTGTTCAGAATTCGTGTTGCTGTCTGCCCGTGGAATTGTCATTTGGGCAAGACTTTACATAGTGATGCACAATGGTTTCAATTTAACTGTGCTCTTCGGTATGTGGTTAGTTGTTCAGGTTGTGGCGAGCCCTGCAGATCTTGTCAAGGTGAGGATGCAAGCGGATGGTCGTATGGTAAGCCGAGGACTTCAACCTCGGTACTCGGGGCCTTTGGATGCTTTCGGGAAGATTGTACGAGAAGAAGGTGCCTTGGGGCTTTGGAGAGGGGTTTTCCCAAATGCGCAGAGAGCGTTTCTTGTGAACATGGGGGAATTGGCATGCTACGATCAGGCTAAGAGATTCGTCATTCAGAATCGAATTGCTGAAGATAATATATATGCCCACACCTTGGCGTCAATCATGTCTGGTCTATCAGCTACAGCTCTGAGCTGTCCTGCTGATGTGATTAAGACGAGAATGATGAATCAGGCAACAAACAAGGACGGTAAGGCATTGTACCTAAGCTCTTACGATTGCCTGGTGAAGACCGTAAAATTTGAAGGCATAAAAGCTCTTTGGAAGGGCTTTTTCCCGACATGGGCGAGGCTTGGTCCTTGGCAATTTGTGTTCTGGGTTTCTTATGAAAAATTTAGAACAATTGCAGGCATGTCATCATTCTGATAAACTATTTGAGCGGTACATTATGTCTACAATCACTTTGCATCGGACGCAAGGTTAAATCTCCAGTCAGAATAAGATAATGAGATTCCTTGCTTTCCAAGATTGAGCGCACCAAATGTCCCTGCTTTTTGCAGTATGGTCAATTTTCCCTGAGCTGCAACAGGTAGTCATAAGTCATTATCGCTTGCCCTTCTCCTTGAAAGTTCGTCTGGTGAATTAATGCTGTAGCCAGCAAGGCAAGAACAATATGAAAATAATCCATTTTGGGATTACGCTGGGGAAGATGGTGGAGGTGGTCATCAAAATGTCGTTGCTTGTTTTTGGCTTTTAAATAGAAATTGAGATTTCTCTTTGTTTGAACTCCCTCTTCTCTCCAATTCCTGACAAGAACTCATTACAACTTTTGTCTTGCTTAAAAGACATTTCTCATATGTTTTAATATTGATCTCTGTCACCCCTCTTCTAAGCCCAAAATTAGAAACTTTATAATGCTGTTTATCTTGTGCGGTCTTTTATCTAATTGCTGGGATATGATTTATCCTTTGATGTTTAGGCCACAGTGTGGTAGTACACACGGTTCATAGAATTTGAGGCTCCAATTTTAGCATGCGAAGCTATTCGTGGAGTAGTGTAGTGTCTGAGCATAGCCATTTATTTCCGCACACTATGCAACCTGTTGTTCCAGTGATTCTGTCAGTGTCTTAATTGATTTTTAGTGTTTGATGAAGTTTCTGGAGGTGTTGGAATGTTATTAAGAGGATCTCTGTTAGCCAGGGCATGGCTGAGTTGGGCAGCCTCTTCTCATTCACCCATTTGCAGTGGATAATTCATTTTCTAGAGGATATGCAATGGGTGCATTTGGTTCAGCTTTGCAAATGGGCTTTGGGGCTCTAAAGATCCTTGGGCAAATGCAATTGTTTTGGGTGAAAAATTTTGGAGGGTCATTGGGGAAAAACAGTGCATTTCCAAAGGGGTTTAGCTCGAGGCAAGCAGCGAGGAGCATTCTGCTTCCAGCTTTCCCAACATGCAAAGCCCTAAATTAATGAATTTTTTTAATTCCATATTTACCACTTTTTTGAAATAGAAAACCCTTAGATCTATTGCCTCTCTCTTTGCTCACCTCATGAACAGAGCTCAGCTGGTGACATCGCTTGCCTCTCTTCCACTTCCTCGTTAATCTCCTCGGCTGCTTCTGATACTTCCAATTATAGTTGATTTTTAGTCACCCGATTATTTTTCCTCCACTTTCACTTCCTGTTTTGCAGTATAATTTTGCTGGGTTTAATTTGTTTCACTCTTTAGTGGACTGTAATGCCCGGTAGGTTGTAGGATATTTATTAAGTTCTGTTTCTGGGCACTTGTCCTTATTGCTCGATTACATGTTAATTCCAGGGTGCATTTCGTGCTCTCAGTTGATTATGTGTGTGATCAGGTCTGGCTCTTTTTTTTTTGTTCCATTGGTATTATAGAGTTAAAGGTTGTTTAATGGATTTTCTGGAAATGTTGTGGTGATCACGCTATAAGTGAAGTATATGTCACTCTTCCAATTGTGCTTGATCTAAGAGCTTCAAGCTCATCAGAAAAATCTTTCTTGGTGACGATAATGCTTCCCGATCTGTGTGGTAAAGTCAGACATTTGATGAGTTCTTGACCTTAACTGGACAAAGCAGGGAAAAAAGAGAATTTAGTGGATTTTAGGTGAAAAGTATGCTTTTGGGCTGAATTTTCTCTTCCTTGACTTGGGTTTGGCTTCTGATCCTGCAAGAAATGAGCTGTTTTGATCGTAGTGGTTTTTCTAACTTTTTAGGTGGTGAAGACTGATTGCGATATAGTTCTTGTTTGTGCTCTGGCTGGCTTGCACGTGAAATCAGAGATTTATGTTTCTCGAACTTATACTTGGTAAATATTATTGATGTTGGGAGTAAACTCTGCTGCATCATGTAGCAAAAATGTTGGATTCCGTTTGTGTGCGAACCCTTTGGTGGTAATGGGCCCAAATGCTGAGTCCGGTGAATCAGATGGACTTCGGCATCGGGTTTTGTCAAATTACTAAAATATTCTTCAGGCATTGAGGGATGAATCCACGAATGATCCTCGAGATTGCACCGAGATTGCTCAAACCCATGCATTCTGCCCAACCATTGCTTCTTGGGCATCAACCCTGATAAGATGCACTTCCATGTGCACGCAGTTGCAGCCTTTTTGGCCCTAATTTGAATATAGATCTGAGTTGGATGGTCCCTTGTCACTTGGATTTTTCTGGAATGGAGGTCACTGGCGATGGGTGCTGTCTCAACTGGAAAATTTTACTTTTGTGCTAACTCATCTCTAAAACGACGATTAGCATGTTACGGCGCATCTACGACTGTTAGGAGGAGGCTGGTTTAGAGGGAGTTAAGAAATAGCCTGGTTGGCAAGGAAGGGTAGGAATTGTACCGTGATTATCTACTTTATTAGATTGGAGTTCTCGATCGAGAGTGGTAGCAAATCGTAAAATCGCTGGAGCCCACATTGTTTGCAAAATCTGTGTCAAATCTTTGAAAGTTAAACCACGATCTGAATGACTGGCAACTACAAGAATTACGTATCCGTGTCTATTTAGCCCTAGCATCGTTCCATTTTGATGTGATTTTTTAGCCAATCAAGAAATGTCTTTTTTTTTTTTCTTTCATTTATGAAATTCAAACAGTAAAAGTTTCAGTCACTTTCTTTTTTTCAATTCTAAACAAATTAAACACAAAAAACTTAAATTGGTCACGGACTTTTTAAACGTATTTCCATCACCAAGTCATTAAGAACAACTCAATGTTCCCCAGGTACTCTCATTCCAACCAAAACAAGATCTATCCACATAATAGCTAGATGTTAACACCCACAAGAATACCAAAAAAAATTTGTTCCAGTTAGTAGTGTCAAAACCCAGCTGACAGCAAGTACCTGTAGAAGTACACGTCCTTCCGCTGAGCGCGACGGACAGACAAAAAGGAGAGAAAATTCAATGCCTTCAGATATGAAAACCCGTCCATCTTTGGAAACCGCTCAGATCACTTCCATCAGAGATCGCCAATCCAATTCCGGTCCTCCCTCCGCTGCCGACACCTCTGTAATACAGCCTCCACTCACTTGCCTCCCCCTCCAACTGGACCAAGCATGGACTCCCCACTCCTTCACCATCCCATCCTCCATCTGATCTTCCCAGGATCGCTTCTTCTCCAAGCCTCCTCCAATCCTTCAACCCGTCCGAAGACACCGCGGCGCCTATGCTCCTCTCTCCGTGTCGGCCCACGCCTTCGTACACCATCAAGTACTGGCCGTCTTTCTTGTTCTTCAACACACGAGCATTCACGGCCCCTCGCTCGTCGAAGCAGCCTTTCCTTCCTCCCAGTATCTTCCCCAGCTTCAGCCACTTGATGCCGTCCCTCGATCTCGCCATCCCGATGCAGTACTCGCCCTTCCCCGCATCGAAGGAATGGTAATACATTCTCAAATCTCCATTCGTATGGAAGACGACCTGTGGCGAAGATATGAACAGGGAATCCCACTCGTTCTCTGACCCGACGTCAAACAGAGCTCCGCTGTGATGCTCCCCTTCAATTCTTGCCCAGTGGCTGCCATCCTGACTCATGGCCAACCCCGGCAAGGACTTGAAGACCTCTCCTTTTCTGCTGCAGAATCTTTCGGGGTTTTTCACATCGAGTTCAGAAGAATCATCGAAATACTTCACAGTTTCAGAAGTATAGCCAGTGTAGTAGAGCCAGTAAACGGCACTGGAGGCTCTGACTATGTTACTGGACATAATCACCACCTCACTAGGCCTGATTCTCATTGTGTCGAAAGCCCACCAATCTTTACTGCAATTCAATACCACACCTGCAACATTGGTGGATTTTACCGATGCTCCTCCTCCGCGGTCCCAATGAATTCCATTGCTGGAAACTGCCAGTCCAATTGCATCAGAACTAGGATCCTGATCTGAGCTTCCATGGTACCACATGTACCACCTCTCTTCCTCATCGCTCAAGAACCTCTTCACAACTGGAGACCCAACTTCTGCACCGTCCCACGAGTTTGCAGGGCCCAAGTCAAGCACCAAACCTCTTGAACAAAGCAATGTCGTGGAAGAAGAAGCCGAAGAGGAGGCATAATTATCTGACGAGGGTGTTGACTTATCCAGGAATTTCGAGCCATGATCGGATTCAAAGCTTGGATTTTTACCGGTTCCATTGGTGATGTCCGCGTTGGGCTTCGTGGAACAGCGAGTGACGAGAGAAGGGGGCGCCTGGAGTCAAAGGTGATCTTATGGAGAGTGAGCAGATTGGGTTTGTGAGGGGTTGGACATGGAGGAAGAGAGGCAGTTGGGTTGGTAAAATTGTGAGCGGTGGTGAGAGTTGCAAGGGAGCTGAAGCTCTTCATGGTTGGAGATGTTGATGCGGAGATGAATCAAATTGAGCACAGAGGATGTTGACTCCTGAAGTGGGGGAATTATGGGCGATGACTGGTGAGATTTTGAGCCACTTATCATAAGGATGTTCGATGGGAGAATTGAAAGTAGAGATCGGCTCCTTCTCTGGCTATCTTCTATCTACCAATAAGCTCTCATCTATGGGGTCCCCACGTTCATATCAGAAAGATCTGAGAGGTGCTTAGGAGGATGGCCTGGTGGTGGCGCCCTGCTTTTCTAGCTACTTCTCTCAGTCATGTGACTCGTTTGTGGATAACAATTCTCCATATGGTTTAGTGATATCTTCCATTTATTTTCAAATTTTTTTAGCTAAGCTATCGGCATAATGATGCTCTAGGTATCCGAAGCAAAATCTGCATACTTGCTAACGTGCCCTATCTGTTCAAACACGCATTTGCAGTCTATGAAACTCCACATACAGCCCCAAAAAAAGTTATCGAGTGGTGAAGCGGAAGATAGATGTTCCTTTCCTTCTAGCGTTTCAAGTTTTCTTATTATCTGGATATAATTGCTCATCTATTTTCTAGGAAGATCTTGTATGGTCAACCTAAGAGTAACCATGTCATCATCAACAAGAGATACAGAATCGGGCTGAAAGGAGGAAAAGAAAGACGTGGGTTCCTAGGTGTTACCTAACGCCGACGAGTTTAGGAAAAGGACGTGCATTTCATGAAATACATTATGCTTGTCTTCTCTTCCAAGATTTATTGTGTTCGTTAGTTACTCGGCTTCTCCTCTTTAAAAGCATAAACCTGGCTTGATGGGCATCAACCTCTTCGCATCTCACTACTAGTACTATCCCAAGCTTTTCTGATTTAACAAAACCCAGAATTCATGGAAGGAAGTCTCTTTCCCACCCTTTTGCTTTATCTCCTTTTCCAGCGTAAATGTTCGAAAATTCAAGAATGATCTTTTGTCCAATGCTTTTCTTCATGTGCTCGGATTAAAGAGAGCATAGAGAGAATGTATGCTTGCTGCTAAAGGAAGACAGCTCGTGAAGCAGTATTATTCCTACTTTCTCCACTTTTAGTTCGTCCTTTTAAGAGGATTGCTCCACATTTGGTTATTCTCACATTTTGCAGAATAATCAAGCAACTAAGGGATTACAAACCGCTAAATATGCACCTAAAAGAGAATGAATGGGTATTTCGAGAAGCAACCATTACATTGCACAAATTTCTAATGATTACGCATCTACCTGGGCAGTCATTACAAGGGCAATTGGAGATTCCAATTTAATTCCATTTATTCACTCCATTACATCATTCATTGGTTAGAATAAATCATCGTTCCATTGTGTCATTCATTTTGTTAAAACTAAGCATAGAAATCAGACGATGATAGCAATAATAACATAGTTGAATGATAAAGCATGCTTCATCTCATAAGCCTGAAATTTCCAAACCGTCTTGCTCATCAAAATTCTCCAATAATAATCCGCTGTTCTACATCGACAACAGCATATGTCAAAATTATGCACAACCCTTGTAAGTACTCTGCAGTAAATCAAATTAGCTCCACCATAATTTCTACCTTAAGCTAAAGTTGCATTCAAAAAATGAAATTTGAAAAGATAAGATCTAAAAACTGTAGCTCATCATATAACTATAACTCATCGCGACCACTGACCACCTTGAGCCCCCAGCTCATGTCCTCGCAGTGTCTCACATGAGGCACCAATGCACCTGTGTCGGTTCCCGTCTTAGCCTTGCAGTCATAGAAAGGAGGAGCATGAAAGCATGGTTCCATCGACATGGCTCTACGACAAGGTGGGTTGGGAGCGGTTCTGTTTTCAGGCTTGTAAAGGATCCAAGGCTTCAAACCCCCAAGGCCCTGAGCCACATACCCAAATGTCGACCACGAACTGGTGACTAATATGTCAGACATACTAAGGAGATACATTTCAGCCCACGCTTTCTGGTTGTGTAGTTGCCTTTCTGTCTGCTGGTATTCTTCATGGCTCGGTTGATAAACCCCAACCAAGTCCCCATTGACAGTCGGGTACTCCCAATACATGTCTTTTAGTTTTTCACAGTATCCAGAACTTAGAGATGTCAAAAGAACAGCTTTTAGCTTCTGGTTTTCTGGAGGAGAGCTGATAAATCCTTTCTCATCTACTTCAGGCAGCAATTTCTCCTTCAGTGTGCAGGCTAATATTTGGTCCATTACGTGTGGGAATGGACCATTTCCCTCTTCGAAAACTCTTACCTGGATCCCGATCTTCTCATCTGCCTTCGCTAAATAAGCCTGGTAGTACCTAGTAATCAGTCCCCACACCCGATTAGTGGGATGAAAGAGGTACCTACCCAAGTGGTGAAAAACAGTCTCTTTATCAGGAAATAATTTGCCCAGTTCTACATCAAAGGAGGACATCAAGAACAGGGAGGGGACAAAATAATTGTCTGTCTTCAAAACCAACCAAGGAACCTTGGCAAGTACAGTTTGTTCTTCATCGCAGAAGAAAAGCTTGTCATGGTATCCATAGTCATGGGCCAAGTGGAGATATAGATAGGCTGGTAGTGTGTTGGTAGATGTGTTTATGATGTTATTTTTCAGCATGTTTCCATGACAATTGGGAGAATTATGGCCAAAGCTTTGGAACTGATTAACAAGGGGGAAATCAATAGGAAGTAACCAAGATTTCTCTGGAAATGGTTCGCAGAAGAGATCCGCCATGTCTTTTCCTCGGTCAACAAGCAAGACACGATTGGTCAGGAGAGCATAAAGAAATGCTGAAGCCAGGGTCAATATTCTGTTTCCCAAGCCACTGAAAGATATCCAGACAATATATTTACAATCCGTAGATCCAATAGCCTCGCCAGAATTGATGTTTGCCAATGTCTCATTATAGGACTGAGTGTAGGGACCGCAGTGCTTATGAAGCTTTTCGTACTCTCTGAGCTTGGAAACGAGAAATGAAGAAGGCTTATGGGGTGAAATCTTCCGATAGATGGCTGACTGGAACCTGCTTAAGCACGAATGCTTATCGAACTCAGCAGCAAGAAGCCCGCCGAGCAAATCATTCTTAGGCAAGTCCACTGGCGGAGAGGAACTGTCAGTGTCATCTGAACATACCAAATGGAAGCACAAGACAAGGCGATTAAAATTTTCCAAGACAACAAAACAACATTGGCGGCGGCAGCAGCAGCAGCAGCAGTAGCAGCAGCAGCAGCAAGATAAGAGGCTAAGGGACGAGTGATTGTTCACAAGCAACTTTAGCATGGTGTAGCCCAGTAAATGTTTGAGATCTAGTTGACAAAAGCATCTCAGAGGATAATTCTGTTTCACTCTCTAACGTCATGCTGCCACTTGAACATTTTTGTGGACTCACAAGAGACAACTACAAAACCCTGGGACCGAACACGCTATCGTGTTAATCATCATGAAACTTAGAGAAACACGGCATGAGACACCAGCTCCGGGTCATCGACGTATGCATGGAAGGCGGGGAAAAGAGCAATCATGACAAGCTAATTAAAGCCTCAGTAGAACCATTTAAAGTGAACTCAATCTTCAACGAGCTCAAATGAATTGTCTTTATCTCGTAATAATCACAGAGGCAGCAAAACAATTGTCGAAGATTCTCTCTTGATTAGGACCAAGCACCGGCAACTAATCTGAATGATGGATGACAGCTTATTGTTTTTTCATCTCCCGAGCACTAGCTATTAACCTCAAAATCATGCGAAACTCGCTATCCTTAGCAGATCAAAATCAGTACAACACGAGGGGAACGTAAAAGAGGTCGATCAAAAGCGACCGCAAGCACAGCCGTAATGAACATCATCCACGCCCAGACGACGTCGAATCTACCTGAGACCAGCGGCGTAGCATTGCCACTCAGCGCCCTCCCGTCCAGAACCCTCGCTTCCGCGAACCCGGCGGCGCGATCGGGAGGTCGCCGCGCCCCGTCGCGGGGATAGAGCACCGAGATCGTCGCGAGGAGAGGGAGGACCAGCAGAGCCGAAGCCAAGATGCGGTTGAGCCTCATCGCGCCGGGGCCGAACCTCCTCGCGGGCGCCGGGAGGAACCCGCGGCGGGCCGAGCCGCGATCCGGGGACGGCGACGGCGACGACCGCCTCCGGAAAGAGCTCAGATCCATTCGGGAGCGCCGGCCATACCGAAAAGCTCGTCGCCGACGACAGCGGACGGACGCTTCACGTCGCGAGATCGACGAAGAAGAAGAAGAAGATGAAGAGAGAGCGATGCGGAGCTGGAGCACGATGAAGCTTTGGCGAAGAAGAAGATGAAGGCGGACTGGTCGGGGGAGTGGGGACGACTTCGGGGAGGGAGTGTGATTGGTGGTCAAAGCTGCCCGACGTGTTGTCCTCAGGTTCTCTGCTGCTGTCGTGTTGCGCACTACTGTTATGGAAAGTTTGGGAACTTTAATGATCGACGAGATCCACCGACATGATTAGCGCGCTAAATCGACGCTTGCGCACTTTCGATGCTTGATAAATGAGCGGATCTTACTGGGGTGATGCAAATCGCAACATCACTTCGGGATGGCAGTTCGTTGCACCGGTCTAAAATTATATTTTATATGATTGTTCTAATCATTGGGAATTGTTCATAATGGTAATGATATGGGAAAAATTGTAACGAATTAAGTCTTCACAAGAATCAAGTTCTGTGTTAAAATTTATGCAGAATATTAGCCAAAGTAGATCCAAATCTTATCGGGTAGGTTTATCTTGTCGGTGCTACATGAAACGTAAAATTACCGAAATATGAAATGTGATATAAGCAAGTTCATTATTTCGAACGGGTAAAATAACAGGAATCGCCGTATATGGACTACATGCAATATTTTGAGGTCCTTCCCTGGCATTTGATGTACACGGTACTGGGGCAATCCTCAATTAGTCACACAGGGTTTCACGTGGGTACAGTTTACAGGGGTGATGCTTTTTCTCGAATAACAACAAATGAAGAGACATCCAACCTGACTTTAAGGAATGCCTTCCCTAAATTGTCCCGTCTTCTTCCTTCATTCGAGGAAGAACCGTTCATTTCCGATTCCAAGGCACTATAATTTCCTTTTCCAATTTTTTGAACCATCCGCATGATTCTAATTATCTTGTTTTTATTTTTTAATCCATCACATAAAACTCCTTCTGGAAAGGGAGGGCGTGAATCAATTTCACCTTTCGTTGAGCGCCGTTATATCAATAAATTGAACAATCGATCCTAAAAATAGTATGCAATCCATGTTTAAGTCTCGAACGGTAAGCCCATTACATTAAAATCGAGGTCGCTTCTCCACCCCTTTGTAAAGTCGCAAGATTTATTAAATTCGACAACAGATCTTGGAGACACGCGTCGCGCGCCCGCGGGACAACTGCTGACACTTTGCACCGCAACGGCATTCTCGCTCTGCTGCTCCCAGCTCCCCGCCGACCGTCTGGATCCCCAAACCAAAACGAGCCACTTGTCAGATCGTCAGGGACCCATGCCTCAAGTTTCGAAACGGATTGGACCAATATCTTACGCACAATGGGGCCGCGCCGCACCGGATCCCGGAGCGTAACGAACTCGCATCCTGCTGCAGCGGCAGAGCAGAGCTCTCCAGGAGGCACCGAAGAAGAGCCACTTCTGGTCGCTTCGTTTCCGATGCAAGCGAGAGAGATTTCGGATGCGAGTGCGAATTCGGATACGGCTTCCTGCACTCGTCTTGCCGATCGAGGTACGATCTTTGCTCCGCCATTGACGAGGTTTCCTTGAGCTCGCGGACGACGTGATGGCGAGTCGCCGTAACGCTACGTCCGTTCGCATTTTCGTGCTGCGTCGGTGTCTACAGGAGGAGATGGAGATTTCGCTTCGATCGTCGGAGTCGACGTCGAATCGTCACCTCCGGCGCCAATCTCTGTCCCTCTAGTCCTCCTCTTCCCCCCTCTACGTCGGTTTCCTATTTTTTGTGCTCTGCATGTTTGGCGTTCGCTTCGAAAGGCACTGATACTGGACTTAGGGTTGTGCACTGCGAAAGTGCTGATCCGGATCCGTCCATAGTCACCACCTCGGCCGTTTACGTAGCCTATGATGATGAGTGATGACTGCGGAATCTCTCTTTTTCTCTCGTCCATTTGAGTTCGCTGCGCAGCTTGATAAACAATCTTTATATATATATGCTGTTGCCGGTGGACAAATCCATTCTCTTCGTGATATTTGAGCTGAGACCTCTATAACTGGCGTGGTTCTTTTGTAGATGTGGGTGTGTTTCCTTTTCATTTCATCTGATAGGTTTAATTGAGTGACATATTTGTCCCACTTGTATATTTCTAAGGCCGGCTTTTCGCGCGCAAGACTTCCTCTTTTCTGCGAGTTACTGGTTCGCGTCATCGTCGATGTCATCGGCAGGATGCTTTTCCCTTAGTCTTCGGTTCTGCTTAGTTACTCGCCGTACATGTCTCGGAATTACAGACTATATGCATACTTAAAACACAACGAGAGCTCATTCCAGGACTGCAGAGATGAAGTTTGGCAAACATTTTAAGCGACAAAAGGTGCCCGAGTGGGTTGAGGCCTATATGGATTACAGCGGTCTGAAAAGGATCTTAAGGGAGATAGTGCTCTTTAAGCAGGGGAAGCAACCAGCAACGCCTTTGAGAACCTTTCAGCGAAGATTGTCATTGCACAGATCCTTTGGTGGACTAACTGTACCAGCTAGCAATCCACCTAGCGAGAGAGATATTGAGGACCAAGTGATCGCTGTTAATTCATCACCAGGGGAAAGTTCTATGCAATGTTACAGGACTGACTTTCTCAAGCAATCTAAGGAAGGAGGAGATATCGAGGCCAAGTTCTTCAGGAAGCTTGATGAAGAGCTTAACAAGGTAAATACCTTCTATAAAGATAAGGTAGAGGAACTGATGAATGAAGCTTCTTCACTAGATAGACAGATGGAAGCACTGGTCGCCTTGAGAATTAAGGTGGAGAACCCTGATGCTAATGGCTCCAGTTTGAAGACATATTCGACCAACACCGCCACCACAGAGCTGTCACCTAGTGACGATCTAAATGAAGATGGTAATTCAGGTAAGGGCATGGTTTATATTCAGTCATTGCATTTAGTATTTAAAGACTTCGGTATTGCATGCAGTGGGGAGTTCTCGTGATGATAAAATACATGAGGGTTCGAGTTAATATGTGTCTTTAAATTGTGAGTGTATGATTATAGAAACCATTATTTAATCTAGTAAATATCACAGTAAGATAAACACTTCCTGCTCAATAGGGTACTTCTCTCACTTAACAAAGATAGGGGTTGAAGTCTTTGGGGTACTTTGCTTGGAAGAATCTATCCTAGGGTGATGCACCTATGCAAAATAATTTTCTTTTCTAATCATGGAGCACAGTACTCAATGTGATGATATACCAAAAAGACACAAAAAAAGGAGGATCGGCCGTCCATCTCATATGACCTGTTCTGTAGGCATGTGCAGACAAGAGGTGAATGGGTGCAGACAGGACCCCCTTGAAGTACTTGAGCACGTGAAGATTCACAAACCACTTGAAACTCCTATTTCCACATTGAAAGGCGTTTTCCGGGATTCCAAAGATGTCGAACTGAGATTCGAAAAAGAGGAGCTGAGGAAAGTGGAAGAAAGACTGAGGCTTGTATTCATCGAATTCTATCAGAAGCTCCGCCTTTTAAAGCTTTTTAGGTGAAATACTGTAACTTCTTTGTTCCTGGGGTATTTACTTTCCCTCTATTGAATATTTATTGCTTTCCTATGATGAGACCAGCTTTATGAACCTCTCAGCCTTTTCAAAGATCTTGAAGAAATATGAAAAGGTCAGACATCAGCACCAAACTGCTAGGTTTCTTTGTCGCACCTTTCAGCTTCTTTATTCGTCACGTAATCACGTGATAATGTATATAACTGTCACTTGATAGCAAGTATGGTT
Organism: Eucalyptus tenuipes; assembly: GCA_014182365.1. Classification (NCBI taxonomy): domain Eukaryota; kingdom Viridiplantae; phylum Streptophyta; class Magnoliopsida; order Myrtales; family Myrtaceae; genus Eucalyptus; species Eucalyptus tenuipes. The sequence goes on along the minus strand of CM024538.1, from coordinate 29,239,043 downwards.
TAGTGATAATTTTAGGATTCTCTTGTTTTTTCCTATATCATAGATCACTTCACAAAGAGCAGCCAGGTCATACATGGAATTGGTGGACAACTCTTACCTAGGCAGCTCTGATGAGGTTTGTTCTCTAACCAACAAGCTGGTGTGTGGTCTTTGGGATATCGTACTATGTAATCCTTCAGGGGAACCCATGTAAAATTCAGCCTTGAAATATATCCTCAGTACAGATAATAATTTATGCTCAGAATGGTTGATGGATGTATGAATTCTCTATTTTCTTTGGTCTTATGCTTTGTCTGGTTATACTTCATCTACTTGATGAGAACAACCATTTTTAGGGGGTTAGAGTAATATCAACCATGAACCTATCCCAATTCCAAATACTTCGTGCTAGTAAGGAGGATAGGAGTAAATACATTAGTGAACCTGGTCCAGAGCCAAATTACAAAATACAAAAGCTTTGCCAAGTTTTATAAAACCCATATTACTCTTACCCGTGCCTTGTGAAAAGAGCATTACTCTCACGCTAAAAGACTATCTGTACATAGGTCACTAGTCTCTTGGAGAGGGTGGAAGCAACTTTTGTCAAGCATTTTACTGATTCAAATCGCAGAGAAGGCATGAAGTCATTGAGACCGAGGCCAAAAAAAGAGAGGCATAAAGTAACATTTTTCTCAGGTGAAGGATATTTGTCTCAATAATGTAATTATATCAGGATATATTCACAACCTCAGGTCTTCATTGCTTGTTAGGGTTTGAAAAAACCACAAACTGCATTGTGATTCTTCTGGTTTCCAGGTTTCTTTTCTGGTTGCACAGCTGCTCTTGTGGTTGCTGTTGTGCTGAGAATAGAAACCAAAAATATTATGGATAGGGAGGAAGGTGCAAGATACATGGAAAACATTTTCCCTTTATACAGGTAGGATAGACCTTGTTGAAGTTAGAATTACTTTTCCATGAAATACCTAAAAAATGCATCTCCGATACCCATCTAATTGGATGCATAAATCCCATCAATGAAAATCTTTTTCCCTCATGTTTGCAGTTTTTTTGGATATGTCATTCTCCATATGCTAACATATGCGACAAATATATACTTCTGGAGACGATATCGGATTAACTACCCATTTATATTTGGGTTTAAGCAAGGCACAGAACTGGGATATCGCGAAGTATTTCTTGTAAGCACTGGGCTTGCAGTACTTGCACTTGGCAGTTTCCTGGTAAATTTGTACCTGGATTTGGGCTCAAAAACTCGAAATTTTAAGACATTCACTGAACTGGTTCCTTTAAGCTTGGTCACGGTACGACAATGCAAATAGTCCCCATCTCCCTGTTCTATACTGATTTCATCCTTCCAACTATCAATGTTGCTTATGCTTATGGTATGATTCTTTCTGATAAGCTGTTCTTTCAGTGCAGGTCGTTCTTATAATAATTTTCTGCCCTTTTAACATCTTATACAGCTCGAGTCGCTTTTTCTTCATCAGATGTCTTTTTCACTGTATTTGTGCTCCTCTCTACAAGGTAAACAAGATGAGACATAAAGTATCCATTAGGACGTAGAGCTAGACAGTGATACAGTTTAATGTGTTCTGTCCTAGCAGGTTAGTCTTCCAGATTTCTTCTTGGCAGACCACCTTACCAGCCAGGTGTAAAGTTAGAAAGTGCTATTAAATTTTTCATTGGCCACTCCATGTACAGACATATGCTCAACATACTTTCCATCATCCAAATTTTCAGGTGCAGGCTATAAGGAGTCTGGAGCTGTACATTTGCTACTATGGGTTGGGAGAGTATTCTCAGAGACAAAATAAGTGCCACAGACATGGTGTCTACAATGTTTTCTATTTCATCGTTGCCATCATCCCATATTGGATGCGCTTCCTGCAGGTGACATTTTGCTACAAGTGTTCTCTGGTAACTTTCACAACAGCACGGGGATACGTTGAGAGGATGCTGTTGCGAAATTTTTTTTGTGATTTTTGCACAATAATAACTTATGATTGGTAAAATTACTGAGTTTACTTTCAATATATAAGCTTCCGTTAAGTGGATGATTGACAAAATGATCTGATTGTAATCATCTTAGAAAATACAATGAGCCAATAAAAAACTTGGAAGTACAACGAATTTGAATAAAAGTAACTCCAACATGGAGTGACTGTTACTGTAGTTAGCCATTGCAATTGGTTTATCTGAAGTACATTTTGGAAGGACTCTTGCTGATTTGCATTCTTTTGCTGCCTTGAGTTCACTTGGTAGCATGAAAAAAAAAATTAAAAAATATATATATGGTAGTGATGATACGAAAATCCAAGGACACAACTGCTTAACTTAGAAAACATTTGCACTGAAACAACTTGTTTTGTGAGAAATGGCATTTCATCCTCTGAATAAATGCTCCCTGACAACATTTGCTTGTCTTCACTGTCAGAGTACTTCTAATGTAGTAGCCCGGTATAAATGGGAAGTGTAGCTGGAGTCTCATGATAATTACTTTTACATGAATCTTGAGCATTGACTTTTGAAATAGATTTCTTGTTATTGCTCAGTGCCTCCGTCGGTTATGTGAAGAAGGAGATGCGGTGCATGGATTCAATGGGTTAAAATACTTCCTGACAATTGTGGCAGTTCTAGTAAGAACTGCTTGTGAACTCAAGAAGGGACATGCATGGTTGGTTCTTGCTTTCATCAGCTCAGCTATCGCGACAATAATGAACACATATTGGGATATTGTAGTAGACTGGGGGCTTCTTCGAAGGCATTCCAGGAATTTTTACTTGAGGGATAAACTTCTCATTTCACATAAAAGTGTTTATTTTGCAGCCATGGTACATGACTACTTGTTATGCCAGAATTTGTTTGTGCTCTCTCCTTTTACGTCTTTGGGTTGATATTTTTTTTTTCCTTCTGGATGTCATTGTAGATCCTAAACGTAGTCTTGAGACTGGCCTGGATGCAGCTCGTGCTGGAGTTCAAATTGCATTCCCTGCATAAGATGGCAGTTACAACAATTGTATCTTGTCTAGAAATCCTTCGTCGTGGAATCTGGAGCTTCTTCAGGTACTGTACCTCTTCAAATATACAGAGGAAATTCAGTGTCTATTTGCTGATTGAATTACTGTACTGATAAAACGTTCAGCCTTTAAGTAGTGGCATGAGCAAGAATGAAACATCTTTCACTGATTGTGCTGATCAGAAGAAGGCTTTTTAATGTGGATTCTTCGATATCATAGCAACAAAAAGGTTTTGTTTTACGACATCATTAAAGAGGATTGCAATTTATCAGGTTGGAGAATGAACATTTAAACAATGTGGGAAAGTACAGGGCATTTAAGTCTGTCCCGCATCCCTTCAGTTTCTATGATGAGGGTAATGACGATGACAACTCTGAGAAAGATGACTAAGGTGATTCGGAGTTCAAATCCATGAGGTCAATATGGTGCTCCACATGGGCAATCTGCAAATAAAGTTTCCATCAAAACATGCGGCTTTTCGGCATGTGTCAAATTCTACCTTCTATGCAGGGCTCAGACTGTTCCAGCTAGCTTGATTGTCTTAATCAAGTAGCAAGCAGAAACGGGACATACATTCTACGTTTTAATCCACATGAAACTTGTCAGTGAAATTGATTTTAGTTCATCATTCATATTCATACTTGGCCTATTATATGTCGTGGACTTCTCTGTTTTCAGGTCTGAAATATGCAAAGGTCCAATCTAGGCATGCCAGAAGCCATCCATCATGTTACGGAATTCTTTTCGAACTAATAGGAGAGAGTTATCTTAAATTTAGGAAAGATGAGAACTTTTTCTTGTAGTGTCATCCCAAAGTAGTTTAGCAGGTGCTTCGAAATGGTGGCCAATGCTTTCATTTGGTGAGGAAGCATATGCGAGGGTTAAGGGTCAATGTGTCTGAAGAATTTGCTGTGAAGAAATTGAGTGAACTTTAGCAGTGCTATCTTTGCCCTACTCTAAAGATCCTAAAATTTTAGGTAGGGCCAAGAAACTGTTCAAACAGGTTACTGTTTGGACGCTGCTGAAACTCGACTTGGTTGTGCTTTTCTTTCATTCGCCACGGAGAAAATGTGAAATGTTTCACTGAGTGGGAAATTTTGCTTGAGGTTATTGATTGATGGAGCGCTTTCTATCTACTCAGAACAAAAGAAGCAACTGGTTTGGCACTACAATTTTAGATTTGCTTAATATGATTTTATAAATCAACACGAAAAGAATACTGGCTGCGTCAATTTCAAGGATAATTAGATAGACGTATATTTGATTACGTACATGCGTCTGACATAGATTGTTGACGGAAGTCCAGTCAAAGCTTTACACCACAAGCTTAGAAAAGGAAATGAGATTTGCACTGAGATTTTGCTCTTGCATCTTCTCACTAGAATTGTCTTCACAGTGGGTAAATAGGATGGGTGGACCGAATCGTTCTTCCGGTTAGGTTAATGAAATTGCATGCATTCTCATTGACACTTGAAAATGACGTATCATCCCATTGGAATGACTACCCACTTCAATTACATAATCAGTACTTGCAAGGCATCAGATCGTCTGCTATTACGTAGGAGCTTGAAGCTATCTCTGAAACCAAAAGCCTCCACTGAGATATTTGGAGGGAGAGAGACAGAGAGAGCTAAGGTTGATCCATCACAAGAAGTTTTAAAATCAATCAAAGCCAGAGCAGATAAATGTCTCAGAATAGAGCAACCGGTAACTGCATATGATATTCCATTTCCCAGAACTCCACTACATAACACTCCAAAGTCGAAGTCGATCCAGAAGGGAAAAAAATCAGCCTCACCGGCAGCTTAACTAGGAAACCATCATCTATTTCCATACAAGTTCAGCGATATTCAGCAATATGATGACGACACGATGATTTCTTGGGAAAATTAAAGATAAGCAGAAAACAGCTACAAGAAACTACTGTCATTTCTGCATACAGCAGATTTGGAACAGGTTTCGCGCAGAACCTTTTCTCTAGATCCAAGGAATATCTTTTTGCATCAATATCCCTCATTCGTCCCTAGAGGCAGTATCCAACCCAGCTGAAGGGTTGTCTGCGAAGTACTCCTGGTGCTTCACATTGACACCATACTGGGAAACAAAAGAAAACAAGAAAGAAAGAAGGAAGAGCGCCTTTGGTCATCAATCGTCTATTGCACATGAGACAAATATGTAAAAAGATGAAAGTAAGAAAGGTAGCACAGGCAACTGCAAGATGTCCAAACCAAATTATTACTTCAATGACCGAAGGTTTTGGATTCTAACCTCACGTAGAGCTTTTGAGAGATCATCCATTGTCAAGATTAGGCGCTTATCCTGTAATAATAAAGGTCAGACTGTGAAGAGAGAGAATAAGATTAGATGCTACTTTCAGATGTATGACATTAACACCTTCTGTTGCTTATCCCTTTTGTCTTTAACCACCGTGGTCTGTCTTGCCCTGCAATGCCTGTTATTTACATAAAATGCTTTCAGGAAGTCAGCTCAGACAGACTAGGACATCACTGATAAACTGCAAAAGGAAGCAGCACTGAAATAAACAAGACCAAGTAACATAAAATGCTAACTTTGCATTGTTCAATCATACAGGAATCAATGTCAAAGTTTGATGTCCATATATGTATCCCCTCTTTAAAGATACTTAGACATTCTATTCTTTTCACACTACCAAAATAAAATAAAAAAACATGTTCCTCAAATTGAAATCCTCTTTCGACAACTCACTTCTTATATCCTCAAGTCATGTACGATATAAGTACTAAAATTGAAAGAAACATTTCGGTAAAACACAACACGTGTTTCCTCAGCAGTGTTAATGACTAAGGTAAACACATCAGCAAAATTCAATAATTAGAAAGAAGATAACTGCAGTTACATACTGAAGAGCATCACTAGCAATATCTGCAACGAACTTCTGTGTAGCAACAGCTACCAGCCTTGTTCTGCAAGTACAGGGGAGAATAAGAATCAATACTCCACGCCCTAAATAATCAGTTAACTCCCTATGTAAATATGAAGGCAATGCCATCCAAAGATTCATATATAAAAGAACTCTTTTGTCTAGAAAACTAATGACCCGACAATTATGATTCAGGTAATTAGGTCCAACGAATAAACATCGAGGCTATTGGTGTCTAGTCCCAATAGATTATGGTCCACCACAATACCCTCAAATCTTAATCAAGATGCATGTACATTTCAACTACTTTAAAAAAGGTGTCATCTTTTTCGCACATAGTTCATTCCTAGTTTAAAGCAAGGAAAGTAGAATCTAGGATGTATAAAAAAAAACATTAAAAAAAAAAAATGTACAAGGAACCTTATGAAGAAAAGGCAGAGAAGGAGCTAGGTCGATTTGATTACCTCTCCCCACAAGGAAAAAAATAAGCTATTTAAGCATCATGTAATGTGCAACTGTCATGGTCATCAGGATGCTATGACAAACCACGATCATGCTGTACTCAATCTGAAATCTGTAACATATCCTATAACAAATTCTTTAGAACTTTGGTAGTTCAGCCATTGCCAATTGGGCACATGGAAGCAACATAATGATGATGCAGTTCTGAGTCCTCTCGATGGGAATTGTTTCTTTTCAATACTCTGACAGAATTACTAATGTCCACCTCCTCCAATTACGACAATCCAAATTCACTGTTTTGTCACCAATATATCCAACATCATTCGGAATCCTGCAAGGCTAACCCACTTTGTATATTCTTTCAGTCAAAATTCTTATCATCTTCTCTATCCAAGAATCTGTCATTGCCTTTCAATTACATCTTCATCCATGAATCTTTTGCTCCTTACAAACATCATTGAAAAAGCGAAATCATTCAATGCTAATGAATAATAAAAACCCATAAAGCTTTCTGTTTATTTTACATCAAGTCCCAAATAACACATAGAGTTAACATACAGCTTCTTGCTTTCCTTTATGCCACAACCCCAGAACGCACTGCAGAATTCTAGAACGTAATTGACGCACATTATTAAAAATGAGAGAAAAAGGAGCCAAATGCTAGCTGCTATGACGAATTTTAGTTGCAAGACCTAACTAGGAAGATTTTACCGGCTCGAAGAAGCTCGGAATCAACCGCGTCAGAACTAACCGTCCCCAACCTAGCAGTTGATTCATCGCGACTAACAGGAAATAAAACTTTCAGCCAAATAGTTTTTCCACAATCAAAGACCCGCAAACGTCACAGCTCTCTAGGGGAGCACATCGACCCGACTTCTCAAATTCTAAGAAAAGCAACGACATCTGCTGGAACCCACGATTCATATCAGGCGCAGCGGTCACATATCATCTACTGGGACACGACCAGTTGAACCAAAGCATAGCGGAAATCGAATTCAACGCGCGAGCACTGAAGTACCTACAGTCGGACATCAGGACACTGGAACCCGCTCTTCCCCAAGTAGTGCTCCACCAGCTCATCGGGTACCTGGGAAGAAGGAATCACATGAGAATCGAAAACCCAACAAGGAAAAAGCGTCGATCGTTGCTCAGGCATCGACAAGTATCGATCTTTGAGAAAAGAGAAGGAAGGAGGAGGAGCAAAGAAGCGAAATTCGGCTGCTTTACAGTGGGGGTGTACTCCATGAGGGAAGCGAGGAAATCGGTGAGCGCGGCGTCGTCGTCGTGCCTGCTCTCGCTCGACTGCTGGCTCTGACTGTGGTGGCTGTTCATCCTCTCTCTCTCTCTCTCTCTCTCTCTCTCTCTCTCGATCGACCGATCGATGGATCGATGGATTCTGCAAGAGACGAGAGGAGTGTGAAAATCCGAGAGGGCTCGGCTCGCGACAGAGATAACCCGTTTTCGCTTTTGGTCTTCTCTTATATGTTTGACCCATTTTTCACTTTCCACCCCCTAATTGTCGAATTTTACACTAAATCGCAACCTCATGCCTCTTACTTTTTGCATTCGACCCCTATGATTAATTAAATAGCTCGAATGATGAAATGGTGGCGCTTTTGACATAGTAGTGAAGATTTTCATTTTTTTTTTCGTGTGGAGTTGCATGAATGATCTGCCAAAATTCGATTACGAAGTGCTTCTACTGAAGTCGACTTTAATATTAGCCACAGATTACAATATAACAAACTTCGTGCCATTAAAAAAAGGCAGATTATATTATTTGAAATCAATTAGATGCCTACGAGGGTAGATTCTAGCTAAAAATATTATGTGATTTTTATAATTAAAAATTAATACCTAGACAGCTTTTTCATATAAGAAAGAAGGAAAGTCCATATGAACGATGAGGTGGGCTTAATCATAAAAAAAATGTTACATTCTCTCATTTTCTATTGTTCTCTATTATGATATTACCCTCTCTTTTTTTGTCGATCTCTTTTGCTTTCTATTTCTCTCTCATTCAACTTCTCATGGTTCGATCAAAAAACAAAACAAAAAAACTACTCATGGCGATCCAATCATCTTTTAGGGTGATACTACCACCGTCGAATCTTGCAAATCTCATGGTTCGAGACCTTCGTCTCAAAGCAAAGTTCATCCTCTAGATTGGACGATGCAACCACGATGAGGCCCAATAGGGTTCGATTGTGCCAAATGAGTAAGAACTCCTCCTCATCCCTTTACAATCATCCTAGCTTGGTGGAAATGAAGAGCGATAGGATGAAGAATTGCGCTAGGGTCTGAGTTCCTTCGCGGGACTGGGATTGTCCTCGAAGGGCTAGAGCTTTTCCAGTCACGGTCGCGGTCGTAAAGGAGCGAATTGATTTTTTTTTCACAAATTGGGGCTGATAATCGATGACATCAGTAACTATCCTCTCGTCCTGGGTTGCATCGTGAAGAAGAACATGATTCCGGTGCTTGATTTGCTTCTATGCCCTAATTCAGCCCCAATGTATCAATTTGGGAAAAAAATGGTGAAGGAACTCAGATCGACTCTCTTTGTGTGTTGACTTTGTTCCTCGCTCACTTTCTTTCTCCCCCACTCTTCCATGGTCTTGTTCAAGCTCTGGCCGTCTTCCCTAAAATCCATTCCTCTATTTTTTCTTTTATGCCGTTTGAGCTCGCATTCCATGGCTATCTTCCCTCAAATTTATTCCTGTGTTATTCTCGATTCCATATTCAAGTCCTACGAAACAAAAGCGATGTAAATGAATCCGAGGTCCCTATTATGATTTGAACATATGATGAACACTCCAGCCAATAGATTTAAGCAACTCTCTCGAGTACGCTTCACAATTTCATGGAGACATATCAACAAACAACGTGCGAGCAAAGGGAATACTCTAGATTTAGTCATGAAATCGAAATTGTTTTCTATCTAAAATCAGTATTTAGAACAATAATGTCATCACCAATCACCAACTAACAACTAAAATTTTCAATGATTTACGCATAGATTTCGTGGGTGGAAGTTGGTCCCACACTTATCCAAAACAAGGCAGGAAAGAGAGGAATGAAATTGTCTTATCACGAATCTCGGTTGCACTTACTAGTCGAGCTACACAAGGAGGTGCAGCTGGTTGATGTTGCTGGTTTGTGCTTGCATCAGCATGTGTTAGCATCAGTTGATGCTGGCACAAAACTGCACTAACACTTGTTTTAAAAATAATTATTTATTAATAACGATAAATATTGAAGTGATCATTTTAAAAAAGATTTGGCACTCAAATAGTTACTAGTTACAATTTTTAGACGTTGTTTGCAAATTATATACTGACTAAACACCCTAGTGAGTTATGTAAGACTGAGAAATCGACAAAATATGGTAATGTCAAATTTTGCGTCAATCCAAAATAAAAGGTAATTAATCGGTTTTTTTTTTAAATGGCAATTAAATGATCTGAAAATAACTTTTTTAACTAAAGGGAGCGTCTACATAGTTATTAACACTTCCAGTGTGCTTCTCTCTAATTTGTCATACCATCGACAGAGTTAAATTATGTAGTTACGAAAATGAAGGACCGTGAAAATTCAGAAGGAAAAATAAATAAAATGAAAGGAGCTCACGTGACGTACGCGTGCGAGGAGCAACCGAAGCAAGCTCGGAAACTTCCGCCCAGGAAGAGAAGGGTTTTAAGGAGGTTTTAAGCAAAATCCAATTTTTCAACGACGACTGCAAACTCCAAACCTTCCTCCTCACGATCTCTTCCTCCTCGCCGCTTCACCGCCGATCGAGAAACCGCCGTTCGCCGTCGATCTCCCCCCTTAACCCTCTCCCATCCATGTCCGCCGCGGCTTCAGAATCCCCGAACTCCAATCCACCGACCCGTCCCCCGGACTCCTCCCCAATCGAGGCGAAAACCCTAGGGAGCAGCGCCAATCTCGACGAGAAGTCCACCTCCGACCGGGTCGAGAGGGATGCTGGAGGCGGAGGGGGCGGCGGCGGCGGCGGAGGAGGAGGAGGAAGGGGAGTGCGGGTTTTGCCTGTTCATGAAGGCCGGCGGCTGCAGGGACCCGTTTGTCGACTGGGAGAAGTGCATCGAGGAGGCGGAGAAGAGCAAGGAGGACATCGTGGACAAGTGCTTCCAAGCCACCGCCTCTCTGAAGAAGTGCATGGAGGCTCACTTCGACTACTACGAGCCGATACTGCGCGCCGAGAAGGTGGCGGAGGAGGAGGCCGTGAAGGAATTGGAGAGAGAGGCGGCCGCGAAGGACGTGGAGCAGAGGGCGAGTGCGGGACCGGCTTCCGAGGAGCGAATCGAGACCTTGGAAGTCGCGAAGGAGTGACCGGGTTTCGAAGGATTGGGGACGGTCAGGCAATTCTTTTGCTTTTCAAATCTTTTTGATTACTGAGAGCTAAATAGTGGTTTGTTTCAGCTAATTCTGCTGATTTTCGGAAAATTTCCGAGGATATGGAGGCAATTTTCATGTGAGGAATACAAATTGAACTTCTGTTCGTGCCATCGAGTTAATTTAAAGGAATAGTTTCCGAGATGGGAGAGATGAAAATCTCGACATTTCGTCTCGCCGGTGTTGTCATAATAAGTGTACTCTGACATTGACTTTGAAATTTAAACACAGTTCGGACTAATGGCTAGAATTTTTTTTCTGAAGAGCTCTATGCTCGTTGTTTGCTCTCATTGCATTGTGATTCTCGCCATGTCGTGGAATGTGTTGTTTTCACTTGTTCTTGCTTCTATGACTACCGCACAAGATTATCCGCTGTCTGTGTTGTCGATTCTAGATTACTAGCTCGTATGTCTTGGTCGTACGCTATCATGATCTCAATTCATTGGTCTGTTATTATTACCACCTAATATATAGGTTAAGTGTTAAGTAAACAAGAGTCCAAGAATTGCAGTGCCTTAACGGTGCAAAAGATGGGATTAAATTGATTCTTTGGCTCAAACATTTGGGTCGGCATTATGTTGAATGCTGGATAAAATGCCTGGACGGTCTTCATGGTCACTGAGCACAAGACTGTATGGTAAATTATTGGCTGGATGACCCTGAATCCGTTGGCTGCTGATTTGCTCCTATTTGTGTGAGTTTGTCTGGAGTTAGCGGCAGCTTACAATGTGGCAGATTCTTAGATTTAGATTTTTAAAGGGCCTATACCTTACAACGGTGTGTTAGCTCTTTAACCTCTCTCTCTCTCTCTCTCTCTCTCTCTCTCTCTCTCATGATGGGTTTTGTTGCCTATCATGAAAGAATCATACTTTCTGCATGTTTTCCCTCTTCAGGTTAGATGTTGTTCGAAGATTGGATATATCCCATGATAATTAGTTAATGCGGAAGACTTCTATGTTTTCTCATGTAAAAAAGTAGATCTTCATGTCATGGTCTTTATTAATTTCTTCATATGCATTTCAAATTTTTCTTTGTATTAGCGTTTGAGGTTTTAATCATGCAATCACATATTATCTGTCTCAATATGGTCCATCAATTCCCATTGTCGAGGTTTTCATGAAGTCCATTTCCCGTTCTCTGCATATGCTGAGATTTGGAATAGTGTCCTGTTATAGGCAATGTAAACATTGGAGAACAAGTTGAATTAATTACATTGGGAATTATGCGAGAGATGTTCAATATGTGTACAAGATGGGAGTGGACCTCCTTTATACCCTCCGTAGGGAAGGTGACGATTGGTCAGGGGTGAAGGCTGAAGTGCTGGGTGATTGATGAACGTCCAAATTAAGGATGATTATCTCAATGATCCAAATGAGGAGCACAACATGGTGCTGTTCCAGCTTGGAGTTGTCGAATTGACATGCTGTCACCTTCAACTTTGCCTGTCTGTTTAATGGTAAGGTTTGGTAGTCGAACCCTAGCAGTTGCTGCACCGTCTATGCCCTGGTTTCCTGTGACTTACTTGTGCTTGTAATGGTTCATGCTCTCTCTTTCCTTTGGACGTGTTCTCGTTTGGGCTCAGGTCATAAGGCTATCTGAGAAAATCGCATGGAAGCTTAGCTGGTGAAGTGAAACTATATAGGCTACACAGGACAATGTCCTCGAGTATGTTCTGGTACGAGCCCTCATTACATTTGGCCCTTCTATCCTCGTTCGCATGTTCTTTTGCTATTTTACGTCACAATTTCTTTGGTTGTTGATTTTTGTAGTTTATATCTGTAAAAATTTTAAACCTCTTTCTCTTCCTCTGTAATTCTTTGTATTTCATAAATTCATCAATTTTTCAATCCTAAGAGAAAAAGAATTATCCAAAAGACTAAATTGTCATAAGACATTTTCATTTCCTTATTATTATTATTTTTTATATGCTAGGGATACATTACCACCTTGGCCAAAAAGGAGAGAAAAATAAACCCTAAGTTTTGGTGTATGTTATATAACATGGTAGATGCTCACGGGGAAAAATATCAAAAAAGTCATCAACTTATTATATTAATATCAATTTAATTCTAAAATTTTCAATTGAACTGATTAAATTCTAAACGATTTCATTTGGGTATCAATCCAGTCAATCCAGTCAATTTTGAGATCGAAAATTATGGATGTGGACACTAGCCGTCTTACGTGATACAAAGATCAACCGACACGAACATTTTTTCTTTTAAAGTTTTTTTTTTTCTTTTCCTTTCCTTCCTTTTCTCTTTATTCTTTTTTTCTTATTTTCCCATGCCAATTGCCAACCTTTGTGATGACCAATAGAGGTCTTTGGCGAGGGCAAGGGTCAGGATGCCCTCGCCGGTCATAAGCGAGGCCAAGTCTCACTAGCCTTTGGTGAGGGTCCGCAAGGGCTGGACGAGGCCACCCCTCGCTAGAGGTTGATCTGGGTGAAGTCGCTAATTGCCAAATTTGGTGAGGACTGCGTGAGGCCAGATGGCAAGGGGCCTCCATGGAGGAATCAACCTCCATTGGATTCACACCTTTGATTCAAGGTCTAACTTCAAGATTGGAACCACTAGCTCCTTGAACTGGAGTTCTCCCCAATTGACTTCACCAATTCAAAAATCCTAAGTAGAATGCAAACACAAAAAAAGAAAAATGAAAAATGAACCACTACTCATTAGGAGTGCAAAATCTGATGGAGCTTTATACGATGTTGGGCCATCTTTCAGAAATCCAAATACTAGTGTCACCCATATCAAATAGAATCCAACAATTCATGTAAGATGCGATTAATCATCTAACTTATTTGATTTAAACTCAGTGTCATCACACGATCGCAACAATGCAAACATTAGCTAACTTTTTTGGTGCAATATTACATCACAAATCATGGATTATCGCATGTTGAATGACGCTAATTTGACGAAATGGCTAAATCTTAATCGTGGGATGACAATAATTTACGATGGACTTAAGGAGTTCGATAGCTGTCAAATCCACGTCGGATGGAAAACGTACGCTTTCGTCGTTCTATAGTATATATCCGGGCGAAAGATACATCAGTGTACCACCGTGTGTCATTACCGTGCCGATATTTGTCAATTCATTAACTTCTTGTCAACTAAATCACCGGCATCGTACCATCGAAGTCGAAAGGCCGTGATTCAGGTCATAATCTCCGAAACCCGCGAACCTCGGCCTGCCACGTGTCCGTTTTGACTCGGGGTGACCCCTCTCGTGCCGTCACCCGTCAACAACTCCTCCTTTTCTCTAACGCCATACCACTACTCCGCCGACGGCGGATCTCTCTTTCGCTCGTGTCTCTCTCTCGTTCGCCGCCGACTCCTCTCCTCTCCTCCCCGGTCGCTCGCTCCACGAGCAGCACGATGGCGTTCCCGTCGCGCGATGCCTGCCGGCGCCTCCACGTCGTCCTCGTCGTGATGCTGCTAGGGTTCCGGCCGTCCTGCTCCGTCCGATTCGACCTGCAGTCGGGCCACACGAGGTGCATCGGCGAGGACATGAGGGCCAGTTCCATGTCCGTCGGCAAGTTCGCCATCGTCAATCCTAACGACGGCCACCCCTTGCCCGAAACTCATAAGCTCTCCGTCCGGGTGAGCTCCTTTCCCCTTTTCCCTTTTGCCCCCCCTTTTTTTTTTCCTTACATTTTCCCGATCGGGATTCGGACCGTTTCCTGTACTGAACCCTTCCTTCGTAAACGCTCCATTGCATTGGGTCGAGAATTTTTTATCTTTTTTTTTTAGTTGTGTTTTTTTGGCGATTTAGGGTTTTTTTTTCTTTCCCTTTCTTATCTCCGGATTGATCTGTTGTTAGGTGAATTCTCCGCACGGGAACAACTATCACCAATCGGAGAATGTGGAGTCGGGGCAGTTCGCATTCACGGTCGGAGAAGCCGGGGATTACACCGCTTGCTTCTGGGCTCCTGATCACAACCCCCAAGCGACGATGACGGTGGATTTCGACTGGAGGACCGGCATGGCTGCCAAGGATTGGTCCAATGTCGCCAAGAAAGATCAAGTCGATGTGAGTGATTTGACACTTTTCTTTTTTTGAAGTTGTGGCTGTACGTTGGAATTTGTGGATGTTTTGGCTTTTGGATATGTTATGTTGGGCATCTCTGCTCCCGCCTGGGTTGGAATTTTCGGCCAATTTAATGTGCCGAATGTCAAGGAAATATGGATAAACCGTAACTATAATTGCTATTGGTAAAACTGAGGCCGCGACCGGTAATTATCTGCCTTGTGAAAAAGCTTGAGAAATCCATAAAGATGCCAATTTGGCTTTTCTACAACTGCTTCTGGATGGAAAATTGAAGTTCATAGGATAGATTCCCTGGTCTTGAGTTGGAGTGGAGGCTGTGTTGATGTTCATTTTCAAGAAGGAGGGTCCACATTGGAAAGCTAGCTTAAGTTGCTTATTTCCGATGGCGACCTAGAAGATGGGAGTTGTGAATTTTCTTTTGCTGTTGTAGTTATGGATGCACTTTCACGGTTTTTAGTTTGTTAGTACCAGTTAGTGCATGGTGATGTGCTTTTGAGGGTTGGACAATTTGTGTTCACGTGTCATAATTAGGTTTCGTAATCGTGCCGAGTCATTGAACATCCTATATCTTTGCTAATTAT
This sequence comes from Eucalyptus tenuipes, assembly GCA_014182365.1. Classification (NCBI taxonomy): domain Eukaryota; kingdom Viridiplantae; phylum Streptophyta; class Magnoliopsida; order Myrtales; family Myrtaceae; genus Eucalyptus; species Eucalyptus tenuipes. Next base: position 29,223,612 of record CM024538.1, on the reverse strand, counting down.
TTATGTATGTCGAATTTGTATTAAGTCGTGTTACTTACAACTTTGCCAAATAGTCGTGTTAATTCATGTCAGAAATTGCGAGCCCCGATTTTTAAGTTAAACTGCATTGTATGAGTGGAATTGCTGAAGATAGGTAAAACTGGGGAGGATCAAATTTTCCCCAGTTTATATTTGGAGATTCTGAGACTGAATAGAAAAGGAAAAGATTATGAACAATCTGGACTGTGGGCTTGTTCTAGGTAAATGATCTAATTTTGCTTGTCGTCGTCTTCTGAATGCCAGGGGATGAAATTGGAACTGAAGAAGTTGTATGAGACTATTGACTCCATTCATAATGAGATGTTTTATCTTCGTGAAAGGTAATGGTATATGTATTTATCAAACTAGATATGTTATGTGGAATGTTGGGTTTGACATGTCCGTTTGCTCTTAAGCAGAGAAGAGGAAATGCAGGAGCTCAACCAAGCAACTAACACAAAAATGGCCTGGCTCAGTTGTCTTTCGCTTTTTGTTTGCCTATCTGTGGCTGGCTTGCAACTATGGCACTTGAAGACCTTTTTTGAGAAGAAGAAAATCATTTGAATATTTTCTTAATAGCTTAGAAATTCTTTTTTGAACTTTTGCAGAATGCATCGATGGTGATAAAACCTTTCTGAGACGTCTGCTTTGTCGACCTAAGTTGGGATTCTGCCCAAAAAAAAAAAAAGGAGAAAAGAAAAATTATTTTCCAAAAGATCTGGTTATTATCATTCCTAGTGAGTTATTACTAAGGTCTCTAGTCTAGATTTGCATCCAAGATTTTACTAATGTGGAGTTGGTTAGTTGGACAACTCGGTAGCTGTAATGATTTGGTTCTCACTGTCAATGAGGGCGGTACTAGGTTTATTGGGTGGCTCGAAAGAACCAAATTATAAGCAGGAAGATTCTAATTGTGATGTCTGAGTGCCATGCAATGTTAAATTGAGTAAGCTAATATTCCACTTCTGAATCAGAAGCACCCCATCCGGAAGGATCGAGCAAGTGAGAAGTAGTTTTTGGGCGAAATGGTTGTCAACAGGATCCTCATGGTGGTTTGCCTTTTGCTCCACTCGAGGTAGAGAATACGGAGCAGTGAGGTGAAGTGACTGCCCTTGTAAATGGAAAGATTTTGACTGAGGAAAACTATACATTAGGAGTTAGGACACAAGCCACTTTAAATTCTTTTCAAGACTACCAGGATAATATTAGCGGGACTTGATCCAGCACTAAAACAACCGGCGGGTTCACCTACTGGTTGCAAGTTCCCAAGAGTAATCTTTCTTCCTCCATTGAAGGACCGTAGGAACACTACCTGATCACAATACTCAAAACGACCGAGCGGAGTGCTGGAAGCAATAACACAGAAGAAGAGCCGTAGCAGTGAGTGGGGGCAAATGAAATGAAAAACAAATTTCATAACTTTCTTTTCATAGTAATAAAATCCTCAACTGAAATGCCCGTACCCTGATTCGGGTTTTATGGAACGAAACCTCCTTTCCAACAATGGTTACTTCACCCCTTACTTAACATAGGCCGATTTACATCGTTTTTATAGGCAAACTCTGCAGTTGGAAGAACTTATTCCCACTTGCTCGGTCTCCCTTGCACTAAGCTCCTCAGCAAGTCTTCCAGTAAACTGACGATTGGAGTCTGGCCGTCCTGAGTGCTCTGCTAAACCTCAGTTCAGCACCTAATTTCTTCCGTAGCACCCTCTATTACGGGGCAGACTGGTGTCTTGATCGGACGTAATGCTCCCCTTTCATCATAAGGCGTTTTGGTTTTGGCAGGCCTCTGAAGAGGGGACGAGCATGCGACTACAAGTAACTGTCTTTCTGTTCCCGATCCAAGAGTGAAGGTATGAGAATGAAGATGTCGAAGTGATCTAGATGAACAATTCCACATCTAAAATTGAGAATTGGACCAATTCCCATAAATACCGTCTAAAACCAGCCAGTCTGGTTCTATTGCACGCCCCTATCATGAGCCATCTTCCTTTCCTTGGATACTTCACGTACGCAAACCAGTCGTAAGGCAAAGGCCATTTTTTTCATATTATACTTTGGAAAAGAAAGACTACGAGGGAAGCAGCAAAAACATAGCACCCTGCGCCGGTCAGCCGACAAAAGCATGGTTTCGGTGCACAATTAACGTCTTGGGTTCTTTACAATTGACTACACAAAATGAGAAATTTGGCATAAGCATTCCGAACCTGTCGAGGAAGAAAGAAACACTATGTTTTCGATTTCTCCAAATGGACCAGGGACCACAGCGAACTAAAATTTATGTTACAAAAGAAATGTGGTCAAATGACTTCGGCTTGATGCGAATGGGTCAACCTGGACAATGCCTTGGCTTGCTTATGGTTGATCAATACAAGACTGTTGAAATCAAGAATCAGGAAATACATCACTCTGCAGAGTCTTCACAATCAGAATCTGGCCTCAAAGCATGAGTGAATAATTCTCGCAACCTTTAACTGCTTCTACACAGAAGTCGTCTGAACTGAGCACGATTTGAGGCACAAGAGTTTTGATGGTAAATTACAGCATAGATAGATCCAACTTATCGTCCCTGTGGGTTCAGCATTAAGCATTGAATAAGCTCCAGTGATGATCCGTATGCAATTTTTCTTTAATTTTCTCAAGTCCCTTGAGTATTTCCAAGAATGAAGGTCTTTTGTTCATGTCATGGGACCAGCACTGTTCCGTTAAGCTGCAAATATTCCACATAAGAAATCAGCAACCCAGCATTTAGAAAGATGCATCCCCAACGATATGTTTTGGACTCATATAAGAAAACAGGTCCAAAGACTATCTGCATAAGAGTCGAGCAACGAATCCTTCTGTTCGAGATAAAGAGGTTCACGAGACTGTTTAAGGACACCTGTTTTCACCATTTTTCTTCCATAGGATGATACAGGTACTGCTCATACGATAAGAGCAACTTATTGTCCAAACTGGCAAGAAAGCAGATTCAAGCCTATCCATCCCAAAGTAGTGTTGATCGAAGCAAATGACAGATATCCAAACAAGCATTCCTCTCAAGAACTTAGTCAAGCACCGACAGATTTCACTTAGTAAAGCTTTAGGGGGATAAAATACCAAAGGATACAGAAGACAGACGAAGTTATCCTAATTTGACAGACAGGAACCCATATTACAGTTTTTGGGGACTCTTCTTGAACTACAAAGGCTATAATGATTCAAGAATATTAATTTGATACATTGTGATAGCAGAGAAAATCTGCACTTCTCACTATTGACTTGACAAAACTGCTCAACGGTAACACACTTTAATAGTCTTAGGCTCTTTCTCATTAGAATAATCAAGCAACTCAAAAATCATCCTACTTTGCACGAGGCTGTCGATTGAGAAAACTTCATGCACATGATGTTCACAACAATCTGATAGTTGGCCTTCTATGAAAAAGAAAATGTGCATAGCTTGCTCTTTTCACCATTCAGATTTTATTTAAGTTCAGGCTATATTTGAAAAGCACCAAAAGTTTGGTTTTAATAAATCGAGAATTGACTTACTCTCGCAGATCTTGGATGTATCCTTTTGCGCGGAAGCTAGGTCGATTGCCTTCTGCCACATATTTGGCAGCCTCGTATGGCTCATAATTGGACATCGGTGGATCTCCTTCCAGCATCTGAACATTGAAAATATTATCAAGATAACCAACTTGAAGTACTTCAATCCCTGACATACAAGCTGAACAAATGGACACTTACCTCAAATAGAATCATGGCAAATGAGAAAACATCAACCTTCTTATCATACTTCCGATGCTTAAAAACTTCAGGAGCCATGTAGCGGTCTTTGGTTTGTTCCATGACAAAAAGAGACATAGTTAAGAAAGAAAATGTACAAAGGCATGAATCATTGTGTTATATACAGAGAAGTTCCATTGAGACACTCACAACTTCCTGTTTCACCAGTCATTTTATAGACATCATGAGAATTTTGAACCCTGATTAGTTTACTTAGTCCAAAATCTCCAACTTTCAAATGGTCGGCACTAGAGTTGACTAAAAGGACATTCCTGGAAACAATTCAGACAGCAGATTGAAGAATGTAGTCAATAAATATAATAAGTCCCAAAGGAAGAAAATCACCCAAGAGCATATGAGAATGATGAGGAACTTTATTGATTGTATTAGTAGAGAGAAAACCATATTCTAGGCACAAAGATGCTCACCTTGGTTTTAAGTCTCGGTGAATTATGACGTTTGGCTCATTATGCAGATACGCCATACCCCTGATCCGAAAAAGTAAAGTTATTTGATTAGCATAATGTAGCTGGCCATTGTCAAAATCGACTTGACTGGCACCACGCCTCCAATACTTTTGAGCTCTGGAGATATAAGTAAATTCAATATCACATCCGACGGTACTACATGAATAGTGTTTGTAGTCTCTTTCCCTCTATCATGTGCACAGAGTCCCTCCCTCCGTCCATTCAGGGCATAGAAATTTTATTATGGGCACTAACAAAATTAAGGTAAAAATTATACAAGGAGAAAAATAATATACATCTCAAGTTTAGTCAGATAACCATTCCATACAAGGGCATCAAATGAGTGGAATAGAGAGCAGAAAAAAAAAAAGTGCACCACGAGCATTCAGACCACAACCTCTCTCCCACCCCCATTCAGGCCACTAGGGGCAATAACAAAATTAAGATATAAAATATCAAAGAAAAAAAAAATATACATCTGAAGTTCAGTCAGATAATCATTCCATACAAAAGCATCAAATGGGTGGAATGGAGAGCACGGAAAAAGTGCACTACAAGCATTCGGACAACAATGGATCTTCATGGGCGCCTTATGTCGGGAAAAAATCTATGCACTACAGCCATGTGGCTAACAAATTATTATGCTCAACCATTAGCTGTTCTGTTGGAAATATTTAAGTGTTCCATCAGAACCATTTTCACAATCTATTTGACACTATAGATTACAGGAAAAAACTGATACAAATAACAATAGGACAGGTTCCAAAATGGGCTGTCAAGACATATACTGCTAACTTAATTTCTTTTAGCCATGGGTGTTAAGGTCTAATAACATGGGCAGCGTACACACGAAGGGGAAGAGAAAGAGCATGATTCTAAGATTAAGAACTATGTACATTACAATGGCTCCCATGGTGACAGAGTACACAAGAGCCAAGACAAACATTCAGCATAACTGATGGATGAGAAACTTTCTGATTAAATGTGAACTATCTTAACAAATTGCAGCCGATTGATTCAATTTACCTTTCCCCAGGAATATGTGAGAAGGGAGGTAACGTGAGCATAAAAAGTTATACACACAAGAAATTTGGTGAATAACAATCAGCAAGATTTCATTTCACATCTCTTTCCCAGGAAGTCTCCTCCATAAACCTCATATCTAAGAATATACACGCAAAAAGATTATGTGAACAAAGAGTAGCATTTACTTATTTGTATAGCGACCTATAAGATGGAAAATCTCAAGTAATAAGCACCTGGCAATGTCCAAAGCAAAGTTGATAGCTGTTGAGGGGTTGAGAGAACCTTTCTCCTTTAGGTACTGATGAAGATCACCCTACATGAGTAAGTGATGTCTCAAACCGAGTACAAGCAAAAGTGCAATATGCATCAAGCATCCGAGAGAAGGAACAGCAAGTTTCAGTAAAGCATGATATCCATTCTGTACCCCTCGCAAATACTCTGTTATCAACATAAGAGGCTTCCTCTCGGTGACAGCGCCAAGAAATTGAACTATGTTAGGGTGGCGAAGCTTCACTAGCAAATTAACCTCATGCCTGAAATCCTGACTGAATAAAAGAAACCGAAAGATGAGATTGCTTTTGCTATCTTCAAAGAATTTCTTGGAAATTCAAATAAAGCTATAAATCGAAGCAGGTGATTATTTCCTTTTAGTGAATGTAGAGTTGTAGACGTATTAATATTTAATAATTCTGAAATTATTGATGACGTGATTTGAATATCAGCATATGGTTAGAATCAAATTGACAGAATAACTTCAGGATAGCTCATCAAAAGCATAGCCTAGCAAAAATAGGTGTCCTTGCCAATCCGTAGATGGTACTGCAAGTTTCATTATTAACGAAATAGTAAATTCATGTTTGTCTGGATACATAAGCACATGATCCATGTTACCTTCACACAAATGGATCGGATATATCTTCTGTTGCACACTATAGCAAATCACACGAGAAACATGTACTTACATTACCAATCTGTCATCTGAAAGAGATGGAAGAATGCGTTTGACAGCAACTGGTGTTCCTCTCCAACCTGCTCTCAATATCTCACCAAAGGACCCCTAGATGTAGAGCAGCTATTAATGAGATCACTAAAGCATGCAGAAGAAGAGCACATATGACAACTTTTGTACAATCATTGCCTTCAAGTAATAAACTGCAAATGGAATCTGTAAGACGCAACATAAAGAAACACGAAAAAGAGATAATGAACAAGGAGCAGCGGTGCAGTAAGAGTTCCACGACCCCAGGGATAAACTTTCAATTAATGCTTTCTTCCGTGAGTAATAATAGCAGTTTATTCTTTTCACATTTAAGAAATACCAATTAGAAGTAAGGAGCACCTGGATGTGATATACTCACCAATGACCATGGAAGTTGTTTGCTGTTAAAAGATAGCATTACCCTCTAGTACTCCTCAAAAGATATGATAATAAAGGCCAATGATGATTCTAACTGTGCCTGAATGAAGTAAAATCCCTTGATTTTTTCCTAAGTCAATAGACCCTCTGTTTGACCTATTTGGTTTTTAACATAAGGGCAGACAAAGAACTAAAACAGTATTACGATGACTGGCACAATAAGAGACTCAAAGACCATATGATGCAGCACGATGGACCACAATAATAAATTCACTTTTAACTTGTGATAAAGACAAGTGCTTCTGACCAGTAGAAAATTCATATAGATGAAGTCACCACACATAACAAAGAGTGTTTCTTTGGAGAGGGCAACCTCTCTTGCCCATGAGCAATCTAAAATCTTACCTTCCCTATGATGTGTGAGTTAGAGAAATCGAGCTCAGAAGGGTCAATTTCCCAGTCACATTTATTAGGCAATGGGGGCGGAACAGGCTTTGGTTCAAAATGACTTCCGTTTTGGCCCTGCATCATGCATACTACAATTAAAATTGGACAAATGCAATCACTACATCACAAACAACAATCACTGAACACTTGACTACAAATTTATGTGATGCTAAAATTGGCCGAATGCCATGATTGAAGCAATACTGAACCTAAGTATTTACTGTGTATGGGACCAGTAAAAGCATTCGTATTAACCAGACTCCAGACGGTAAATGAAGGTTAAAATTTAGCAGAAACTAAAGTTGTATGAAAATAAACACAAGATACTTAAAGGTCAGATATGTTGGTGGTTTCCCAAAAATGTAGTAACTGATTGGATTAATATTGTCCCTTTTCATTAATAGGGTGAAAGATAACCTTCAAATGAAATGAGATTAAATTGAATGGTGACCATAAATCTCCTATAGTTCAATTATTGTTCACCTAAACATTTTTCATATATCAAAGAAAACGTTACACGATCATCGATCATCAATATCTCTAGGCATCCAGAAAATACCTCAGTAATATGAATTATGCTTCAGCTGAACATGTGATAATAGAAACAAGCACAAAGACATTCAATTTGGTTTTCTATCATTCATGTGATCTATGTGCAATACTCCTCATTGTATTCATGCATTTGTGCATGAATAATGAAGCATGTAAACAGTGTGACTCCTTCAAAACAGATTTCATTTTAAAGAGGAACCCCAAGAAACCACAATGCTCTAATTAATCTATGTAGCCACTATAATAAGATTGCTGATACAACTCTGATTGGGATTCTTAGATGAGGTAGCTCCTTTTCCCTTTTTAATCCTTTTCATGGAATACTCAATAAGAAAACATTCTTTCTCAGTGACAAAGATTGCAAAAATATAATCTTCTAAAACATTTTACTCAACTTACTCACTGTCAATTTAATATGACCTCAACTTACAAGTTTCCACTAAGGATAAGGAAAAAAGGTAATATGAGGAGAAAACGCCTACAAAAGGAGGAGGAGGAAGAGGGACATGCCAATACCAACCATAATATACTAATCCTCTAGGGATCCGTAATTTAAAAAGTTTACTTGATTCTCTTTCACAAAGAATTTTGGAACATTAAATTAACAGTGCCACTGTTCTAGTACATAAAGACTCGCTATCCTTCAGCATGATATATTATTTGAAATTTGACAACAGAGTGCCACATGGTTCAGGCTCAAGCTCTCCAGAAAACATTCCTTGCTTTCCTGTCCAAACACTATGAAAATTATTCGAGGTGACTTTAAACTTTGCAATTTATATGTCTTTAAAGATTTGAGATATTCATCATTGAATGAAATTCTCATTCAAACTGTAAACATTGAAGTAACAATGGAAAAGGATAAGACACTCCAATCACCCTTTAAATCTCCATATAGATTTCAAACAAGAGTTTCCGTTATAGTATGGAACATCAACTTTTAGCTACCTAAGCACTAGTGTATAACTAAACAATTTTTGAAAGCCAATCCTATCGTGCCATTTTAGACGAAAGGCCTTCATCTCCATTTTTGTTCCAAGAAAAAGGGCGACCTATGCCACTGGTAGCCTTGTCCCAATGACCTTGCATATTTTCCAGAATGTAAATGAAGTAACAAGGCCCGGATATAAGAATCACTATATTGTACATTGGAGATTTTAAAACAGAGAGAGAAACAGGGACGGAAAAAAAGAAGGTGTGGGGATGGCGGAGGACATATAGCATACTTACATAAGATGAGCCTCCATAAGACATTAACAACTCAGCCATATTATTCTTCTTTGCTCCTTGTGCATCAGCCAGAGGCTGTCAAGGCAAAATCTGGATTAGATCACGACACGAGCAGGAGATTGCAGAAAGGAAGGTCTCTTATGCATACTAAATTGAGAGATGCCCTTATAAGTAATTTTACAGTTTGCAACCATGCAATGCATTGTCAGCTACTGGTAAGTTGCTATTTGTTTTGACCCTTAATCAGTTCCTCCATACTTACAGACGAACATAGAGCCAGCGACAATCATTTCATGCTTCTCAAATTACGGACATCGATTATCTATCAATTACACGTGCAAAGTAAAAGCAAGCGCTTCCATGAAAGTCCATGAGGCATTAGTCAGTCAAACTAAATTGGGAAAATAAACAGGGTTAGAATCATAGGAGCCGTTTGCTTTCGCGATTCTCTTAAGACCCGGGATAATCATCGCATGCAATCATCCTGTAATTAGTTATGGACTGAAAGGTTCTCCTGGGGAAAAGCACTCTGGAGTTGTCGATCGCAGCCCAAAGATGGCAACCAGAAATTTCAACGAACAATCTCGTTTGTACCTACCTTAGTGCTCTTATACAGATCAACCTACCATTTTTTTTTTTAATAAAGCGAAGCAGCATGTTACCAACATGTTCTAATTCTCAGACGCGTGACATTAGAAAATCTCTCGCTGACCTACCATTTAGTCGGACACGTTCCACACAAAGTCTAGATGAGCCAAGCAATATATAAGCGAGCTCTCTCAAGGAAAACGAGAATTCTCACGGTATCCAGTCCCTATCCTTTCGACCAAAAACGGAGCGTTCGAGGAGAGGTAGCGGATGGGAGGGGACGGGACGGGACGGGACGCACCGTGTTCTTCCAGCGATCCTGGGCGTTGACGTCGGCGCCGTACTCGATCAAGCACTTGGCGACGTCGATCCAGCCGTGGAGGGAGGCGACGTGGAGCGGGGTGCGGTTGTCGTAATCCCTAGCGTGGACGAGGGAGCGATCCTCCTCGAGGAGCTTCCGGACGGCGGCGACGTCGTTCTGGTGGGCGTGCCAGAGGACGAGGGACGTCCGGCTGACCCGGGCCTTCTCCTTCTGCTTCTCCTTGTCGGCGGCCCTCGCCAGGGAGGGGTCGGGGAGGGGCGCCGCCGCCGCCACCGCCGCCGCCGGCGGAGGCATCGGAGCTGCTACCGCCGCTGCTCATGGTGGGGAATCGAATCGGAGCGGATCGGATCGGTTTCGGATCGTCGACTTTCTTTTTTTCTTTTGTCGGAAGGGGGGATGACGGACGGTGCGAAATGGATTGGGAAAAGGTGTCGAGAGAGAGAGGTTTTTCTGGGGAATTGGGGTGGTGTGTATCCGTTATTATGGTTCGTTTTACTTTTTCAACGGGAGCGTAATTTGCATTGCATTTGCTTTGCTCTGCTGTGCTGTGCTGTGCTGTGCGCGGTTGGTCATGCGGAATTTTCCTTCTTTATCAAATACCATATTATTTTATATATATAGATAGATGGAGAGATAGAGAGAGGCGTAGCCGCCCCCAATTAATGGCTGGATCTGTAGTCTTGTAGATAGCTTAAGGAGGAAAGGAGCGAAGGCTGATTTTGGGGGGGAAAATGACATCCTGATCTCGATCAGATCCGTACGAAACTATCGGAGCTTTGCTGCTTTCTTGCCCCATTCGTCTTTCCTCCTTTCGACGATGGTCCCCAATCCATTTTGGTGTGTTTTTTGGGATCACGTTTTTTCCGTTGGCCCCGAGCGATTTTGATCCCGACGGAAAGGAGTAATGATCGACCGGAGTCGTTGTCATCAAATTGATGATAAAGTTGATCACTTAATTATATTTAATAGGCGAGTGCCTCGGAGAGTTCAGGTCCAACGTGGAAAGTCAAAACGGCGGGGGCTCTTACCTTGAAGAAGTGCGGGGTGGGTGTGCTTGTTGTTCGGGCGCATTACATCAGATATACATATGATTTTCTCTCTCCCAATGAACACTGTCATGCTCCGACCAAAAATAAATAAATAAAAGAGCACTGTCATGCGCCTTTGAGATCAATCTATCAAGTTCTGCTCCTCTACCAATATCAAAGTCCATAAAGTAGATGTGACGAATGACGGCCTTTTCGTCGAACACAAAATATATCGCCTTTTTTAACCATTCAAGTAGGATGATGTATCGATTGCCCACTGAATCAGCCCCCGGTTCTCTGATTTTCATTTTTCACACTAAATCATAGACAATTTTAACACTTTCAAGACAATCAGGCGTTCGTTATTTTGGCCTTTGCATTGAACAGTGTACTATACTTGAAAGCGATTGACGTCGATATCTCCGACATATTCCTGTCAACTTGTCAAGCCACCCATGTGGGAGCGTTGAAAATGGAGACGGTGGACAACCTATACTTACCAAATATACGCTACAAGAGCGTTGCAGTAAACTGGTAGATACAGTTAGCTTTAAAACCATTGGACAACTTCTTTCAATAGACAATGATCTGTGATCTTTTCAGAGGATGTTGGAGCATATGTAGCATCAAGCCAAGCCTTCTTAGTCTTCAAGGGACCGCTTCCTGGCCCTCAAGTTTTGCTCAAGGCTTTGGGGTAGAGGTGGTGTTCTTCCCCTACGAAACAAAACTGCAAGAGCCCTCATCTTACGGCATAGATCAAACACCTGCATAGGGAGGCGCCAGTAGAGTAATTAACCAATGATCAAGAAATTCTGCAGGTTTTCAATATTTGCTCTGATCCCCTTACCGATGAGGCCTCTATCTCTGCAATGCCTTCACAACCTTGACCTCTTCCCTGCAATAAGTCGCAATATTTTGCAGCTTCAGTCTCATCTTCAAAGACCTGCAAGAACATGGAATGTTCTTCATATAGCAGATGAAATGAAAGAAAACCAGAAAAACAAACTTGTTTATCAGTCCCAAGCAATCACAAGGCACTGATCAGGTCTGGAAACAATTAATATTCAGGCAAGAACCTTTTTCACAGAAATAAGAAACCGGCACCCAAACCTCTACATATTAAGTCTTTGTTTGTATCTTTACTCGTAGCACCATGTAGTTAGATACGCATACGCTGTACAGAATCCGGCATGATCATAGGCCATAGTGGAAACCCTCCTTCCAATTAGATATGCATAAGCCACAGAACCAGGCAAAAACATAGGCCATAGTGCAAAGCCTCCAAGAGCTTTATTTTTCCAAGTTATTGTTTGACAACGGCACTGGCAGTGTGCCTGATGTACCACGGAAAAGGCTGCCAACAGCGCCATTTACACTAGAGCCAGACTCATTAGGACCTTCTGCCCAGGAGTTCATCCCCAGGGTTGCAATAAATATCAGTAGCTTCAGCAAATAATACACCTAACATCTACCTAGCTCTCTAACTACTATCTTTATTGGATGCTTAGATAAAATCCTTCATGCAAACTAAAGGATGACTTGATCATGTTAACTGAAAATCTTTGCAGGGAAAGTTCCTCCAGCCGAATTTGCTCCTGCATCAAAAAAGTGGAAAAAGTGCGCATCCAAATCTCATCTTCCCCTAAATCTCATCTTGGCATCATCTGAACTCATATATGATTTTTCTAGTCAATTACAACCAGATCACCATTAGCTAGCACAGCTATGCACCACACGGCTTTCCTATCTACCCAGTCCCCGCCAAAGCAACAGGGCATCAACCCTTCTAAATACCTCTGCAGCTCTGCTTGCTCCTCCTTGATCCTCTCAAAACTTGATGGCATTCAGGGACTGAAGCTAAAATTAACATTTTCTAGAGGATGATATCATCTTAGGCCCAGCCACATCCTCACAAGTCAATGGATACGCCAAGCCCCATGAGTGATTCATTAATGTTTACTTCTTGTGATTTCTGGTCAAAACAATTACTCAGGGCCAATATCAAAGAAAACCACGACGACAATATCAAAGAACTAAAACCAGATCAGTGACCAACTATAACATTTACAAGAGGTTGGTAACTGAAGTAGCTCAGGAGTTAGGACAGTTCGCTGGACTGCATCACAAAATGAAGCGTTTTAACTCAGAGAATTGCTCAGCATGGAGCCTAAGTGTTAGAGATACATAAGAGGAGAGGAGATAGCATGGGTAAATTAATTGACAATGCTCTCAAGGCTCCATTTGATACATATTAAGTTTCTGATGATTGTTTCGCAACATTAGTATAAAAGTCCTTAGCAGAAAATCTAGAGGAAAAAAAAAAAAAATTACAAATTAAAGAATCTTACAAGAACTCCATCCCGGATATCCTCAACAAGCATCTGGAACTTTGTCCCACTCCTTGACTGCTTAGACTGACTTCCAGAACTGGGACTCCATTTTCCAGCTTTGGAGAACAGTAATCCAAGCTCTTTCTCAACTTCACTGTGAAAGCTAAAAATATGAGTAACGGAGATAAAGCAACAAAAGGCCATACGAAACACGGTGTACATTACTATTCAAACCTGCGATCTCTTCGTGTTTTCATCGTGCACAATTGGTTTTCGCCATGAGTCAATACATATACAGGCTTTGAAGTGTCTCTCCATGGATTTGCCTCCAATACTAGATCAAGTTAAAAAATAAGACCGGTTTCATTAAGTGCGCAGATAAATACAGGACGTGGAAGCAGATCAAAGCACTATCCCGTGCATAAAAATTACTCAACCTAAGATGCTTTTCAGTTCAAAAACTCCAAAGAGAATCACCGCTCACGACACCTTCTCTAGAGACCATCAATAAGCAAAGCATAGCAAATACCCCAAGGCATGCAGAACCCGCCACGAGAACTGCACCGCCCCTTATTGTAGCGAAGTTCAGCAACGTCGCGGTGGCACATAGCAACGATCCTTCCGTACACGTGCAGTACTTTTTAAACCAGTAAGTCGGTGGCCTCATGAAGATGAAGCAAAGGAACTCTAATTGACAGCAATCAGACAATTCCTCGAACATTCTCAGAAAAAGCAGCCACGAGTACGCATCGAAATGAAGTGGTGATCAGAAGAAAGTAGAGGCGAAACGAACATTACCATCATAGCTGCTGGTCTCGAAGGACTGGTGGAGGTGCCTGCGCATGTCGTAGGCGCGAGAAGACACTCTCTTCACGAACTCGTCGGAAGTCCCCGGAATGTTCCCGTCCAGCCGCATCGCCCTCTCCACCTCGTCGCTCCCGTCGTCTTCCTCTCCTCCCACGCTCCCGCGCGATCCGCAGCAGAACTCCGCGAACCTCCTCCGGCAGGGCTCCGGAGGGTGCGGGAGGGGAAGCGCGGGGCGCGGCGGGGACGGAGGCCGCCGCCGCCGTGGTGTGCCGCGCCGGAGGCGGCCAGCCGGCGCGCCCGCCGGAGCTGGAGCGAGTTGCTCGGAGGGAGGACGATGGGAGGGGACACCGGGGAGAGGGACTCCATGACCGAAGCCGTGATTTGAAGAATCCCGGTCAGTTCCGCTGGCGACGGCGGTGGGGGTGAGACGAACGGAATGGAAGTTGGAATTCTCGGCGTCGAAAGCTCCGCGAGTGGTGGGAGACACGGAAGAAGCCGACGAAGAAGAAGTAGAGACGGAGAAGTTTGCAATGGTGAATCTCTGAAATGAATCTCTCTCTCTCTCTCTCTCTCTCTCTCTCTGTGCCGCGTGTTTGCGTGTGAGCGAGGGATATTTTTTTTTCTCTCGTCCTTTCAGTTTGGCGGGTCCGGAGGGGGAAGTTGGGCCTGTGAAGACAGAGTAGAGGAGCTTCCGATTTGGGCTTTGGGCTTTCCGTTTCCGCATCTGGCCCAACCCACGGCCCAAAGCGATCTCACGCCTTGTGATTCATATCGGGCTGTAGAAACACTCGACCTGCGCCGTGGTCGTCGTCGTATTACCATTATACACATTCGAGGCTGGTGAGGAGGAGGAACATGCAGACGATAGCGTCCAAGCGGTTGAAAACAGCCCAACATCGTTGTTTAGCATGCGTTTCACCATGGATAAATATATAAGCATTCAAAGTGGACGAAACGAAGAACGAGAATCGCAACTACCAGATGCATAGAGACATGCATTCGATAAAAGTATTGCATCATAATTAAGTCCGACCCATTTGCCACAGGGAACTCCAATCGAGTTCCCGAAAATACAAAGAGAAAGCAAGCAAGTCGCAACAGACATAAGAATCATAGAGACGCAATGAGTATTGTTTCATTACTGTATGTACAATAAGTTTATTAAGTACAACAAGTTTCTTGGTGGTATGGCTATCATCAAGAAAGCTTGAAGTACAGAACTATGATAATAGCAAGGACAAGAGCCCCGATTATTGAGCCAACGATCCACTTGTTCCTAGTGATCCTCCTCGACATGGTCGTCAAAATCTTCTTGCTCTTGTCTATGGCATCATCTACCCCATGAAGCTGCAAATTGAAAAATGTAAAGAGAGCACCATAATCATTAATAGGTCTAAGCCTCCGAGGCTATGGCAAGGTCCTAGTCCATAAAGTGCAGCTATTCCTACGAACTCACTTCAAGTTCAAAGAGACGCACGACACTCATTTGCAATGACAAAGATTTACTTGGCAAAAGCAAGTTCAAGGATTTGATAAATATAACTAAACTTCAATAGGCACCTTGTTATGAGAGTGCAGGAGAGTCTGACGCTGCTGGTGTAGATCTTGGAGTATGGAGACCCCCAGCTCCTCTGTCTCTAGCATGGTTCTTCTGCTCTCCTTTATCCTATCACTAGAATCATTCAATCTCTCCGTCGAGAAAGCCATTCTTTCTCTTTGATTAGCTGAAGCCTGCAGTTCAACACCCACTAAAAAGTAAATATTCAGCAAGCTCTGCAGCTAGCCAATATAACTGCACAAACCCATAAGAAAAACCAATATGCAGCAACCACAGTGCTGTTGCAGGGTGCCAGACAATCTGAACTACCACTTGAGGGGAAAAAATGCAAGTAGTGTTACTAGGATCCATATCATCCAACAATACTCCCAATACAGAAACATATGACATAATCATTGAACCCAGTGAGCAACTATGCCAATAATTTTCCCACGTTAAAATGAGGAACAGGACTAGAACTATTCATGTACCAAATGCGCATCTAGATTCTAGGCATACCATACGTGCATCTGCCATTCCAGCTTCCAACAATTCTTCGCGCGAAGCCTGGTTGGCATTAGGAGATGACATCCTTTTAACTTCTCTTTTCAGATTATTCAAGTCAGACTTGTATTCCCTCAACTTAGCAAGAAGCATTGCCTTGACACTTGGCTGCAAAGTTCTAGCATCCAGATCCATCTTCCGTATCTGTAAAATACAAACCAAAAAAAAAGTCAGAAGCACAGAAAATCCTGACAAAGAGAACAGGCCACAGGAAGAGAAAATCACATCTCTCACAACTTACCAACCCATCAGCTTCATCAAGTGCAACTTTTAATTCAGATATCTGTTGCTTTCTTTCCTCTGCAAGCAAGATCACCAAGTAGATTACTTTGAGCTGGCATAGCATCATCTCCATGTTTGGCAGAGCAACAAACAAGATAAGGTAAATTTCGCTCAGATTTTCTCTAGTCGCATTAAGGTTTCCAGAGAGCAGTCAGTCGGTTAACATTATATATCTCCCAAACTTTCGACAGGAATTTGGAATGCAGTCGTACCCAAGTTGAGAAAGCACAAATTCAATTATCCCACAGTTCATTTACACAAGTTTAAACGCTGCAAATTTACAAACCAAGAAGCATCCTTTTTGTGTTTTGGCGTGATTATGTCAGACTTCCAGCAGAAAAAAAAAATTAAGCAAATATTTTGTTTTAGGAACAGATTGTTTATGAACTCGGTGACTATACTACAGTATGCCAGACCTAAAACGTTCCTAACTCGTTAGTGATTCACTTCAAGAACCAAGTGCTTCTAGTGACCAACAACGAGCTATATATTAGTATTACAAGGCATCTCCGAACACAAATCAGTTCCTTTGAGATAGACAGAAAGGCGGACTTCATTCGTGCCAATTTAGGCCCTAACACCTTAGGCTTGAGCATGCCACGGGTACCACGTTCTACATTCCTCAGCAACTCATTGATCGGTTATCAATCCTTTCATGACCAGCAAGTATCAAATAGTTCACAATTCACCGACGGCATAAATGAATTGTTCAATTCTCTAACAGCTCCGGCACTGAAAGAAGTAAACAAAAGTGCAAATCGCACAGCGGGGGCCGATCCGACCACATCTTTACGAAGAAGATGTAAATGTTGCCAAACCACCGGACTCCGAATCAGGGCACAAAGATAGAAATGGACCGCTCAAAAATTGGCGACCAAAGGAAAAGAGAGAGTCGATTTCCTTCGTGCAAAAGAGCGAATCACGCAATCAGAAAGCAATCAAAATTCATCGTGCTACGAGTTCGGGAGAATCCGATACCTCCGTCGAGGAGCGAGGCGGAGCTGCATCTCCTGGAGATGTTGGCCGAGAGCTCGCAGTACTGACGCTCGTAACCTTCGAAGACTTCGCTCATCTCGTCGATCCCGGCCGATCAACCGCCCTCCTTCCCGGGACGAAATTACAGCCGCGATCGGATTCGGATCTCGGAACCCTAACGCGAAGAGGAAGAGTTCGGGAAAGGAGGGGAAGCCGATGGGTGGGTAACTGACTATGCCAACAGCGTCTGCTTGCGTCGCGAGGGGCGAGGGGCGATCGCGGTTGGCGTCGAATCAAGGTTAAAACAATCAAAGAAGAGGAAGAAAAAGAAGATGGAGTGATGGAGGAATATGGAATCAAGTTGAAGATGAGCCGGTGGCGAGAGCAGGAACGGATCGGGCGTCCTTTTTGACTATTTTGGCTCTTCAAGCAACCGGCGGCTTGCTCCATTTCTCGGTGGATAATTATAATGATAATGATAACAAAAATTTACCATTTAGAGGGATTATAATTCCTTTTTCGAAATTATCCTCATTTACATCTTTTATAAGCATTGCCCCAAACGATGAGTGCCTTAGTTCTTACTAAATTTTTACCTCTCATATATCTCAGTTGTAAAATTGAGTTTTTTTTTTAATCTCATAAACAACGTCACATAAAAGAAATTCAAATTTAAAATAATTTTATATTATGTAAACAATGTATTTCGTTAATTCATAATTCCAGTTCTTCACAATAAAGAGATTTGCGCTTTTGCTAGTTATGATAATAATGAGAATGCCCACGCCATTGTTTGTCGAGACGTGGAAATTTTAAGCTAATGAGATATTTGCTTATACGCTGAATATGAGTTGAGCTAAAGCCTAGATGGTAGATCAAATATGTAACTATTTGAACTTGGTAATTGTTCTCACACAACCTCTCTCTTAACTGTGGATGTAACACCACATTGATAAACAAAAAGAAATTGCTTAAAGCATAGCGATTCTCAAATTCGTCCATGTAAATTCGAGATGCATTTTCACCAATAAAAAAATGTACTTCCAATATGAGTGATTAAGCAAAAAGTACACGAAAATTTAAAAGTCAGAGTTAGGATGAAACGGCATTTTAATAGTACTTTTCCTAAAATAATGGTCTCAGACCGTTTCGGGGGAGGGGTTTCAGATTCCTATAGAAGCATAATGCTCCCTGGCTCATGGGAAAAAGTAAATTTCGTGGATGAATGATCATTGACTCTTGGTACATGTCTCCCTTCATGTCATGGAATCAGACAGGACAAAGGCCATAGGAGCCTAAAACGGACCAGAGCCTGATCACAATTCATGCAGCGATAAGCCAAGACAGCAGATCATTATCGTGCAGATTGTAATGTTCAATCTTTCAACCCCCTTTAGTATTATCGGTGAAACTGCATACAAAATCAGCGCCCCACATGCTGCGACAAAGGAGAAGCAAAGAGGGCAAAGACATCATCTTGGGATTACGCCAAGGCCTGACCAAGCCTGAGTACAAGATTTACCCTCCAGCAAAGAATTACCAGAAATCAACACATACTATGTTCTCTTGACAATCTCCAAGGGAAATTGATCCGTTAGAAATAGCAGAGCTTGCATTCATTAGAACGACAGTTAAAAGGGTTGAGACTTTCGCAACTGCAAAGATTAAGCACTTACAACAACAGAAAAGATGTGTGGCCAAAAATTCAAAGCAGTACTAAGATTTCTTTACAAGTTGCAGTACAAAACAAGTTGACTGCATGAGCAGGCGTCATCTTATAACCCCAATAATCAGATCCATTATGTATAACACTCGCTCTGCAAAAGATCCTAAAGAACAGAAAAAGCATTTCTGGAGCCTTCAAAAACCTAGCTGAACTAACAAAGTGACGATATCATCCTTAGCAAACAGCAGCCCTGGTTCTGAATAAATCAACGGACTAACACATGTTTGGATGGGTATGCTTATATTTTTGGACATAGAACAAGGGTGTCACTCCCAAGAGTCCTTCTCCAGCAGAACTATGCCCCATGAAACTGAGTAGTGCATCTTGAAAATAAACATGAAAATTGTTGCAATGGAAGCAATAGCGTAGAAAAGACACAAACCCAAGAAGAGCAGGGTAAGTGCCAATTAACCGACACTGTTGCAGATCTAACAATGAGAACGCAAAAATCTCAGGTTCATCTTTTCCATTCATTATACGTATGGCAGCTCCACAAAATTAATCATAGCCTAGACTCACAGCCTTTCACATCCAAACCATATTATATTCTCCAGTGCACTAAATGCTAATTACCATTGTTGGCCAATGACTCATTTGAATGAGCAGAAACGGTCTCCTCAGATACCTGATTTCCCTGAGTTTCAGCTTGCTGTAATTCTTGATCAGGGAATACCTCAGATTGCAGTGACGCAGCAATGTTATTCACATGTAGCCATGTAAGTTCCCACAAGCTATCCCCTCCTAAGGCGCTCCGCTGCACAAGGACACCCCTTGTCTTCATCACAAGTAGAGTGTTCTTGAGGAGCTCAGGCACTAGCTCCTGAAGCTTTTCACTTTTCTTCCCACGCACTTTCACCTTCATGTACTTTTCCATTCGGCCGAGCACACCCAACCACAATTTGCAGAACGTTGTCAATTGCGAGAGGTCATGAAGCAATTGTAGAAATACTTTCGAGAGAAGCTTCATTGCAAGGATAAGTGAGCCTTCCATGTTTCGATAGTCTTTCTGGGATTGTCCCTGAGCAATTTCCAGCAAATCATCAAGCATTGTAAAGATGACCACGTCGAAACACTGTATCCATAGATTATGAGGAAGTTGAATCCCATCTACTCCTGTCAAGCATCTTTGCAGTGACAGAAGTGCATGATTTCTGACCTCTTCCCTTTGATCCAAGCAGACTTTTCTCAATCCCTGTACGAGCCTCAACCACATTTCCCCTATATCCAGAGACATTTTGGCGACTTCATCCTCTGCCATTGCTTCCCTAGCTTCACGAGCCCACCGTGCTAGTGAATCAACAGAACCTGACATGAGATCCAGTGCGCGAACAGACCGTTCTGCCTGTCCAACACGAGATTCGGCAAATTGCCTGGATGCATCTACGCACAAAACATAATTTGCTGGCAATAAGTGAGCCCCATCTGACATGATAAACAATAGTGCCTCAAATCCTGCTTCAGAAGCCTCTGGATGACGAGCTGTTATAGAAAGAAGGGAAGTGATCGTCCGCCATCCCATTTGTGACCTGATGTGAGTGGCATTAGCTTTCACAAGGCGACTAACTTCTTGAGTAATCTGCTCGCAATATGCATCCGCAACCCGGGCATCAAGCTTCAAGACAAGTTGCATAGACCTCAAAAGTTCATCAGCCAGGTTCTCCTTGTAAGGAAGTAGGCGCTGACAAATCCGAAGAAGCCCAAAGACAGCCTTCTCTACCAAGGCAGAGGGCATGACAGTCGACTGAACAATGTTAGCAATATGATCATAGACACCCTGCCAAAGGAGCACAATTCGGTCTCGATTATTCAAAGTGATTGCAATCAACAGCTCCAGGCAGAAAACAGCAGTATCTTCATCCTCAGGTGAGCTATTCCCTTTCTGGGGCCGCCCAGCAGCCCAAATAAGAGCCCGTGCCAGCTGCAACAGAGATTCAGCTTGCAGAAACTTACTCTCCGTGAATATGCTGTCTATGTGGCACTTTTGAATTGTCTGAAGCGTGCGCTGATGAGCAGCAAGTTGTTGCTCGGTGGGCTGTGATCTTGGCTCTTCTGTATCGAGAGATAAAAGCTGACTGAACCTACCCATTAATCCAGAAGATCTCCTTGGAGTTCCCATGGAAGGCATATGAGTTGCAGCCAAAGAATTTGCAACCGGCTTACCATGTCCAGGTTCAGCAGAAACCTCTGTCTCGTCAGCCGCATCACTCGCCACACGCGCCGGAAGAAGACCGAGTTTGTGCAATCTTAAGATGCAATCCAGGATGTTTCTCCAACCAGTGCGGATATAATCACCATATCTATTTGCAATTGTGAAAACTGTTATTGTTGCCATCCTTGCTTTTGCATCATCACCAAATGCTAACACAGGTTCCTCAACGGACGAAGGATTTAAAAGGGTTGTGAATTTGCAAAGAGAAACAACCAGATCATCCAGCACATCTTCAAGATGATGGCATGCTGATATCTTGGCAACAGCCAAGAAACCATCAATGCATGTCTGGTAAACCTCTTCCTGTTCTGCATGATCGAACACCACAGAGATTGCAGCAATGGTTGGACCAGACATTATAGCAAACATGTCATGATCAAGATATGCTCTAGAATCAGATATAATGAATGGGGCAGTTCTCTTTGATTTGTGCATCAAGTCAATCCAACGGCTCGGGTTCATTTCAGGATAACCAGCACCTTGTTCCGGAGTGGTGCGAATTTCATTTTTGCAAATGGAGTGGTAAAGCTCTGACAAAAAATCTCGAGGTAGATCACTGCCGCCATTGATATGTCTATTATTCCGAATAAAATCCTCCTCGGTCATTTTTTTCTTTACCTGTACATTATGTTGGTCTGTGTTGAGCATTATGAGAGAGTATGACAACAAAAGAGCAGCATCCTTGTTAACCAAAATTTGTGGCGACTGCTCATAATATCTCTCTGAAAATGCCTCAAGGACTCTCTGAATCTTCTGTGATTCTCCAGGCAGTCGGAAAGTTTCCAAAAACAACCTTAGCGCAGTATCTAGATTCATGTCTTGGAAATCAAAGGTCCCAGCAAATTCATGAAGAACCTGAACACAAAACTCATCATGGTTCCCAAGGAAATCCCCAACAAGATTCTTATCCAACCCAGCAGTGTACCTAAAGAAGCAAGCTACACTTTGCGGATCAAGTTTGTCAGGTAAGAGATGTGTTCCTTGCAGGAACTCTAACCCCTTCTTTGGGTCACGATTAAAGTGATCAGCTCCAATCATCAACCTCCTCTTAATATACTTCCTCCTGCGGACAAATGGCACCCAATGATTTGGATCTCCATAGTCCTCACATTTGACCAGCCAAAATGGAGTATACTCGTCTAGAGCAACTGGAGCTTGTTCTGAGCTGAGAGATCCATTCGCAATCCTTTCAGCCATTCCCTGGATGACAGCAATGAGACCATCCAAAGCAAGAATATGCATTGAAGACAAAGGGCAATTCACAGGAAATGCACTCTTCGACAGCAAATTAGCAAGGTCTTCAAAGACATTACTGCAAGTTATATCACAATCCAGATTAGCATACATTTCCACCATGAAAGTCTTCTGCCGGCAGAAATCAACGAGAGCCTCCATGGCTACCTCCTGCTGGTGGTAAGAAGCACCATATCTACTTTGTGCAAGCCTCAGAATCACACAGGAGAAGAAAGCCTCGAGCTGCAGTTTGAGTTCAGTACATAGATGCTGATACAGATTTAGGACAATGCTAAAAACCATGGAAAGAATAAGTGGACTCAAGGACAAGCCGAACTGCATTAGATTTCTAAATAGTTCGTCCTGGACCAAACTCAACAATCTCGGGTGGCGGCGTATTGATGGCCCACCCAACTCAATAGCTGAATTAATCAAACCAAGTGCAAAAAGTGGCACATCTTCATCAGATGCTATGACATTTGATCGAGGGCCCATTCCCGTGTGCTCAAAAAGATTTAAAAGAGAACACAAGAAGTGAAATATCTCCACCAGGGAAGGGACACCATAAGGCTCTCTCATCATATGCAGATCAACTGGAACTGCATCCTTCCCTGCACCAGCTCCAATTTCATCCATCATACCAGAGATTGGAGCTGCCGATGAATTGGAAGCAAAACTTCCAGAGGATAGTTGGCCATCATGTTCTGAACTACCATTGCCATTATCTAATTGTTGAGTCCCAAATGCATATTCACCGTCTGGTCCACGAATCTGCCAAGGAAATAAAAGCATGGTATGTCAATCTGCTTAACAAAAAAAGTGTGATCCTATTTGGATGATTTGCCTACCAAGTATACTACATAATAATACAAAATGGAAATCGAAAATCTCTTAATTGTGCTTTCCAACATTCAAATAGTAACTCTTTGTATTAGGAGTTAGATAAAGGTGATATTTTGTGTGGCTCTGTACCTTTGTAAATTGAGAACAAAAGGAATCATTTGTCAAACTCCAAAAGATTATTTGAATTAGTCTAGTGTTTATAAATGGAAATCACTACCCGAATACAGCAAGATGTACACGAAAAATCCCCTGCAGCAAACACTATGTTACAACAAAATGTCACGTTTAAATCAGAATCTCGCTGGGCCTAAAGGCATTTGAGTCAAGTGATTTTGGAAAAAAAAAAAAAAAAAATCTATTAAGTGTCCAAGTATGTTCTCTAGTGTTTCAAAATTTAATACAAAGCACAACTGATAACTTGTCACATTGCTAAAAACTGCCATCTGAGTAGCGTGTCCAGAGTTTTCTTCTTGGAGAAAACACATTTAGTAAAATTCTAGCCATTTATTTATCCTTCTTAGAAGATGGTAAGTGACATGGCCACATGAATGGTTAAAACAGAATAAAGAACTCAAAGAAAATTTGTGGTAACATGAGTGGACGGAATAGATTAGAAGCCGTATTCCATAGAAAATCAATTAAATGCTAACCATTAAATACCGAACAAACACAGTTTTTTTCTATGAATTAGAATTCCATTTTAGAAGGCTGATTGAACAAGAACAGAACAAAAAGTAACCAGCAGGGAAAACATGCTACAAGTACCTCTTGGTTCACCTTATTGCCTCCATTAACCAATGCACCCTCTGTGTTGTCAACATCTGGAAGGTGTGAGAAAATGCAACGAACAAGTTCATGCATCGTATGACGGGCTATCCGCTGAAGCAACTCACCCTTGCTACCAGCTTGATGTACTATACGGAAACAAGTGTTAACTATTGTGCACACATGTTGATTACTCAGCATAACTGATGCCTTGCTTTTCATACAAGCCAGAAGAACTTGAAGTATTTTCATCAGTACTACTTCTTCTGATGCAGGATCAGTAACCTCAAATCGGCAGCTAGTCACAGAGTCCACAATTAAGTGCATTGCATCCTCTACATTAGCCGTGGTCTGATCAATCACATCTAAAGTCAAGATCTTATAAACAGATGACAAAGCGACACCAGTGATAGGTGCACCTGTTTCCTCTGATCGAATGACATCTAGAAACGGTTGGAGATACAAAATAGGGTTGACAGTATGCCACTGGTGCTGCCAAGAAAAAATCTGTTTCCGTAGTGCCTTCAAAGAGTGGATTAGAGAGTGGTCCAGTTGGTCATCTCCCGACATATAACGACCACCCCATCTTACATTTCTCCTCATGACAGCCAAGACTGCAGCTATTTCTGTGTTGATCACACACCCTAAAGTAGCCTTGTTAGAGCAGGAAGAGTCATAATCCTCGGGTTCTTCCTCAATTGCGTTAATGCCCGGCGGCATCTTCAAACGGCCCATTTTGATGGGACTCAGTATGTGAACGTAAGCAAAACTGCTAGCGCAAAAGGTCCAGAGCTCCAGAAATAGTCATTACCTTGAGAGACGCAGGAATAGTCAGTACAGATGAACTAAGGCACATATCAAAGCAAGAGCACAACAAAGCTCGAGGGCTAACAGGAGAAGCAACTTGATATTTTAAGAGCCTACTACAAGCTGCCATATATCTCTAGTATCCAAGTTTGCATGCATATTCAACCCAAAAAAAAAAAAGGCTTGTGTGCTTAAGAATGTCAGAAACATATTACTGTAAAGACCATAATCAATCATTCCTAATTCAAGCAAAGAAAAAGTAGCAGACAAGAAATTTCGATATGAGACCATGCAACAGTTCCTTTTTTCTACTTTCTCCTGTTCTGTTTGGCCAGGGGAGATGACCGTCCTCCCAGGACATACATGCAGTGGCAAGTCACAGCACCCGCACACAGCAGTGCTCCCTTTGGAAATCTCCAATGCATAAACCCGCACCAGATGTCCATCAATTGCATCAACACCAGTGAGCTGCAAGAGCCACTGTGCAATTTCTCTACTGACGAAGGCATACGAACATGACAAACATGACAGTTCCTCCAAGCCAGTAAACAGCCATATGATATTCTCCAATATGTAGAATTATTACAATCCCAAAAGCCAACAACCTTCAAGAGATGCTCATCAGATGATCCAAATCTAAGATATTTTCCCTCCTTTCAAATTAGGGGATACTCCGATCTTAGTCTCAATTGAAATGACATCATACCGAAGTCTCAAACAACTAGAACATGATCACAAGTAAGAAGGAAACAGTGAACATACTTGCTCACAATCTGAACCACTCGACAGATCCAGCTCGATATCAGCCACCAATAACAGCGTGGAAGATACGTAGTAACACCAATTCAGCGAAGATTCAAGAGAAAAAACTCAAATGACAGGATGGTCAACAGTGACCGCAGATCTAACCCTCCAATTCACTACTCAGACAATTTAGGCAAACAGAAACGGAGCCCAAAGCTACACGCAAGACTCAACATCCGAAGAAGCAACGTTCCGTAACAATTCGACCAAAATGACGCGGACATAGTCATCCGACTCAGGCCTCTCGCCACCCTCGCCAGAAACGAAATTAAACCGATGCACGACTGCATTTCCTCCGCCTTTCCCGATCCTCGTCGACCGAAGAACGAAAAGTCAACCGAGGAGCGACGGCACCGAGCCCGAGGCAGTGAAAGTCGAGAACAGGGAGCGAGGAGGAGATCGAGACGAGAGGAAGGCTCCGTTTACCTTTTCCGGCAGATCCAGCGAGGGAGACGCCAATACGCGACCGTCAAAACCGGCGCATCGCAGGTCGGCCGATCGCAATGCCCGCCGTCCGCCTCTCCGGGCTCACCAGGGACCCCGCTCCGCCCTCGACGGAATCGGCCGGCCGCTCGGGACTTCTCCGGAGCTGCGGCGAGGATCGATTCCCGATGGCGACGGCCGCGGGCGGGGGAGGGTGGGGGATCGATCGCCGTCGCAATCCGATCTGCGTGGCGGTGGAGCCGGGACGACGGGAGCCCCTCCTTCGATTTCTGAGGAGAAAACCGAGAGGAAATTCCCCCTTGAGCCGAAACAGAAAAGCCAGGAGTGAGAGAAAGTTTCTCTTCTGGAGGAAAGCAGAGGGGGACGGCCTTCGAGTCACAGTGTGACAGAGAGAGAGAAAGAGACATGGAACAAAATAATTAATTTCCCTTTAAATTACTTTCATTTGACAAAAAGAAAAGTCATAGAAAAATTGGCGCCTGCAGAAATGCAGAAATGCATGATAATTGCCGCACTGATCAGGCGTGTTCAAAGAAATCGGAACCGCCTAAATGCCCGGAGCCGAACCGGACTAGTTAAAAATTGGTGCTTCTTAAGGGAATCGATTCGGTCCCATTTTCGGTACTCACCCATTCAAATCAACAATATATTTTTAATTTTTAATTTAAAAATGACAAATCCTAAATCCTAGTCTACCAATGGTTTTTACGTTGGATCATTGTCTTATTTTGCCTATTCATAATAAGTTTGATGAGTATGCTCTCTTGCTTATACACTTCCTACATATTAACATTGTCAGTTCATTGGCTCTGGCTAAGAGTGTCTTTGATGAGGTGTAATTTTCAATATTCTAGAATTAGTTCTTTCCGTTGTATGATTCTTTCTTGGCGAGACCAGCTCTTTGGATCCATCTGGAAACTCGACCGTCGGAGCGGTCTAGCTCTTAGGTGGATCCGTGGAATCAATAAATGGTTCCTAGTTCCAATTTTTTTATACCGACTATTAGACTACTATTGGTTCTAGGGTGGGAACCGCCCATCCCGGATCATACTTACTCCTAATATTGGTATACTCCAAGCTCATAAGAGTGGAGCGGTCACTTTTGCTTTTTATTTTTTATTTTATAAGTTTTACTAATACTTGAGCAAACTCTTTTGTTGTAGTTTGGATATCTAAAATTTTGTGAATATGAATAATTTATTTTTTGAACCTCTATTTATTTCACGGAAAATAACTTTTGGAAAAATATTTTCGAATTTTGCGGCTTTCATTTTACGGAAAACGAACTAGTCAAAGAAAATATTTTATGCTATTGAAAAAAACACCTTCAAAAATGGATAAAATATTTTTGATTTTTGAAAAATAAAAAACATTTTCCATAACTTTTTCCACATCACATTTTTTCACTAAGCACATTTTCCTTTTATTTTTATGTTTTCTTTTTTGAAAATTTTGAGTTTTTATTTCTTTTTTTTTCTTTTTCTTCTTTCTTGGTCGGTCATTGGCCACAACGACGATAGCTAGCCACAAGCCAACTCCTGCCTCACCCAAGGCCAAATTCTGCAAAACTTGAGCTCATCAAATCTAGTGATCTACGTCTTGGTCAGTTGTTGGGCAGCCAGCCATCATCAAGGTACACTGCAGCGGAGGAAAGAGGACGAAGAAAGAGGAAAAAAAAAATAAATAATAAAAATTTGATTTTTTAAAAAAAAAAAATTAAAATTCAATTTTTAAATAAATATAAAATTTAAATTAAAAATTTTTTGGTCAGTAAAAAATTAAAATTCAATTTTTTTGGTAATTTTTCTCAAAAAATTAAATCAAATAACGAGCAATGAAAAATATTTTACACTACATTCAAACATTTGGAAAATATAGTCATTTTCTTGAAAAATAACTCACTAGAAAATATTTTCTAGAAACGTGATTTATTTTCACGAAACAAACAGACCTTAGAACTTGTCATTATTTTTCAATATTACAATAGCTTTTATTTTGAACGAAAAAAAAAATTGGATGTTGCGGGATAAGCTAAAAAGAGATTTTGTTTTCCCTTTTCCTTGAAATTTCTTTGCCAAATTTGCTCGTGATTTATTTATACTTTGTGACTCGTATAATCCTCTCCGTTATCTTCGAATGTAATTGAGAGATATAGACAAAATTAGTTGCGAGAGTACCTCATAGATCATAAAGGATCATTCTTTGATTTTCTTTTTTTGCTTTTCTATTTTTTGTAAGTGGATCCTCTGATCCGTAAGCAACCAGAAAAAAACTTGGATTGAATTTCAAGAGAATATCAAAGTCGTATAACTTTTCAAATATTTTCTTGTAAAAATAAACAAGCGTTAAAAGCGTGTTTGATGAACCCATCATTGAATTGTTGAAAGATGAAGAGTGATGGAAAAATTGAAAAGGTTGTTTTTCATAAGCTCCAACATGAAGATGGTCCAAACTTACTATTAACGGAAGAAACAAGACATAAATAATACAAATTGTATGCACGTTCAACTACTTTTAAGATGATATTTTAAATTATATTTACTAAATCAATCTTTAATATCATTCTATGGATAAGATGAGGACTATCATATGTAAAATATATACGGACAAAAAATAATAATAATAATGTCTTTAAACTATATTGGCACCTAAAAAATATTGAGAGGAACTGATTATTATATATAGCAAGGATAATTTTAGAAAGTAAAAAGCGAAATAATCGATGTTTTTAGCTTAGCTATAATATACGTACACACAAATAAAAGACATGAATTGGAAAGAATATAACATTCCATCTTAAAGCACAAGAATATTAAAAGAATACATCCATTACTCATTATTCATTTTACATTTGCACCTTAAGGGCTCATTTTTCAATTTTTTTCTTTTGGCTTCATCAATCTGGTACTATACTTGTAGTGATGTTCAATGCCAATTTCTCCATGGCTCTTTTCTAGCTTCACTTTTACACCTTTTAACTTAATATAAATTTTGTAAAATTCGCAATTTGACTACTAATTAACTCGCAATACTTGAAGTCTTTCAAATTATTCGAATATCGCTTCACGGAATCTCATGTAATTTTCACCATATCTGTCAAGAACCTCTTCTTCTTTCTTTTCTCTTTTCTTCCCAAACTCAGTCACGAACGGATGTCGGACATAACTAATAAATAAAGGCAAGCGGGCTAAATTTGGAATCTGCGCAGCACTGCTCAAGCAACTTCGTAAGAGTAATTCTCAGGGCCTTGAGAAATTGAGAACGAGGCGGCAAGTCAGAGAAACTCAGCCGAACGCGTTTTGACGCTGTGGAGTGAACTCGTTGACAAGTTCATCATGGCTCTCTCCCCTGGCGGCGGAACATTTCAAGCTCCTTTGTCTCGTTCGTTTGTCATCACCAGAAAATCTGATGTTTATATGACTATGCAATCGCGTAATCACTTCACTTCACGAAATAACAAGCACTGTAAATACTGCTGTCACATGAACTGATAAAAATGAAGGCGATTTTGAGATCAACCAACCGATCTTTGTCCTTCAAACATCATGCCTAAGATGAAGAGATTGTGACCCAATTGGTCAAAGCTAGTCTCATCCAACTGCGGAGAAGATGCAGCTAAATTTAAGGACACAGAAGATGCTGAGTCTAGCAAAGCAAAGGGAACAATTAGAAAGGAAAGAGATGAATCCATCATGCAAAAGGTGATTAGCTCCCAGTCCCATGAAGTGTGCTTTAATCGCAACACGACCTTTGCCAGGACAGACGCACTGCAACACCAACAACTGCTTCAGCCAGTCAGAGAAGCTCAAGCCATGATCTTAGCAGACCTCACATAAAGGCTATCCACAACCTTGCCGATGTTGGAAATGGTTTCCAGTGTTGCTGGGTAGAGAGCATCAGTCTTCGGGTCGTCAAAAATGATGAGGCATCCGGCACCCTGATCCAAAGTCCCAGCGAACTTCTTGTCGAGAATCATTTGGGACAGTTTTTTCTCCACATGATCCCCCGGCAATTCAATCAACTCAGCAATATGGGAGATCTCAACCCTAGAGAAAGGCTCAATCAGCCTGCAGAGATTCTGTTCCAACAAAGTGTCATACAGGGAAGAGAGGTGCCTGTGAACAATTGGGTCTTCCTCCAGCTGTGCTCTGAAATTCCTCAGTGCAGTTTCAAATAGCTTCAAGGATCGCTTTGAGTGAGCATCAGCAACAGCTTTCATGGCATCAAGCTCTGGCCCCACGTACTGCAAACCAGCCTTGGATGATATTACTCCCGATACATCATCCGCCTGATTTACCATAATCTTGCATAACAACATGTATTTGAGGCTAAACACGGCCCTTGGTTCTTCGAGAGCATTAAATGCTTCAAATGCCTCGAAGAAATAACTGTATGCTGTTTTATAATCCTTCTCTTCTGCATGAAGAATCCCACTCTGCAAATCTATAGTGCCCTGCTGAGCTGGAGGCACGTAAATGGCATTGGCAGCTGTTCTTGCTGCTGTAAGAGCAGCCTTGGCTTTGGGAAGATTTCTCAAGGAGAAATGAAGCTTACTCTCCAGCAAGTTAATGTCCACCAGCAGAAGCTTGTCATCGAGTCTTCTCACTTCCTTAATTAAACCTGAAAGTAGGTTTAGTGCTTCCACATATTCCTTACTTTCCATCAGAAGTGCAGCAAGCCTCGCTTCAACTCTTTGCCGCAAGAAGGTTCGCTTCTCTGCACGGGTCCACTGAACCATCTCTTTGCAGAGAGAAATCTGAAGATCAGATGTGTCAGGAATCTTAGCCACTGCATCGATTATGCACCGAACAATTTTTGCAGTTTTTGCCTTTGGAATCAAGGAAAAATAAGGCCTTAATTGGGTCAGAAGGCTGCGAAGATCCTCTGCCCGATTCTCCTGCCTCAAAAGATCTGACAAATTAGTGATGGCCTGCTCTTTGACTCGGAGGGCTTCAGGGGACGATGAAGGGTTTTCAAGAATACAGTACAGGATAGATATAGATTCTGATGGAGTTTTGGCCTCTAAAGCCTGAGCAACTGAATCAGTTGTTGCTGGGAGATAAGACGTCGACATCTTTGTTCACAACTCAAAAACCCTGAAGAACAAGAAATAACAATTTGATATTAGATGAATGCTAGACCACCAAGACATAACTGAAGCCAGAGTAGATGAGGGAAAAGTAGAAGAACTCATGTAATTTGCAAAGCAGCCAATCATTCAGGTTCTTGACTAAATTCATCACATTGCAGTCTCTGCTTCAACCCTCAGATTATACGATATAAACATACATACGATAACCTTATAAAAATCAAAATAACTTTCCAAGGGTTGCTTTGCTACAATAAGCAGTATTATGATTCCCATTCTTATCCTGATAAAGCAAATGCAAAGAAAAACTATACCATTTCTTATCATCAGGAAACAGAGAAAAGCTGCTCAACGGAAAGTGTTCACTGCCATAAAAACGTCACCCCCGATCGCCTCTTGAAAGCACCAAATCAATTTTCGGAACAATCAAACGTATTCTAATGAATAATATAGATCACTTACCTTCTGCCAATCAACAGTAAAACCAGAACCACCGCGACAGAAAATTCTGCCACCAACTAATGCATTACTTGCCAGCGTCACCAATACTAAGCCCATAACAATCATGCTCACAAATCATCAACAAAATCCTTCTAAAACATAGCATGTAGTGGTGGTAATGCAGCCATTCATGGCAATTTTCGCCACTAATACCAAAAAAAAACCCCATGTTAGCTTCTAATGACCTGGGACGAAAGTCACAAGCAAAAACGATAACATTGGGACCTTCCCCAAAAAGATATGCTCCATAACATCTCTAAACCTTGTTTTGACCAAGAAAATAAAAACCTCTCTAAACCTTTTGAATAAACATATACTGAACAAACAAAAACACGCAGCATAACATCATCTCAAGACACTTCATCTTCCAAATAATCAACTCATGACTCAAAATCGTCTAAATCATCTGCCATCCATCACTTGTATTCAGTCAACAACTGCCGCTACAGCCCAAAACTTGAAAATAATCCCACAGGCATAAAATTCTACATCAACAAATTAATTAAAATTT
This sequence comes from Eucalyptus tenuipes, assembly GCA_014182365.1. NCBI lineage: Eukaryota > Viridiplantae > Streptophyta > Magnoliopsida > Myrtales > Myrtaceae > Eucalyptus > Eucalyptus tenuipes. The sequence goes on along the minus strand of CM024538.1, from coordinate 29,191,377 downwards.
AAAAAATCATCCCCACCTCCTTCGGATGCTCATTCGTTCTTTGCTCAAGGGACTAAACGTGTTAAAAGACTCAATCCCGATGACTTCTCAGATGATTTGCAGAGTGTATACCTGAATCTGACTCGCTACACTAAGAGCCCAACACATACAACATCAACGAAGGCAAGCGCGCTCAATCAACTCGACCATCTAACAAACGCCAAACAAGGTCTGCTACGTCGTAACCGTGCACAGAAAAAGTGAGGCGCGGAATCAAAATCACAGAATTGCAGCAGAACCACAGCAGGAGGAAGACCGACGACGCGGCAGGAGCAGAGCTACTGAAATCGCTAGCTAGCCTGCGATTCGCGATCTAGACAGACGGATTCGACGCTCGCCAGCGATCGAAGGAGAGGGCAAAAGAAGAGATCGTAGAATCTGATTCGAAACCCTAGCCGAGGGAAAAAAAGACTCCCTCCTCGGATTCGAGCTCTCGTCCATTCAAGACGACAAAGCATTGCGAATTGCTAACCTACATGCGTAAAAGGCGCTTACCAGAGTCTTCGCGAATCAAGAACCTCGTCCCGAAGATGACCGATCCAAACCCTAGCAATGGCGGAGGAAGAAGGAGAAGGAGAAGAAGCAACAGAAGAAGGAATTCCTCTCCGGTGGATTATTTCTCAAGAAAAGGAGCTAAAATATCTGCTTGGAAAGCGCTGATTTTTATATCTGCTAAAATGTAAGATGAAATCAACTTTCGAGAAAAATTAAAAAATAAGATTATTACAATTTCCTTTTGGCCAAAAAGAAAATATTGCAATTCTATTTTATTTTACCGGAAGAAATTACAGCAATTTGAAATACGTGTACATCTGACCTGGATGGAAAATCATTTTTCAAGTTTTATGGGGAATCTCGTCAAAAAAAAAAAAAGTTTTATGGGGAATGAACATTTCATAGCTAAATTGGCGAAGTCATACATTTTGCTTGAACTACTTTAATAATATCGATATATTAATAAATTTATGGATGACAACATTAATAGCCCCTGAATTTTTGTCTATTGTTTAATCCCAACCCTAATTTTTTTAATACTTCTTAAATAGGACACAATTCAGTACTTTCTTAACTTACGAATGAAATTTGTTCTCATGCTTTGTCGCAAGAAGAATTGACATCTTATGTGGCAAGACAAAAATATGGAAAAAAATAACTCATAATTGATTGAGGACCATGGAGATTCATTATGGTCAACTTAGGGCGCGTTTGGTAACGATTTTGTTAGGAGCATTTCGACAATAAATGATTATTTTTATTACGTTAGGAAACTAATTCGAGTAAAAGAATGTGTTTGGTAAGCGTCCAAAATTTCTAATTCTAGAATAAAATTGTGTTTGGTACCATGTTAATTAATTCTGTTCCAAATCAAAAATTTTTAATTTTTAAATAATTTTATATTTTTTCCTTTTTTTTTTTTTTTTCCTTTTTTTTTTTTTTTTTTTTCTCCTATTCTTCTTCTTCTTCAAGTCGGTCGCCGGGACCGACGACCCGGCTAGACGAGGACCGACAACCTCACGGAGCCCTCGCGGGGGCTAGGCGAGCCTCGCCCTGCGGCGAGCCTTCGGCGAGCTCGCCGGACCGATTCTTGCGAGCGGCGGCGGCAAGCGACAAGCGGCGACGGTGGACGGCGGCAGTGGCGGCGGATGGCGGCGGGTGGCGGTCGCAAGATGGCAATCGATGAAGAAGGAGAAGAAGAAAAGTTTTGATTCTCGATTTTGTTAGAACAATAATCAACTTTTTTTTATTCTGATTCTCTTCCCGTCTGTTTAACAAAAATTTTATCAAACGCGATCCTCATTCCAAATTGATTCGGAAACAAAAAATCGAATCGAAATCTTGTTTGGATTGTTATCAAAACAATGCCTTAGGCTAACAATGCGTGCCCATTGCCAGCCCATAGTTGCACCTTAGATTTGAGGTCAGGATACCTTAGATTGGAGGTCTCACAACTTCGGTTTTGATGTCGTGTGACCTTCATTAAAGATCTCACATTCATAAACCTTAAATCGCACTTGAGTTGAGACTAGAATGAGCTTTTGGACATTTTTTTTGAATCACGAAGCTTCAATTGCGAGAAAATTGTGAAGTAAGGAACAACACTTTAGTAGATAATTTTTAAAAAAATTATTTTTAAAATATTCATTTTTGACGAAATAAATAAAGCTATAAATTCAAAGATTCTCTTCAAATTCATAAAAATATTCAAAGAATTCGAACTTCCAATTTGGATTTTGACATGAAGACAAGTTCAACGACGCTCCCGAACAAGAATTCAGAAAAATGAAAAAAAGTCATTAACTTTTGCGGATGAAATTTTCCTATTTATTTCTTAAAAAGAATTCAAAAAAAAAGAAAGATAGGAAAAAATACCAAAAAAGAGAGAAAATTAACACAAAAAAGTGTTTGAGAGAGAAAGAGAACACACCATGACATTTACGTCATTGATAGGAGATTTTAAGACCCAACAAACTGATCAAAGAAGGCTCAAATGATTAGACAAACGTTAAAGATCTTGGTTGTAAAATTTTGTGAGAATTCTAAAATACTCTTAAAGGGAGGTACAAAAAATCTGCACTTGTGATCCTAATATTTTCTATATTTTGGGTAGATGGTAATTAGGAGATTGATATCTATTTTTAAATCAAAGGGCGATCAAATTTTATGTCCATTTTAAATTCATACGAATCTCTAAATATAGCAGAAATTTCGAGAATTTGAAGAAATGTGTGTATTAACAAACATATTTATTAATCTTTCTCACTTATGCCCTTCTTTTTTCCATCTATTTATGAGTACATAAAAGAATTATTATGCACAGTGCTTTCTTTTTGTTTTCTTTTATCGAGCAAACAACCAAGGGACACCGTAACTCAATGCTCCCAGCCAATTCTCTTCTTTTCCCCCTCAAGTCATTTGAATCTCTTTATTTCCTTTCTAATCACTTCATCAAAGCCGAGCCAAAAAAGAAATTTGGATCTTCTGCACCCCTTGATGGAGAACATAGAAGCATTTAGACCGTCCGATTGAACACACGTCGGATGCCTGCTCCAACACTTAATAGTGAATCGACGTTAGCAACTTCGTTAGCTTAACTAAGGGGAAGACGGCATTAATTTCGATTTAAAAAGCTGCAAGTGCTAATTAAAAAATTTTAGATACTCTATTCAACGTTAAGCCAATGTTCAAAAACTGTCCTTGTCACTCATTGTGGATTGAACGTGCCATATAAAATCGAAAGGGTTGATCCGACGATAAAATAATTAAATTCGTGCACCAACAATCCCTCCGAAGACCACAATAAAGTAAGTTTTTTTCTTCGAATGGATTGAGAAGTCAAAACTTGATCGAATATGCCGAAAGCTAAGATATCACCTTACGGTCACCTTAAATAGTAGTCCTGAAAAGCACAGCAAAATGATGGAATTTCCACATATCAGACTAATAGAATAATAGATTGGTGCAGTCACCATTTGTCTTTACAGAATCAGTACTCATTAAGCAGTTCGAGTGTATTCCCTCCATACGTATATGTATAAGCAGAAGCCAAAAATTCTCGCATTTTCACGTCCATTCTTATGCCGCTTCGAGGAGTTTTAAGGAACGAGTGCACCAGAGAGATGACTGATGAGAGATGAAAAGCATTAACGATCGACTCGGAGCACCTGAACCCGTCGCCGAGCTAACATGAGTTCGTTCATCTGTGCAATTTGAAGCAGGAGTTGACTGATCTTCTGCGCAGTCCAAAAGATTAATCCTGAGATTAGTGGTCATAAAGAAGACAGATGCTTCTGTATGACTAGATGTGAGTAGCCATGCTAAACAATGAAAGAGTTCCAGGAAGGCGAAACAGAACATCGAATTGCAATATTGAACATCCAAAATGCTTCGTTTGTACAACCGAATACTCCCTATCGACATCGACTCGAATCTTTAACAAAGGGATACACGGTCAGTGACGTCTTGTTTTGGGCGAAAGCTATAAGAGTAGATACTATGAATCCGGGGATCCTACCCCGTATCAGTAAACGGACAGATAGAGATCTCACTTATGCTCGATATGGGATGTTCTGTACCCTTTTACTCATATTCCGTTGTTCGTATTGTATCATTCGACCGGTGAAGAATTTCTGGTTTTTCTGCAGAAGAACAAATTTTAATAAAACATGCATCGGCTTTGCACGAGTGACAAACCATAAGTCAGGTCAGCCTGAATTACAAAATACCCAATTGTGCAGCTAACTGCTCGTACCCACGTGTTTCCTAGAGAAGTTCGGTTCTTTTTCGTTTCGATTGTGCAGGAAAACTTGTTAACGCAAGTAGTTTCTACTTGACTGCACCGATAGATTGTTCAGAAAAGTAGCATTTTCTTCTAAGTTTATATGGATCTACATCGTTTTGCTGCCTCTGACATTGGTTTTGCTCCAAAATCCAGTACATCCTAATTCTCAGGAGCCTAATAAGGTTGTTTGAATCTTTTGACATTGAAAGCTCTCTGTGCTTGAGAAACAACTAAACCGTCTTTCAATTCCCACCCTCGCCAACAATTTTCTAGACCATTGACGACATAAACCTACCAAGTTCTTCTTTGTTTTGTTCTCCTCAGTTCCTTATCTCATTTTACACGCCGAAGAAGCCCGTGAATCTGTGTAAGCCTTGAAAAACCCAAAAGAGAAAAGCAATCACAGCCAGAAACAGGGGCGAACCCAGGTGAATTCTTTTAGCTCCGAATCATCAGCTCTATCATGCGAATCAATAACTAGCGGAGTGACCAAGAAATTGAGAGAGTGCCCATCCGTTACCTGGTCCTTGTCTCTGATGAGCAGGAGGAGGGGGTTCTCGCTCGCCTCCGCCGCGGAGACTCTGTCCCTGCTCCTCCACCACCACCGCCTCCTCCTGCTCCGCATTCTCGCGTACGCCAACGAGAGCAGGATCACCGCCGCCACTCCGGCCGCCGCCGCAGCAGAGCCGAACGACCAGAAACCTCCCGCGACGAGCGCGCAGTGGCGGACTCTCGAAGCAATCCCGCAGACGCTGGACCAGAGGATTCCGCTCGGCGGACGGCTCGGCAGTGGCGACGGCGGCGGCGGCTCAATCTCCGTCCCGTTAAGAGGAGGAGTGGGCGAGGAGGAAGACGACGATGGCGACGACGGAGACGAGGAAGGAGGAGGTGAAGTGGGATGACGTGGTGGCGGTGGCGGTGGGAGACGGTCGAGGCCGTCGTGGGGGAGGGAAGGGAACACGGAGGGGGAGGGATGGTGTTGGAGTCCGAGGAAGTCGTCTCTGCCGACACCGCCGCCGACGCCGTCGTTGGCGTCCCATCGGGTCGAGCTCGAAGAAGGCCGGGGGAAGCGGGGAGACGGCGGAGAATCGGGGGAATGAACGTACTGCCACTCGTCGTCCACCGCCTCTCCGGTCGCCATTGATTTTGGAGCAGGGAAGGCAAAGAGGAGAACGCTTTTTCCTTCGTCCAAGAACGTGTCGGGATGTCGGCACTGGCCTCACCGGGTCACATATAACCGAAGTTAATTATGACCGGAATTAATCGCATTTAGTTACACTGAAAAAGCGCCATTAATAATATCATTCTATTTCGCACTTTTGCTCGACCATGATTAAGAGCCGGATCGATAATTGATCCGAGAAAGTACCATTTGAGTCGAGTCAATTGGTGGTGGGTCCCCAAGAGCATGACTTGAGCAGTCAGTTCAACGAAATTCTCCATTCATACATGCGTCGATGAAATTTCATGATTTAAAAAAATTATATATATTATCTTAAAAGATTTAATCGCCTAAATTACTTGAATAAATTATATTTTTCAATATCAACGAAAGTGTATACCCTCATATTTCCATTGAGGATGGATTGATTTTATTTTCTTGTTGGAATGCTTTTTCGATATTGATTTTTTGCGAAATAGATACACCATCGATTATGAATGACGGAATATTTGGATGTCATTCGACGTGTAAATTGAGATCAGGCTTTTTTCGCTAGAAAAATCATTAGATATTTTAGAAATGGATATTTTCTATGCATGCACGAGTTCTTTCCACTGACGAAATAAGAGAGCCGGAAAAAATTGGTGAATCGAAAGGGATTATCCGGTTCAATCCGATAGCGCCGGGGTCGAGAATGCGACGGGTGGGCTGACGCTGCGTGGAAATACGAGAGGGGACGCGGGGCTCGTCGCCCGGGGGAAGGGCTTTCCCTTGTCTCCTGGCGTCTCAAAATATCTCCTTTCCCTTTCTTGGTTTTATTTGGAATGATATTTTGTCGAGAGAAAAAATATCTTTTTCGTAGGAATTGATCATTTTGTCCTTTTGGTGCTGGCCATTATCGAGATTTTTCCCCCCCAATGAAATTCATATTAGACGACGTGACGAATTCCTATTTTAGTATTTAAATAGATTATATTAATGTAAAATATATTGTATACACGAGTATTAATGGAACTCATTAAACAAAGTAGACTCTTCGAGAGTAATTTCAAAAAAATGAGTTAGTTCACCTCGTGCTTAGTAAAAATTTCACTTGAAAATTTTAAGATATCTATGACCACGGCACATCTCTCTCTCATTTGGCCACTTAACACTAAAAACCTCAGTTAATTTCGAGTTTAAGTAATTTTCTAATAACTTTTCGTTATTATTTATTAAGCATGCGTGACTTTATCTTATCAACTTTGTTAACATACTATATATACATGTGTGTGTATGTATGAATGTGTATGTGTGTGTGTATATATATATCGTTGGCCCATATCCAAATAGCTCGAGGGTTTTGCTCATTTTGGTTCAAGTAAAGTCAAAAATACTATTTTGCTCTTACTAACACAAAGTACATGAACATATACATTTTCGCAAAAAGTTTAAATTGTTGAAAATTGGAAGTGCCAAAAATGAGTGAACCTCAAACAAAAAGTAATAATAGAAATTACTTTGTCTAAATTTAATTTTTAGGAAAAAATAGCTTGTGAGCCTTGTATACCTCTTCAAAGCATGTCTCTTCCTTCTAAGGACGATCATGAGAATTGCTCAACTGAAATTGGTATATATATATAAAACCATATCACATAATCCTTTAGCTTCATTGAACACATATCGATTCGATATTATATGGGAAATCATAGTAAATGCACGTATATATAAAATTTCCAAGAACATGATATTATAAGGATTGGTGGCATGACAATTTTTCCTCTCATTGCTACATACTATTTGTCTTGATCACTGGACGTGTCTCTATTCCGATCTTATATTGTCAATTTTTGGGACTATCATGCTGATAAGTATGTCTTGCTTGATTTAAAACTAACGCGACGTGTTTATAAAACTAGGCGGGAGTTAGGGAGTTGCTGTTAGAGCAAATAGTAATGCGTCGGCTATAAACCCAAGTGGAAAGTCCTAGAGTGAAATTAGAGCAGGTGGGATGGTGGGCGAATGGGATATGTCTCTAACTGTACATCATTTACTTGATATTGGATAAGTCTTTTAAAAGTATAAACTAATACAATTTTTGGCTGCAAATTGTAGCTTGAACCTAAGTAAGTCGGCTTTTTGAAAATCGCCATGATTGAATACTCTATCACCATGCTAGCGCGACGGCCGTGAGGTAATTAGGAGATCAAATCGATGCAAACCCAAGCCGAGAAAGCCGAGAAATCCTTGCCCAAGCTCACTCACGATCGAGAAAAATATTTTTTTTTTAAAATGAAAACAAAATCATTATATCTAGGCCCACCCGTTAACCCGTCTGGCTTCCTGGGTTTGGATTGGGCCCCATCGAACCTCCGGCCCAAACCATCGGATCCATCGATCGATAATAACAGACCCCCTCCTTCCCAAATCCAAATCGAGCCCAATACGCTCTCCAAAACGAAGAAAGGCCCAACGCCTCGGACCGTCGCTGTCGGAATCAACATCGAATGTTGCCAGATCGAGCCTGATCCTCGAACAACTCGTTCGACGCACGATGCTCGCCCGCAAGTGCGATGAGAATCTTCTTCCATGGTGGGACGATGGCGAGCTTGACTAGCCGTTGGCCTCCGCCGCGACCCTCTTTTCTAGCTGTTGACTTCCGCAACCGCCCGTCTTCTCCATTAAACTAAATGCCCGCCACCAATTGGGGATCGCCATGTCCCAACGTCGAGATCGGTCCAGAAAACGAGTACCCATAAAGCCTCGGCACATGTCCTCGCACTCGCCACGTCGCGACGATATTGGGCACTCGTCCTTGTCCATTTCCCTTCTATCCTTTTTAGGCCACGAAGAGGGGAGTGTTCGCCAAGCCGCGAAGCGAAACTTCACTCGGTTTCTCCTGTGCAGATCGCTTCCGTATTTAAATAAGGCGCATAGCCCAATCGGGCTAACTGCTCTTCTCGACAAATCGAATTCTGGGCATTCGTCCGGTCGGTCGGATATCAGCTACCCCTTGTTATTAATAAGCGGGTGCTAGCGACAGATCCTGCCCGGTCCTCGTATAGCCACTTCTCGTTTTCAGCTTCTCGTCGGAAGGAGGCGCCAGGTTTGATGCTTCCCATTAGTTTGCCTGCTTGCTGTTTGGTTCGGTGAATACGCGACTGTTCTGTATGGAGTTCGTCGTTTTGTTGTTTTAGATTGTCAGACAGTTTTAGAGTAAGGCGCGAAGTGGGTTTCGTTTCCTTAACTCTGCATGTTCCGGCGATCCTAGCCTGGAGTTTAAGCGGCAAAGTTCGTTCTCGAACTGAGTTGGTTAATTGAGGCATACTTAAAGTGCTGTGGGCTTTGTTTCAGATGCAGCTTCATGTCAATGTTTTTTTTTTTCTTTTTTCACTGCGATATACCGCGATTTCGAATTTGAACCACTAAGGATGTGAATAAGTTGTGGACTCTTCAGTTCATTCTGCTAGATGTCTTAAAAATGATTGCTTCACTGGCTGATCGTGCCTTTGTGCCTTGTTTGATTGCTGCTTATTGTTTCCCCCCCTCCTCTTATGGAAGCAAGGCTTGTGGTTTGATCTCAAAGCTTGTGGTTTGATCTTATGTGTATCTAGATTTGCTTGTAGTGTAGAGATTCTATATATCGGAATCTAATTTCCAAATTTTGACGATGGTGTTAAGAGTGATTCCATGTGCTTAGCACTAGGTTCTTGCAGCTTTAAACCTTGACAAACAAAATCACATCTCTTTCTTTCGCGTGCTTCCTTTTCATGTCTTTTCAATGCTTTTACTTTTTAACTCGCAGGAATCAGCGGTTTATCCCTTCTTTCTTTGAAGTTGTTGGCATATCAAGAAAGAAATGCTCGTATCTGCTCTTTTGACCTCCGTTGGAATAAATACAGGCCTTTGCTTTTTGTTCTTCACATTATACTCGGTCCTGAGAAGGCAACCGAGTAACTATGAAGTTTATATACCACGACAGGTAGCTGAGGGGAAATCTAATAAAAGAAGCTATTTCAACCTAGAGAGATTAATTCCTTCTCCAGGGTGGGTGAAGAAGGCGTGGAAGCTTTCTGAAGAGGAGCTATTGTCTATATCAGGCTTGGATGCTGTTGTATTTATGCGGATTATTATTTTCAGGTGATTCAAGCTCTTGGAATGCAAGCATTCTTGTTGCCAGTTCTAAGTTCAACCTGATTTCTTTTTGTTTCTTTTGATGGGTATCGCATACTTGATTCGGGAGTTTCTCTTAGTGCTGGAATGAGGATGCCTATTTTCGGAATTTATTTGTAATAAGGATTGCTGAATGCTTCGTAGACGCTGCTTTAAGGATGTTCTTACCCTCTCATTTCTCCTGTGGAAGTGACGGATCTGATTTCTGTTCGGTTTAAAGTTGATATGATGAAACTTTCCAACTCATAGTGGGAACTGTTGTAGAGAGATTCCTCGAGTTCAGTAAGAGAGTTACATATATCCTGTGGGAATGACACGATTTTTGTGGAATAGAATTAGCAAACAGAACCTGCTTACTGAATATTCCAAGTGGAGGATAGGAATATTTGTGTCTCTCTTGATTAAGAAGTCATTCTTACATTTTTCTTAATTTAGAAAACAGAACCTTCTTCACAACAACTTTTTTACTTTCCTCAGCCATTTTATATGAAGATTTAGCCATGCCTGATGCAGGCTCCACAACCTTATGTCTGAATGCCATCTTTATGGTTTACTTTACTTCTTTGATAGCTTCCTGTCTGTAAGCAAGAGCACTACTATTTTGGCTTAATATTATGACCTTGCTGCTTCATGATTATATAATAGTCATTGGATAGTAGCAACTCCTCTGAATTGGATATTTGAATCTGAAGGTTGAATTATTCTTTGGTTTAGCCTCATCTAATTGTCATTTGTTGGAAGGATCCGAGGTCATGTTGTAGCTGTATTCAAGCTATATTACGTTGTGTAAATATTTCCTGATTCTTATAGGTAAAGCTGTCTAGCCAGCAGGTGTCAATCCCTCAGTTCTCTTTGAATTCCCTCCCTCTCTCAGCCCTGTTGTCTTAAGTGAGGGTGAGGTGACATAGTGGGCGCTATTCCAACATCGAATGCTTTAATGGACCTATCTACCCAAAATTCCTGAGAAGATATGATGTTTTCATGTTTCCTTGCACAGCTTATTAGGGTCGGTGCAAAGGGTAGTGAAGGCTCTCTTTCTGTTTTGCATCTCCCAAATTGCATTCTGGATGAGAGTAGAAGCTAATTTGTGACGATTGAAAGTTTGATTATGCTTCTTCTGATTTATATAATGATTCTAAACCGTTGTTTAATGTGTCATTAGGGATTCAGACTGATTCTGAGTTTTCATTTGTAGTGCTCATTGGATAACTGATCTCAAGGAATACATCCCTCTCTGTGTGATTGAGGGGAATGCTTGTTAACTTATTTCACATGATGTGTATGGAGAAAATCCATCATGACAGAGCATCAAGTATTAAAAATAAGCTCAAGTAAATAAAGAAACAATTGAAAAAGCAGTTGTTTTATAATTTTTTCTAAAGAAATGACTGGGATGAGAGAAGTTAGGTCTGAACTTTTGGATATATGTTAGCCTTTCTTCCTGCTGTTCTTATGTGTCTCCATTATAACGAGTTGTGGCTATGGTAATTGGTGCACTAGCTTCTCCGGATCATGTATTTACTTACCTCGTTGGCTCTTTTTTAATACAGTTTTTCTTTTGATCTGAATTTTACAGCTTGAGAGTATTTGCATTTGCGGGGGTTATTGGAGTCTTCATCCTTCTTCCAGTGAACTGCACTGGTGATCAGCTTGAGGATATTGACTTTGTTGATTTTTCAAACAACTCACTGGATGTATTTACAATATCAAATGTAAATAATGGATCAAACAGGTATGTTCTTTTTTTTTTTTTTTTTTTTTTTTGCTCATCTGTTTTTTGTTAATTTTTATGACCGTCGGCAGGGAAGAATGAGTAGATATATATGTTTGTATCCTTATATAACTTTGACCAAAGTTGAATGCTTTGTTAAATCTTCTGGGATGAGAAAACTTGATTTGTCAGTAATATCAAGAATTTCAAGCCCTGTTGCTAGCTTCACATTAACACCACTGAGTCATCAACTTTTGTTGCGAGGATGTATCACCTCTTATGTGAAAGATAAACAACTCTTTGTCTTTTCTTGCTGCTGGCATTATCTCATGAGCATGCTTTACCTGTCATCTATCTTTAAATTGAATTTTTAAAATTAAGTCCCAAATACATTTCAGATGCTGAGAAGATTCTTATCTCTGCATCTTTTTTACTTTTTATTTCCCTGTTAATTCAATGGTAAGCCTTTGAATCTTTCATTAATTTAAAAAATATGAACATCAATCACTCCATACGCCATCTCCTTTGTGAGGCTATATATCTGAAATCTGCCTTAGCTGATCACCTGTTTTTTCTTAGGTGGCTTCCATTTGCATTTGAGGATTGAGAATTTTCACCATGTGCTCCACCTTTTTAGTGTCCACAGTAATTTATTGCTACTACTGAAGCTGGATTGTTTCTATCATTTCTTGTGTAACTTGCTAGCATAATGTACGGGAGCTTGCAGTTCCTTGCTTGTACTGTGCTTTTGCATTTTCAAGGTTTTTCTTTGGGTTCACATGATATGTGAAATATCCCATGGGTGTGGGACAACTGGAAACTTATTGTGATTGGATATCCTTGTTTTCTGGGATTTTATATAAGCTAAAACCCTATTTTGCAAACTTCATTGACTTATTTACTGCATAAAACCTGAAAGTAAGCTTAACTGACCAAACATCATCTTTAAGTTGTCACCTTCTTTAGTTGCATCAAATCTTTTAATAGCGAGCTTAATTAAGGTTTATTTGGTAATGAAATGGTCAAGTTATTAGCTGAGGAGCTAATCGTAGTATGAGAGAGAGTCTTGACTAACACTTGAAGCCTGCCCGGCAAGTGCATCTTAATTATTAAGAGATGTACTATTTTGTACGTCCATGCTGTGATCGCCTTAAAATAATCCTCTTTCTTGTTTTAAACTTTCACGGTTGGTGAAAGTACATAACTTTTTTTTTTTTTTAATATTTCTTTGGCAGGTTATGGGTTCACTTCTGTGCCGTTTATGTTGTCACAATATTTGTCTGCTTTCTACTGTACTATGTAAGTTCCAAGTTTATATCCTTGAAAATTTCTTCTTATACTCTGTGATAACTGATATTACATAAAAAAAATTTGTATCATATCAGAAGGCGAATGCCAAATAAATTGTGTATTGTTGCTTGGTTTTTTGATGATCTCATGAGAAGCAATCTGGTCATTAAGGGGATTATTAAATTTCTCATATACCTTTCTGGCTGGACCTAGAAGCATATGAAAGTTCTCAGGGAAGGATGGGGCATATTATGAGAACAAGTTCAGCGATATTGAAGTAGTCTATGTAATTGCAGGAATACAAAAATGTTTCATCAAAAAGGATAGCTTACTTTTATGCCTCCAAGCCCCAGCCACATCAGTTTACCATCCTTGTCCGGAGCATCCCTGTGTCCGCTGGAAGCAGTGTCAGTGACAGTGTTGAGAGATTCTTTAGAGAATATCATCCATCTACATATCTGTGTCACATGGTCGTTCGACGGACCAACAAGCTACGAAACCTAATTGTAAGTACTTTGGGCTACTTTATCTTTCTTATCATCTTTCCTTAGCTGTACACCCGAGGATGCCTTCCTCTTTTTTCAGTGACAAGAAGCCCGCCACCTTAAGTAAGTGAACCACGTGTTTTTGATTAATTCTACAATTCTCATAAATCTGGTAAGATTAGGCTAAAACTCATGTGGGTGACCCAAGCATGATTATATTTTGCACTTGGTAGTGTGCAGACTTGAACATGAGCCATGGACCTAGTTTACCTTCACGCGTTCCTCTGCCACTACGCTCACCCAGTTGCTTGATGGACTATTTCACTTGATATGTCTGTATGATCAAAAGTTGACCAGAATTTGTAATGGCTCTCATATTCACTCTGAAATTGCGATTGGTTCCTAGAGATCTGGAGATTGTGTTTTGCAGCCAGAGGCATTATGAACATAGTACTGCTGATGTTGATTGACTAATATCTATTGTATTAAACTGATGGCCTTTTGCAACCATTGTTATAGATGGACAGACTAAGGATGCTGCTCTCAGTAAAAAATAAATAAATCATACAGCACCTTTCCAAAAGAGTTGGAAATCTTACAGGCTCCAATGGTTGTGATGAAACCATCTGACTTATTGCTTATCTAGGCAAAGGAGTGTTACTGTGCTGGCTTTCTTTAGATGGGGTCAAGCTACCTATATACTCAATTCTACCATGCTGGATTGAGTAATCTTGTTTGTCTTGCTTTTCACAATATATATATATATATATGAGTCCCATAAAACCATGTCCTTTTTTATCCGTATTTGCCAGCTTTATCGTAGATCATTGGTGATAAGTAAGAGGAATTTCTTGATGAGTTAGGTGCTTCAACTTTCTGCCCCATGTGCCTTTTTCATTCCGTTGAAAATCTGTTTTATGGTATAGATGATTATGACCTTCATATGTTTGCACTGGAATAGAGGCTGCCGTAAGTGCATGTACCACAGAAGTTTGGGCTTGGATTTTATATGTCCAATATTGGTTAATGGGTAATGTTCTTTTGAAATTTTCCTATGTGAGATGTATGGCTTCAACGGATTGATTATTTTCTGGATTAGCTCCCTCAGTGCCATTAGTCTCTAGACAAATAAAAGGAAAGTTGAGTCTTTGGAATAACAATGGTATGTTTTAAAGCAATCTTTTAGGTCTTCTCTCTTTTGGCCAAATGTTCTGTGTTAATCCATCTATTTGATTTTTCTCCGCACAAATGCCATCTCTCACTTTATGATTTCATTTTTCTCTAGAATGATACTAAGAAATTGTATAGAAGGCTTATACACATGCAAGCTGATCCCACACAACAGAAGTATAAGCATAACAGCCGCTTTGGTTTGTTCGGACGCAAAGTTGACCTTGTGGATCAGTATGAGAAGAGGCTGGAAGACTTGGAGGAGAATGTGAGGTTAGAGCAGTCTGAAGTTTCCTTGGCTGGAGAAGTACGTGCGTAATTATTTCTTGATTCTTTGAACATATTTTAGTTCCTTATAATGTGTACACCCTCCCTTGAAAGATACTTATCCTGCCTACAATTGAGTACTGCATGTAAAGAGGGACAGCCTAGGTCTAGGAAGATAACTTCTATACAGCTAAAGTTGCATCATCATTCTCACTATGATTGCCATCTATCTATAAGCAAAGTGAAAACTTGCTTGCATTCTCCTGTGGGAATAGACATCTGGCAAGTCTCATTTTTTTATTAGGCACGGCACAAGGAGTGCCGTTGCCGTGGTCACTGATTTTCTCATATAAATATATTATTGTTTCCACTACAAAGTGAAACCATAGTTGTGAGAGAATTTCAATCATGATTCTCACATGCAAGTCCAATGTCTGCAAAACAGCAGTGTTGCCTTTCCTTTTAGCATAAAAAAAGATAAGAGAGGAGAGGAGTGTCAGCTGAAGATTGACTTCTGATGTACGTTTCCATTTCAAACTTATAATGATTTAACTTGTGCTCAACCTATCCCTCTGGACCCGAAAATGAGGAAAAAGATTTTCTTTAATAGGAAAATTTTCAAGAATCTAATCCTACCATAGGTAACATCTGAATTGCAGCCATGCATGAGGGAAAAAGTTATTGTCGAATCAATGTTGATGCATATTTCTGCCCTCGTTTCTGTCTTGAGCATGTGTATCTTATTGCTTTTGATTCCATCTTAAAAATTTATAGGAAGTTCGTGCTGCCTTTGTTTCCTTCACCTCAAGATACGCCGCTGCAACTGCTTCCCACTTGCAACAGGGAATCAATCCCACTCAGTGGCTAACAGAGGAAGCTCCTCCACCTGATGATGTTTACTGGCCTTTCTTTTCTTCATCTTTCATGCGGAGGTGGATATCTAAGCTGGTTGTCATAGTCGCCTGTATACTTCTCACAATGTTATTTCTCATCCCCGTTGTAGTGGTGCAAGGTCTGACTAACCTGAGTCAATTGGAAGTGTGGTTCCCCTTCCTAAAAAGCATTCTAACCATGTAAGTGATCATTCTTAAAATTACTAATCCGGCACATCTGTGCTCACATGCGGCGTTGTTTATTGCCCCCCCCCCCCCCTCTCTCTCTCTCTCTCACACACACCCACACACACACCCACACCCACACCCACACCCACACACACCACACACACACACATCTTTTAGCGCTGTTGATGTTTTGTCACAGTTTTTATTGTGTTATTTCTCAATGATGCAAAGCCTCACCTCATAAATTTCCTTGCAGAACATTTGTCAGTCAAGTGATTACTGGCTATCTCCCCAGTCTCATTCTCCAGTTGTTCCTGAAAATTGTGCCTCCCATAATGGAGTTTCTCTCTTCACTCCAGGGATATATTTCTCATAGTGCGATAGAGAGGAGTGCTTGCAACAAGGTGCTGTGGTTCACAATATGGAACATATTTTTTGCGACGGTCTTTTCAGGGTCAATTCTATATCAGGTCTCCATAGTCCTTGACCCAAAAAATATTCCAGCCAAGCTCGGTGTTGCAGTTCCAGCACAGGTGAGCCTGCTTCTTTCCGGGACATAATGTTTGAGTGAATAGATTTTGGAATTTGAAGTGATAATACTGAGCATTGGACATAGTTGTGAACAGCAACTTTGTGAAAATGACAGATGAAACATACTAATTACTTTCTTCTTTTCCTGATTTGTCATTAATTTCCTGAGGTATTTAATTTTACCCACTTTCCTACTTTGTGAAAAATGGCCAGATAGTCGGATATAAGTTTCACCTCTATGGGCTTTTAGCTGTTTGGACTGTGATTTTTCTGCTTTCTTTGACCTGCCTTAGTAACTAACTGTATCAAGTAATAAATGCTCAACATATTTTGCCTCTTGAGCTAGGCCCATTTTATTTTAAATCATGAAGGTGTTTATCTGATACTACGGCTTCGTGAAACATCGTTCGTTTCACGGAAAACAACTTCCGGGAAAACGTTTTCCGACTTTTCTGACATTCGTTTTGAATAGTGGAAAACATTTTCCTCACTTGATCTCTCTTATCTCACATCCCTATAAGCCCTTACTTCCTCCTCCTCTTCTTTTCTTCTTCTTCTTCTTCTTTTTAATTCAAATTATTTTTTATTTTCTTTGTTTTCCCTTCTTCTTTATTTTTATGTTTTCCTTTTATCTTTTCCTTTTTTTTTCCCCTTTTCTTTTTCTTCTTCCTTGGCTGGTGACGACCGGCCACAGGCCAACTCCAGCCTTGCCCAAGGCCAAATTCGGCGAGGGCGAGGCTTGAGCTCGTTGGATCTGGCGAGCCCGAGCTCGGCCGATCTAGGCGAGACGCATCCTTTGGCCGGCGAGCTCGCTGCTTGCCTGGATAGGCCGAGCCTCGAGCTCGTTGGATCTGGCAATTGCATCTTGGTCGGCTGCTGGGCAACTGGCCATGCTGAGGCACGAGGCGGCAGAGGAAGGAGGAGAAAAGGAGCAGGAGGAAGGAGGGAGGAATAGAAAAAGGAAAAATTTTGAAAATAAAAATTCGATTTTTAAAAATATAAGTAATTAAAAATTCAATTTTTTTAATATATATATATATATATAAAATAAAAATTCAATTTTTTCGGTAATTTTTCCCAAAAAATCAAATTAGATAATGAATAATGGAAAACATTTTCCATTCAAATTTTAGGTTTTAGCCATATACTAAAAAATATAATTATTTTCTTGGAAAATGACTTCCTAGAAAATATTTTCCGGAAACGTGATATTTTCCATGAAATGAACGGAGCCTACTTTCTGATATCAAGCTAACTATAGGTATCTTCTGGAAATTTAGGCTTGAGCGGGAATGGAGGTTTTTTTTTTTTAAGACTAACTTCTAGTTGGCATTTTGGAGGTGTGCCCTGTCATGCATACAAGCATATGATCAAAAAATTTGTCAGAAGATAACTATAGATATCAAAAAATTTTAAATCATGAGGGCGTTTATCTGATACTAGGTTCTGATATCAAGCTAACTATAGATATCTTCTGGAAATTTAGGCATGAGTGGGAATGGAGGTTTTCTTGAAGATTAACTTCTAGTTGGCATTTTGGAGGTGTGCCCTGTCATGCGTACAAGCATATGATCAAAAAATTTGTCAGAAGATGCTAAATAACTTTGATGTGTACTCTTTTAAAGTAGAACGTACATCATTCCTCAAGTCTAAAATGATCTTTGCATGAGCAAAACAACTTTTGTGCAGAAAGCTTGCATCTAATTCAAAAATATCGGTCCTTTCATTGATAAAACATGCCAGGTGTGAATGCATGGTCTCATAAGTTGACAAAGCTTCTTCATCAAGTTGTTAGCTAAGGTTTTAGTCATCAGTATAATTGTTGACTTGGTGGTTGTTGACTCTCCTACTTCCTCCTGAACATTCTAATACAGCAATGTTCACTCAAGGCAAGCCTAAGGCTATCGTAAATGCATTTTTTCCTGTGGGGCTTGTCAGATTTGATATTCTATCTTTTGGGAGGTCATTCCTCTGGGGTCGCCTGATTGTGGAACTAAACTACGTTGTCAATCCAGATAGCCAATGACACACTATGCACCTAAGTGGCGACCATTTGAAATATTGCTCTAGACTTGTCATAGCTTGCAATGTGATATCTATACATGCTTTTTTTACGGCAGGCATCGTTCTTCATCGCTTATGTGGTTACATCTGGATGGACCAGCACCTCGTCAGAACTCTTTCGCATAATCCCTTTTATTTGGAGTCTAATGAAAAGACCTTTTGTAAGAGATACAGATGAGGAATTTGAAGTTCCATCAATTCCCTATCACAGGGACATCCCACGAATTCTCTTCTTCGGACTACTGGGGATTACTTACTTCTTCCTGGCTCCACTTATCCTGCCGTTCCTCCTAATTTACCTATGTCTAGCATATATTATCTTTCGGAACCAGGTTAGTGGTCATCTCCTTTTTACTTTCTCATCATTGATTTGTAGCTTCCTCACACCTCAGGAATTTCAGTTTAGTTCTAGGCTAATATGGAGTATCAAAGGGGGAGCTTTATGCCTCTTTTCAGGGGTACCATGTCTAAAGTATCAATTGCTTTGTGTTTGACATATTAACCTGATAATGATCTAAGGCATTTCTGCATCCACTGGGTTGCTCGTTTCAAATATCTATGTCTCCAATTCTTATGTTAATTATTTATCAATGTGAAGACTCCACAACATTTTGCAATCAATATTTAGATTTGGGAAAACACTGATACATGCACTAATATTTTGCAGTTCTTAAATGTCTATGCACCAAAGTATGAAACTGCTGGAAAGTTTTGGCCGATTGTTCACAATTCGATGATATTTTCCCTAGTGCTGATGCATTGTATTGCTGTGGGAATTTTTACGGTGAAGAAGCTCTCTTTAGCGTCAACCCTCATTTTCCCTCTTCCAATCCTCACTCTTCTTTTCAATGAGTACTGCCGGAAACGCTTCTTGCCCATGTTTGTTGCTTATTCTGCCGAGGTATGGTGTTATTGGTTAACATTATTCACTATTACATGCTGGGGTTTATTGTTTACGTTTCTGGTACTGGGAAGAGATAGCTTCTTTGTTGGATGTTAAGTTCAACAAATGCAATATTCTTCACTTTGATCATGTACAGATAATTTGGGTCAGGCATGATTTTCACTATTTTTGCCCAAATAACCTTCTTATAGAGCTATCAGATTTCATGATAATAAAGGGTTCTCTTGTTTTGCAACTGGTTCGGATCGGGATTGCTTCTTTGCCTTATTTGTTTCTCAAAAAATCAAATAAATATCTCCTTCAAAAGAAAGCCAAAAAAAATTTAATAAGTAGAACAAGAAAACATGCTACAAGTGATGGTATAATCAAGTCCTTTTTTTTCCCTTTCTTACCTTCTAAATGATCCTTTGTGAATTTTTTTTTGCTTCCATGTAATATCACTTTGGTTAATCCATTTGCAGACTTTGATAAAGAAGGATAGGGAAGATCAGAACGATCCATCAATGTCGGAATTTTTGGATAAATTGGTGACTGCCTACCAGGACCCTGCTTTAATGCCAATTCAGTATTCTATACACTCTGACGGTCTGAACAGTCCCCTTATCTCGTCTGCTGAAGTGTGAGGGCGATGTTTGCTTTGTTCTTATACCTGCATCAAGGTGACTTCTTGGGAGTTCTGTGGGGTTCATTTCATATCCTCAATTCGTCGAAAAATTAAGCAAGTGGCATGTCTCGCACGTATGCCTAGTGGTCTGTGCTCCGCCTGGTACCTTCTTTTATACCAAAGTGCTGTGCCTGGTACTTGTTTGCTGTAAATTAGCACTTGCCGTCGCATGATTTTGCAAAGACGTCTATTTTGTGTCGGCAAGTTAATTTTTTGATGTACTTCATTTTTTTTTGTCATAATAGGAACGTTCATTGCTCATGATGGGCTGTTACCTATAGTGTGATTGCCCTGTTGTAAAAGTATGTTCCTAGACTGATACTAGTTTTTTCTAGACTTGATGCTTTGCTCGAATTGATACTTGTTACTACCAATACAGTACCATTTTCTTGGACATTAGGACAATGGTCATCAATAAACTTATTTTTCAATTCCTCAGCATCGTCGGATGATTCCACAAGTAACTGTGCCGTTGGCTGTTACTTTGCTTACTTTTCTCGAGCAAGTGCTTCGCAGGGATTTGCCTAATCCTAGAGGGTACCAGAAGCGAGAAGTGGCATTCATTATTTACTGAAATGGGTGAATTAATATATGGATCCATGCAACTTTGGCAGCTACTAACATCATCTTTGCGACCACCACGAGCCAAAGAGACAATGCAATGACTACCACAAGTTGATCTTGCATTAAAATCACCATCATACCACATTCTGATACTTGTCAAATGTGGCTGCTGTTACTCACGAAATAATGACCCCCTTATCCAGATATTAAGGATCGATCAGTGGCTTGCCAGTGATGTTGACATTAAAAGCTCTTTACTAGGAAAAATAATTAGCTGATCCCAATGCGAATGGGTTCAGTCGTTCCGAACCTCTCAATAATGCGGGCTCCATGTAAAGCTTATATCGTTCAATGATTACGACCAAATAGGCTCATGTGCATCCGAATCTTTTTCTAGAGTCTTCCCTCTTACAGTGCTCAATAATGGCCGCTGAGAGCAAACTCACTATTGAATAAGCTTGACCCTGGAGTATACAAGAATTTCCATCTAAAGCAAAAGAAATTAATGAAATTATTGTTAAATATTGGCCTTCGAAGAAATGGCAAACTACTTCTTGGAAAAAATCAATAACTGAGTTAGGCATATCTTTTTGAATCGTTAAGCTTTTCCCTGAGTAATCAGCTACGAGCTCGTAATTCCACCGTATATGGTTTTTCCTTGAAGTAGGCATCAATTCGTTCTCATAAGAATCGTATACAACCACCTTTAAGTTAGATAATCGCCAAAGGTACGGTTCTCGTTCCACCTGAAAGTAGCAACAAAAATGTCTGCAAACAAGCATCGAGGACAAGATCACTGAGCAGTATCTCACATATAAATTGATAACACAACTTTGGCAAAGTCATGAATCCCAAGCAATTACGATATCTTCACATATGAGTCAGGAATACCATCTTTACTAGATCACGATGTATCCCAATAAATCTTGATCTGGCGTTGCAAGGAGTTCATTATCGGACTAAGCGTGCAACTTGGGATACATCGTGAATAGAAGTTGGGACTGAGCGTGCGACTTCGAAACAACTGCGTCGCAAGGAGTTCATTATGGGACTAAACAACTGTGTTTGGAATAGATCAAGAAATCTTGATCTGACGTTGCAAGGAGTAGAAAAAGTTTTCCGAACACAGTCGTTTCTCTCGATAAGCAACATCGCAAGACTAAGCGTGCAACAAATGAAGGACAGAGGTAACAACAAATTTTTATTTGGCATTGCTTGGGTATAATTGAATGTTCAACAGATGCTGAAAAACTTTTTCCACTCAAAAATTAAGCAACTCTCCTTACTAGAAAGTTAAAAACCTATGCCTGTGCATTGGAGCTCGGTTCCAGCTTAATGCATACTACTGAAGCCTGAAGCCTTACATATACGCAGCGCCACTGAGTACGCAGAGTCGTATATGGAACAACCAAAAAATAAAAATGTTGAAAGAACGCAAGGTGCAAAAGCAAATCCATATGATCTGTCTATCTTATTCTGTATATTCAGAGTAATATTTCCAACAGTATGTGACTGCCATTGTCAACTCCCTTTCGAAGTCATTGTGTGCTGAAGACCAATATTAAGATCAGTAGAATGAATTACCTACCAACATGGTTGGGAGCCGACTAGTTTTGTTCTCCGCACCAAACCAATGATGGAAAAGGCTCAACCCGGAAAACCCAGATACTTTTTCGATATATGTGAGCTTAAAGAATAACAAATGGCAATGGACTCAACTTCTAATGCATCTCTCCTCTTCCAGATAGAAGTACATAAACCCTGTGCTTGCACTTACATACCCATTGATTCAGCAGAGATAGCCATACTTTCCAAAATCGGTTGCCGATCTACACCTGATGCTTCCATGCTATGTGATCTGCAACTGAAATAAAATACTGCACTCATCATGGAATCAATAAGCACCAAAAATGAGTACATTATCACCAAGAGAGGCCCTTCCCATATCCTCGAGGACCCATCTCCGTAGCTCAGTACCTTGACTCTATGCTCAAACAAGCCCTGTACAAATGCCATCCCGATTGTCGACCCAAGGAATATCAGGAGCCCTACATGAGTCTGGCCCTTTATTAGAGTGCTTGACCGGAACAAGGCCTGAGGGCCAGAAACATCCTCCAGTACACATATGACTATAGCAATGTTACAAATAATTATGGCATTAGCAAAAGCGACTGAGAAAACCAACCCTTCCAAAAATGCTGCATAAACAATCAGATTCTCAGAAACTCTGATGATGGACAACACGCTGCAAATGGCAACCAGAAGAACAACGAACAACGTGAGGCAACCCACAATGACCATGCACGTCCACAAGTAAGTCACGACGATCCGCCTCCATATTTTAGCAGCTATCACAAAGAACATTGATGAATCGGCCCTCTTCTTCGAATAAGTACAATCCACTGAGTATATAACAGCAGCCTTCGACAACAACGACAACGTCACAAACAAAGGGAAGCACATGGCCGAAGAGATTGCCATCTCGGAGAACTTCTGGCACGAGTGTTTGACGAAAGGCCTCAGTGGGAGTCCACTGGACTTGGCCACCAGCATGAGCCTAATGGTCAACCTCTTCAGCATCGACTGATCAACCAACGCGTTGGACAGAGTTATCGCAGAAACAGGGCAGATGAGCAACGCCGCGATCAGCAAGAAGCTCGACAGATTGTACCGGAGGATCCTCACGGTCTCCCTCAAGATCTCCAACGCATTCATGTAATGGTACTGGTTACCCTGGCTCTGCCCGAACCTCCCATGAATGGACGACTCCACATCCAGATTCTGCAGATGGGTCCCTTCAGATCCCTCGCTCTTGGCCCGGGCCAACTTAATTCTCGGAGAGTTTCCAGCAGACAACTCCATCCCCTCCCCCCCGGTCGCCCCACTTCCCCGCAGAATTCAAGAACGATCAGACAAACATCACAGCAGCTCACTCAGCCCACGCACCAGTCTTTAAAGAACCGAACCGACCCACCAGATCTAACACCCGAAATTTCGCATTTTGAGAGACAATGCAGATCGGGCGAGCAGAGAAAGATCGACCCCCGATCCGAGGACGCGAGAAAGACGACAAAACAAAACCTGGGTACCCCGCGGAACCGACGCGAGCGGCCGGGCGAGCGAGCTCGAGCTGTCGAGCTTGAGACGGGGAAAATGCGAATGGCGCTGTCGATCATCAGCCGACGTTCTTGATCTCGAGGAGGAGGAGGGGAATTCACGTGTTTCGAGACGGGGAATTCGATCGGACAGAAGAGGAGGGATCTGGGGGAATCGCGTGAGGGGAGGGGCAGGGGTTCTTCTGGGAAGACGAGAGTGGGAAGTGCGGACTTGCGATGTTTTCTTGGCGTGATCGGCATGGCGCTTTCGACACGATACCCCGCGCAGTGACGTCATGAACGTAAGATCTGCCATTTTTTTTTTTTTTTTATATTATGGTGGAAAATGCTATCATGTGACAATCGATATTCTTATGAGCGAATGTGATTACTTATTGCGTCATTATTGCACCGACACGCCTTATTTGGAAAACACGTCCGATGTGAATCGGTTTCAAATGATTGACGTAGCTCTCTTTTTTTCTCGAAAGAAAATCATATTCTTCGCTCAAAAAATACGTAATATTCATGAAAAAATAAATTGAAACAAAATAAAAATACTAAAAAATAAAAGCAAATCTAAAAAATAAGGAGGATTTAACGGAAGTAGTAAAAATATTGAGCAAAATAATCGACAGTAATCTTGTATCTCTGTAGGTGATGATTACACATTGGAAATTCATTCTTCAATAACTATGACGTTGCCAGTTGGTGGTACGTGTTTAAGTTCGGTTTCGTCTAAATTATGAGCGTATGGAGACACATATTTAATATATGAAGGAACAAATTTTCATGATTCAATAAAATGCCAAAACTTTTGTGATTATTATTGAAGTTGAAGGCACATAATTTGTACATGAACAGAGTAGAGTGATATTGAATTTCAAAAACCTATTAATCGAACTCCCAAATTTAAATCGGAAGAAGATAGAACCCAAATCTAGAATTAGATCGAGAGAGTTCAAACTCTCAAAGTAAGAATTAAATCGAGAGAAAAGATCTCCCAAATCTAAATCAAGAAAGAAGAAAAAGCAAGAAAAAAAAAATCGCAAACAAAATCAAGTCAACCATGGCATCATCGTCGAGCATTGTTGTTATCATCAAGCATTGCCGCCCTGTGGCCAAACCTCATCACATCTGGCTTGGTTTCTTTCTCTATTAAAGTAGAGAAACAAAGTCAATGCATAACCCTTCTAGGTTAAGTGCACGCGTGCTCTTATCGGATTCATTTATCCAATTCTCTATTCTTTAGATTCTTTTGGAGACCTATAATGTTTCGAGTCGACCATCACTAGTTGCATCGGACCAAGCCTGCTTATTTAATCCACGTTAGGATCAGAAAAAAAAAATGGCAAGAAATCATTTCGTTAAAAGGCCTAGGAAGACGAATCAAACTCGTCACCTCTACCCTCATGCTTTCTCGAGACACCACTGATGGGCTTTGTCCTAGACGCCTGGATCGCATATCCACCAACAAGTCCAAATGAATTGCCCATCTCGTGGGCCGTGTGGGCTTGGGAATGACCTTAAAAAATCAAGCCCTCCTAGTAGTAACTCGTTTCGGAGGCCACTATCCATTTATCAAAACATGCATGAAATCTTCTCTCTCTCATCTCATAAAATTCGAAAATCGCGCTTCCACCCTTCGAACCCCCCCAAAAGCCTCGATCCAGGAGATGCAACGCAGTGAATAGACTCGATGCTAGAATGACAACTCGCGCATAAATGTTCTCCATTTTGTTTTCCCTATTTACTGAGTCTCAAGAACAACATAGTGTACTAATCGACTTGATCTAGTCGAAAAATTTATTGGTCCAGCCAGGTTACGCCCCACATATCTCGAGGATATCCTGAAGTCCCGCTCTTGTTTCCTAATCCTCTAGTCATACCTCTGATAGGTGGTTTAATAAGCTAACAATCACATCTAAATTAATTATAATAGATACAGGGTGATATCCACATTTATAATTTACCAATGAACACTTAAAAGCATTGAATTGATGAACTCCATTTTTTATGCACATCCCAAAGGCATTAGCGGAATCTCGAAGGGAAAATGTCACAAATGGTCCCTATACTATTACCTAATGTGCAATTTGATCCCTGAACTTTCGATTGGCTCAATTTGCTCCATAAACTATTGATAAATGTTCAATTTGGTCCTTGAACTTTCGATCGGCTCAATTTGGTCTCTAAACTATTGATAAATGTCCGATTTAGTCATTCGTTACTGTTTTTCCTTTTTTTTTTTTTTTGGGTTTATTCTCTCTTCCCTCCACCGGCTCCGGTGGAGGGAAGCCGGCGTCCGGCGAGGGTCGTCCTCGCCGGCATCGAGCGAGGGGCTCCCTCGCCGGATCGGCCGATGCCGAGGTGCGCCTCGCCGGATCCGGCGAGGGAGCACCCGGCGTCGGGCGAGAGGCTCCCTCACCCAACACCGGGGTGCTCCTTGCTCGACGCCGGCGAGGGGCTCCCTCGCAGATCCGGCGAGGGAGCCCCTCGGCCGACACCGGGTGCTCCCTCGCCACGCCGGCGGCGAGGGGCTCCCGCCGGATCTGCGAGGGAGCCCCTCGCCGGCGTCGAGCGAGGAGCACCTCGGAGTCGGGTGCGTCGGGCGAGGGGCTCCTCGCCGGATCTGCGAGGGAGCCCCTGCCCAACGTCGGCGAGGGCCGCCCTCGCGCCGGCGAGGACGGCCCTCGCCGGCGCCGGCTTCCCTCCGCCCGAGCCGGAAGAAGAGAAGAGAGAAGAAGCAAAAAAAAAAAAAAGAGAGGAAAAAACAGTAATGAAGAACTAAATGGACATTTATCAATAGTTCATGGACTAAATTAAGCCGATCGAAAGTTTAGGGACCAAATCGGACATTTATCAATAGTTCAAGGACCAAATTAAGCCTATCGAAAGTTCAAGGACCAAATCGGACATTAAGTAATAGTATAGGGATTATTTGTGACATTTTCCCAATCTCGAACGCCATTTGTGGTCTCCCATGTTAACCACCTGAATTTTCGCGCGCATTAATGCTGATTCGACGACGTATTAATGATTGGCATCGGTCGGGCTGCGTCAACCTTCCATAGCCCGGTCGTCGGTCAGAGTCAACCCTGCTCTCTCTGGAGTTTGAGATTCAAGAGGCAGGCACTGCATTAATTTCGCAAAGTTAATGCCGCAAGATCCATCCTTTCTGTCGAGATTTGCCCCACCCCACTCTGTTTTTTTAATTTGAAAATGCAGTTCAAACATAAATACGTAAATTTTGAGAATTCAAATAAAACGCTATTTCATATTCATGGTGCGAGTCTAGAATCGTGATTGACACCTAGAACTACGGTTTCCCCTCGTCTAGACCCCATATTTTCTAAATGAATGTGATTTTCTATCCAAACCATGCATTTTGTCTCGCACATCCCCAAAAAAAAAAAAAAAGCTTTCTCTGAATATGATTTATGTAATCAATAAGTCCTACAACTTAAGGAAAATCGTGGTGAAGACTTGATTGCTTCGATGAAATATCCATGATCTTTAGTGATCTAAGATGGTATTATTAGCTGAAAAAGAATAGAATATGGTTGAGGAAGTCAATGTTATTGCTGGATCTCTCCTACTATCATAAAAGAGTTCCCTTTTGGTCACAATTTCATATTCAAAAATGATATATCGATCCTCGAGCGCAACTAGAAATAAAAAACTTAGCTCACTAGTCGGTCCGCGCCTTCTAGAGAAATTAAGATAGAAGGACACTTTGAGAAGAGTTAAGGGTTTAGACATTTTCTTTGGTCGGAGGGACCAAATGTGAAATAGTTGACTAGAATTTGCCTCATGCTCTTTTGAAAGTCTAATTCAACGTCGATTTCTCTCCCTCCACTGGCCTCAAGTAAGGCATTGTAACTCGCATTTTGCCCCACTTTCAACTTCCTTTTTGGTAAGTCAAGTGTGAAATCCAGTGATAGATGAACAACCAATATAAATGGAGGATTCGCTCCACGACTGAAACATTTTTCTTGAGTTAGGCTGATCTAGATAATGCCGTTTGCAGCTTGGAGGAATATTGGAAGCGTAATCATTTGAAATACACATATTTCATTCACACTGGTTGTGTATGAACGAAAAATCCTCATTTCTTTTGGTAATTTGTCAGTGATAAAAGTCTAAATGTACCTAATTTTTCGCTCGGAAGGAAGGTGACTTCCGCCATTAACCACTTTTCAAGCAACGGTTGACCAATATTTTTCTCCAATACTCATTAGGGTTTATCAAACAAAAAGGACCTTAGATCATTTCAAATGAGAAATCAGTCAAAGATGCCAGATCGTTCAAAACGAGTTGTTAGAATGCTCGAAAAACTTCAGACTCCTCGTTCTTGAGAGGCTTCTATGTCCTAGGCACGTACCATTCTCGTCAACTCAAGTTAATCGTTGCAGGTAAAAACACTACCGTTCTTTTTAAAAAAGAACTTGCTGTGCCCCGACGCGCGACGATTGATTGGTGGCGAGGGGAGTATCATACTTAAAAGCGACAAAAAGTTTCTGGCCCATTGTGAACGAAAGATAGGCCAAATCCCACCAATTAAAAAGAGTTATACACGAGCAATAGAGAAAAGAACTATAAAAATTATGATCAAAGCGGCAGAGCATGGACACCTTTCGTGGAGTTGGTGAGATAGGTCGAAGGTGGTGTCCTTTGAGGCGAGGAGGGGAACAAGTTGTTGAACCTTGTGGGGAGTGGCATTGTAGCTGTTTCCCACAGCACAATGATTAGGGTTTGGCATAATCTAAACTTATCAATGGCCACATCACGACATTCAACATATAATACAATGCTTGTTCCAATTTCTCTTTGTGGTCTCCATGACCCATGTAGAACGACCTAACCATTATACAAATCGAGGGTTCTTCGACGACTCCTCACTTACTCCTTTCAAGACCATTAGATTATGATGAGAATATCAAGTGATTGGATTTGGTACTGTATTGATATTCACATAAAGACTTAGAATATGGGCAGGGAGATTCTTGTCATGATTGAGATTGCTTTAGATGGAGATATGCTTTAAGCGCTTGCACTAGTTTATAATGTGGATTATCATTTTGTTCCAACAACATTAGGTTAATTCTCTCAGTGGGTTTGGACCGATAAAACTCATTGGCAAAAAGGAACGGAGGTGACATATTGATCATTCATACCTAAGAATAATCTTATAAATCGGAGACTGGTCCCTTTCGAAAAGGAGGTAAAGAAAAGGTCGAACAAAGACAGCTTAGGAGTCTCTGGCACTAAACCATAGGATGCTGACTTTCATTTAACTTACCATGCTCAATAGTCCAAAACCCTAGCCTTGGCCTCCTCTCTATAGTTGTCCAGTTCATTGGAATATAGGATGGGTAACATTGAACCCCTATGCATAATAACACACGGCAGGAAATTAGTTATGCAAAGTATAAAGAGAAAACTAGAATAAGGTTCAACATGATACACTCAAGCCGCATACGGACGCGAATTGGTGCATTTTATTCTTAATAAAGTAACACATTATTTTGGCTCTTTTAAACTAATTCGTGAAGTTCGGATGCTAACGTGAATTGACCGAACTACAGTAGCGGAAGTGATATGCCGAGTTGAATTGCTAATCCTAATGGAAAAAAAACATTAATATGGTGCTACTTTAGGTTCAATGAGATACCGACACTGGACGCCTATGGATCACATGTTAGGAAAAGCTCTTCTAGAGTCCAGACAAAGTGTTAGGGACGTGATGTGGAACATCTAGCTAATAATTTCAAACAACTTATAAATTAGTTTATGATACATCAGAATCAATAAGTCCCGTGCCCCCACTAGCACCTATCAAGCCCCATTAAACATAAAAAGAATCGTCACCGTGAGCCGAAAAATCAGCAGCTAAAAAGGGACGACCCTTTGATTGCTACTTTTGCACATTCGAAAGACGCCTTATCTTGCCGCAAATTGAGGTTGAGGGAAAACGCTTCTGCATCGATCATTTGTCCATTAGAAACTCTTACTCGGACACATACCAAACCAAAGTCATATGTAGTTGGGTGGACTATATAATATGATTCACTGGATTAGTACCCAATTTGGTTAGTAGGAGTTGGGTACGAGACCACGGTGCACCTACTCGAGTGATGTGTTACTAGTATGAAGGAATTTCTTTTAAGGGGATAATTCTTTGAATTAAATTTTGGTGCGTCGGGACGAAAACCCTATTGACTTGCCGCCCCAATTAACAACTTCCACAAAAGTTAGGCCACTTGATCTTGATCAATACAAAATACTTGTCGAGGTTCATTAATTAAAAGACCTCAAAGTCCCACCTCCTTCTCAATTTCTTTGCGAAATACTACCCAAATATTAGCTTTTGGAAGAGCATGATTCGCATGCCTAATCAATCGAGCTGTGTACATTTGACATTCCTTCAAATATATGTGAACAATTAGTCAGAGAAATTTGAAATTCGACATCTTTGCTTTGCTGAAATTTCTACTTCATGGAATCGAAGTTTGGTGGCAGTAGAGGTTTAAGAAACGAGAAACCTGTGGGGGAATCGAAAGTGGGGTCAACAAAGACGGTCTTTAAGTTAGATGAGAGCTCAAGCAAAGGCAAACTGTCTCGAACTATGATTCTTTTAAAAAAGAAATTGGGTTCATCATTAGGTGGATCGAGCGGGACGTGTTACATATAATTTGGTCGATTCTCTTGGTAAATAGCCATCGTCAATCACACGTTTAGGAACCCAACAAAGACAAACGGCACCCAAAGAACTTTACCAAAAAAAAAAAAAAAAAAAACGGCACCCAAAGAATTGAAATCCTTGCCGCCCTGCCATGATGGAGACCCTTTTTGGTTCTTCCTCGTGTTCTTTTTTTTTTTTTTTCTTTGATTATGTTTTGTCTCCCGTGAATTTCTTGTAACAAATTGCATTTACCTTCACGGATTAGATGAGAGTTAAAACTCAAGTAATGACCCGAGATTGCGATTGGTGAATCAAGTGGGTCTTCCATTGGATTCTCGCTCCTTTATTGGAAACTCATGCCAATTTGCCTCATTGCAAGCTCAAGTGAAAACGGTACTAACCTAAGCCTACAAATCATTATTACTTTGCCTTTTCATGTTTGACCGAGTTTTCTCCGTTCTCGACTAGGGAGAAATCATTAATGAATTACAAGTATCGACAGCACTCGCACATCTAAACTTATCTAAGAAGAAATATGGATGACTCCAAATTTGTCACTTACCAATTGGAAGCCTGATTGGAAGGAGCTTCTTTTGATTAAGGATGAAGGAAAATTTGACTCTTCCTCTATTTATAGAATGAAATGAAAGCAGGAGAAAGATATATTTAGCTTAAAAGACTACTCTTGAATATTACACCTGAATTTTTAATGTGTAGCTTTGAAATTGTATGGTCCAGTTACACCCAATATCATAAATATGTGCTTGTATCCATCGCTTATGTATATCCTATAGTTTATGTCGAATGTCATTGAAGATGTATTTTTCGACTATTAATTTCCGAGGTTGTTCCTCGATTTGAATATTGAAGTTAAAACAATCATAAAGAAATGTATTAGAGGAAATAGGGAGAGCAAATTAATTTGGAAAGCTACCTAAGTTGACTTTAGTGGACGGCCGACTCATTAGTCGGGTGCATACAACAAAATGTCACGATAGATAGTGATATCCTAGAATTGAAATTGTCCCAATGCCATTCCGTGGAGATAAATCGTTATCCCTAACGGTCATCAACACAAAACAACGTTAGAATCAACGGAAGATAATAATTTTATTTTGAAAAATATAGTTATCGAGAATTAATTAATTAGTTATAAGGATCCTATGTTTTTTGCAAGTTGTCAGATCCGCGAGTCATGAGGGCAATATTACCCGGTCAATTCTAAATCTATCATTGATACGATTTCGTCCCAAACTTTCCAATTTTGTTATTTCAATTATAAACGATTGCTAGAAATCTTAATATAAATTTTTACTGGAAAGATACCTATGGCAGCCAATGTTCTTGACAATATGATTAGCCTTGAATTCGTTAAAGCAAGGTTATAATTTTGTAAGTTAAAAAGTCACTTTCTACACCTTGTTTTATTCGGGTAGTGGGAAGTGAGTGGCGGTCCAATTGTTATGGGCATCCTACCCAAAAAAACCCTGGATAAACTGCCAATAAGTACTAATATTCTTGTATCGATTTAGTACATTTAGATCTGCTGGAAGATTATATTACATGGCATTCAAAAACCTGAAACCTATAATCTGCCGATCAATCTCGAACTCTTTAAAACATAGAAATCTAATACCTAACTTGGAACCTCTACATATATGCCGCGTTACAATGCTCTACGCACTTGTGAATGGTCCCGAATTCACGAATGTGTACGAGGAAAATGAGCATGGCGACCGTGTTCTTATGTGGAAAGGCTTGAAAAATCTCCTCCCTCATGCCCCAAGAAAAACTCTCAAAGGAAAAGTCAAGTCCGGCGTTTTCCTTCCCCGCCGACCAGGCAAAGAAAAGGCGAGTTCGGTTCACAGCCAATGAACTTGCTCCCCTGTTGAACGCTTGGCGGCCCTCAGTTCCATTCTTCGAGTTTACACTGCGAGAGAACTGGCGCGTTGATGTAATAATGGTGATATAATAATAGCAAAAAGTACATGCATGGATGGTGAAGCAGATCGTATAAAGAGGGAGAGAGAGAGAGAGAGGCAGAGGCAAAGGACAGGGTGGTTCGCTTCTTCCTCAGGCGTCAGGCGGTATATGAATGCACGTGGGGGAAGAGGGACGCGGATTTTCTGCTAGGATCACCCAACCCAACCCCCATCCCCAAAAGCCTTGGATGAGAGAGACGGACACTGTAAATTAGGATCACATCACCCCTTCTCTCTCTCCTCTCCCTCTGTTTCTCTCTCTGAAATTTTGCAGTTTCAGAGAGGGAAAAGTATCTGGGGTGTAATTTCTCTCTTGTCCTGCATGTCAGAACTCTCAGGTTTGTGATTTTTTCTGGGGCCTCTGTTCTTGTCCTCTTTTCTCTTTTTCTTTTGTGTATTTTCATTCCTTCTCCCATGGTGTTTTCATCGTTCTTTGGATGCCAGAACTTTTTTTCTTCTTGTTTCTCTGAGCAAATGATCTGGATTGGCTCTCCCATGAGAACCCTTTTTTTATCTTCAGAAGTTTTACCTTGTTACATGCATGTATCCGCAAAAGGAGGTCAACTTTGCTGACTCGTAATAGTTCTTGTCAATTCTTTTTTTTTTTCTTGACCTTTTCTTGTTTGGTGGGTGTCCATGATATGAAGGGGGACTTTGTGGTGGTCAATATGTGAATACTGGCGGAATACTGGCGGAAAATTTAGGCTCTTAGTCTGGAATCTTTTCTCCCGAGGTTAAGTTTTTGGCTTTAGCCATTATAATGTGCTCTCTCTGCATGTGTCTGAGCCTATGGTATGATGATATTGAGGTGAAGTTTCCAGTTAACCGAGCTCTGTGCTCTCTCTGCTTGATCATATTGTCTTCATTTGGATATTTAAGTAGTTTATCTCACTTTCTTTAACTATGTTTGAAGGTGTTACACTTGGCACGTTCCAAATAATTTCTCTGGTTTCTAGGGGAATGACAATGACCTGCTACTGCTCATTTATTTGTTGCTTAGGTAGTTCTCCAGCTTTGTCCTTTTCTATTTGTCTCTGACCCATCCTTCTCCATTGAGAGTCATTTCTATCTTCCTGGCTTTCTTTTATGTGCTTATATCCTGTCCAGATTGTTCTCATTTTCTTGCTGGCTAAGATTTGATTATCGCTTGCTGTCTTGGGGGGTAATTTTGTTAGTTTCGGTCTTTTGGCGATTATCTGGATTGTCTTCTTTCCCTGTTTCCCTTTGGTTGAAGAGAAATTTCTGTAGCAGGGTGTACCTTGAGCTTCACTGCGCGTGTTCTTATCTTGTATGGTTTCGTTTGAAGGAGTTGAGTATGCTTGTGCAATGAGTGACACTCAATGGGATGCCTCCTTCCAAAACTGAGTTAGGAAGCTTTGCTTTCATGAGAGGACGAAGACAATACTCTGCGTATGTGCCTTTCGTGAAGGTGAGTACTTATCCCTCGTAAAAAGTGCCTTGGAGATGATTTACATCAAGTGCAGCTAGAAGAAATATTTGTTTCTTTATTTGATGTTATTAGCTGCATTAAAGTCGTCATTGTGACTTTTTTCTAAATGCTAAAACCATGATGGAGGAAAAAAGAAATTTTAGACATATTTTTCAAGTTCAAAGAATCTCTTTGGTAAGTTTTTGAAGAACAGCGGACATTAATTCCTTCGTAAATCTGCTGTTGCGAAACAGGGAAGGTTCCTTTTCTCAGTTCAGAGATATGCCCATTTTGTGAGGTAGATAGTAGAAAATACGAGCCCACCCGATGCACGGTACTGCAAGTTTATAGAACACAGGAATCATAATGGGTGGCTGTGTTTCAACCACACATAAGCAAGTTAGGACACGTAGGAGATACTTTAGAAGACCTGGGAAATGGAACCGAAAGATATGCAGTTCTGTTGTCGATGCGCCTATAAGGATGAGTGATGCTGGAAATAGTGTGGGAGATATTTCCATGAGTGAGTTAGTTCATCTGGATTTCGACAAAGGTGCCGCAACTGCTTGCAAGAGATCAGACGTCTCCAACATGACATTGCACTTAACTCAATTGCAATGGAACCATAGTCAAATTGATGAAAACGGTACCATCCTCTCCCTCTCTCTCTACTTGAAAAGCTCGCTTATTGCTTCTCACGTTAAATGTGTTCTCAGGTGGAGTTAGCATTCCTTGATATCGTATTATCTTAAATCCTCGATAGAGATCATTTGATCCCTACCTTTTCAATTGTATATCTCATCGAAGTCATTTTAATGAAGAAATTTGAGATGTTGAACATTACATCTATCATATCCTACAGTGCATCCTTTATTAGCTTTGGCTAGGCTTTGGTATCATTTCTTTCCTTCTTGAAAATGTGATAATTGCGAGAACCGTACCATCTCACTCAAGCTCAATTATATGAAGGAATATACCAGGAAGAAGCTTGGTTTGACTCGGTCAGTATCCTAGAGTCCGATTCAGATGATGATTTCATTAGTTTACAAGGAGGTAATGGTTCCTTACTTGATGAGGCCATCGGACATTTCAATCTGTCAACTTCATGACCGATGTGTGATTGTCTTCTTCTCTTGTTTGGCTACAGATAGTTTTCCTTCTGCAGGTAATGCCACCGGGGCTATACATAGTGGTCAAGTTCTTCCGTACGAGAGTGAATTACACTGCATAGATGCAGGGCATAAATGCGAGGGCTTTTATGACAGTAATGTAAAAATAGATGGAGGTGTACATGAGCCCAGAGAAAAATTGCAGGAAAACAACAGGAAAACTTGCACAGCTAAGTTGCAACCTTCAGGGATCTCTGATTGGAAGAACCAAATGCCCATGAGTCCCGTGTCTTTGCAACGAAAGAAGTCCAGAGTTATCTTGTTGTCTCTCAAGAGGAAATCCTCTGATGGGGAAGAAACCTTTAACGAATATTGTAAGTTCACAATACTTTCTCCCATTTCTTTTCCAGGCTACAAATGCTACTGCTTTATGTGATATTTGCGTTTCCTTTTGTCTCAGTATATGTTGGTGAAAGTTTAAAAAGCTGACAGGTTGTGCTGGAGTTATTTTAATGCCTTTTTTACTATCCAAGCCATTGGGCTTTCAATTTTGTATTTGGCTGCTAAGCACCAATCCCATTATATTTTCCAAAAAAGCACTTCATCATCTTTTTTTCTTAGAATGTAACTGAAGGGAGATTTAACTGAAGGTGCATTTTCTTGTCAAATCACTTTTAACATGTGAAGATTTCACAAATTTGATTAGATGAAAGACATTTCCAAACGTACGGTTGTGAATGTGTGATATTCAATTATCCGCTTTCCCAGTCAGATCTTCTGGCCCATTGTGGAAAATAGTGTTACGGGCAAAGCAGCATAGATCTTTGGTTATGATAAGCTAATTGAAGCTTTTCAATTTTCTTTTCTCATCAGATTGTACTGTTTATGTTTCTCTTGGTTTTCTTGGCTTAGTCAGACAAGCTTTCTTAAATGAATTTCTCAGTATCACTAGTTGTTTTTGTTAACGTCCTTTTTATTTGAGTGTTTCAGTTCTTATGAGTAGAGTAGCTTTCGTGCATTGATGGACTGCACTAGATTTCAAATGTTATGAATTGGTGTGCAGGCACATCGGAGAGGTTCATATATAGGCCTAGAGCAGGGCTTCTATTACCATGTTCAAAAGCAGAGAAGCCAAGTGCAGGAAGTTGGTCTGTAGTTTCGCCTTCGGCCTTTAAACTCCGTGGAGAAAATTATTTCAGGCATGTTTCTTGAATTGGATTTTGTGCCATGTACTAAATCATTCGCGCAAACAAGTCTGTTGTCATAACTTGGCTTTTGGTACACTTTGTTCTCATTTCGCTATCTTAATTCTCGCTATCCATGCAAAAATTGCAGGGACAAAAGGAAATTTCCAGCTCCAGATTGTAGCCCTTATGTGCCCATTGGGGCTGATTTATATGTTTGCCAGCGAAAGATACATCATATTGCTCAACACCTCGATCTTCCCTCTGTCAAAGGGCATGACAAAGTGCCCTCTCTTCTAATAGTTAATATACAGGTTCTCTCTCTCTCTCTCTCTCTCTCTCTCTCACACACACACACACACACACACACACACACTCTCTCTCACACACACACACACATACACAGCGCGGCACAGAGGAGAAGGGTTCGTTTGATTGGGACGGTGTTGGCAAGTGAGGGTTGGTGCTCTTAGCACTTCCTAATTCCCAGTAACAACCTTTAGTCTTCCAACTTTTTAATCGGTAATCTATAGTAACATCCTGCTAGTTCTTCTGTTGTCCTCTTTAAGATGGCTAGGATGCAAAAGGTAGAGATGATTAAACCACAATTTTTAATTATGATATCCTGCACAATGCATGGATTTTACTGTGTATGATGGTCTATTTTCTGGTGAGACTTATCTTTATCATTTTGTTCAAAGTTAAAATTCTTTTGAGCGGTAGAGATGAAATTTCTTCTTTTTCCTGCAGCTTCCAACCTACCCCACAACCATGTTTGGTGATAATGATGGGGAAGGAATGAGTCTTGTGTTATATTTCAAAGTATCTGATAATATTGATACAGAAATTTCTCCTCAGTTTCAAGATAGCATCAAGGTAGGCAGCCACTGAAAATTTTTCTTGTTACAAACATCTTCATCTGAATATTCTGCCATATTTTTCTGTTTCTTTGTTCACCATATATTAAAGTACTGAGTAAATATGATTACTTGAAAAGAATCCAACTAAGTTTTTAACTTTTATGAATTTGATGGAAACTTCTCATGCATTATTCTTTCCTTAGTTACTGTGAATGTTTTGTCCCATCCATCACTTGGATGTAACATAACCTGTCCATTCCTCTAGCATTTTGAACGATGCAGAGGGAACTGCAAATGTTATCGAACTTTATGGCACTGTCTTCTTGGTTAATGATTCATAACAGCAAAGATTGGTTTCTAATGCAGAGATTGGTCGCAGACGAAATGGAAAAAGTTAAAGGGTTTGCAAAGGAGAGCTTAGTTCCTTTTAGAGAGAGGCTGAAAATCATGGTTGGGGCAGTCAACCCAGAGGACCTTCAACTTAGTTCAGCAGAAAGGAAGCTTTTGCACACTTATAATGAAAAGCCTGTTCTCTCGCGTCCACAACACAATTTCTTCAAGGTAACTGTAGGTTTTGTATTCTTTGTATATACTTCATTGAGATTTTGTTTCTTGTATTTTTTGGGATTTTAATTCAAGCCATTCTGGAAGAGAGTTGTCTAGACTCTGTCACATTGTTCCCCAAAGCACCTTACAGCATATTTATTCTAGTTAATCTTTACAATGTGACACAAAGAGAGTTTGATCATTCATATGGCATCTGATTTTTCACTTGTAGATTTGTCCTTCATGTCAGCAAAATTATGCAAGCGCTTGAAGTGCTTTGCAATTTAAAACATCATATTGACCGGCCGACACCTGTTAAATGCTGCTCTTTGGCATGTCATATCACTTGATATGACACAAATAAATAGCAGATTTGTCGCTGCACTTACGTTAATATAGTTAAATTTACGTATTTTCATGTAGTAGTGAAAAACATCGTCCACTCTCATTAGCTTCGTTACAGTTATTTAGACATAGTGGGACCCAGTTAAGTGTTTCCTTTTCCTTTCTCCCTCCATTTTAAATTTATGTAACAGGAAGTTACTGTCACATAAATATCACACGATCAGCTTTATACACTTCTTGCCAGTTGACCTTCAAAATATGTTTTCGCTATCATGCCTCTCTTTTCAGCTGATGTAAGACAATGTTAAGCTTTCACTTTTCACATGTTGGCAGTAACTTATAGGCTAATCAATGTCTTTATCTTGCAGGGACCCAATTATTTTGAGATTGACCTTGATATACATCGGTTTAGCTACATATCTAGGAAAGGATTAGAAGCTTTTAGAGATCGTTTGAAGAACGGCATCCTTGATCTGGGTCTAACGATACAGGTATAACCTTGCCTTCTCACCTTGATATCATGCTTAGCTAGCTCATACTAAATACCAGATAAGTGATACATAAGGCCCTTTAATCTTTCTTCAGCTGTAGATATATGAAAACCAGCTTTTGACCGTTTAATAAGTTCATTACCTTGCTACACGATTTTCATCTGTCAACTGTCATGTTTAGTCACCACCAAGTTTGGATTTGGTTGACAGGCACAGAAACAAGAGGAACTTCCCGAGCAAGTTTTGTGCTGCGTGCGTTTGAATAAGATCGATTTTGTTAATCATGGCCAAATACCAACAATAGTGACCCGTGATGAAGGTTGATATTTTAAATGACAGAGAGCACACGCTACATCGGCACCGAGGGGGACTGAGAGCTGTTCTGTCAACTGGTCTATAATTTCAGAAAAAACGTGCTTATTCTTTGCGTGAGGAGAGAAGAGGAAGGATGAGAATGGCAGAGAATGTAATGTTTCAACGCAAGTGTTTCATATCCAGCCAACAATCGTGCCGGGATGTGTTCTTGAATAAAATTTAATTGATTCTTTTTGTATTTTCAAGAGATCCTAATTAGTGCTTTGTTTTCAACTTTACCAGCTAAGAAATCTGTGATTTTTCTGGACCATAATAGTTGACCATCCATCTGTAAAACTGAAACATTAAAGCGAATGCACTCTCCAGGATATCACTCTTGAAACTTAGAGGGCTCCTAATACTGCAAATTTGAATGATTTCAGTCGCCAAATCTATATTCCCACCATCGGAAAACCTCAAAAAATGCATATACTTTCGCTGGAACAGTGGGGTTAAAGGTGACAAATTTGAATGATTTCAGTCGCCAAATCGATATGCCCACCATCAGAAAACCTCAAAAAATGCATATACTTTCGCTGGAACAGTGGGGTTAAAGGTGACTATGATCAATGAAGATTCTTGATAACGAATGCTATACTTCCGCACAATCAATCAATTGGCAAGACAGAATTTAAAATCTACGCATGTCAATCCTGAGTCTCTACTAGTCGATACCTTGCTTACCTATCTGAAATCGAATGGCAGGCATTGTTTCATTAATCCTATTCTCATGTAAGTTGCAGTCCACAAAAGTAGGAGTTAGAGCAGCAAAAGCTATATTCTGTTCTGGAAATGTAAAGTGAGATGTTTTGCACGTCCCAATAATGGGCGGTGTGGGTAATTATCGAACTTCACTCATTTTCAGTGTCCTGAAAATAATTCCTACATTGTAGTACTTAGTGCTTGAAGGACAACACAGCTGACAAAAAGCTCTTTCAAAAAGTCGTTGCATCCACGCATTCCTAGTGCATGACAAAGTATATCATTCCCCATTTGAAGGCAAATAGTCTAAGACAACAGCATTTGTTCAAAGTAAGCATGCATCAACCTGTCCAAAGAACTTCCACTGGGATGGGAAGAACAAGCACACAAATAGTAGTATTATAAAGTACAACATGATGTATTCTTTAAAGCATCACTAGTGTATCTTCATGTACAAAAGAATGCAGGATAGGAAAAGAAATTTAAATACAACATGCTCCGCCTCGGCAGTAGCCCATACAACAACACATCACAAGCTCGCTCCTATACAGGCTCCTTTCCATTTGTCCCTCTTTCTGGTCTATATCATCAAGCAGAGCACTCGGCCTTGAACAAAACTATGGCCACAAAATGCAGACACCAAATTGGCCCTGATCACTGAAAAAGCATATGTTACGTCTTTTTTTTCTTTTTTCCCATTGATGCACTTTGTTGTCTACTGTTCATGCTCCATCATATTCCCAAAACCAGTAAAGTTTATGTTGTCTGCTCTTCTTTCAAAAGTAGGCGTGCTATCGGCCTATTCACAAAATCTGTCTTGCCACTTGAGGTTCGCCTATTGTCTTGTGTTTGATGTGGCCTAACCTGTGGTATGTTAGGGTTGGCAATACTGTGGCTGCTGGTTCTGGCAGCCGGTACATCATGATTGTGTTTACCCTCATATGTCGTAATGACAGCTTTGGGGTCAGTTGAAGCCCTCTCTACATGTTTACGAACATTGCATCCAGGAGTTGTGCACTTGTAATAGCTCCTGCACATTTAAAAAGTAAAGACAGTATTATAGCATCCACAACAATAATGCCGATCGACTTGAAATACAGAAGAACACCGTCTTTTCAACATACTACATTACAAACAGTAAATCTGGTTGCTTATTGCCCCCCTGATTTTCATCTAAAACAGCACAGTATCTTATCTACTCACTTAAACCTCAGAAATCTTAATTCAATTAAAATCCTGCAATATTCATGGAACTTTAGCTAACAAGAGGTTCAAAATGAGAACAAATTTATGCCAGTCGCGATGATATATTGTTCTCAATGTTTCTTTTTCTCTCGTATTTCAGTGGATGCAATTACGCTTCTGAAGTGCTGGCAGTGAGCGAGAAATGATAAAAGAAGGTGATTATGGAAAAATGTGGATAATAGATGCTAAAAGGCAAATGATTCAGCAATCTGTAATGCCAAAATCAAAGCTGAGTTTTTGTGCTAACACTTACACCAGCAATGGCGTGGTATTTAAAACATGCAGTACTAACAATACATGCGAGCTTTACCTATTAAATAATTCTCTGGCCTATCTAATGAGCTTGATTAAATCTGTAGTTGATGAATCTTGAATTGTTAATATCTTATGGAGTACGAGTCCAAAAGATTATCATAAGAGGGAGTACTAGTACATTTTGTCCTTTAAGTGCTTATGTTCTATTATTAAGAGACAAACTTTTCAATGAAATATGGACACTGATTTGCATTTGGGCAGGAGACAGAACTTACGTATGCAAGTTAGATAAAAAGTAATATGCATGGAAAATATCTAAAAATCACATAAATGTAATATTATCCTCAATGTAATTGTCATTTTTTAATACATTACCAATCTAAAGATGCGATTAGCAAAATAGTAATGGTGCTTTTGTACGGCTTCAATCAAAACCATATGACAAACAACTGTTATATGCATTAAAATAGAACAATCCATAAGTTATTTTCATTACTCAAAGACAAAAGATCAATATTAAAGTTCAATATATGCATAGTAGTGCAGTGGCATATGTTCATATCATCATTATCGATATATGCATATAACATAAACATGTAAAAGAGAAGGCATGAATGCTCTTATAGAATTAACAAAAAGCCAATGTACTGCATAAGCCTTCTACCAGTGAAAACGCAGAGTTTCCTTCTTCAGGCTCACTAACATGAATGCTGAATACACTCTTTGCATCATCTACTTGTTGAAATTCAGTATTTCACATAAACAATAAACCTTTTCAAAATGCTGATAAGTGCAGACAATTTTAGACCATATCAATTGGAAATTGAGGTCCTGAAACTATCACAACAAAGCATAAATATATCACGGACAGCTCCAATTAATAGCATAGTGAGCAATTCTGTTATGCCAAAGCTAGATAGTTGAATCAGATTAGATTGTTTCTTTCAAGGTTCGAGCTACCATCTTCATCAACATATCATTGAAGGACGACCAACAAAAACCCAAGCCAGATTGTTGCTTTACATTCTCAGAATCAGAATCTTAGGTTTCTGATTATAGCATCCAGCTTCTAACCATTAAGAAGGAGCGTATAATCACCTTGGATAAGGATTCCCTTTGACTACTTTCTGCCCATATTTCCGCCATCTGTAGCCATCGTCCAGAAGATCAACTTCACTAGTTGTTTGCACGATTATTTTGGGTTCACTTACAGCCTTGAGTGAAGCAGCAGACTCCACAACCCTAATTTCTGTGTTGCTGCATAGAATAAATTCATGGTGTATTAGAATAGATGAGGACTTAAACTGTACAAGCACCAGAAGACAATGACCCTGTTGAGATTATACCGTCTTTTGGGTTCAGGTTCACCTTCACATCCTTCCTCTGCTCCATACTCAGAATTTCCAACTTCTTCACTGTCACTTGTACCGGACAAATGCTCAGGAGTTAATTGGCTAGATTCCTGCTCCTTCTTAAGCATTAAATTAGAAGGTTCACCACTCTGAACATGTGACGTAAATTGCGGATGCTCCTGAACATGTGAATCACCACCACCAGCAGTTCCAGCATCTTTTGTGCGCTTATTTAGAGGACGTTGATGGTTGTGTTGTCCCTTATAGATTATTTCTGTTATATGGCCGTCAAGAGAACGCTCAACCTTTTTCTTGACAGGGCAGTCAGGATGTGTGCATTTGTAGTAACTCCTTGGGAATTCACTACCCTTAACCTGTTTCTGCCCATATTTTCTCCAATTGTACCCATCATCAGCTGGTTTATCTACTAGCAAGGGAGGTTGAGCTCTCAGATCGGACTGAGATAACTCAGATGATTCAGTCACTGCAACTTTCTCATCTGGTAAAGATGGCACCTGCTGGAAGATTGGCTGTGCCAGAGACGTTGCAGGTGCCAGAGACGTCGCAGGTGCTGCAGATGCTGAGTTTGAATATTCAAATTGCATCTGCAAATAGGACTGGGCTTGTGCAGCCTGAGCAGTAACCTGTGCCAGGGCTTGTTGATGTGACATCCCAAAAGGCCCCTACACATCTCATAAACACTGCAAATAAATATTACCGCTACAAACACGAATCTAGAGATCTTCAAATAAAGATTAAGCTCAAAATCCAAAATTGTCTAGAGATCTTCAAATGATTGAAATTGGGGTTCAACTTACATACAATTCAACATAAGCAATCAAGGCATGAGTTTTACCGCCGGAAATAAGAACAGAGGAAATTAACACAAATACATAACAATATCTGCAATTATAAGATCCCCTACCAGGAGAAAAAATCATAACAACGTAATAGTTAGTTCCGTGCCAAATTACTTTCTTTCTTTGCTCAGGTTTTTTGGAATCGTCCATCCAAGGGAAACTTTAGTTTCCATAAAGAAGAACATAACGTCACAAAAAGAAGTAAACGGGAAAAAAGAGGAGATTTCTTTTGGCCATAAAAGCACCACCATTCACTCGAGAATTTTCAGGTTCGAGCTTTATATGGTTAATGATCAAGAAAGTAAAGTTTAGAAATTGCAAGAGTTTTGAGTAGGAAGTGACAATTCCCCAGCACAAACAGACAGACAGACAGACAATTACACAGTAAATAACATCTCTAGCCCTGACAAATTCATTCATGGAGAGTATTGTACAGCTTGTGCTTTGGAGGATTCTGCTACTCCTATTTCCTATTAAAGAAATAGATGTTTAAAAAGAAAAAGAAAAACGAATAGATAGAGAAGCCATTTCAGATAACATTGTGTTGGATCTAATCATAATCAGAAATCATTTTCTCGGTGTTATGAAAATATCTCATGGAGCTAAAAAAGGAGAATTTGGCAAAGTATACTTAAAGTTGATAACTTGGCAATCATTAAGCAATTACCAACAAAAGAACAGTATGGACCAACTTCTGAGTCGCTCCTTTTGATAAAAGCCAAGTCAGAACTCAATAACAATCACGATACAATTATGACACTTCATGAAGCCCCAACCTAACAAACCGAAGTTTCTCTGGAAAAATTGGGCAGCTCAAGCTTATAATTTCAAGTTGAGCAGCAACCTTCCTCCTTTTACAACAGGTCCTACAGCAATCCTGAAGCATTTCATTCGATACCAATTATCTCTCTTGGCAAATCTCCACTCCAGAAACAGTTTTTCCTTACTCAGTTCAGTTTATTATGTCATATTAAGTGCAGCACAATACGAAACTCTTCTCTACACATGATTCCTCGATGAAGCTTGATTTAAGCAGAAGCAAACGACTCAACCAATCGCCGAATGGCACTCATGCCCTCAAAATCCGAATTCTCTTGACATCAATAACAGTGACAGATAGAAACTGGAAAGAACCATTTTCAAAGCAGTATATATGAGCTAGTGGCAGTTACCGGCGAGAAAAACCCCGGCGAGTCGAGCAACGTGGTGGGGCTCAGCCCGGGAGGCACCGCGAAGAGCGGCGACAGGGGAGGCGGCGGCGAAATTACCAAACCCTCGGGCCGGTTCTGCTTGAACCGGAACTCCCCGTCGCCGGCCGCGGCCGGGGAGGGGAGCGGGAGCGGGAGCGGGCTCCCCGGCGGAGGGGGGCGGG
Source organism: Eucalyptus tenuipes (assembly GCA_014182365.1). Lineage (NCBI taxonomy): Eukaryota > Viridiplantae > Streptophyta > Magnoliopsida > Myrtales > Myrtaceae > Eucalyptus > Eucalyptus tenuipes. The sequence continues at coordinate 29,147,168 of CM024538.1, read as the reverse complement.
CGTTGAGCTGCGGGAGAGGCCATGGCGCCGGCGAGGAGCTGGGAGAAGGACTTGTACTCGTCGGAGTCGGAGAAGAAGCTGGAGACGAGGGTCATCGGGCCGGGGCTGAAGCCGAGGCCGAGGCCGAGCCCCCGGCGGAGGCGGCCCCGGGGCCGTTGGAGAAGAAGGAGTCGATGGAGGCGCGCGGGGGAGAGTGATGGTGGGTCGCGCGGGAGGCTTCGCCGACGACGCCGACGCCGACGGCGGCGGCTGCGGCGGTTTTTCGTCTGTGGCCATGCTCGGCGACCAGAAAATCAAGAAAATCAAGAAAGTCTCTGTCTCCCTCTCCCTCCCACCCACGTTTCTCTGGTGATCTTCCTCCTCTTCCAAAGGTGGAAATCGAAGTTTGTCTGCGTCTGGGTTATTGGGTCGCTGTCTTTTCTGTCCTGGGGAGCGTCTCAGGATCTGAACTGCCGAAATCAGTACAAGAAAGTCCACGCCACCATTTCACCTGCAACTACAAGTCTCTCTCTCTCTCTCTCTCTCTCTAGGGAGAGACCATGTGTTTTTTTGTTTTTTTTCCTCTTTTTCCTTTTGCCTTTCCGTTTTATCGATTCTTCAATGTTCCATAAATGAATTGTTTTTGAGAATTTTGGGGAACACGTTGACAAAAGGGGGCACCTCGGTTTGGACAGCTAAGATTTCGACGGGATGTTATAAAATGACGGCGTTACTGCCGGTATTGGACATGACATCTTTCCTCGATTTTACCTTTTTTTTCTTTCGTTGACGTGAGTTACCCAAAAAAAACAAAAAGGGGAAAAAAAAAATTCGGGAAATTGCTCTCGAAGTTGCGTATTGCAATTCGGATTATCTAATCGGATTTCATTTTAGATAGAATACGATTTCGAACTCAGATAATATTAATGTGTATTGATATATACTATTTCATTCAATATTTTTGTGCTTTTCAAATAAGGACTTGATAATATTTTTTTCTAATGTGAGTATCTACCAAAGTCCATGCAATCACATTGTGATACTCGCCGCGTTCAGACCTTAAGTGGAGAGAGAAAAAACGTATGATCATGATGAAAGACTGTTATGCCCGTGATTATCGTCGCTTTAGAAAATGATTGTCATGTGGTGGTCGACTAAAGTCCACGACCTCCATCGAGATCGTGCTCATTGCATGATGTACTTCAAAGATCCACAAATCTAAAGGCACCATCACCAAGGGGACTGATAGCCTAAGAGCAACGATCGGCAAGTCGTTTACAAGAGAAGCCACTCCCTTGCTTAACTCGGGCCTATTTCATTTATTTTTATTTTTTTTAATTCATACAACATAGGAATAGAAAAGTTAAATCAAAAACTTAAAATGATGAATAGAACGAGAAACGTGCATATAACAAGTAGATAAACCTATTACAGTCAAGTAACAAGAGATATTCATATGAGGAGTAACACATGAAATTTGACTAACGGAGAAAGACACATATTTCAAAAGAGGTAGAAACTTGGTTCTACTGCCATATTATAAAGTCTAACAAAATATTTAAACTAATAAATAGAGGTACTACACGTGTATTAAAAGAATAAATCCTAATATTGTCGACCGATGCAAAATATTTCAACATGAATTTTTTTTTCCAGGTGAGATGATTAAATCATATAAACTAATCTTAATATCTCTTACGGGAGAAACCATATAAAACACTAGACAAGAGATAAACTATCTTATTTTGGAACTACACAATCATACATGTTACCAAACGTGATTTCCTAATCAAAATAAAAGTGATATTAAAGTCGAACACGATTGAATGATTAAAAAAAGGAGTAAAGTGTCATTTCTATCTAACTTTAAACTAATACGTAGAGGTATATCACGTGTATATTAAAAGAATAAGTCACAATATCATCGACCGATGTAGGATATTTCAATATAAAAAATTATATTTTTTCAGGCGAGATAATTAAATCATATAAACTAACTTGAATATCTCTTATTGGGAAAATCATATCAAACACTAGATGAGAGATAAACTATCTCATTGACATTTGGGAGCTACCTAATCATACAAGTTACCAAACGCGATTTCGTAATCGAAATAAATGCGACATTAAAGTTGGACGTGGGTGGATGACTAAAGAAAAATAAGTAAAATAAGCCCTGTGTGGGAGAATTTCAAATTCTCTCATTTTCCATCTCTCTCGCTCTCTCTCTCCACAAGAAGTTCAGCATATCGAATCGAATCGAATCGAATCTCCCGGAATTGGAAAGCTCGAGGCTTCAACTCTTGTCTAGCTTCTTCATGTGCGGAACAGTGTCCACGAGGGTCAGCATCTCCTCCGAGGTTCGGCGTTCATTTAATGATCTTACAGCATGCGGGAATCCGAGATGACTACAGCCGTCGATCGCGTCACACTCGTGTCAAAGATGGAACTTACGTGATTTGTCATTGCAACCAACTCAATTCAAGCGAACCCGGATCTTGATAAAGCAGTCAGCTCGTTCGTTTTCCATTTTTTAACTGCAAAGGACCAATAAAGTTGGCAACTTTTCTTCTTCAGTAAAAGGAGCGTCTTCATTGAAGGGAAGGGAGAGCTCGGACGAGAGGAAAGAGAGCGTCTTTAATAAAGAAAGCAAGCAAGCAAAGAGCTCCAAGAAGACCCACGAGCACGGTGATGGAGCAGCAGCGATCGGAGCACCCCAGCCTCGCCAAACCGCTCCGGTGCATCGTCAAACTTGGTCTCTCCTTTTCTCTCGTCTCATCTTTTCCAGTTTTCTTTCTTTTCTTTTTGTCCGTTTTTCTTGCGTGTTATGGATCGCTTCCCAAACCCAATGCGTGAATCTTCTTGCGATAGCTGACCCGTTCTTCCAGGTCATGCTGACCTCGTGTTCGTCTATTGGTCTCAATCAGTTTTCTTCTGTCAAGATTTGCATTTCTTTTTGCTGGGTAGTCATTGGGTTCACCTCTGTTCTTCGTGAAGCGACACGTGCATAGACCAGTAACAAGTGCAAAAGGATAATGTTCTGCTTCTTTGAACTAGTGTTAGTTATATATTAAAGAAAAAAAAAAACTACTGTTAGTTTCTTGATACTCGGGAGAGCAGTCGATGATTTCTTTTAGTAAGCACGGGTGTTGCAATTGCGGGGGATACCGATTTAAAGTTGAGATGGTGGCGTCTTGTTTGATTCTTATTTGACTTTAAGAAATATATGATGATATGCCATGTCCACGGCACAGGAGGGGCGGCTATCACGTGCAAAAATGATTTAGAGAAGATCAACGAGGCTCATCTTGAGATGGTGGCAACACAGCTTAGGCAAGTGATGATCTCGGGTTCTTCTTCGTCGAAGGTCCCAGGGATGGATTGGAGCAAGAGAAATGGAAAGTTGGAGATATCCATCAACGTGGATGATTACCAAGAGTTGTTGGAGTCTAGCAGTTTCATTGTCGTCCATGGAGCAGGTCAGTTATGGATTGCTAAATTTTGGGTCTGAAAAGATTTTGTAAGCAGGCTAGCTGTTGCTGTTACTCTATAAGGCTTGAGCTATTGCACAGTGATTATAATCTTTTCCATGAGGAAGGGCAAGTGCAGCTAAATTTGTGACCTTTATTTTCCAACATATGGGGAGGAGCAAACTAAATCCCTCCTTAAAGATCAAGTTCATTTATATTATTTTATTGGTTATTGTGGTTTTGCAAGTAATTGAATTGTCGACATGGAATTCAGGTTCTTTCGGGCATTTTCAGGCTAGCCAATCTGGGGTTCATAAAGGAGGCTTGGAACGACCTATAGTGAAGGCTGGTTTTGTTGCTACACGTATTTCAGTGAGATTCAGTCTTTGGTTTCTTTGATCGCTTCATTTCTTTCTCTTCCTTTGGAGTGTTCATCCATTGACAGTGTCTCCGCATGTCTAGCTGCTATAATTATTGCAGGTGCCTTTAATTTCTGAAAATGGCTTTGTAACATTAATACATATCTAAATGATCGCTGATATAAGTAATTCATATTGATAAGTATGACCTCAATAGATTACTTCTTCTACGTGGGAACCCTAAACAAACAGAATAAGAAAAGAAGAAAGATATGTAACATGGGGTTTTTGGCCGTTCTGGGATGTGATCTTTTTTTTTTTGGTCACATGTTGAAACCTTGGGGTGCTTATCTGAGTAGTTGGAAGTCGTCCTGTGAGATATAAGATGGCTCAGTTCTCAAGAAAAGTGAACAAGAATTGGTGGACAATTAGAAGTGACTTTGCTTACCATATGATAGCTCAGTTCCTGGAGAAGGACAGCTTAAGTATTCTAAAGATCGATGAACCTCCTTTGTTCGCCTTCCTGTTTACATACTCATGATTTCCCATTTGTTGTCCCTCCCTATTTGGAGACTTTACTTTCTTATTGACCGAGAAAACTAACTTATGCTTCCAAACATGGTCTATCACATTGACATGATAGTGTGCTAGCAACAGGAAAAGGGTCACCATCTCTTTTTTCATTATCATTTGTCTTTCAAAATAGTTTGACTGATGTGAGTGTTGGTGGTTGGACTAACATGCTAACCAAAGCTGTTCCAGTCATCCAATGCTAAAAGCTTTATGAACTTTTGAGGAGAATTACATCGTTGTCACCAACTAAACAATAATGCTGGATGACGCTGGATGAAAGCTTAAATGTTACTTCCACCATTATTAGAGTTATCAAATATAATGAGTTACAAGTCACTATTCATTATTTGTTGAGTGCTCAAGATGGTTTTGATTTTCCGGCAGGCACCAAATGTGCTGTTCATGTTGGAGATGCAATCTTCTGTCTTAGCTCCATGAAGTTTTTAGTGGAAATTAGATACTTCATTTCCTTTTTCCTGGACGTATTGTGTATTTCTTTTTATAACTACGTTTATTTTTCAAACGTGCAGGTGACCACACTCAATCTTGAAGTTGTTAGAGCTCTAGCAAGAGGTAGTGATTCACATTTAGTGTTCAACTTTTACTGCACGGTTGTTCTATTGTCTGTGCATGTTGCTTCTTTTCTTCCAATTGGAGCAAAAGTCATGTCTCAAAAAACGACTTCCGAGAAGATACCTGTCAGTTCATGTGTTCGGTTAAGATTACAGTGCCCAAAATGGGTGCTAAACTTAGCTAGGAGCCCACCAAAACTATGCAGCCATTCATGAATTTCTATGTTAATCAAGCATAAACTTGAGAGGCTGATATTCTTTTTAGCTGAACTAAACACATGTCCATTGAGTTGTTTTGACATGTTCAATTAATGAGGCTCATTTGTTAATGAATTTTACTTTTACTTTTACACTGACCACTGTGTATTCTGCCAACCATCAAACACATGCCACACTTTGCATACAAATTACTCTGGTATCTGCTTTTTTGCTATTATAAAATTGCAACTCAACTTAATCAATTAACAGATTGATCTTGGAAGTGATAAGAAGCTCAGTTTCTGGGCTTGATCTCATGATAAAGATAATGCTGATGGGGAGTTTTATTTGCTGCAGAGGGCCTCCCTTCTCTTGGACTTTCTCCCTTTTCATGTGGATGGTCGACTCGTGGAAAGAATGTCAGAGGCACCTTAAGATACTATATTTTTTTTGTACTGACATGTAGAGAGATCTCTTGACTGCTTCATGAAACCTATTCAGCATACGAGCAAACTTTTCTCTGGTTTTTATTTATTCCTTATGAGGTGTTCTTACATCCTTTCTGATCCTCAGCTGTTAATGTTTTCAGATTCCCTCAGCCAATTTGTCCACAGTAGCTAAGGCTCTTGATTCAGGTTTCATCCCTGTAAGTTCACAAATTCTTGTCCTCCAGAGCAACAGATTGTTGTGGTGAATTCTTCTATATGATTTTCATTGTGAAAAGCAAAATATTATGTCATGCTATGGCAAAGACATGCTTTCTTCCGTTTTATTTATTGTCCACTTCATGCAAGAAAGTTTTTTTTGGATGTCAGAATCACTTGAAATGAACAGAGTCATTAAAGAAAAAGAACGATCTTTCCTTTTCTTAAAACAATCCATGATAGTCACTTCCATTATTCTTACTGATGAGAAAGGAAAAGTGTCTGTTTAGTGGAGGTTTTGACTTTTATTAATGACTTTACCACCAAAAATGAACAGCTGCATTTGAAAATGTTTCACAACTAAGAGGAACATTAAATGTTAATGGTTGTATAGTTTGAAACACTTGAGTTGTTTTATAATTTAGAAAAATTAAATCTAAAAATAAAAAAAAAGGAAAGTCTATAGTTCTGATAAGTCAACATTACCTTCAGCAATGAACTGTTTAAGAAATCAAATCAAAAGACCTTCTCATCATGAAAACATGTTTAGCATGACTTAGTCGCATTATCTTGATTTAGGGCAATTATCAAAGCAGAGAAAATGGTAAGACTGCATCTATGTTGCATTTATGGATTTTGCTTGACTGGGATGTAACAGCTACATTAGTATTGTTAACATCATTTTGCTACCAAACTCTACTTCATTATGCCTGGCTATGGCAGACATGACTAGTATGTAATTTCTTGGATATAAATGAGCTAAAAACTTGTTTGGTCGGCATGCATTCCAGGTCCTTCATGGAGATGCAGTGCTTGACAAGTTACAGGTTGCTTATCTCATCTTTAAGTTGTAATCTTGTACACCTTTCCAACTATGACTCATAATGTGGTACCATGTTCCCTGTTTTACCAGGGCTGCACTATTTTGAGTGGAGATGTTATCATACGTCATCTGGCAGAGCATTTGAAGCCCGATTATGTGGTTTTCCTTGTATCCACCATGCGTATCTGATAATGACTTGCATTTCTCCTTACATGGTTTTTTCCCCCCTTATATTTGGCATTCTTATTAGTCACTCCAAACATATGCAAACTTAACTACGTAAGTTTTATCATGTCCACTAATGTAACACCATTTGCATCATTTAAATGCCTGAAAATTTAGCCGCTGCACAAGCTTCTAATTTCGAACATCAACTCTAGGCTGATACTGGAGGTAAACATCGACTCATTGGCTGTTGCTACCAGGCATAGAGATGAGTATTGAGTCCCTAATATCGCATTTTAAGTTGGAAATCTTAAGCATGTGATCCTATTAATGTCAAGACAGATGTATCTGGGGTATATGACCGTCCTCCCACAGAACCTGATGCCGTGCTTCTAAAGGAGATTGGTGAGCATTCACTTTTGAGTTGCGGACTAAAATTGGACATTATTAATAGATCAAACTTTCAGAACTGCAACCCTTAACCAAAATTTAATGCAACAGCTGTGAGAGAAGATGGGAGTTGGTCCGTTGTGAAACCACCTCTTGAGGACAATCATGGTTAGTTGAAGAGACAATTAGGGCATAAACACATATTCATGCTCTTTTAATGCCTGATTTCATTCTGACTTCATGTGAGTTTTCCGCTTTATATATTTGAATGAAGCCCGTCACTATCTCTTTGTTTGGGTCTACGTGAGTTGACCTGGGTTTGGACCATGTCATAACTAACCTTTCAACATACAATTCACTTTGTGTCAATTTTTGTGAACAGTTAAAATGACAGCAGCTGCTCATGATACGACTGGGGGAATGGAAACCAAGATTTCAGAAGCTGCAATTATTGCAAAGCTCGGCATTGATGTTTACATTGTGCAGGTTAACTTTTTCAAGTTTGCTCTTTTAACTTACCAGACTTTCCAGAGAGCAACAATTTTAGATTTTCTTCTTCATGGATTCAGGCGGCAACGACCCACTCAATTAGGGCACTGAGCGGGGATTTGAAAGGAAACATACCTGATGACTGGCTTGGAACGGCCATTCGGTTTGCTGGGTAGACGTGGCCAAGGGTTGATTTGTAGGACGAGATTTTGCAATCCGCCAACCAACTTAATGTACTTGGATGCATGCATTAGTCAAACATTTTTGCTTGATTTTATCTGGATGTTTCAGACAAGACTGCATCTTTTCTCCCTTCGATGAAGACAGGAATAAGAAAAGCGGAAGAGCTTGATGAGAAACGAGTTTTTTTCCCTTCAAATTCCAGTTTAATTTGTTGAAACAAACGAAGCCAACTATCAATATTGTTGACTCTTTGATCCATGTAAGGGTGACAAATTGCTCAACAATCAATAAAGAGCTCCTCAAAGATGCGGCCAGACTTATTGATAAGTAATTAGTTCAACCATTTGAACTGGACCCCCATGTTACTACAAGAGATTTATTTTCCTTCCCATGATAAAATGCGGTTCAAGTAAGGCTGTTGGCTGTCCATGAGAGAAGTTTCAAACTAGCAGCTGCAGCATAATGTCAATGGCAATTGACAGCGAGCAATTGCATTAACAGACTTGCCAAGGCATAACAAAGTAGGTAACGGCTGAGAAGTAAGAATTAAGACATTAAAATTACATCATCTTCCTTATTTGCAAAGACAAACTAGGCCATGACCTAGAAAATGGAAGAAAATGGCGGTCTCTACATTTCTCCATCTGTTGCTGGACTGCTATCTAATGAATAAAGAATGGTTGATTGTGCAGTATATTTTAATCATTGATGTTTGTCAACAACATTCGTCCAGTTTCTCCCAACTGCTTGTTCGATCATATAGGGACTTGAATTGAGTCTTTAAGAATCTCATAGAGCGATATGACATTCTCAATGCTTAATAGGAAGATGATGCACCACTCCAACAAATTAGACCTGTTGTTCTGTAGGACTTCTTGAAGAAAATGAATGTTGTGCTGCAATAAGGAATTCATCACCATATTCGGACTAAGTTTCACAAAGAAATGACTAGAAGTATGTATGGAAAAACCCAACCTATGGGCCATACACTGAGAACCCTTAAGAAAAGATGAAAGGAAAAAAGCATCGAGGAAGAGATAATACCTCCACAAACTTTAGCTTGAAATTCAAATTACCAAAACGTTGAGTGACCTCATACTCCTCCCTAAGGTACTCATATATCTGAGCATATTTTGCTTCCCTCCAAGCAATTTCTGATCTGCATATGACAATAGAATGAAGATTGCTAGCCAAACCTATAGTTCTGATGGGTTAAAAATCAAGGCAAAGGGTTGTCCTTAATGACCAACTTAATTGCAGGATACAGAGATCTTAAATTTCCTAACCTGTAGAGGTACACAGGCCACAGAAACTGGAAAGACGACTGCAAAGTAGAGTGACTCGCGAAGCTATTCTCCAAGACAAGCTGCTTTATAGAATTCTAAATATGCTTGTTTGCCCATATCACCTAGCTATTCTCACATACTTAACAGAAAGAACATCCAAGCATCTTGATGGCATTTGACAAACAATGAGCTAATATAGATTTTTACCTCTCAAAAAGACCAACTTTGAGAATTACATCGGCTAGATTTGAATTAGCCTTCCCAACAAGTTGAAGGAGCTTCTTCTTATCCATTGTAAAGGTTCCTGTGGTCTCCATCTTCCGATTGATATAAGCAAACTCCTCGACCATGCCATCAATCTAAGCCAGAGACTTATGCGTTTAGCCTTGTATATTAACTGCCTCAATGAAGTTTACTGATAAAACCAACCATAATAGGTGTGGGCAACAAGTGAATCCCACAAGTAAAAAATGACTTGATCATCACTGTTCTATTAGATGCAGGCGAGAAACTGCTATGCATCTACAAAATTTATATGCCACAATTTTGCAAGATTTGCATGTAGAAGATATATACGAGCCATGCAGCAGTGAAAGAAGCCAGCAACTGCCTTTGGCAAACAACCAGAACAATCTTCCCGGGATGAGTCCTCATAAAGCTCAGAAAAAGATTTACCTGTGAAACAAAATAATCCAAAGCAATACTTTGACCAAGAACACTTCCAATAATTCGGATACCATCGGTATCCAAGGCTTTGAGAACAATATAATCGGGGCCCCCCTCCATATCCTCGTCTAACAGCGGCTGTTCTTTCACAGCATAATCTGGAAATAAAATTGGACAATTCAAAGGAGATCAATCGCATGTATGAGCATAGTTCTAGCATCTACCCCTAGATAATGATAACTGGTGGTAAAAACACCTGCTTAACAACATGACACACATAAAGGTACTGGGCAATTCAAAAACATTTGACCATGTAACCGTACAACATCTCTCCTATATTTAGATGGACTGTGAGGCCCTAGGAAACTGGATGACAGGGTCGCAAAATATTCCTCTACGTCAGTAGATAATTTAGTCAGAGAGGACACTTGTTCTCATTTACACGCAAATTTCAAGTGGCTATGAAAAGTTGGAAACTGAATTAACCACTGGAACTGAACCGATAAAGACATTCTAGAAGTTTAAGTAGCTTTTGCAAGTACATAGTTATGCACGTGCTGAGAGAAAACACATCACAGAGCACAGGTAGAAAAGAGTTCATTTCACCAGCTTAAAGTATCCTGAAATAGAAATGATATATTAACAGAAAGACTTACCATCTTTCCATGTCTGTGGAAGCAATCCACTGGCATGCCTTCTCACAATTTTCAGATAAGTTTCAACGTCGTGATCGTCAATGTTGAACAGTATGACAGATCCATATTGAAATACGACCATGTAGCGGCAGTGACTTGCTCTCTCTTTGGCTCTAAGACCCTAAAAATGTCATCTTGTTATTATCATCATCACAGAAAATATGAGCACAATCATGAACTAGGAAAAGAAAATTAAGTTAAACATTTATATCAATCTAATATGTAATTCATATTGATATGTAATTCAATAAAAGCCCATAGTGCTGTGACTTATTTTGCAGCGTCCTGAGCAACAAAAATCACTCATCCATCCATAATTAAAAGACATCAATAAGCCCTGTCATCATTATGAGCTTGTGGAAGCAAAATCAAGTCCTGTGCTTTAGCAAAAAAGCGTTAATAAACTAAAACTAAGACAATGTGCATAGTCCCGGCTAAGCCTTAGTAAATGTTTTGCCAGCTTAAACACGTGTACTTAAGTCTAAAAAATCAAATTAATGCAAATCCCATGACATCACGACAGAGTGAAGTGACTTTGCCTGAGAATTATAATCACAAGCTGAGACACTGACCGTCCCACCCCAACTCCACAAGTATAGGGAAAATGGCATGGCCATCCTCCTATCAGAAGGATGCGGCCTCGAACACATGACCAACATCAGCCTTATCGACATATGTATCTATCTATATATTTGTTAAACAACAAGCTGGTAATAGGATCAGAATTCTAAATTTCACCAAAAAAACATCTCCATAATAACAATCCAAACCCAACAAGGACTATTTCAGACATAACATACAACTAACTATCTCAACTCATACCATTCATCTCATTTTCTTTCAGGTTCTTCAGCTAGAGGCAGAGTTTTCAAGAAACTGCTCGAGCTTTAGCCAAAGCTGCTCTCCAGGGCCGTATCAATTGGCACGAACACAGTGGTCTCTGACGAGGACCAGGAACCAATTCTTGGGCAAACTCGAACAAATGAGAGGTCAAGAAGCTCATTTCTGTCCACCACCCTTCTCATAGAATTGGGAGTTGAATTTTGATGAGATATAAAGACGGATATTTATTTTGTTAATGGGTAACGTTGGTTATGTATATAAGACCGCGTCCTGTGTCATTTCTCCTATATTTGTACAGTTGCGGTGTGACGCTGACTACCCAGCAATAACATACGGACTGCCTTATCAAGTTGAATATTATCACCACCAATACATGCCACAAAACTCCAGATACCGTATAAAGTCCAACCAAAAAAAGTAAATGAGCCCATCTTACTCTAATGTCCGAAGGGAGAGCAGAAAATTTAAGGGCGATATAATTGGAGGAGCGAGAGGTGGGAGGGAGAACATTGCCCAAGTTCTCCGCTTGCAGGCTCTTCAAATCGATACTGCCAAAACCACGAATCTGAGAAAACCACCAGCAACCACACAGAAAAGCAAGCACTGAACTAAACTCAGTGGCCTCGTCAACGGAAATAAAAACCCAAAACAATCTAGCCACGAATCGACACCCATATTTATTAAAAAAAAAAGGGAAAAAAAAAAAGAAGAAGAAAAAGAAGAGGGCTGAGCTTGAACAGACCTTGTGGAAAGAAAGTAGGACTTGATGGGAATGTTCTCCGATTCGTCCCCGTCCCTGATCGGCGACGGCCAGGAGCGGCCCGGTTCGTCGCCGTCGAGGTAGGCCCTCGCCGCGACGGCAGAGAGAGGCCGGGCGAAGATCGAGTCGGCGAAGACCGCGAGCCGCGACGGAGCTGGAGGGAGAGGCGGACGAAGAGGACGAGAACAGACGGCGGCGGCGGCGGCAGAGGCGCAGGAGGAGGAGGAGGAGAAGCGGGGCTTAGGGGACGAATTGGCGACGGGGGCGAGGACGAGGAGACGGGAGGCGGCTCTCCATCTCCCCATTCACGGATTCGGAGGCGAACCCCCGACAGAAGCGTTGTCCTAGCTCTGCTTCGTGCCGAGGTTTGGTGCTCTTCGGTTCTCTTCTCTGCTCTGCTTCTGGCCGTTTTGTGTTTGGCTATGCCGATTCCTGACCAGGTTCCCCCCATGTTTCAGCGTCGTACACGCCGAATAAGGGAGACGTCTTTTTTTATTTATTTATTTTTTTTACTGCTGAACCAGAAAACTGATTTTTATCAGTTTTTTTTTTTTTTTTTTATTAAGGTGATAATCATACGTTACGGAGTAAGCTAATTCTAAGTTAGAGCGCAAACACGAGCATCGTGATTCACCCGAACAATAGATGGAATCCTTAATTTGCTGTTAAGATAAAAATGTCGTGTGATCTAAAGTATAAATCGAATATAATTGATTTAATCATTATCTCAATCTATCACTCACTCTGTTGAAAATACTCTATTTCTTTTATTGTGTTGAATATGTGAGACAATGCAAATAAGAGGGAGCAACCCCTTTTTATAAATGAATCATTCATATTACTCCTATAAATTGTTAGAGTACTCATGAAATCCTAAATCTCTAGAAATTTAAAACATGCTTGGTCATTTTCGCCACATTCTCGTTCCATTATTATGTCTTGAAAATCTCCTGTCGATGACAATGGCTTATTTTTGGACTTCGTCTCTTACCGTCGTTATCTCTAGTCAACCATCTCTCTCTCATGCACACACCTTTGCCAAGAGGATGGTGAAGAGGTATGTGGCTTTCTACTAGAAGATTGAGCTCTACATTGTCACGCTACTCACCATCAATGAATCCATCAAACATTCAAATCACGTCAAAGGATCAGGAAGTGAGAAAGAGAGTGGGGAGATAAATGTATCATTGTTTTATAAAAAGAAAGAGGCACAAAGTCTCTAGACTTTTGCCTCAATAATCTTTACATGAGTACGTAAATTAACCCTGTCCAAACATATCAATTATTAAATAGGATTGTCACTCATGATGTGATGAATATGACTTGAGATATAACCTCTTAAGTTGAAAGTAGCGATGTCAATGTGCCCTTAGCCACACATGACAGTTTGATCATAAAGTGCAGCTTGTCCCATGAGGCAAAAAAAAAAAAAAAAAAAAATGAAAGCAACCGAACCGAATCGAATCATGGAACGCCCCTACTCATGCTCATAGTGGCAGGTGAGGCAAAACTAGGTTGCAAAGGAACCCGTGGGCCGGGCCAGCCAGCCAGCTCCATGGGCTTCAATTGGGCCTGAAGAAGTACCACTTTTCAAGTGAGCCCGTTGTCACGTCCCCGACGTGCTAGGAAGTGAGCTAGTGAAGTGAAAACCGAAGAAGAAGAAGAAGAAGAAGAAGAAGACGAAGGAAGGAAGAAAGAGAGAGAAGCGAGTCGAGAGAAAATGGCGATTGCTGGGGATCTGAAGGTGTCCGCTACTCTCGCCACTTACCATGCCCACCCCGTTCGAACCTCTCTGCCCTTCTCCACCTCAAAGGTACCATCTTTGCCCTTCTCTGGCGCCCGTTTCAGCTCATTTCCGCCAAATGTCGAGCTGAAATCTCGTGCATTTCTCGTCTCCGCGATGGAATTCAGTTCGCAGCGCCGCGGAATGTTTAATAGATGCTAGAATCGATTGGGTGAGCGATGATGCAACCGGTGAATTGGGGGCTTTGACTGAGAATCCGCCAGCCATTTTGAGGGTTTTGAGTGTAGCTGTGCGGAATGCTGCGGTTGATTTGTTCGGTCTTTCTTTTCCTCCTCATTGTGGGTGCTAAGTTTTTAAACGGAGCGTGTGGTTTGATATTCGAGCTGTATAATTGGTAGTTCTTGATGTTTCTGAACTTTTTGGTGTTGTGACAGTATCCGGGTCTCGTGCTGATTTGGAGTTTCGGGCTTTTAGGATTGTGAATTAGGGTCGTGGCAGTTTAGGTTTAGATGGGGAATTGCGGGCATTCGTGTGTTTCTCGTTTCAGGTTTGGAACTTGTTAAAAACCATTGTGTGTCTGTTCCCTTATTTTAGCTGGATAGCTTAATTGCAAGAGGTTTTTGTAGGCTGTAGGGTCATTTCATTCCTCCGTTAATCAGAATTAATACCTGCTGCCAAACTGTCTTCAGGAATAGACTTTCATCTGCTCTAACTACGTCTTTTCTGTTTGTAGAATTTGGGAACTTAACTTTGTTATCTTATTCTTGCTGACTCCCTGTGCCAATCTTTCGGGTGAACCTTGGTTTTGCCCTTGTTTCTGGATGCCACTTAACCACATTCGTTGACTGAGCGTTCTTTTGCACTTATCCTTTTTAATGTATTGAGTAGTTTTTGATTTCCTAGTTGCATGTCTCACTTTTTGGATGCTTCCTAAGTTTCTCTTTTCTGGGCCTTGTTTGACTTGTGTCGAAGGCTTCAGTAGGAGAAAATTACAAGTCAAAGCCAGCTCGTAAGCAAGCTAGCATACTCCCCTTTTCACCCTTTTCTGTTAGTTAGATAGGTTGACTGGTAGTACAAACATGATCTGTGCATGTTAATTCACTAAGGAAAACGTTTATCCTAATTTTACTCCTTGTGTGGCTATTGTTGGTGGGGACAGGATGGTTTGGAAGTGGTGTCAATGGCATGAAAACGTGTCTGTCTTTCTGTCGATTGATTGTCTAAAGAAGGAAATGAACGAGTCGTTTACTAGTACCGCATGCTATTTGTTTTCTCGATTGGTAATGTTAATCTATCATATGCCTTTATTTGAGTTATTAGCGGCATGCTTAAGATTTTGTGGGTAATAATATGTATACAGGTTCTTGAAAAATTAATTGCATTATCCAGTTATGCAATTTTAGGTAATTAAGGTCAGAGGATCTCCTCTTCTTTTAGTTTAAGTTCAATTTTTGTCAAATAGCCAATCAATGTTTTCTGATACATGGTTGTATCTTTTCTTATTGGGCTTCCTCAATTTTTTGACAGTGGCCATCTTTCTGTGAGAATGACATTCTCCTATTTCTTACAGAACAAACTTAACCAGGCCACTACATAATGTTATAATGAAGCCTCAAAGAAGAAATACTAGATGTTCTGTCTAATCTTTATATTGTGTAAATATCTTTTATACCGGATAACATGATATCACCATGTACTTTTTTTGTTGGATTTTTTATGAAGTTGAAGATACAGCTCCAGTTTTGTTTTCTGAGGGATTGAGGACCTGCAATTGTCTTTGAAAAACTGAAATGTTGAACGCAATCTTTTGTTATTTTCTTAGGTAAAGTTTTCTGGTTCCTTGAATGGAGGATCTGAAATTTGTGAGAATTCATCGAAGTGGCCCTGCATAGTGCTGGAGAAAGGCAACATACGTGGTTCATCAAAACGGCTTTCTGGTTCTACAGGAGATCATCAGCTGTCTCCAAGTTCTTTTAGCCGAGAAGCAGAGAGTTTTCTTCTGAATGCCATTAACATGAGCTTCTTTGAGCGTTTAAACTTAGCTTGGAAGATAATATTTCCTTCTCGGATGACTAGAAAGAGCTCCAATGCAAGGATTGCCAAGCAGCGACTCAAAATGATTCTCTTCTCTGATAGATGTGCAGTTAGCGATGAAGCAAAGCAGAAGATTGTCACCAACATTGTTGATGCTCTATCAGACTTTGTGGAAATCGAGTCACAGGATAAAGTCCAGCTAACCGTATCTACTGATGCGGACCTTGGAACTGTATATTCTGTCACGGTACCTGTGAGAAGGGTGAAGCCAGAATATCTAGATGAGGACGAAATTGGCGCGATAACGAATATTGAGTACAAAGACACCGGGGAGAGGTCTGGTTCAGTGGATGTCAGGTTTGATTTCTTTATTCCGGACGAAAACGCTGCATGATTCTGAGGCTGAATTAAGGGGAAACAAAGTTTGTTAATGTGGTAGTCATAATGATTTTCTTTTCTTCTATTTTATTTACAGAGAGTTTTTATTGACTTTAAGTTTGGACAATTAACTGGTGATAAAGACCTTACATTTCTGTAAATAAGTGAAATATCTTTCATGGCGATTGACGATTTTTCTCTGGTAGTTCCTGGTAGATTCATGTTATATCTCAACGAGTTGGAGAGGAAGAATGGCAAATTCTTCATAAATGGTAATATCCGGTAGTTAACTGATGACACTATTGTCATTGAACGGCATATTCAGTTATTATAGGGGAAAAATGTCCTAAGGATTAAAATAGTTGCATGCATGGCATTTAAACGAGTAGAATTTAGCAATGTCTCGGTTTGCATTACAGACTAAAAACTCAAAGGTGATATTTATCTGGCAACTGTGATGCACTTGGATGATGGACATAGATTTAACCCTTTGTCCATATAACAGTCCGATCATGTGAAATTTTCTTATTTAACTGTCGTTCCTTTGGTATCGAATTAAACCCAAAACTTGCAGAATCCTTTGCAGTATACTACTTTTCATTTTTGAGGGAACTCTTCGTAGGTAGGTAACTTTTCCGAGCTCATGAAATTTTCCTCTGACGGACAAAATAAGGCATGAACCAAAACGAGCACGGCTTTGTGAGAATGGAAATGACAAATTTTCATGAGGATGCACTTTCAAATTCGAGCATGCCTAAAGAAAAAGAGGGCGCAGATGTACAACCAAAAAAGTGGACGAAGAACACCAGGTTGTCGTCTAGAAAAGTTCAAGTTTTCATCATCCATCCAAAGCAGTAGTCTGATAAACCGATGTCAAGTAGCGAGAATAGTTTTCAAACCTTCTCCTTGAGCATTTACCAAGTCACGAGAATATGTTTTTCTTTCGCTGGTATTCATGCATTTTACCCACTAAAGTCATAATGACTCGTTCATTCTTCATTACGCAAACTGAAGAGAGCAGAGCATGATAATGCTTAAGCGCACAACTTCCCATCAGGGATTGTACTTCTCCACAGGTCTCGCGAGAAGTTACTACAAATGCCTTCCCAGATTGCTTAGATTTAACGTTCATAAATTGCATAAAGCAGTAAATTGAGAATTATCCATTCCCGGATGCGGCATCTAATAACCATAAACAAAATCAAATGGCAGAGGCTGCAAGTTTGGTCTTCGAACAATGCAAATATATAGACACCTATGCGTCACTGTCTAAAATTAATAGGAGATGCTGCTTTCCTTTAGCAGAGATCAAAATTCTTCCACTCTGACAGCGTCACGGGGCATTTCATAGGCATCCTTTGGCCTCGACTTCTTCACGCCAGCCATGAACCATACTTTGTCGGTCTTGTAGCCCTCAACTGTCACGCTCGTCACCTTCACCCATACGAGGACTTTAGTCTTCATTCCCTCTATATTAGTGAGCTTCCCTCTTGTCAGAATTGCTTTCACACGATTTGCATACCTAATTCCAGAAGAGTCCTTGAAGGTAACCTCACAAGCAGAGGGCAAGTAGACAATCAGCTTGGCCTTTGCTTCATCAAATTCATAACAAGTTATGTTCTGGGGGAAAAGCCCCGGCGGTAAGTTGTACTCTCGAAGAAGCTCTGGCAAGGTTTTCTGTGGCTTTCCTAGAAATGAGGAAACAACAAGTGATCAACATAAAGAAACAGATTAATTATCTAAAACGACTTTCCTAAATGGTTTATATTTATCTTTTTTCGTGTTACGACACATATACTGAAATATTTAATAGACCCCAAGAAGCAAAGTGAACTTTATTAATGCAAAAGAGTAGCTTCTGAAACTGAGACAGAGCACTGGCTGATTCCTATATGGGAAGTAAATCGAGATGCAAAACACCAATCTAACAGTTCTTGCAATATGAGAACTTAATGGAACAAATAATGATACAATTACAGATGTCAAATAGTGTGAAAAGGAAAGATAGCTAAGAAGATCCAGCAGAAAAGTCTCTTCAGCAATTCTAAAAAACAACCGTTCATCTCATCTCTTCAAATGCTGGAAAATCTATGGTGACTAGTGCACAGTAAAGATAGTTACCAAAGCTATGGAAACATATCCATTTGTAACTATGTTTTTTGATTGCAATACATAAGTATTTGCCAATGGGGCAACTTGGATGCAAGATCCGGATTGTTTCTATAAGTCCAAAGAGTAATGTTCCTTACCTTTCAGCTTGTTGAAAATCCATTTTGCCTTCTCTTCAACAGCATTGGAGACATGCTGCATAAGACAAAATCCAAGGAGTTTTATTGTTGTTACATTTTTTACCAGAAGGATGTCTTATTGCTTACTGGAAAAATAAAAATAAAAATAAAGGTTGTAGTTCCTTGGCAGCATCAAACCATCTGGAAGGCTTGCAAGGTAATAAATAAAACATTATGCTTGGGTAACACTATCCACACAACACACATAATATCTTCTCCAACGCATCAGCGTTTAAACCAAAATTCGCGCTCCCTAAAACCAGTTAGAAAAAACTGATAGTCCTTTAGAGTAACATTGACTTAAGAAAGCCAAGCGCAAATATGTCATCAAGCTACTGAAATATAACGAGTGCTGACCAACAAAATTCAGATTGTTAAGCAAAGCTCTCATTGCTTACCCAAATCTCTTAGGTTTGCTCTGTTACTGTACCAGTTGATGATTGCAGTCCACGAGTACCAAAACAGGAGATTCTTTCAGCTAATTTATCAATAGACATACCAGTGAATTAACTCTCTGCAACCATTTGACCAACCTTGTTTTCACATAATTTCAACAGTAACATATGTCTTAAGCATTCTAGTTCAAGGTACTTAACCGCGTCATTGTCAACCTGAAAGATATTTTCCAAGGTGCAAATACCATATGGCTCCTTTGCAAATCATAAGACTCAGTTATGTTAGAGAAGCTATCCTCAGGGCAAGAAACGAGTAGCTGCTGAAAGTAGAAATGTCATCAAGTGTCCTGAGAGTCAACAAGGACGTGGCTAGTGAGAAAGGATGGGGAATTAACTTGATTTTAATAAGGCGGAGAACGTTCCAATCTTCATCAATTCTCATCTAATGAACCAGAGGAAGTACGCTAGTCTTAACAGTTATGTTCTTCAATGGGCAATGGCAAACTTAGCCTACAGTGCTCTTGCGAGCGAACTGTGCAATTTAGAAATTTCAATTTAGTGTTGGGTTGCCAGAAGCCAAACCAGTGCTGAATTGCAAACTGGAAGCTATTGCACGACGAAAAACCGAGTCCTATTCCACTAAGCAGGGTATAGGCTAGACGATCACAACCCTGTTAGGAGCTATTCCAAGATCAAAACTCACAACCATCGGCACAGAACGGCGAGCAGCAGTCACCCCGAAGAGTTGACTGAAATGCCGCTGTCCCATGCACCCAGAACAAAGAAGCCACTTTTACTACCTTCACCTCAAATTTCGATCCCTCCCATCAAACGGACAGCTAAAAGCCGCCATCTTTCCCTGTAATCTCGCCTCGCAATCCTCGCGTTTCGAATGCATCGTGCGAAAATTACCCATTAAAAGATCCAGCGACATTGTCGTCCGGAAACAAACATTCAGAATGTCCCCTCCGGAAACAAACATTCCCACACATTTCCACTCAAATCCACAGATCTGGCGTCGCACCCGGTCGCAATTTTCATCCCACTCGCAGAAAGGCGTCAATCGTGAAGCAGCGAGGGGATTCGCGGACATCACATTCAAGCCACATTACCGGAAAGATCACTCCCAAAAAAGAATTAAAAAAAAAAACGCAGCTTTTTTGGGCAGCAAGAAAGAGAAACTCACGGTGATGTCTTCGGTGATGTTGGAGAGCTCCGCCTTGGCTCTCTTCGAAATCCAAGAGTTCCCGAGCTTCAAGCTGCTCACTTTCGTCAATGCCTTCTCCATTCCGCTCTCTTTCTCTCCTCCCCCTCGCTTCAGAGGTCAAGAGAAATGGTGGGTTATCGAGCCTTTCGCCTGAAGGTCACTCCCTCCCTCGCTCTCTGCTCTCCCTCTCGAATCCAAGCGAGGAGCAGTGAAAGAGTGACAGAGTGACAGAGAGAGCGAGCGAGAAATGGACAAAAGAGGCAGCTTTTATGGATGCGTGCAAGCAGTCAAAAAGCGGCGCTCCCGGTTCTCGATTACAGAAGAGAAAAACGAGGGACGAGTTTATTGCCTTCGTTGCTGGTCCTTTTTTGTCCCCATCAATAGTTACTTTTTTATTTTCTAAGATTTCGGTGAAACCATTCAAGATGATTTCAAGGGATTGAAATGTTATTTGAATTTAAGCAATGAAAAAGAGAGAATACATCAGAACATAAATATCTCTTTATGTATTGATGAGATAGTCTGAAGTATAGTCTGAGGTAGGGTATAGACGAAAAGCAAAAAATAAATTATTTCATTAATGCGAATATTCTTCCACATCTCCTCCATAGCGGAAGAGATTCAAAAAAAGTTTAGCATATACATGAAATCGACCGGGCCAATCCCTCCTAATCATTTTCCTCGGTCTCCTTACCTCCATCTAAACATAATTATTTGTGTGTTTTTTTTAAACCCTTTTCTCTTCTATTATAACCCCTGGTCCCCTCCTAACAAATAAAGTGCAAAAGCTAGTATGTACTCATTGTGCATTGGGAAGACAGGTGCAATCGATATTAGTTTCCTAAATAATAGGTACTTGCAAGTCTTATAAAAAACGAAATCAAACTATTGTGGCCATCATGAATGATGTATGCATCCTTTCAAACTGATTCATCCGGATTATTACCTAGCCAAATCCTCGTCGAATTCATCTAAAACGCGAGTTTAGAAATTTCCTAGCTACCATATCAAATTTGGCAAACATCACTTGTCATACATTGCAGATCGGATGAGCGAGGTGCAGGTTTCTCGTGGTAGAAGTATGTTTCCCTATAAGCGTGCCAATAATGATAAGTGATCTTCCTCCATTTCATCTTATATTCACAAGCAAGCGACCAAGAGATCACTGAAAAATCGAAAATCCAAGGCCACAAAGTCCTATCCAAGACAAAAAGAAAAGGCCGCTGGAGATATCACGCACACGTAGAAATCTTTCGGTACCACAAAAGTCATCATCTTTTCGGACAAATTGGCTTAATAGTAACGCAGTGACAGGTCCCTTTATCTGTTTATTTTTGGAAAACTCCATAGATGCCGTAGCTGTAAGCACATGGAGGGACTGGCTGTTTTCTGTATCTTTCCAGCTCATGAGCTTTGACAAAGACAGTCACTCGCAGATTTAGATAATGCAGACGAACACATTCATGTGTGCACAGCCTTTATTGTGCCAACTGCAGATCATGCCGTGTTGGGAAAACTACAGGAGCTTTTAGCCTCCAGGTCTAACTTCCTAATCGAGAGAAACATGGCAAATTACAGTCGCGTCGATTCAGCAAAGCTCAAATTGGCAGGATCAGGAGAAGCCCAAAAGGATGCCGAGCACGTCTTTGTTTCATCAAGTGGGGCGTTTTCCATCCCAGTAAATTCATTTGAAAGTGTGGAAGTTCGACACTTTAATGTTAAACGTGCTAACGCTAAGGGGCTCCATTAGAGAATTCCGGCATTTTCTGCTAGTCCAACCTTCTCAACAGGCATTCTACCTGGACTTACTTTTGTTAGAGGCACCATCCAATCACCGTACTGATTGGCTACAAAACTCGGCTTGATTTTGTAGACCCGATAGACTGCTTCTTCCCAGTTGTTGATCCTTCCTTACTGCCTGTATGCTTTTGCCTTCATCTGTACTCTTCTCTTGACAGCCCATTCCACGTCTTCATAGGTAATCAAATCCATTAGCTTCGCCATATCCTGCAAGGCCCCGCATTCCTGAAGATGAGAGAATGATAGTGTTGTGAGTACCATGTCTCTTCAGTGCATTGGAAGCATAAATTGAGATACGGGATAAGTCACGCTTCAACTTCGTAAAGGGCAGGGGACCCCCTAAATTTTGTCTCGGTGACAGAGGTTCGACATGGGGTTCTCTCAGAGAGTGCCTGCAGCAAGTGCAAGTAGTAAATCTATAAGTTAAAACACTTGTCTGGAAACGTCATTCAATATAAAAACTAGTGCCGTGATTAAAACACAGTTATGCCTGCAGTCGCTGTCGAAGGATTTACTCTACAATCGTTAAAACCCAACTCAAAATACTGAAGCAACTTCATCATCTTCTTCTTCTTCTTCTTCTTTCGTTCGATAAGCGACTTCATCTGAGGATTCTTAGAGAGCAATCGCTTCCTTCAAACAAACTCTGACCTGTGAACAAGAACACTGAGAATTGATTGGTGTACCTGTAATCATATTGTGTTGCATACAGAAGCTGATCCACAATTACCATCATCTCCTGCTTTTACCATCCATGGGAGTAGATCCCTAGAGTACATATTCCACTCCTTAGTGTTTATTTTGATTGAATCAGCGCAGGGCTGACCTATTTCTGTAAGAGAAGATGTTGGATGTTGGAAGAAGGAGATACAACCAAGAAATGATCCTTAATTGAAGACAATTGTATATCTAGTAGAAACCGGTCACTTCCCTCTCCAGGTAGCAAAAGCAAATACAATTACTGCTGTGGATTTTCAGTACTCAGTAGAATTGATACTGACCACGTGTTCCTCGAGCATTCATATCGGCAAACGGGAGCGCATTATGTAATGTTGAGATGATGAGCCCTAATCTCCTCCTACTTTCTCTTTAATCAAGCTGCGGCAATTTCAATCCTTTTGTTGCCAACAGGCGCCTATAATTTTTCTTATGAGCTCCTTAATGTCATTGTTATTTCAAAATTCTACGTTCAATAAGGCATTAATATAAATCCATGCGAACAGAATCTACTTCTAATAAGGTTTAAGGAACCCAGAATCGATTATCATATAATCTACTCCCTTCAAATTATCTCATAAGTATGTTTCCTTCAACAACCATGCAGACCTTTAATTTTGGACACCTTTAGATTGAGGGCTTCCATCTTTCAATAAAGTTCAGCTGCGTTTGGTTCAATTTTGAAAATGAGCCTTGGGGACATGCAAATATCTTTGGCCTAAAGGGTTTTGGGGAAATGCAAATTGCCTCTGGTAAAAAATTCTTTGCAAAGCTATTTTGACGTAAAGAATGTTTGACAAATCTTTTTTTTTCATAAAAGGGCTTTTGGATTTCATTTTTCTTTTTATTAAAAAACATTAAACTCTTTGCCAACTCTAGTGAAAGTAAGGGTAGTTTTGGAACAATGAAAGGTAAAACCGAAAAACTAAAAGAATTATTATAATAGTTTTGAAAAAAAAAAGTTTCAGTATTTGGTCAAATGCGAAAGTCCAAAGTTAGTCCCTATGAGTTTTGGGTTTTCAGCTTTCCCAAAGCCAACAATTGACTGAAACCTTGTGGACAAGCTTGCCATACACCCCGACATTTCCTCAAGGCTGAAAGCCTCTTGGGAAAGCTGAATCAAATGCACCCTTTGACATTCTGCTCTCTCACTTGCCCAGGCCTAGCTTGGCTTTCTTCTTGACTTCCCATGAAAACATCCGCCAAGAAGAAGGGGCATGGCACTTCTCTAGTGTAGCCTTTCTAGAACAGCTGATGTCGCCATTGACTAGATGTGCGTTGTACCATTTGTGCCTACAACTGGATTTTGAAAACAGATGCAGGGGATTCTGGAAAACACGAAACCTAGGTACTAATCGGGGGAGACTACTCTCGAACTTAACGTTAAGACACCTCGGATGAGGGAACTGGGGAAATTGGTTCTCTGCTGACATACTTATCTTAAAGAATGACAGCAAAGCCATTCAACCCTTTTCTACTCGGAAATTCTGTGTTCAAAGAAGATTCAGGATGCTGTATCGGCAATCAGTAAAAAAGTAACCACCAATGAGAAAAGATATGTGCGAACATTATGCACAAAATCACCAGTTAAGAAGAATGGTGAAATTATCCTGCACCTGCTAAACATCTGAACATACTGGACGAGAGCCCTTTCTAGTGGCAATTTTTGAAATGATATGTACGGTAACAGTTATTGTAGATGTTCTGAATAACCACATAGAGGTAGTAGAAGCCATTAAATAGAAATCATATAAACAAATAACGGAGGATTAACAGCCGTGAATAAAATTTTAGAGGCATTGCGTACAGTTGAACCGGAGAGGACTAAAAGACCAACAAGGTTGTAGCTTCTTGTTGTTGCTGCAAAGGAGAGAAGACTGCGGGTAAGTCTGTCGCACTCACTCATGCCTAGGGGTTCTTGTTTAGGGGCAACAATTTTAAGACAGCACCATAACACGACACGAAATTAGCAAGGCCTGGATTCAAACTAATCGTGTTCAGATGAATTGGAGAGAATTTTGACAAGGACTAGGAAAATATTATTAAGCTGCAATCGTATTCTCAGTTCATGTAAGAACCGCATAAAATAGGTCAATCTTTTCACTCGACAAATACTAGCAACCATAAATTGGGTGATGTATATAGCATCACGGAAAAGAATAGTTAAAAATCAGGTGCTTTGGCAACATTCTTTCGAGTTGAGCATACTGGTTGGATCATGGGAATTACTTAAGCCTTTGCAATCCATCGATATAACCACTCCTCGAAAAAAAGCTTATCCTCATTTCCATGAAACATCACCCTGGAGAAAATCCTTATCAACTTAATAAATGAAACTCAAAAGGAGGAAAATGCATTGCAAAGTTAATTCGCGATGGAGAAATGTACGAACGATATGCAATCGAGATGGTATAATAAAATGAGTCTAGAGAAAAACCAATAAACAAAGGTATTAAACCAAGAACCCGTTGAGAAACCTAATCAAACCCAAATTTTTTCTTGTGCCGTCCAAAGAATCTCAGGAGTACGAGCCGGCGGTGTCTCTCCACCTACGACCAACGAGCGACACCCCGACGTGAGGAGCTGCTCTATAGCAAGCACCGCAAGATACCATGGCACGCACCAAGATCAACTCCTTGCGTTTGACTTCGATTATATAGTTCGCTGGTGCAGTGTCCTTTTAAGGGAGGTCGATATATGATCTCCGTATTTCCGATTCCTGAAACGACATGCGTGTTGAATCATTATTTCTGCCGCTTGTATCTACCTACTTAGAACAGATGCCTATAATGTTTTCTTCTCTTTTTCGGCCTTCTTTGACACCTGTGCTAGTCTTCGCCGTTAAAGCGGACTGTCCCTAGCTGATCCTTAACGTATAAGCCTCGCCTCTCCCTACCCCCCCTGCCTCTCTCTCTCTCTCTCTCTCTCTCTCTCTCTCTCCAGCATGCATTTCTCTTGAGAGTTTCGTCAAGAAACTTGATGGGTTGTTGACACACAGTGAGTCGTCCGCAACCGAAAAGCTGCTTTTTCACAAGCAAACGTTGCGAGCGTCTCCCCCACGATCCTTCCCTCGTGCGGGCGCGCGGGTGCCGCTCCTGTCATTAAGGCAGAGGTGGTTGCGAATCATCACGCCTTCTTTCCTTGGGGTCTTTCCTTGGAGCGAAATAATCGCGTGTGGTGCAATGAGGAAGAGGAGCCAAGGGGCTCGGGTGGTGCTGGTAGGCCTGGTTTTCCTCGTAGCGCTCCTGGTGCTTCGCATCAATGTCTCGATCTTATCCAGGCTGAGCGTTACTTCTCCTCCACGCTCCCTCACCATGAACGGTCAAGGTATGCGTTAATGCTACAGCCTTCTTCAGATCTCTCTCTCTCTCTCTCTCTCTCTCTCTCTCTCCATAGGCTGCTTTAGTTTTCTTTTGGAGGACATTACTTCTCGGATACGGGTACTGATTCTAGATAATCAGTAGCCGGCAATTAGTGCATGGCAAGTAAAAAGAATTTCCTAGGGGGACTTTTGTATGCTTCTTGTTGAGTTCACTCCACTCCACAATGGTGTGCATTGCTCGAATTGGTGAAAGCTTATTTAGAGCGAACGCCACCCTGAAAAGGGAAGAAAATCTCTACATTTTTTCTCGACATTCTGCAGCTGAGATTTCGAATTTCTCCCAGAAATTTTATTTCCTACGTTTTCCGGCTGCATCTGCATCATAGAGAGCAGCTTGTGGTATATGCTCACATTAGCTTTTCAGGACCATTGATTGGGTCTTGCCATAGTCAGTTGCCGAAATTGCTCGATGCTTTGGCAGATTGCATGGACCAGAAATAAATGAGTTTACTTGTCGATGTCGCGGAAGCTGGCTGTAGATGTCCTCCACAAAATAAACGGCAATGTGTTTCATGTGCGTGGTCCAGGTTCACCGCATATCTTCCTTTGAATTCATTGAGGTCTCTAAGGTCTGTTGACCGGCTATTCCACATGGGATGGGGCAATCTTCTCGCCCCGATCACGCAGAGTTATTCTAAAGTCATTAGGGGCCGTGATTCTAGGGATGGTCTTAAGGTCTTGACCACGGTGGCGATCGAACTTGAGATGACCTTTCGTTTCTCAATATGAAAGGTCCTAGTGTCATGGATCAAAGGTTTTGAAAGCACGATAGGTTGAGAAGGTGGCCGCATCATTATTTTCCAGAGAATTCGTGCAATTAATGAAGTAGATGGCAGAATAGGAGATTAAATCTCCACCATTTGATTGGAAGGAGTCCTGCACTTATAATTAGAGGGGTTCGTGTAAATATAGGGGTTCCCTCACCCCTATATTGCAATATCCATGAATTTAACTCAAGAAGAACAAAAGAGAGAGCATCCTCTCTAAAATACTTCTCTTTAGAGTTTCCCTCTACGATCCGAAATGGACCAATTGAGAGAGTGATCGATTGACAAGAGAAATATTGAGCTTATGCAGTTCCAGCGAGAGGCAAACGAGACATTCAGAACCTAAGTGCCACACCGTCGCTATCTCCAAGCCGGCCCATGACATCCGCACCTAGCTTACCATGCCAACCCAAGAAGGGTTGTGAACCCTAAGTGCGAGCTATCTACCATTAATTATTACGTCCATGGTATATTCGTAGAAACGTCTTCAAATTCTCAGCTACAAGTCAAAGTATTGACCATTGAGTAATTGGTGGAATCAGTATGTGCTGGACATGTTTTAAATTGATTTAATCGAAGGGAACGCGGTCAACAGCCGCCATGATTGGAACAACGTAGGAAAAGGATTGCCAATTTTTGTTCGTTTCCGGTCGATTTGATCGTGATAAACACGGTCGGTACTCGTTGCTTGCCATCTGGTTTCTGATTTGTATATTCATAACGACAGTTGACGTTTTCAACTAACACAATGATCAATCGTAGATCAATCGTATGGAGGGAAGTGAAGTTTTGATCGGTCGACCGTCTGCGGACCGCACCGCGAACTTAATCTTCCTCTGCATAATCATTGGCCAGCACTATCGAATAAAACAAATCGATTAACTAGAAGCAAATGTAGAACCCGATTGCATTCTTATGTTTGGCTCTCAATCACTGAGAATGTGATTGTTTTATTTTAATTTTTTATTATTTAAATGATGTATTTGTCTAAGTGAAATTTTTTTTCATGAATTAGTTTTCGAAACTTTCATGCGTTTGATTTATAAAAAGCGATCAGTCAATGAAATATCATCTGTGGTTAGGGAAATTATACGTGATTTAAATTAGGAAAATAAATTTTCTAATTTGAAAATGAGAGAATATTTTTGAGAGAGTATTATTATTATTTTTTTGATCATGAAAGGTTTGGATCCCACGTTCCGTTGGACTCGTCTGAGTTTTCTTCTGCTCCCTGTAGGTACGAAAAGGATGTTGCAGCGAGAGATTACGCGGGTCCCACTCAACAGCCGATCGCAGTGCCCTCCTGAATCTAGAGAAGTATCAGCAGCGGCAGCAATCACCTGCGACCGGTCTCACCACGCGTACGACACCTGCGCCGTCAACGACCCCACCCTCCTCCACCCGCGCACCGCCACGTTCTTCCTCCTCCGCCCCACCGCCGGCCGCCTCTCGCCGGAGAAGATCCGCCCCCACCCGCGCAAATGGGAGAACTCCACCATGTCCAAGATCAAAGAGTTCACCCTCGCCCCCGCCGGGCCCCCGGGCGGCCTCCGGTGCGACGTCGAGCACGACGCCCCCGCCCTCGCGATCAGCGTCGGCGGCTACGCCGGCAACTTCTTCCACCAGTTCGGCGACGGCCTCGTCCCCCTCTACGTCACCGCCAACACCGTCTTCCCCGGCCGCGATTTCGTCCTCGTGATCGACGGGGCCAGCGATCAGTGGATGCGCAAGTATGAGGACTTGCTCCGAGCTCTCAGCGATCGTCCCGTCGTATACGTCGACCGCGCCAACGGCTCGCATTGCTTCCCTTCCGCTTCGGTCGGGTTGATCTCTCACGGATTCATGACGATAAACCCTAAATTGACTCCTAATTCCAGAAGCTTCTTGCATTTCCGCCGATTCCTGGATGAGGCGTACCGGCGCAACCGCCCCGGGGCGCCCGCGGCCGCCCCTCGGCCCCCGGCGCGGAGGCCGCGGCTCGTGATCACCGCCAGGACAGGCGGCGTCGGGCGCGCGATCCTGAACCAGAAGGAAGTCGCGGACCTGGCGAGGGCGATCGGCTTCGAGGTGGCCGTCTTCGAGCCGAACCGGAGCACGCCGCTACGGGAGGCGTACGAGCTGATCAACTCCAGCCACGCGCTGGTCGGGGTGCACGGGGCGGCGCTCACGCACGCGCTGTTCCTCCGGCCGGGGGCGGTGCTGGGGCAGGTGGTGCCGATCGGAGCGGACTGGGTGGCGCGCGCGTGCTTCGAGGAGCCGGCGCGGGCCATGGGGCTGAGCTACGTGGAGTACGGGATCGCGCCGGAGGAGAGCAGCCTGGTGGAGAAGTACGGGAGGGACAACGTGCTGCTGAGGGACCCGGCGGCGGCCAAGGGCGGCGGGGCTTGGTCGGCGAAGGTGATGAACGTGTACCTGAAGGAGCAAAATGTGAGGTTGGATTTGGTGAGGTTTAGGGGGTTTTTGGAGGAGGCGTACGGAAAGGCCAAGAAATTCATGGAGGAGGAGGAAGGAAAGGGTTAAATTGAATGAACTTTGAGAATCAATGTATGTTACTTATAATTTTTCTTTTTTTCTTTGTCATTTTTGTTTTTTTTTTTTTTTTTTTGGCGGGAGAGGTTTCAAATTTATTTGTTAATTCCCATAAATATTTGATTAACTTACTCTATTTAGTTGCTATGATGTATAAAATATATTTCTCAACAAAAAGAAAAGGAAGAAGTGGAGTTGTTATGTCTAAAGAGATGTTCATTTGGGTGGATCAAAGTATGGCACACTTCCAAATTGCAAAGATGAATGTACGCTCTTTCTCTGGAGGAAACTATTTCTTTTGCAAGCACTACAAGTACACGTGTGTCCAATTAAATTTCAAAGCCAATCCAAAGTTCCACCTAAAAATAAACAATTCATGGGATAATTGCTCGGTCACTTCAAATGTCCATCCTTTTCTTTTAACTTATTTTGTATCGAGACAAGTGTATTATGATCATTCGAGGGGAAATTTAAACTCAAGGAGTTGGCTACATGGATCTAAGAAGCATATACGAAGGCATATCAGAATCATGATACGCAAGTTCATAAATATAATGTAGGCCCACTTGTTATACTTTTTTAATATGGATGGACCCAATTACAATAATCTATCTTTTATATGGTCCGATCTTACATGACATCGGTACCTTCTTTTGATGATTGATGGAGCCTAGTGATGAAAGACCCAAACGCACGAAAACTGTCCATTTCATAAGAATAAATACCATGCATAGAATAGATACCATGCCCTCAAAATTCCCATGAACCCACTTTTCTTTCCTCTTCTTTTTTTTCCCCTTTTTTTCCTAACCTCCACGCGAGTTCTTGCGCAATTATTGGATATTTGCTGAGCCGGCAAGCTGCCACGCCATCCGTCCACTCAATTTTTTCCTCCGAAGAGGCTGATAATGACGGGGACCGGACACCTCGGGCTTCGATTTCTGTGGTCTTCTGCATGGTAGAATTCCTAGTAACGTTTGCTCCGGATCCTATGCCATGTTCATTCAAGCGCCGCCCATCGGAATGCGGGTTTCACAGTCACATCAAGTGCTGTAAAATTGACATTTTTCATCACTTTAAAGTCGTTATTAAGTGCATCTGATAACTGGGGAATATTATATCACCGCTTATGTTGCAGAAGCAACTAACCCATGATGTCGACGAATTCATCTTGGTAACAAATTGACCGTATCTAATATTCGATTCTTTTTTATCTATCATCATGCAACTTTTCTCTCCTTATCTAGCACTTAAAAAACTTTCGATACTTCATATTCAGCACTAGTATATATTCTTGGGATTTTTCTTTTTTCGAATTTATTAAACCAACCCTAAAGATTTTGCATTCCGATGACGTGGCATCTTATGCGAAGTGCATCCCGTCGCCAAGCATGGCTGGGAATTGGCCACAAAATAAAATAAATAAAAAAAGAAATCGATCAAGGAAAAAGGCACTCATGAGCCAAGATATTAAAGAGAAGACTAATGATTGTGATCTTTTGAGAAAATTACAAGTACCGTCTCCGACTTTATTCCCCGTGTCGGGTGTCATCTGAGCCTTTTGAGACTTAGAATTACCAACATAATTTTTCGCAGGTTACCCCGTCCTCAATATCGGATTTCCCCTTCTAGGTGTAAATTTCAAGTTTGCATGAGGACAAATAGATCCTTTTAGGTTGGGAAAATGTAAAATGTAGGTTGTGAAATTTTGAGGAGTAATTTGATATGAAGAGCAAAGTTAAGGACAGCTTTTGCAATTAATCTCTCAATTCTTCTTTTTAAAAAAAAAATTATATCTAGAGTTTTATTAGAAATACACAAGTCCATACTTTTTTAAAGCGTTTCCAAGAGAATTTCCATATATAATCTGTGGGCCGCAAGGCTTGCGACTTTTCCCCTTCCTTGATTTTCAAAGTGTGAGTTGTATACATCACTAAAAAAAGCTGGTGCATAAATTGAATTTTTTTCTTTTTTTAGTTCTTTAGCGCTTCGAGTACAATGTCTGGCCTTTTAGGAAAACCTTATGGGTTAAGCAAATGAAAGCACCCTCCCAACGTCAAGCATACTTAATAACAATAATAATAATAAAAAAGGCATATGAGTTTGTATGGATTCCAATAGACGCGTGGGCTCTAATTTAAGTTGATTTGAAGTCGAAGCGAATCAACTAAAAACAAGTTACAGAAGTTCAAGAGGGCCAGATCAAATTATAAAAACTCGAATGGATAAAAAAAAGGGGAGCACAATTCCAGATATCAAAAGTTAAAATTTAATGTTACTTAAAATGATTTTATTGAAAAAGAAATTGTCTCCTCGACATATACAATCGACACTTTGCAAGTGACATAGTTCTTCATTAACTATTCATAAAGCGTATTAGGGGAGCACTCGTGAATAAGATCCTAATTAAATTTTTGATTTTTTTTTTTTGGCCTCATGGGAGTTGGAGGGTGATTATCAAGCGTTAAACATTCCAAGTGACCTGGCGCCATCTTATAAAAATGGAGAGAGCATTTTGTCTGCACAAAAGCAGACACGTGGTGGGCATTGTTTAATAATAATAATAAAAGTAAATTATTATTATTATTATTATTATGGCGATCAGCCAATGGGAGGCGAACTCGACATCTTTTGGGATCCCATTCTCGCGAATAGACCCCTTCCGGACAAAAGGGCACACATCTCTCCCCAATCCTCAAGTCCTCTTTCCAACACTCCTCCTCGGACCCCACTGCTGCTTTACCCCCAAATTAAAAAAAAAAAAAAAAAAAACCATTTGTTTAATATAATACCGGCTTTTCGTAAAGATGTTTAGAATATCGTTTAAGTGGGCGATTGGGAATGATTTTCAAAGGCAGCTCGGGAGCATCTAAAGATCTACCAATCAAAAGTTTCGGGCGTCCGGTAAAAGTTAGTTTTAAGAAATCAGGACTCGAAAGCTGCCTTGAAAATGCTCCAAACTCACACCAGCACGCTATCCCCCGGCCTTTTTCAGCAGTTTTGATGACCGACCGACTATCTTGTTTTTCCACTATCTCATGTTCGTCAAAAGCGACGGCCATGGAGAGAGAGAGAGGGAGGTGGTGTAGCCTGATCATCGGAGGCGGGGTTGCGGGACGCCGGCATCGCCTCGCTGGGTCTCACCACCTCCAGTTGACCACTCGTCGGAGTCTTGAGGCCTCTAGCTAATGCTTGCCAAGGTCAATTGGACGCTGGGCAAGATGGATCTCGCCGTGCCCAGGTGAACTTGGTGGCGCCTCGCTTGGGATTGCACGATCCCATCAACACCTTATCCAAGGCCAGCAATCCCACGAGAATGCCGTTGTGGTTGCGGCAACGCCTATTCCGGAAGTCACACCCTCAAGTCATGGAACTTTGCTCAAATGCAAAGTCCTAAAGGCTACAGTAAACTCATCATCTATGATGGCTTCACAACTCGTTCACATAAAATAGAAGTTGTGCCCGTTCCTAAACTGTTTCTGAACGCATCAATTAGTATATTCCATCACCATATCTGCAGAACTAGAACTGTTTACCTTTGAAGTTAGGTCGTCGTGGTCCGACATTCAAATTGTGATGGTTCGGACTCGTTAAAGAACTCCAAAATCACCTTCACCAATTTGACTCTGATAAAAATAATATTCTAGAAAAGATTAGTCTCCGCCCGAAAACCAATCGCCCCGGTCGCCCGTTAGGTGAGAATTCGAGCCTAGAAAATGCCCCCATTTCCATTAATTTTCCTCCCGAAATACCTGAAATATTTGCACTCCACATATTATATCGGGGAAATAAATATTAAAAAAACAAAATAAAAAAAAACAGAAGAAGGAACGAATCCAGCAACAACATTAATAAATAAAATAAAAATAGGAGAACTGGAGCTACGGAGAGAGAGAAGTGAAGAAAAGCAAAGCAGGGAGAATAAAAAGAGACCGGATGTTGACAAATTTCACGTCACTATTCGTAGAAGCTTTCATTCATTTGTGTGAAGATCTCTCTCTCTCTTTCTCTCTCTCTCTCTAAAAGGACGAGAGGTCTCTGCACTTTCTCTCCTCGAAGAGGAGACAGAGAGAGAAGAGGAGAGAGAGTGGCCCAGGAGATCGCAATCGCCTTCCTCCCTCCGCACGCCGCGATGAGGATCTAGACCTCGTCTCCATGGAGCTGCGGTAGCAGCAGCAGCAGTAGTGACGGCCTTGGCCTTTCCGCCTTCTCGGCTTTTTTTTTCCTCCCTGTAGCGATTGATGCTTCGATGTCGTCGCTCGTGAGCTGGAGGAGCTCGGAATTCCGGTCGGCGTAGAGGGGGGTCGATGTCCGGTGGTGATCGAGCTCGCCGGAGAGGTTTTCTCGGAGGTGAGGTGATTGGAGGATGTCGATCTCAGGTGAGCGCCCCCTCGATGATGTTTAGCGATTTTGTCCCTTTTTTGATATGTCTCCTGCGACGTTCGTCTGATTGTTACGTCGATTGAGTCTGATTAGGATCATTCGCTCTCGTGTGCGGCGTGATATCTGTGATTTTTGAGGATGTTGAGTCGTTACATCTGAATCGCTTGATTTTTGTATTCTCCCCTGCGTTCTGTGTCTAGTGAATTAGGCGTGATAAAGCTGAAGAAATCCACCGCATTTGATCACAATGATTGTGGTCCTCTAATGGCAAGTCGAGTGCACGAGTGGACGACACTGAGCGACTGTTTGCGGGTTCACTTCCCTTACCATCTGTGTGAGTTATCGAGAGAAAAGTAAAGACTGAGGGGTGCGAGAGAGAGAGAGAGGGGAGGGATGGAGGATAAAGAGCTTAGATTGTTATTTGATGGTCTATGAACGTGCATCTCATTGTGAAAGGTGATGGTTAAGTTCACGGAAGCATGGTTTCAGTCCAAGGGTAAGTGGATTTGACTTTATTCTACCCGTGCTTCGTAAAAGTTAACTCGCCACGCAGCACGACTAATTTGAGTATATGTAGGTCTGCTCTCTTGGATGTGATAAATAATGTCTTTCCATGTTGTCCAGATTTTTTAGATAGATATTATCTTCTCTGCAGTGTTGATGACTTATGTATACTATCCATCAAAGGAGAAGTAGGTGCTGAGCATCCATTATAAAACTATTAATTCTTTATGGAATGGGTTATGTAGACCCGGTAATTACATAATAGAACAGCTGAAGTACTAGCAAGGCGAGGCGTGTTAAAATGTGGAGTTTATTTTGTATTTTTTTCCATAAGTAGCTTGTAGCTGCTTCTTTCACATATCCATTTTTCTTGTGCATTAATGCCTTCTTGCATTCTCATTTGTCTTTGGGATTGAAGTCTTCATGCAGAAGAAGTTCTGAATTATGAACTAAAAGCCCAATTCAGCGGTGTTAGAAAACCTAAGTTTCTTTTCTTCATAGCTAGAGCAATTAGTTAGGAGTTTGTATTTTCCCACATTCTTTGCCCTTTTGGTGGTACTTATAATGACAGGAAGATAATTATTGTTGTTATGATTTCCATCATTAGGAAGTCTTTGAAATGATTTCTGAAATAACTTTCAATCAACTGCCAGGAGTGACCGCAGAAGTGCAGTACAAGAGCCATCCAGCAGGGTACTATCCAATGAGAGATCTAAATGAAGATTACTACATCTGTAATTGGCCTCACTATCATCAAGATAAGGCATTATCAAGCAAGCAGTTGTACAATGGTTTTTGGTCAAGAGCTGCTGCAGATGAATTCACGGGGTCTGATAAAGATGCTGTCAAGCAAACAATAATTGAGCATGAGGCTGTGTTCAAGAATCAGGTATACCCTCGTTTCATTTGTTATTTGATTTGAAAACTCATGATTTTTTTTAAACGTGCTCAATGTTCTTAGCCCTGATCGAATGTTTATGGCTCGAAATGTGGTAATCCTATCTTTTTCACTGTCATTTTGTGTTTGATGTTGGGTATTTTGTGTGCTGCAAATTGCAGCGGTTTTGTTTGTATATGTTTAATTCCACTATTTCTTGCATCATCCAGGTATACGAGCTTCATCGGTTGTGCAGAGTCCAAAGGGGTCTCAAGGATGAAATCAAAAGGAAGGGACTGCATATAGGTCGGATAGCTCCGGATACAGAATCAAGCCCTTTGCCATTTCGATTAACATCTGAAGATGCTCAGAAATGGCATTTTTCCAGCTTGCCTGGTGCGAGTTCATGTTATGGGCCATCTATTTCAGATACTAAGGGCATTCCTTTGAATTCTCCAGAAGGAAATAGCACACAAGGATCTTCTTTTGTGCGTCAACATGGAAGTGCTTCGAAATTGAAAGAGGTGATGGAGTGTAGACCTTCAAAGGTCAGAAGAAAAATGTTTGATTTGCAACTTCCGGCTGATCAATACATTGACGATGAAGAATTAGAGCAGATCGAGAATGAAAATGGATCATTGTCTAGTGATATTCCTTGTCAAGGTTCTAGGATTGTTGCTGGGAGTTCTGTAAGCTTATCTCATGGTGGATATGCTGGCAACTACACAGATTCCGCCAGATCAGATTTACACATAAACAGTCGAAATGTGGCTGACCTGAATGAACCTATACAGATTGAAGACATGGATGCTTCTGCATCTTTTGCTCATGCAGGCCATTTCTTCTCTGAAAGGGAAATGCGCAGCCAGGATTTTTTTATGAAAGCGAAGCCAAAGATTCTAGGTTTTCTTGATCAAAAGGCTCCAAACTCCATTTGTCAAAGTAGCAGTGGAAGTTCAAATGCACATGTCAACATCAAGAACGATGGAGGGCTGTCCTTCCATGTTCTTAAACAAGGTAAATGTTTGGTTGAGTTGTTCTCGAACTTGGATTAAATTGCTTAAGTTGGATATAGATCAATATTATGACTTTCCACATAGATGAATTTAGACCTTACACCTTCAATTGATCTCTCTCTCTCTCTCTCTCTGCTCAGGGCAGGACAAGGTTGACCTTCAACCTGTTTCTCAGACCCTCCAGTGGGAGAAGTTTTGCTCGTCATCCCAGCCAGTGCAATCTTCATTCAAGAAAAGTTGCAATAGTCCAGCATATCTTTTGACAGATCAAGCCATGATAGGACACAGCAGAGAGAGGACAAAATGTGGACTAGTAATTTCTGAAAGTTCCAGGAACTCAGAAATGGTCTTTGCTTCTGATTCAAGAAACTTCAGGCGCTCTGGTTCTTCTGACAATTTGAGTAATAGTTTGAGCCAGAAGTCAGTGGTTGAAGGGCTTCCGAGTTTAGATTCATATAGGACTCCCAGGAAAGATTCTCAACCTGCAGCCCAGAGCCATGGATCATTTGGTAGCAGGTGGCTTGATAGCAGTGTTAGTCTGAGTCCAGGTTATCAGAATTTGCCTACTCAAAACGGATTCCCTTACGAACTTTCTTCGAGATCTGAGAAAGCATCTGTTTGCATACCAGTGATCAACCACAACAGTCATAGCCATGCCAGTAGATATGTAGCCTCTGAGCAATTAAATACTAGGAAATACATAAGTTCAAATTGTGCGATTGTGGACTCTGAGAGAGAGATAAAGCAAAATTCGGTGCTTTCAAGTGGTTCATTTCACAAGTCGACATCACCACAGGGTGTGGCGATAAAAAATGGAGAGAGTACACAGCATGAAACTTTTCTGGTGCCTCATTGGCTTAGAGTTATGCCAGCTCATGAGAGGGAGAAAAATTCTGGAATAGACTCGAATCATAGAGAGATGAGTTTTGGTCAGTCATCTTCTAGTTATCTGAGCAGCAAAGTTGATGCTGGAAACGGCCCGAGCCAAACATTTGTTCAGTGCGCGGAATCTTTCTCACCTTTGTGTAAAGTGGAGTCCAAGAGGATGGAAATAGGCGAAGGTCCTGATAGAAAGATTTTTGGCTTTCCTATCTTTGCAAACCCTCCTAATTCGAAGAATGCGTTCTCTCCTCTCGCCTCTCCATCTATATCCATCAGTCAGGAGTCCAAGTGTGAAGTCATAGATCATAAGAGGGAAGTAAGAATGTTTGATATTAACTTGCCCTGTGATCCCATTTCTGAATGGAGTGAAGTGGCTGCTGAGGAAACTCTGGACCTAGAGAAGGAATCTAGTACCAAAAACGCTTACTTGAAACATCAATTTGATCTAAACTCCTGTGTTCTTGACGATGAAACTTCCACGACGCCATCCGTCCCAAGTGTCGTTGGAAAGGTTATTGTGGAAATAGACTTGGAAGCTCCACCTGTTCTTGAGACTGAAGAGGATAGTTTCCAGGGAGAAGAAATTCCTGGGAAGCCACTGGAAACATCTATATCATTAACTCAGCAAGAAACCGATCAATCTTTGGAAAATCTAGGTAAAATGGCAGCAGAGGCAATAGTTGCCATCTCAACTGTTGCTTTCAGCAATTGTTTGGACAGCATTGTTCAGGATTCACCAGAAGAAGCTTCTCTAGACTGCCTTGACTGGTTTGCTGGTATAGTTGCCTCTTTTGAAGACCATAGTTCTTGGACCAGGTCTGAAGCTGCTCCAAGAGATTGTAAAGAACAGAATGTTGAAGAATCTATATCAGAAAGTATTGATTACTTTGAGTCCATGACGCTGAGACAGGTAGAGATGGGGGAGGATGAATACCTTCCTAAGCCACTGATCCCTGAGACTCCATGTGCAGAAGATGTAGTAGTCACCCCAGCATCAAATCGGCCTCAAAGGGGACAGGCTAGACGAGGGAGGCAGCGGCGAGATTTCCAAAGGGACATCCTTCCGGGCCTCGCTTCACTTTCGAGGCATGAGGTGACGGAAGATCTTCAAACTTTTGGAGGGCTTATGCGAGCGATGGGTTATTCGTGGCACACAGGATCAACGAGGAGGAACTCCAGTAGAAATGTTTCCTCAAGAGGGAGGCCACGGTTAGTAAGTGGGTCCCCTACTGCAGCGTCGGACGCCACATGCAGTCCAATGATGCACCAGAAAAATACTGTTGAACTGGGACTCGAGGATAGAACCCCAACAGTTTGGGGGAATACACCAAGACGGCCCCGGAGGCAAAGGTGCCCAGCAGGCAATCCTCCATTACACGTGCCCTCAACATAATCTGGTACGAGGCTCGATGTCTTAACGGGGCTTATGAAGGATAAAAAGATAAGCGCTGGTTGTGGAATTATGGTTGTTATTGTTAGGGAGACAATGGGGTTAACGTTGTACATTTCTTCACCCATAATTTGGGTCCTTGATTGTCCCTCTGTGGTGGGTTACCTCTTTAGTTATTCACGAATAACTACACGATGTCTGTGGATATTGCTTTGCACTTTAATCAGGTCCTCTGCAGAGTTTCCTGTACTTTTGAGTGCTGACTCTCTCGGGAACAAGAAATGTTCCTTTTGTTTTCTTACTTTTCGGTTTGGAAGGGAGTGTTTCGGGGTTGCGATCCTAAATTTCGCTTTGTCTGTCCAAGCAGGGACTCGGGACAATCTTTCAAGTGCTCGTGATGGCAGGTTTTGGGTTCAATTCCATACAGACTCGACAGATTTAAACAATGTCGACTGCTATCAGCTTCCATCAATGGGTGCTTCATCATAATTCATAGTCGCTAAGCTCTTTGGCGAGCCTCACTATTTCCTTCTGCACCAGAAAATGAGACAAGACGAGTCTTCTTCTCTTCCTAGCGTGGATAGAAATCGATGTTGGTGTGAAAGTCGGGTCAAGATTCTCGGCCTAAGAAGTTCATCTACTTAGAGAAGTCGGAATGTATTTTATAAATGACACCATATCAATGTGATAAATCAATGCATTGACTCTATTGGATACTCCAAGTTCCAACCATACAGACTTGACATTTGGGAGAGTTTTCGTGGGGTAAACACGTCAAGAGCCTAGTATAATAAGTTAATTAGAGATTTGGTGAAGTTAGGCCAATACGATATTAAGGGGTCCATTCTCATTGCTTCATCCTATCATAGCCATGCACATGGGAAGGGGTCTTTATTTTTATGTTTAATTATTTATGGGCCAGGGAAGGGAAGTTTTGTATGGTTAACAGATTAAGAGAAATTCAGTAAAAACTTTAGCGAAGAAATTTAAATCCAAACTGCTCATCCTACCTATAATAATTTTTTAGCTTATTTTCAATGTCACCGATGGTTCATATAGAATCTGAAATTACCAAAGACAGTGAACGACTATCTTCGTGTCCTCTTTGAGGTGGATAAATTTGATCCTGCGGTCGAATCTTCCAAAGAGTTTGGCGGACAGATAAGCTATTTTAGTGACAGTAAACGGAAGGAAGAAAAGAATGCGGGGGAGTTCGCACGCGCGAGGGGGGAGCGCGTGAAGGAAGAGAAGGGGGGACGACGCAAAAGCGCCTGCCA
Source organism: Eucalyptus tenuipes (assembly GCA_014182365.1). Classification (NCBI taxonomy): domain Eukaryota; kingdom Viridiplantae; phylum Streptophyta; class Magnoliopsida; order Myrtales; family Myrtaceae; genus Eucalyptus; species Eucalyptus tenuipes. Next base: position 29,107,503 of record CM024538.1, on the reverse strand, counting down.
GATACGACGATGTCAGTGTCAACGTAAATTTCTGGTGGACAATCTCTATCAACATGAGAGGAGGGGAGTGAGCGAGAGAGAGAGAGAGAGAGAGGGAGGGGGTCCGGTCAGAGAAAGGAGTCAGAATCAAATCATAAAAGTCTTTCCTGTCTTTTCTCCAATCACATGGCCATCAAGTCCCACCTTGTCCCCACGAGAAATGATTGGCTGCGCTGGATTATCGGCGAACCCCCATTCATGAAAGGTCCATGTGGGTCCCGCACGGCTTTGGAGGGCTGAGATTGAATGGGCTCGTGAGCCGACAGTTTTTTACCCCCTACCCTAACAGATCAGGTAATGGTCTTGCGAATGAGTATTTTGGAGATATCTATTTACTGTGCTTAATTAAACAAATCTTGTTTCTCGATATGGAAGTGACACATAACGGAAAATAGATAATACACTGGAAAATATCAACTTACTTTTTTTTTTTTTTAAATTTAACGAGCGCACTAAAACACTCCTCATCCATAATACATGTATAAATATTTACCGTTGAATTTGACGTGGCCCACCACTTTTGTTGATGAAACATGTAATTATTAATGGTCCGGACACATAATATACACCTACTCATTTAATGATTTATCTCGTTGTTCCGAGAAAAAAAGATGCAAATCCTAAGAGGTATTTAAAAAAAAAAATTGGATACGAAAACTGACCTTCAACAATTTCGATTGATTAAATCAAAATGGAAAGGAAGGCCAAATAAGGAAAAGACAATTGATTCAGCTAATTAGTAAGTAATTCCACCGGTTAGTTTAGGACTTAACTAAGCTGTTATCTAGGTTGATTGCTACTTGTTACGTTACCAATTCATTGGTTATTACATTGTGTTACTATTTAATGGGATAATTACGTAAATGGTATTTGAATTTTAGCTCAATGTACAATATTGTCCCAAATTTTTTAATTTATCTAATGTGACTTTTAGTAAATGTTTGATATTATCCCTAGATTATTATATACATAAATTCAATTTATTCCTCGGATTATCTCGTTAAATTGAACATGTACTGAATATTTATAAATTATATTGAACAAATTAAAAGTTTAAAGATGATATTGTATATTAGATTAAAATTCAAGAATCACATTAAACAAATTAAAAAGTTCACAAATCTCTTATGTCAATTTTTTTCATATCTGATTAGTTGCACTGCCTAATGCTCACTCATTGGTGGAACTCGGGACCATCACCTTGCACACGGCCACCATCATTCCCGTTCACACCTAGGACCATCATTGCCTTGCCGATCTCCCGTTACCAGCCAATGGCACCATCGACCTCCATTTTTCTCACAATCGTGAATCACATGACCAAATATGGCCGCAACTTCCTCCCTCCATCTCTCTTTCACACACACACACACACACACACTCTCTCTCTCTCTCTCTCCAATTAACATCATCTGCTAGCCCCAATCACCCCGCTGCCATCCGTCCGTGATGGAGCTCGAGCCCATGAAACTAGGGCTAGAGCTCGATGCCCGCGAAGGAGTTTGAAGCCACCAAGCTTCCGAGAGATCGCTCGACGGGAGACCCAACAGGACGAGGGAGAAGATGACCGCAAAGCATTGGCCGGCGTGGGTGCTGAGAGGAGAGGGGCTGAGATAAATGGATGGATTCAGGGGTCAAAATCGACAGTAAAATAACGATTGCATCGTCCAATCTTAGATGCAACTTCAAATGGAGCGAGAAATGCGAGGATGCTAACCGTAGGTTTTAAAATAACGGTTACATCGGACGACAGCAGTCGAATGGGCCGGGCTTTAAGTCGGCTTCGGCCCATCCGAATTAGACCCACGGCCCATAGTCATCGACACTTGCTACGGGCTCGAGGTTCCTGGCGTTTCGTCGCCGCCCACAAAAGAAGAGGAGAGAAAGATGCAGAGCAATGGCGGGAAACATAATAGCGCCGGATGCGGAATTAAGACGCGGCGCGGACGCAGTGAAATGAGAGAAGGAAGAAGACGCAAATGCGATCCATTCACGCATCTCTCCTACAAAGGGGCAATCTTTACAAGCAGTGGATTCGTCGGCACTCGCGACAACCCCTCCGACGTTCTCAGTTTGATCAGAACAGCATCGCATCCGCGGTCCGCTCTGTCTCTTCCAGCCCCTGCTTTTCGCTTCTGGGTTCTTGCCACGACATCCGTTCTCTCAAGAAAGTACACAGCTTGCTGATCGTTCGCGGCCTGACGGGCCATCTTCCCTTCGACACCAAGCTGGTTAGTTTGTACGGTGGCTTTGGGAGCGTCGGGATCGCACGGTTGGTGTTCGATCGAATTCCGGACCCGGATTTGTATTCTTGGAAGGTCATGGTGAGACGGTACTCCTTGAGCGGCTGCCATCCGGAGGTTGTTCGGCTCTACGGTCGGATGAGGGGTTCGGTCAAGGAGAATGATAATGTCGTGTTCTCGATCGTGTTGAAGGCCTGCAGCGAGTTGCGGGATATAGACGGAGGGAGGAAAGTGCACGGGCATGTTGTCAAGGCGGGTAGTCCGGATAGCTTCGTGTTCACTGGTCTCGTGGACATGTATGCAAAGTGCGGCGACGTCGAGTGCTCCCGCCAGGCATTTGACGAAATTGTCGACAGAAACGTTGTTTCCTGGACTTCGATGATTGTTGGGTATGTGCAGAATGGTTGTATGGAAGAAGCGCTGGCATTGTTCAATTGGATGAGAGAAGAATTGGTGGGAGGCAATCAATTCACTGTTGGGAGCTTGGTCACAGCATGTTCCAAGCTGGGCGCTCTGCATCAGGGGAAGTGGCTTCATGGTTATCTGATCAAGAATGGTATAGAGCTGAATTCATTCTTGGCGACAGCTCTTCTGGATATGTATGCTAAGTGTCGTGAAATTGTAGATGCTGAGACTGTGTTTGACGAGCTTTCGTCCACTGATCTTGTCTCATGGACGGCAATGATTGTTGGTTACACTCAGAGTGGCCATGCTTATATGGCATTGAAGTTATTTACGAATGAGAAATGGGCGAGCCTCGTGCCAAGTTCTGTTACTGTCGTAAGTGTGCTTTCTGCTTGTGCTCAGTTGGGCAATTTGAATGTGGGCATGTCCGTTCATTGTCTAGGAATTAAACTTGGGTTAGAAGAGAGCACTGTGAAGAATGCGCTTCTCGACATGTATGCAAAGAGCCAAAGGATGGAAGATGCTTGTTGCATCTTTAATTCAGTCTCTGAAAAAGATATAATTGCCTGGAACTCATTGATTTCTGGGTTTGTGCAGAATGGGTCTGCAGATAAGGCCTTGGAAATGTTTCGACAAATGAGATCAAAATCTCTCTCTCCTGATGCTGTCACATTGGTGGTTGTCCTCTCTGCCTCTGCTTTCCTGGCTGTCCTAGCTGTCGGTTCCTCGCTTCATGCATACTCCATTAAAAAGGGCTTATCATCATCCAATGTCCATGTTGGAACTGCACTATTGAATTTCTATGCTAAATGTGGGGATGTGGAATCAGCGCGTAGAGTTTTTGATGCAATGGATTCTAAGAACACCGTAACTTGGAGTGCAATGATCGGTGGTTATGGGATTCATGGGGATGGTAGTGGGTCTCTCACTCTTTTCAGTGACATGTTGAAGGAAGAAATAAGGCCTACTGAAGTAATCTTTACTAGTATATTATCAGCGTGCCGGCACACAGGCTTGGTTGGTGAAGGTTGGAGATACTTCAACTCAATGTGCCGAGACTACAATTTTGTGCCTTCAATGAAGCATTATGCTTGCATGATCGATCTTCTGTCTCGAGCTGGCAGGCTCGAGGAAGCATTGGAATTTATAGAGAAAATGCCAATGCAACCAGACATTAGCTTGTTTGGAGCCTTTCTTCACGGTTGTGGACTTTATACAAGGCATGATCTTGGAGAGGTGGCCATAAAAAGAATGCTAGAGTTGCATCCTAAGGAAGCTTGTTATTATGTGCTCATGTCCAATCTCTCTGCTTCCGATGGTAGATGGAGTCGAGTTAATTACTTCACGGAGTTGATGGAAGAAAAGGGGTTGAAGAAGTCACCTGGTTGTAGCATGGTGGAGATGGATGCTGGGGATAAATTTTCTGCTGTCAGAGTTGCAACTGTATAGTAACGATGAAAAGTACTCTTCTTTCGACAGGTCCATAGGGGTCAAAGATGGGAGGCTAACTAAAGATTTGGAGCATCTAACGAGCGATGCTGGGGTCCAGAGTCCGGACAGTCAACCAGTATCAGATGGACACTTTAAAACCTCGAGACACGTATGGTGTGTTGAGTGGTCAGATGGTCAATGACTGAAAAAGAATTCGTGTTAAGAAGACGATTGCAATGAATAGACTAATTGCTCTGGTTTGATGAGTTGAAAGATTTCTATATCTATCCTTGAAGAATTACCACACGCCGCGCTGGCAATGATGTGTCAAGTTAAAAAGCAAAGGATATCAATGTTGGGTATCCGAAAGCATTTACTTGGAAACACAAGACAAGTCAGATCCGAAAGACTGCAATGTCTACATAAATCTATATGGACAGAATATATGCTTTCACTCTTCAATGATTTGAAAAAGAAGAGGGGAAAATATGTGTTACTCAATTGAAACCAGTGACGGAAAAAGTGTATTAGAGGGAAGATATTCTTTTCTACTTGCTCATTTTAGTTGTTCTAATAGTTCCAAATTTCCTTTTTTCCTTTGATAATCTAAGGACGTTATACAAATCTCATCAATCAATAGAACTCAATCTTCAAACCTATGCAAGTAACTCCGACTTAGAACGGTTTGTATATAGTTGATAAAATTCGAATTGAGTTGAAATCCTCCATTATCCCAGTAACAATGGTATATAAAAGAACATATTCAGTGATTTTAAACTATCACATCAGTTTATGTGACATGCGTGAGCTTAGTCAGCTTCACTCAAAATGTGACACATGTTTTGTGGCATGGAATTGAAAAATTGGATCTAAAAGCTCTCTTTTCAACATGAGTTCCTCCCTCCCTCCCTCAAATTTCACTCCCTCTCTCTGCGTCCAAAGACACACTCTCTCCACTTTGGCTCTGGCACGTGTTAGTTCGAAACTACCGAATATTTTCTTGCCATGCAAGGTTAATAGTAGCAAAATTTCTGGTGGTGAAAGGAAGGATAAAGTTAAAGATACAAAGAAGCTATTATAGGCTTATAGCCGACATCCGCATTGTGAGTTTTATGGGGAAACGCTGGTTTTTGTGACGATTATAACATCATTATTAGACGACTCTACAGAATAAATCGACCAAAAACAAAAAAGAAAAGACTTTCTCGAACCAGTTCCCGCGAAGCAGTTTCGAATTCCTGTCGGCGAACGATCGTCCGAAACAAAAAGGCAAGCTCTCGCGAACCTTTGGCGGCTCCTCGAGCGGAGATTCACCATTCTTGATGCTCGCGAATCCGTGAATCGATGACCCTTTACATGCCCTTGTTCAGGGCGTGCGCGAGCTTGAGGACGCTGGCTCAGCTCCACGCCCACCTCCTCGTCACGGGCCTCCACCGGGACCCGCTCGCTTCCACCAAGCTCATCCAGTCCTATGCCGAAATGGGCTCTCTCGAATCCTCAAGGCTCGTCTTCGACCACTTTCACGCGGCCGATTCCTTCATGTGGGGCGTGCTTATCAAGTGCTGCGCGTGGAGTCGCTCTTTCGAGCGAGCCGTCGCGCTTTACCGCGAAATGGTTTGCCAACGGAAGGAGATCACTCGGTTCATATACCCATCAGTGTTACGAGCCTGCTCTTGCTCGGGCAATCTCGGCGCGGGCGAAACCGTCCACGGGACGGTCGTTAAGTGTGGGCTGGATGGGGACGATGTGATTCAATCTTCATTGCTGTGTATGTACGGAGAAATGGGCTCGCTGCGGAATGCCAGGAAGGTGTTTGATGATATGTCGGGTAGAGATGTGGTGTCTTGGAGTTCGATGATCTCCAGTTATGTTGATAATGGGGATCCGAGCGGTGGGCTGGATGTGTTCCATTCGATGCTTTTACAAGGTTTTGAGCCCGACTCAGTCACAATGATTGGTGTGGCTGAGGCTTGTGCCCAATTGGGTTCTTTGTGTTTGGCAAGGTTGATCCACGGACAAGTGGTGACAAGGAATATTGAAAGTGATGATGCAACATTGAATAACAGTCTTGTTGTAATGTACAGTAAATGCGGTGATCTGTCTAGCGCAGAGGTTCTCTTCAATATCGCCACTCGCCGGTCTGCTGCCTCATGGACTGCGATGATTTCAAGCTATAATCAGAGTGGGCGCTTCCGTGAAGCACTTGATGTTTTTCTAGAAATGCAGGAGTCCCAGAGTAAAGCTAATTCAGTTACCATGATGGCTATTTTATGCTCTTGTGCAAGGTTGGGGTGGCTGAGAGATGGGCAGTCAGTTCATTGTTTTGTCATTAGAAATGCTATAGATCCTGGATATGATTTTTTGGGTCCAGCATTGATAGAGTTCTACGCAGACTGTGGAAGAGTACATGATAGTGAGAAGACTTTTATGACAATTGAAGAGAGAGATGCTGTCTCGTGGAATATGCTCATAACAGTTTATGCACGAAAAGGATTTTCAGAGGAGGCTTTATTGACATTTTTACAGATGCGAGTACAGGGAATAATACCAGACTCATTCAGCTTGACAGTATCACTGTGGTCTTGTGGAAGCATGGGTTTTTCACAGCTTGGATGTCAAATTCATGGTTTTGTGATGAAGTCCCATTTTCAAAAGGGATTTGTACTAAATGCACTTATTGATATGTACTCAAAGTGCAGTGATGTGGATTCTGCTTACAGAGTGTTTCTTGGGATCCAACAAAAAGATATTGTTACTTGGAATACAATGATTTGTGGATTTTGTCAGAATGGTTATTCTCTAGAAGCCATCCATCTTTTTGATAAAATGTACTCGAATGGCTTCATAATGGATGAAGTCAGCTTCCTTAGTGTAATTCAAGCTTGTTCACAATTAGGATACCTAGAAAAGGGTAAATGGGTTCACCATAAGCTCATCATCCATGGTGTAAGGAAAGATCTCTACATTGATACAGCTCTAACAGATATGTATGCCAAATCTGGAGACCTCAAATCCGCCCAATCAGTTTTTGATAGTATGCCCGAGAAAACTGTAGTTTCGTGGAGTGCCATGATAGCTGGTTATGGAACCCACGGTCAGATCGATATAGCCATCTCACTTTTCAACCAAATGGTGCAAATGGGGATACAACCAAATGATATCACCTTTATGAATATCCTATCGGCTTGCAGTCACACAGGATCTGTGGAGTATGGGAAGTTCTATTTTGGGTTAATGAATTCCCATGGAGTTGCTCCCAAGTTGGAACATTTTGCTTGTTTAATTGATCTTCTCAGTCGTTCCGGGAATCTCGACGAAGCATATGCAGTAATCTCTTCCATGCCTTTGCCTGCAGATTCTAGCATCTGGGGTGCCTTGATCAATGGTTGTCGTATTCATCAGAGAATGGACATTTTCCAAATTATTCAAAGGGATCTTTTAGATGTTGATACAGCCGATACAGGGTACTACACATTGTTATCTAATATACATGCAGAAGAAGGGAATTGGGTTCAATCGCGGAAATTAAGGTCGACAATGGAAAGCGCAGGTTTAAAGAAAGTCCCTGGATACAGCTTGATTGAACTTGGTAACAGAACTTACAAATTTGGAGCAGGAGATATATCTGACTTGCAAATGGAGGAAATATGTAAACTACGAGAAAAAAATCTTCAAAATTTGGAACCGGAACGATGTTAGTTGGTGAATTATATTCCTAAGTGTCTATAACATCTACTTCCTTCGTATTTCTCGCTGACATGCAAATCAACTCCTGTCTTCCTCTCTTGGCTATCTCTCCTTCTCAATAGAGAACTTCAATGGAGAACAAAGCAACTAATTCTTTCTGAGAGGAAGATGAATGCAGAAATCAAGACATCAAAGGGTGGGGTTTCTAATTCCACAATTGAAGAAAGAGCTATTCTATGAGCTATTTTGCTAGTCTATATGCCTCGATTAGTAGTTGTTCTCCGAGGCCAGGTTACTGACCAATGAGGATGGCTTCTAGAAAGATTTCTAATGTTGCTAACAATACCAGCAATCAGCCAAGATGGGGTTTACAGAAGTAAGAGCATGAATCGAGTGCTCACGGATCACTCTCAAACATGACAGTACCCTGGCCTTTGTGCTGAACATGTTGGATGGTTAGCAGCAACTCAGTTTCTTCCGCTTGCAGCAAGAGGCTGCAGTTCACCTTGCTGCTGCTGCTGTGGCATCCAACAAAGTCTCATGATGATATCTGGCAGTTAGAGCTGAAGCACCATTGTGTGGGGATGAAAGCATCATAGTGGGGATGAAAGCATCATCCACATTAATCTTGGTAGTATCTCCTGTTGGAGGTACTCCGGGACTATTGATGCATTGGATCTGCTAGGTAGGCCTCAAAATGGTGTATTCCTTCCATTAGCAAGCTCGTCCTAGGTGCCTGCAGTTGTTTTATGACGCCTTGAAATGTCTAGTCTTGTGTTTGGATTGATGAACTTATCACGAAGTTCCCACAATCTCCAATGCACAATGCCCCGGGAAGCTGTTTTGGGAGTTCAGTAAGCTTTGCTAGGAAATCTCTCCCCAGCAAGTGACTGCATATGAAGGCTCCAGCCTACCTGAACCCAAGTTATTATTATAGTTGCGGGACAGTTGCGCACAACATGAAGTATTATGTTGTTCTCCGTGTAACATGAAAGGACAGTATTCATCTACATAAGACATGCCTTTTGAAGTTCGCTCTGGAGTGGTAGGTCCATCTGCAAAAATGGGTCTTCAGTGGCTCGCAAATTTTGCATAGGATATATTTTTCAATGGGCGAAATTTCTGGAACAATAACCAAATGACAGCATGCGGTTCTGAAGCTTTGTATAAGTGAACGAAGAATGAAACGAATATTAGTTACAGGTTTAACAAATGTACAGATTTCCACTCGTAGCTATCTGTGTCCTTCGCAATTTCATTAACATATGCTGCATGCGCATCTGGTTTTTCAAGATTTAGAATGTGTTTTTCTTTGGATTTTTGTGCAGAGGAAATGTAAAAAGAAGCAAAAAGGGGAAAAAAAAACTGAAACTTTGGAATAGTGCCGAGACTTTTTACAGTATCGCATATAATTCATGCTTGAATTTATTCCACACTATGTAAAGCATCGACACGGACACGCGATACGCGACACGACACGACACGACACGCCGACACGTCATTTTTTAAAAATAAAGAATTTCGACACGTTCCGACACGTTATATATTAAATATAAATAATAATAAAAATAGCATAGAATTAATTTACACGAAAAATATTAAATAATATCATTCATTATTTTAATTTGTTACAATAATACACAAAACTTAGAGGAAAAAAACATTGTTTAAAGAAAAATGCTGAAATGATATTTTTAAATTTATTTATTTATCATATATAGCATTTTTTATTACTTCTTTCATAGTAAAAGACTTTTAAAAAAAATAAAACAATTCTAAAAAAAAAAACTGAAAAAAAAAATATTGACCCCGTGCATGTATATTTATAGCAATTTTATTACTTCTTTTATTACTTCTTTTGTGTATATTTATATTTTGACCCCTCAAGTATTAGAAATTTTTAAAATTAACCCCGTGCGTGTCGGAATCGCGTGTCGGAATTCTGGACTCGCGTGTCGGAGCGTGTTGGAGAGAGTTGACTACGTGTTGGATTTTTCGACACTCGTTGACCGCGTGTCGGAACGTGTCGGGACGTGTCGGACACGATACAAAGACTTCCGGAGAGTGTCCGTGCTACATAGATTCCACACGAAGAGATTCACAAGAAACTTTAGAATAATTAAAAGGGCCGCACTAAATCCCCCCCTAAAATGGCTCCATCCATACCTAAAAAATTTAATTGACAAAATTACCCAAATCATGAGTTCCACTCCCCACCTTGTCTGTCTCTCATTAGCTCCTTGCATCTCTCCTTTCCTCCTTCTCTCTCTCCCTTTGCTCTCACCCATCAATCCTCGCCCCTCGAGCACAAAGCCTGCACTGCTCGGGTCGAGGTCATTCAACCAAAATCCTTTCGGGCTATTTGCTTGGTGTTTCAAGGTCCAAGAGTAAAAATGCAACTGGAGATGCTTTGTGATTGTGCATTCTTCAAATGCGAGTCTTTCTTTAACCTCCAGACTGAGAGTTTAACTCTGGTTAGCTGTTTTTGTATTATTTGTCTGGTTGAATTTTTCATGGTGTTAAAATTGATCCAATAATCGATTGCAACGTCAAATGAAAAATGACATCATTTTCTTAAAAAGAAAATATTGGGGGAAAATTGTTGAATGATAATGGAGGTAGGGATTGCAAGTCTGGGGAGGTGGTCATAGGGTTGGAAGGATGCATGTTGAAGTTGGGACTGAGAGGGGGTGGGGTTGAGCGTGGCGGAGAGGATAGCTGTGACGACGAGTGATGCGGGGACAATGGTGGAGGTCAAGGGTGGTCTCATCGTTGGTGAATTGGTGGAGGGCAGATTTGGTATTGTGCAATGCTCAAAGGTACGTGGAGTGTGAGATCGAGAATTTCTCTCTTTCACGAAATATTTTGTGTATCTCTTCCTCACCTTGGCAACAAGACACCACTTTCTCTCTCTCACCCCTCGAGTGACAAGCCCTGAAGAACTACCTAGTTTCTCGACCAAATTTTTCTAATCATCTTCTCTCTGTAGATTTTCACTGGATTTTGTCAAGCTACTTCATGAATGTCACTAGCAATTTAAGTGAGGGGCTCAACATTAGCTCATGGATACAGTTTTGAATATCACGCACTTTGTTTTAGTGTAGCCAGAACGGGAGAGAGAGAAAGAGAGGAGGGGGCCTCCTGCCGGCCATTGTTAGGAGAAGGAAATAAAGAAACAAAATAGAGGTGGGCTGTTGAAGCACGAAGACTTGGTGGAGATAAAGAAGGCGAGGAATGAGATCCACAAGTCGGATAATTTCGTCCTTTCCATCCTCTTGGGGGTGGAGGAAGCCATTTCAGGGATGAATTTAGAGTCACCGTAGTTAAAAGTGTGATAAAAGAAACTGTCTTTTCTGAAAAGTAAAAAACGTATATATGATTTCGTGCGGTTATAATCACAAAAGATTTGGTCTACACTAAAAAAAAAAAAGTTAAAATGGCGCTATTACATTTGGTTATGGCAATGGCTTTAAATATTAAGGCTAGACCGTTGAAGAGTAAGTTCGCTTTTCAGCCTCAAATCAAATGTTTTGGCCAGCAATTGAATAGCGTTGTGCACTCAAAATCGGAAATTAACGTACAAGCCTTTTCCTTCCAATTTTGTGCGTGGATTTTAAACAATTTTAAATATAATTTTAAAGAACAGCCTTATCCTTATCTTAAAAATAAGAGATAATGACACAAATAATCCATGAATTTCAGCTTCGATGTGCGATGTAGTCCCTAAATTTTTAATTTTTTCAATATAACTTCTAAACTTTAGCTTAATATTTAATGTTGTCCTTGGAGTTTTAATTTATTCAATGCGTCAATAAAATTTTAATAAATATTCAAATTAGTCATAAACCATATGAAAATATTCAATTTTATCCTTCAATTAACTTAAGTTCATAGATAATTTAAGGATCATATTGAATAAAGAGTTAATATCTTAAAAAACCCAAAACTGATAGATCTGTGATAAATATAGCCCGAACTATTTTTTTGGCTAGAGAGAGAGAGAGAGAGAGAGAGAGAGAGAGAGTATTATTGTAGTTGGAAGTAACCGCTACTTTGTGGAGGCAAGCAGAAGAAAGTATTCCATCCAGTCAGATGCCCCGATAGCCAGAAAGCAATAACTATTTTCAAATGCCACAGCTCATTCATCCAAGAACACAACGAGAAACGGATAAACTTTATTCTATCTTCAGTCAAACAAATCGACAATCTAAAACACTTACAGAGAAAGAGGGGAAGAAAGAATAAACAAAAGCTTATGATTTTGTACATAAATGTAGGCCGAAGACACAGCAAGCCAGCTTTAGAGAGAGAGAGAGAGAGAGAGAGAGAGAGAATTGCGCTGCTGCTTGTCGCCAATCAAACTGTAGTTGGTACTACTATGGTCGTTGATACACGTATTTGGTCCTGGGATCCACAATAAGACCCTTGCCACCGTTCACTTCCAAATCGTGCCTGCACAAATGAACAAGTAAAGACTTTTATTTCTCTGACCTTTGTAATTAAATGGGCCAAGAAGATCCCTTCACATAGATCACGGCCAGTGCTACTAAATTTAATAGCCACAGAATGCCCTGACCATTTAAAAGCTTCCTGCAGTGCTTTGGGTTAAAAAAAATCAGCTAGTCAAATAAGTGCAACCTTGATCCCCAAAAGAACCAACGCTTTTGTTGTTACTGTAACAGTTCCAGTTCCAATCCAGTAATACATTGAAAGAGTTATGCGCATGCCATGAGTAAATATATGCAATTAGGTGCAAGCCATGAGTAAGTTGATGTATATGCAGGGGTATCAAAATATGTAAAGAGATGGTACCGAGAACTTAACTGGAACACAAAATCGGGTATTGTCAACTGCTCACGAGGAACATATCTGAATAATTGCAGAAGTCGATCAACGTACACCACTTTCTTCCACACCTAAAATTTAAATTATCAATGCTTTCACAAATGATAGATAGCTGACATATAAACAGGAAGAATTCAGACATACCACATTGTCTACAAACAACTGCAAGGCAAAAATTGTGGCCTTTAGGTGAAAAGTTGGGTGAAGAACATAGATTGCCTGCAAAAAGGCAGTGAAGGTTAATGTACTTACTACTACATATATGCATACATTCACAGCAAAATCACGTAATAAAGTACTGCATACATGCAAATTACGCTGGTGCTTACGACCGAGTATCTGTTGCATCCGCCTCATCCATCCCAGATCAGGTTGACTGCGAAAAATTGCATATGCAGTAAACAAAGTAGGTCACACACCAAATTGAAAACCTACAGTTCCATTTGCATACAAATGTGATTCTCAGTTATGTATCAGCTCACTCCACATCGAAGCAATCAATTTACTTCCTTTGCATGAATTTAATGTATTACTAGTCTCATCCCATATTATCTATTTAATATACTAACCGAAATTAACCCCCACAGAGGATTTCCCACTATGTGTAAAGTCACGATAATGACTAGCAAGATGATTGCGCCAACAGTGAATAGAGAAAGACAACTCGATAGATGACTTCAAAGAGGATGGAAACTCTTTGCAAGGCTTTCATTAGAGCCTCTTTTTGGTAGAGCCTCTTTACTTAATCATGATGAAGCTTTCGCAGAGACTAATTATTCAATAGGTGTTGCAACTTTATCTAAGTAGGTTTGACACTTTTAAACTACTGATAGGCAATCCATAAGCCAAAATCATATAGAAAAGTTAGAAACATGGCAATTAAAAGACCCTATCCAAGCCCTTATACCTCACTGGCATTCATCACCAACATATCGTGTCATGATTATGGCTTTCAATAGAGTTTTGTTGCTCCATTTTTTTATTTTAATAATCTCTTTCTAGGAGTAACATCAAGCTATGCTGCTTCAGAATTTCAAAATGTCTCTCGGTAGTTACTCGAGCTTGACTGAAAGTTACCGAGTCTAATTATAACTGGTGCTGAATTCAATATAGTTACCACTAAGTGAATCACTAAATAATTGGATCATTGATTCTAAACATATTTTAGATTTAAATTATTCACTTCTAATAATCTAGACTAAATAAATTCAAGACTTTTCCATTCTATATGAGTTTTCATTATAATTTTCCTGATTATTTAGTCTCATCACACATACATGGATATTGAGTCAGTTGAGCAGTTAATAAAGTTGGAATAATCATGACAATGATGCTCCAGCAAAGCCAAATTTTGACTTGTGTCTACGGCTTGACCCAATCGCACATCCGGACCATGCTGATCACAGTTCAGCACTTGCAAAGCTCATAATTATTCTGCGAGTCATTCCAAGTAAACAATACTTCATGATTTACATCTGTCACATAATAAGGTACTTACAGCTGCAAAGATGCCGCAGAATGGAAGTATACAATAGTGTAAGGTTTCTTTATCACCGCCTCAAATTCCTGAAAAACCATGATCACAAAATTTGAGTTAGTTCCATATCCAGTAAGTTCTAATTCAAAGCTTGAATAAATTATTCAACACCAAATTATGAACGAAAGCATTTTAGTGTCAGGGACGACATAAATGTGACTAGCCTTGCATCGATCAAGGCAAACCACTGAACAGACCATAGTATTGTCACATTAATCAGCATGTTGTATTATATATATGTGTCCCTTTGCTCTGTAAAATCTAGATACAAGTGCCAGAAGTATAAGACAATGGATATGACACCCTGATAGGAATACTTTCAGTCAGCCTTAATAGAAACGTGATGATCAAAATAATCTCACAAGATATTACAAGCTAAATGCATATATAATTTACTAACACAGAAACAGCTTTATGCAAGTTTATACAGGTTTATTTTGGTTTTCTTTTTCCAATGATCTAAGAAGCACATGAGCAACCAAATTTCTGGACAACCAGATTGAACAGCTTTTTCATAACACAAAACGTATGTAATGGCCCGGTGTCAGTCATGTCAAAAGAACAAGTAACAGTTGTGAAACTGTAAAAACTGGCGACTGTTACCTTTACAACATAGAGGACAAATCTTTCTAGATCAAGACAGCGCAGCAGAAAATGTGCTCCCACAACCACCATCACAGGGCGACCCTCACTGTCCACCCCACCTCGGTAACTGAAAACAGAAAATCCAATACTTAATCAGGAGATATGTAGTTTGGATGCAAGGGGATAAAATTCCTTCATCATTGTCATCTTCTTCTCTCTCTCTCTCTCTCTCTCTCTCATATATGTGAATTATGGATCACCTTTAATCTCAACAGGGGAACCGTGGAGAGAATAAAAAGAAAATTGAAGATGGCAGAGCCACGACCTAAAGAAAAACTGCCTGACTTGTCACAACAGCCGATATGTTGAGGCACAACCCACCAACTAAACTAGTCTAAGCTTTCTCTCCTCTAATAGAGTTTAACCTAATTTAGTTTATGGGAAGGAAAACTAAGCATAGAAAAAAGGAGTAGGAATAGATGAATACACAATCTTCATCTCTGCAATTTCGGATAGATTAACAGAATTGGCTTTAGAGAGGAATCTAGAATGAAGTGAGTATTCTTCAGCAACAGATAAAGAAGGTCCTCCAAGATCACCCAATCCAAGCAATCTAGCACAATTCCAGCCACTCTGTGCTTGGGCAGTTTTTTCCCATTGCTCCTTTCGCCGTTGATCTGGATCTTTAATTAATGACATGAAGGCAGGATCCAAGTATGAGTCCAAGTATGAAGAATTCCTGTAAGACACAAGAAACTCAGTAAATTCAGTTGATACAAACAAATGAAGGACAAAGTTAAATGGAAAAAAGCACAAACTTTACAATCAAAAGTACTTTAACCACAAGCAAGCACACCAAGTAAAGTGCCTTATATATGAAAGAGTAAGAAAGCATTAGAGAAATGCTTTTCAACTTAATTTGTTGCAAGTTAAAATCCTAGAGAATCCTCCTTCAAAGCAGAAACAGATATATAAAAAGCTCCCGTTAGATAGAATCACAGAGAAGCAAATGAACAGCCTCCTTTAGACGACAGATGGTCTTAACTCTCAAAACTGCTTTTTATTGAGGACCATACGTAGAATTGCCTCTTCAGATGTCATAAGATGAAAACAAAGTCATATCATACAATATGTATTCCAAGAAAGCTGAATGTAGACAAGCCGTAACCTACTAAAAACAACGTTGCCATCACATATCAGGTAAACCAACCTTCTAACCAAGCCAACATCACTGATGGGAGGATCCTCAGAGGCTCGTGGAGGTTTGGGTATAGCCTTCTTTGGCAAAGGCTTGATTCGGATTTTACGTTCGTCAATAATCGTCTCACCATTTTCATCCCCAACATCTGCAGGAAGCTTGGAAATGGCTACCTCTTCCTCGTGTTTATCTCGGGGAAAGTAAAGTGGAAGCAGTCTGCATTAGTAGTAAAAATGAGAACTACACAAGAAACAGAAGCACGGGGCAAAACAAAAAACAGAGATAGGACAAGGAAACCCAAAATCCATGGAAGGGCCTCATAACTGCTTGTGCATTTAATCTCAACTAAATTACAACAATCTACACACCTTTTATAGATCTCAGTGTCAACTGCAGTCGTGGTGCAAAATACAACTGCTTTGATTCTGTCCTTTTGCTTCTCAAGAAAACGACGAACAGTCCCTATAGGAGTAAACAGAACGCAGAACCATAAATTTAAGAGGGAATAATAACCTTATACAGAATAAGCACCAACATAAGGAGAAAGAGTGCGGGCTTGATCTAGTGCAAAGCTAAATCAACAACCTAAGGAAGTTAAAAGGCATGTTGAGGAATATGTCATGATAGCCTGGTTTATTCTGGAAGCCAGAGTCAGATTTGCGGATCCCAGAGCCACCAGGGATGCTAGCCCACAAAATTAGCTCAAGAAGCGCTTTCTTCCTTACTATAGAACTGCCGTGCGTTTGCTTTTAGCTGACATGTTACTTCAGTTTTATGCATATGAAGTGAAATCAGTGAAGATGGAATTGCAGGATTATCTTTTGACTTCTAACGAGAACATAATCTGCCAACTTTTACTTAATGGAACTTATTTACCAGATTTACCAGACACAGAAAATTAAGCATAGGGCATGGATAGAAGAAAAAAGAGAAAACCCACAAAGAGGGAAGATGAAGAGCCAGCATTGGCAAATAGATTCCCGTGGAGAAAAGGAAAGACAAAAAGAAAAAAGGAACTAGCAAGTAATACCACTTCAGTTCAATTCTTGATAGCATTTTTTTTTTTTTTTTCCTCTTTGCTAATACAATGGAATTCAGGCTCATATATATAAGCTTGTACTCGCTCTTCAATGTCCTATCACTACCTTTACATTTAGCAAAGCCTACAAATAACTCATTTGGAATGATGTCCAGCTATTGCCAGATGGAGATTAGCAAATTAATACAAGGAGATCATTCAACTACAGAGAATCTTTTTGTTAAGATAGTAGATACTCTTTTATCTTATCTAAGGTAGATATCCATTTTCTGAAAGATGTATTTTAAAAACTGATCATGCCAAATAACTTTTAGAACATTAAATGAGACCAAATTCTAATTGAAAAAATGGGGAAAGAAATTCGATGCAATTGAAAAGAAAATTATACAGGATCAGGATATAAAATTGTAAAATACTGGAAAAATTCTCACTTATAGCAACATGTGCTGCTGGCTCACGCGGATAGTTCTTTGAGTCTGTGTATATGCAACCCATGGCAATGCTGTATAGTATATGAAAGAAAAGTAAGACAAACACTTCAAGTTTTCAAGTAAAAGAGGACTAAGGTCGAGGAAATAATACAGCTTCTAAGCTGGCACAACCTTTGAAGCCCATTATCAATAAGAAGTTCAAGGCAAGAGCGGTAACAATGACTTAATGCATTCTCAGCAGCAGTATGATATTTCACAGCATATTTGGGACCAACAGTATGAATCACCCTCCTACAATCGAAAACAATTACATTAGTTAGCCACTTGATCGCATAATGCTAAAGTTTGATTAGAGTGAGGAATTTCACAAATATCTTTAAATGCTGTGGCCAGCCTGTTCAATACACAAAAATATACCAACCTTGCTGGAAGATCATATGCGTTTGTAACTTTTGCCATTCCAGTCCGACATCCCCCCTATGCCCAAAGGATGCAAATAAAAAGTCAAATCCACCATGCAATTTCATACGTCTAGAGAAAACCTTCATTCCATGAAAAGAATGGCAAAGTTCTTGCTTTGCAAATATTCTAGCTAATCAAGGTGCAAGGTGATCTAGATGCCCATAAATTTCAAGTTTCCCTAAGTTCTGTCCATATCAACTCAGCTTGACAATCAAATATAGTTGACAATGCCTGTAAGACCACAGATTCCAGTCAACGCAGCACTACAGAACCAATAAAATTTCACTCACCAGTGTCGCACATTCTTCAGCAAGACCAGGCCCAGCAGCAGCATGTAAACCAGGACTACTGTGTGCTTCATCCATACTCTAACAATCATGAGAAGAGTAAACATGTCATGCCTTTTTCTCAGAAGAAAAAAATAGTCTTGTTGCTTGTTCAAATGAATACAAGGTCCAGTCACTGAACTCAGTTTGTTCCATACAATGCAATATTTCGTTAAAATGCATGTTTAAATATGAAGCCAATTGACCTGCAAGTACCAATAATAGGCATGTACTGACTGAAAGGAAAACAAATATGACATATGCGATGAACAAACTATTAACCCATGAAGCTTTCACGTGATGCTCAAACATGTCTATCAATGAAGAACTTGCATCAAAGGATACAATAGTTGGCATCGATAATCCACACAACAGAAGAATGGTTCGTTCGCATAGTTAGCAAATGGGACATACTTTGAAACTCAACTCCCTCACACACAGAGCCCTGAACAAGAATCAATCATGAACTTTTTTTCCCCAGGTGAGTGAGTTACTTTTATTAGCTTAGCTCAATACCACGAGAAGCAGAATAGTCCTACACAAGCCCAAAGCCAGCCCAACTCACCAGCACAAGACTCAAACTCATCCAAATAATAACACTCACCCAATATGGCCCAAAACCAGAACCAGAGAGCTCAAGTGATCAACAGAAATCAAAGCAGAGAAACAACAACAGAATCAATCATAAACTTTAGCACTGCACAATCAGAAATTGCCAGTTTCATTGCATCCATCGGCAAAATTTCACAAACTCAATCAGAGGAGATGTTGTGCCGTAAATAAGAAGTCAAAAGGAATCACACTGCTGCATATTGCATTCTGACATGCAATCCTAAGTTTAGGTTCCCAGTTTAGGAGCAATTTCTTTATCCAGTTATGAGTATCATAAAAAAGTAGTGTGAACAAGAAAGCAACAAATGAAAAGCTAGCCATCGTAATGACAAACCAAGGTTCTAACTAGCAGACAGCAAAAGAGTAATCACCTCGTTCGTAGAATTCACGACTGCATCCACCTCGAGATTCCATGGGTGTCCCCTCCACAGATATACCTTTGAGTTAACTTCATGTTGAACTGGAAACCTCGACATTGTCCCATTGCCAGTAATTTCAGAATATGACGTCAGAGGATCAGCAAAATATGAGTTAGAAAATGAAGGATCCCCATTTTCATAATCCAAGGACGATCTATATTCTGTATCACTCCACCTTGGAACCTGATCCAAACTCACTACATATTCCCCACTATCAGTTGGTAATCCGCCAACAGCTGCAGCAGTGGCCACAGTACGGTACATTTTCTGCGTCGGAGACTAGACTCTCAACTCAAGTCACCAATGATCAGCTCTTCTGGATTAAAGAGCGGACAAGCACCCGTGAGCAAGCACCTCCTGAATTCAACTTCCAATTGCCCACACTATTTCACAATAAAAAAAAAAAAATCCCCAGTCAACTATATTTCCCTGGTAACAACCAAAAAACCAAAAGGCAGAAAATAATTATGCAGGGCACGGGTTGCGCACCACTTTAACCTCCCAATCTACCAAGTGCAATTCAAACGAACAGACACTTATTTTCAAACTCGTACTCCATAATTCAACAAAAGGCCGCAATTTGCAGAACTGATCAACACGTCCAAATCAACTAAACACCCAATTCATGCATTTCCGCTGCAAGAATGCCATCAATCACCACTAACAGCGGGAATCCTACAGACACATCGCTGGCGGCATCTCGGAGTTTGGAAACGCGGAACTCCGACAAAATCCCGGAGCTTGATCTGGCGGAAGCTCCCGAAATTCACCAAAAAACACAAAAAAAACCCAAAAACGAAAACGCAATTGCTCCCCCCCACCCTCGTTCCACCTCCGTACTCGCACAACACGAGAGCCGCGACCAATTCCGAAAGCCTCGACCGCCGCAACCCGCGGCTCCTTCGACCCGAAATGGAAAGGGAAATCGACGATCCGCGCGACGTGATCGAACCGGAAGCAAGAGCGCGCGCGCACGGCCGAGCGGGGAGAGAAGCTCGGGGCTCACCGACCAGATTGCGGGAAGATTTGGGGGCAAATTGGAACGGCGAATCGGTTCGTACGACCGGTTTCCGCTACAGGGGCGGTGGTGATGACGGTGGTGATGATGAGCTTGCAATCTCGCAATTGCAGAGCTCCGCTCCCCCCCTTTCTCATCTGTTTTTTGTCGTCTTTCCCATTGTTTTCGTTTGTTGTTTTCTCTGGAGGCCATTTCGCAAAATGAAAAAAGAATATTAGGGGGAAATAACAGGAAAAAAAAAGCCCTCCGAAAGTCCCGTAATTTCTCTCCAGACCCTTGATTTTCATCCCGAATTTCACCTCCGTCCCTGAGGAAAGGGAGTAGGGGTGTGCATGGTCGGGTGGGCGGTTCCCGACCTAACCCTAGAATCACCCGCTGAAGGACCGGTTCTAAAAGTGGGCAAGTGATCCACCCGTTTGTTGCGTGGATCCACCCGGAACCGGACCGCCGGTCCGGTCCGGTTTCGGGTGGATGTGGGAACCGATCTTGGCAGAAACAATTTTGGTTTTCAATATGAACGACTACGTAATATCAAAGCAAGCCAAAGAAAGAAAAACCAAATTTAAGTACGTGGAGATGCGGACGGCGGGAGAAGTAATTTTTAATAATTTTAGTAACCAAGGAAGAGACACGAGAGAGAGAGAACCAGAAGACAAAGGGAGTGAGATAAGATCTAGGGTTTCTTTTAGTAATTTTTTTTTTAATATTAAAAGGTTCCGGTTCGGTCCGGGTGGGCGGGCGGGCGGATTTGCCCATGGAACCGGGAACCGGACCGGTCCACCACCGGTTCCCTCAAGAACCGCCGCCCGGGCGAGTTCGGTCCGGTTTCGGGTGGTCCGGGCGGTTCCCGGGTATTTTGCACACCCCTAGAAGGGAGAGAGACACAAGCAAATTTGGAAATTTCTTCTGTAGTTTAGATTCAAAATAATACATCACCTAGGTCCCGATCATATACTATGAAAGACGAATAGATCGAGATAGGATGAAAATAGGGGGAAAAAGGCATTTAATGCCAACGTGAGAGCTTGTTTTAGGCCCAATTTGATAGTTTGAGAGACATTCTTTTTTTTTTTTTTTTTTTGTAAAATTGTGTCAATTACAAACAATTGATGCAGTGCTTACTTTTGGCCCTTGACATAAACCAAGTTCGTAGCATGGTCCCTATTATCAAATTGGACAATTGAGACACGTACAAATGGGAATTTGGATGAATGTAGATAAGAAGAATAGTAATCGACGACATTTAGGCTCTTGATAGCCTAAAGGGCACCTCAGTAATGGTCTCCACTCTTCATCTCCAATTCCTTTGTCATCAACAATAAACATGGTCTCCACTCTTCATCTCCAATTTTTTTGTCATCAACAATAAACATTCTTTTTCTTTATAGTATAGTCCAGTGATACCTTAAGTTTGCTTTCTCAAGTCTCGGATTAAGCCTGCATCTCTACTTCAATCAAAGAAATATTACCCACGTTGGGATTTAATGATATAAAAGGAGCATGACTTCAGATGAGCGCACCTATAGTGAGTCAATCGATGCCTTACATTTCTTCAAATGAAAAGATCATAAGCATTTTATCACTTAATTAATCTCTTCTAGATCGCGCATTTTTAACATCATTTGCAACACCATTTTGTAAGAAATATATTGCCCTCCTCCACATTTTGACGTGGATAATTGGATAAAAATTTGAGAGCGCCATTTTCTATTTCAATATTTAAGGCCCATTTCTATTTCCTTGAAAGCATATCAAAATATTATAAATACATCTTGTAAACTATAGTCACATAGCTCTTATATGAATAACCAAAATCTCCTAGAATATTATACTTTGCGACGAATACTTGCATTCTTATGTATTAGAACATATAAGGCAATTTAGCTACACCGATACTACTTGCACGACATTTTCACACATTTGATTTTGGAACAAAACGGGTTCCAATTTAGTTTTAAATTTTACAATTGTTCCAATTTATTCCTAAATCTTTTGATGATTTGTCAATTTAGTTCTAAAGCACATTAATACGCTTTTTCAAAGTATATTGCCAATTTGACGGATCAAAAATATCCGGCTACGGTTTTCCATAGGTGTGAACATCGAGTCAATGAAATGTTTTGAGATAGTGCAATACGAATGACTCCTTGTGAAGTACTATGGAATTGGGGGGCATGGCACTAACACTCAACTCAAACAAACTATTCAAGACCGGATCAACAAAGGAAACATACATGTTGAAAACGATGAGGCATCTACGAGCGAACGGTTAGGCAAGACTACGACGCCTAGGTAAACATCCCCTTTACCAACCAAACAAGATATCGAGAGTGTTTTGGAGAAGTGCAGTATCCTAGCGAAGGACCTTTTTTTAAGGTATAACATAACTACAGGGAATCTCTTCATGGCAACCAAATCACCATTATACTTGCCCTTAAAGACCATGATCCTATCATAACATTTTCCTATTTCCTGAAAGTAGACTAAAGTGTGACATTCAAAATTTTCTTTGTAGTTTATGATATTTAGGACATATAATTAGTATAGTAACTATTAGTGGGGATAGATATGCTCCTGATTCCTGAATACATATCGAATAAATTTCAAATATTAAATTTTTACTGAGTTAAGTTTCCTATCGTTTTATATTTTTGTTAATAATTTTATGATTTACAGAATTTCAAACGAATATCGATTTTCTTGATTATTTATTGCAATGTGAAGTATCTATCGAAGTTAACATAATATCTCCATCTTTTTATTAAACCATGCCATTTGTCACAAATGTCTTCATCTCCACCACATTTTTTATTCACATGTTTAAATTAAATCATTTGAACTTATCCATATGATCCCATGCATGACATAATCTTAACCCTAGTTATTTTTTTGTCAACATTTAACTCTAGTTAATTGGCAATATTATTTTTAACCAAGGCTAATAAATGTTATTTCAAGACACTTTTAAATGTAGTGAATAACTATGGAAGATGAGATAAATGCATCACTTCCCCTACCTCCTTGAATGTGCACCTCCATCTTTTTCTTTTTCACTTTTTCAAGTTTTATTTTGCTCTCTCTTTCAAGACAAGGTCCACACCTGTACTTTCAATTTAGTGTCTTATAAGGTATCTTCGTAGATTTCCTTTTATTTTTATCAAATGAGCTTTGTTGTTTTCTAAATAATAACACTTGTTAATTTTTTATAATTATTTTAATTTCAATGTGAGAAAAGGATTTTTTTTAGTTGAAGATTTCACTCAAGGTAAGTGAAAATTCTAAGGACTAAGCTAGAATATCTACTTAGTACTCTTAAGCGTGATTGGTTGATTTTTTTTTTTTGGTAAAGTTAAGAAATGAATAGATTTTGCAGAATATATACAAGGAAGGAGGCCCGGCACCTACAAGGGATAGACACTCAAAAGGATAGTCAAGTCAAAGAGAGTGTAAGGTTGCGGTGGTTCTAGGAAACCTAAAGGTAACAAGAAGACAACAGAGGGAAGAGATCACAACAAAATAGGACAACCTAATCAATCAAAAATAGAAGGATGTAGATCCCAGCTTTGTTGTAGTCTTCTATTCTTGGACGTATCAAACACATGCTTAAAAGTCATTGCCTTATCAAACACATGATTAACATGTTATCTTTTGTAATTGTAGAGTGTTGTGATTAATTGTGGATATCTTTGATATTACGTGAACAAGAACTTTGCCACGGCCTATAATGAGTATGTATGAGACTCTGGAGTCGGCTAGATCTTTTACTATATGAGATGATTCTTTACAAGGTTGAGATGACATGAAATTTTATGATAACATGACTTGTGTAGTCATGGTATGACATGCCTTGTGAAGCCATAGTATGATGTTAATAAATGATTATCGTCATGTTGATGTATAGTGGTATACTAATCCTCGCTAATGTAGATGATACCCATGATTAATAGGCTGAGGCGTGGCAAATAGGTATGCATAATTCGGTCCCCCATGAGTTAGCGATGACGATACCTCATTAGTCGAGATACCTCGTGAATTGAGATGGTCCTAGTCAGTGATGAATATGAATTCATGTGTAAATTGATGAGATGTTATGGTACTTATATGTGTGTGTGTGTGTGTGATATCCGTTTGCACTTGTGTAACCGATCTTACGCAATGTTATGGTTGCCTAATTAATATGCCATGATATGAAAAATTGTACATTTATCCTTGCACTCGTAATGTATAGTTGTTTTATACTGTCTTAAATTCACGATTTTTGTAGATACCGGGTGAAGTGATCGGTGGATCTTCTATCTTAGATCTAGAAATTTCATTTACTAGGTCTTAGCTCATTCCTTCATTTTTTAGACTCGTAGGATGGCTCTTCCGTTATCGCCGCTTTTTGGAGCTTCATCTCACATTGAATATAGTTATGAAGAAGTGGTATTGCTTTATATAGTTCTTATGTATATTAAGTGTACAATCACGGTTTGGGTCAACGTGGGACTTGCTGAGTAGGTTCTGGATCGGTATATAACTTGGTATGCGATTTTCGATGGCGATTGATTAGGACTACTTAGAGGATTTGATGGTCCCCATGACTACATTTTCGATGAGCAAGCGATGGGGGAGGTCATCAATCCTTAGATTTTAGCTTTGGTGTTGTACAGACAGACTTTTGGGTATAGAAGGATAGTGTTGAAGTTAGGCGATCCTAACCCTCCAAGGTCTTTTGGTATTTTGTGCGTTGTTTGTAATACTATTTGAAGTGGTAAATATAAAGTTAACATAATGAAATATTATATGTAATATTTATATGATGTGATGATCTTTTTGTATGTTGTATGGTAATGTATTTGTAGTGCTTTTGCTCGATATTATTAAAAAAAAAAATCAGAAAGTACACTTGTCGCGTGTGATGTTTTGGGGTGTCACAATAACCTATAATTATATAGCTCTTGTATGAGAAACCCAAAGCTCCTAAAATATAAAATTTTGTGAAAAAGTATCACAAATTGATGTGAATGATTGGATAAGAATTTGAGAGCGCCATTTTCTATTTGGACATGACCATGGGAGAATCTCTTTGCGATAGCCAAATCACCATCATATTTTCAGACTATGATCTTACTATGGCATTTTTCCTATTTTCTCAAAAATTGATAAAAGTATTACAAATAAATTTTGTAAGTTATAGTCATCAGGTGTGATATGTTCCTAGGTGGTCCGGTTCCTACCCCGGAACTAAGGACGGATCGGTTCCTTATTTTCAGAAGTGATGACCGAACCGAAGGAGGGTTCCTGGAATCGGATGGAATTGAACCGATCGATTCGGTTCGATTCTCGAGCGTTCTAATGAATCGATAACATGTGTTTGAAACACATATTCCCATATGCAAAAAAATTCAAGCTCCACTTGTGTGAGCATCAATCACACTTCATATTTTCACACTCAATCTTAGCCAAGAAGGCCATGAACAACATGTCCAAAGGTAGTACTTGACTTGGGTTTTATAGATAATCTCTCTTATGCTCTCTAAGTATTTGCTCGATATGAGACTCTTGGAGGCTAGGACAGCCTTGTCTCTTACAAGTGAGGGGAGAGAGAGGGAGGGTGGAAGGGAGGGAGCGAGTGAGTGTGAGAAACGAGGGTGTGGCTCTTGAAGACATAGACTCACATCGGGTAAAAGAATAAACAAACAAGTAGTTTCTCTTTAAGTAACAATGAATGAGGAAAGGTTTTGGTGGTCTTTTGACCAAACGTGAGGTTGCTATCTCAATATCACTAAGAAAGCCTTGAATCGAGGCACTTTTTATTCCATGAAGATTTTAGTTTAAATTAGATCTTTATATATACTTAAGAAATAAAATTAAACCTTAAAAATTAATAATCAATACGGTCCAGTTGATCGGTTCTATTCACAAAATCGAGAATTGGATTGAAAATCACTTTTTCTAACATAGTGGAATTAGGAATTGGATCGATGTCTTTGAGAATCGAACCAAACTAGTCGATTCAATTTAATGGGGGCGATTCGATGTCTATGCGGTTCTTTTTGCTTACCCCTCATAGTCACATAATTCTTTTATGAGAAATCCAAATTCCCTAAAATATAATACTTTATGAGAAAGTACCACATTTTAATATGGATGATTGAATAAGAATTTGAGAGTGTCATTTTATATTTTAACATGACTATTGTGAAACCTTTTCATGGCAACCAAATCATCATCTTATCCGCCCTTAAAAACTATGATCCTATTATGGTCTTTTCCTATTTCCTTGAAGAATTTTAAATTCGACATTTCCATAAAAAAGATATCATCAGGAGATATATCCTCCTTACCCATTATACTAACATGATGCTCTAATAATTTTTTATCAACTCCCCTATATCCTGGGCAAACTGCTTTTGTCACAATTGTTGTTCGTTGCTTTTAAGAACTTAGGATGATTCAGCCATCAAATCTTGTTGGATCCAAGGCGGAGGGTAAAAGAGATGCAGAGATTACTAGTTTCAGTGAGAAAGAACTTTTGCAAGAATGATCTGCCTATCAAGTAAGGAGTTCAAGTAAGCAAGACCAAAACGCGAAATAAGATTTTGTAAGGGCCAATTGTTCCTCTCGACGATATATAATCTAGGGTTTGCAAAAGAAGCAATGAGAAGGGACTCGACCGCTATAGTATATGCGTGAGTCTTGCAGATCGAGTCAAGTGCTCTATGATAAGATGATAGAGCTCGATTGGTCCAACGGTTTTATTCGCAACAAGGACTCGAACTCCTTCGACTTCCTTAATATTCTCGTCACATAATGGTAAGTTACTATGTCGATGATGCCCACCGATTATACAGATGTGTAAGAGACAATCAAAGCCGAACATGTTTGATTCTGGTGATGGGTATTGATCATCATTCAAAAGTTTTAGCGTTTGTCATCTAAAGGCTGCAGACCAAGTGCAAGATTTTCGAGTAATCCTTTACATCCATGAAGGCATGTAGTAGTCCCCACATCAAAGAGTTTGGCAAGTAGATGTTTATGATCTTTACTACGAATAATCATCACATTTTCTAGCCTTATATCTTCATGAACTATATTAGACATGCGCAAAAACTTCAATCTTGATGTCACATGCTTTGTTAACATTGTAATTTGGTTACCAAAGCATTCCAAATGTGACTAGTATTTGTGTAGGATTGAAATTGTTGAGGAAATTTGATTGCTGAAAAAGATAGATAAGTAGTAATAGATCTTTTATATTTCGATGCGTGATGACAATCACTGTCCTTAAGATATTGTTTGCCCCCATTATTGTTACTGTTAAGTTTAAAACAAATATACCTCAAGGATATACACCAACCGCCAAGACATGAGGCCAGTAATTACTCAATTTCTCTCTTGGAATTTCACCTTGAATATGTTGTTAAAGTTGTGTGTATGAAAAGAGAAAAATAGAGTCTTGAAAAAGAAGCATTTATGAACAGTTACGATTATTATAAATAATATGTAAATTGGTTTCTATTCACAGATTACTAATCAACACATCTCTTAGGAAAAGATACCTTATCCCCAATTATTACCACTTTTCATATCAAGAATAATTTCCTTTCATAACTACCATCAACCTCCTTTTAGGACCAAAAGTCATCTTTTTTCATAATCAAGAGTTGCATCTTCTTTCAAGCAAAAATCAGTCATGTCTTCTCTTAACCAAGAAGCACCTCTTTTATGATAATAAACTATTTCAACAATCCTTCACTTAATTTGTTGTTTACACTAATTTACTATAAATTTATACATATAAGAAGGTATATATCACTGATTGAATATATTCCACGTAAATATTAATGCAATGAATCAATTTAGATAATCATCGTCAACTAAACATATTCAATATCAATATTCAATGCATGCTCTTTCTAAATATAATGAATATGTAATTATTTAAGAGTGAGTTAATGGTGTTACTCAATTAACTAAGGGTAAAATCATGATGTCTAAGAGTAGAGAGGCTTGTTGTTCCAATTAAAATAGTTCATGCGGCCCCTAAGTAGATAGTTTATGCATGTGGTACAATCTCATTAGCTAATAGAAGATATATTTTGGAGGGATTCGTCTCTTTTGGGCAAATAAATGAATAAGTCACCCTTTGATTTAATGAAGTAGAAGTTAACATAGATGAGATAGGCATGACATCAATAAGACTGAGTTCAATGGAATTTGCCAATGGGAGAAAGATAAAACTATAAATTCAAAGAGACTTGTTGATGGAAGAAAGAGTTAAAAGTATAACTTTCCAAAGTAGCATTTTTTCATCCCTGTTGAATCACTAAAAAGTCAAGGAAATCAGTACATAAATTTGAGCTGGTGTCCATTCTAAATATTAATAAACCTGAAAAATATTGCGGACACGTCAAAACATTTAGCAAAACTTTTCAAACATAAGCTAATAATTAACTTAGTAAATTTCTATCATTGCTCAAACACAACGGTCATATTAATTGATCGCATAAAATTTCTCGCGCATGATATTAATCGCAACCAATTCCTACTTATTAATAAATGTAGGAATTTTCTAGGTGTCACATTTCCTAGGGGCTTAAGCTTGTTGGGGAAATGTTGAGGTATGTGGCAAGCATCTTGAAGTAGCTTTCGGCCAAATACTAGCCTTGAAAATGCTAAAAGTCCAAAGCTACTCTCGCCTAGCATTCCAAAATAGCATTTGTGGAATGCTAAAACTATGATTAAAATATTTTTCCTTCCAAAATTACCCTCACTGATTCATTAGTTTTTTTGATTTTGCCCCTTTTGTAACTATTCATCTTCTTTGCAAGATTCTTCAGTTTGGCCGATTAAGGGTTGGTGAGGGGTCAACAAATGCCCAACAAAAGATCAACGAGGGTCATGCAACCCAAGTGACCACCGCCAGAGGTCAGGCGACCTCAGTCAATCGCTGTTGACACTAGATCTTGGCTCGCCAGCGGCTAAAGCGCTTCGTCGAGAGTAGACAAAGGGTTTTGAGTATTTTTAATAAAAAATATAACAAATGTATCCAAAACCCATTACAAAAGTTCTTTTACCAAACATTACTCGAACCTAAAGTGGCTTTACAAAGGCTATATACCAAATGCAATTTATATTTTCTCAAAGTGCTTTTGACTTCCAACATTTGCATTACGCTCAAAGTCCATTCTCATCGTCGAACCAAACCCATCCCAAGAAGAGTTAACTAATGGGATTTGACCTTCCGGGCTGACGACGAGGAGCGGAGTAATCAAAATCTTGGGCTTGCAATCAAACACCATGCGCGTACAGTGCGCGTGGGCTTAATCAATTTCGCTCGCCAATCCCCCCGTCACGCCCGCGGCCCAAGAGACGCGAGTCCGTGTACACGTCGCGGCCGATCAGCCCGAAGCTTTCCCCACGCGAGAGCCGCCCACTTTCACTGGTTTATCCTCGCCTCCTCTATTTAAAACCCCCGAAATCCACGCTGTCTCCTCCATCACCATTTCCCCTCTTCCTTTAAAAAGTCGTCCTCTTCGAGCCTCGCTCCTCGATCTTCAACCCCGACCCACCCCCGGCCAGATGGATCCGACCCACTCCGCCCACTCTCAGTCGCACGGCCACGGCCACCACAAGCCCGACAACAGCGAGCTCATGTCCAGCGCCAAGGTCGTGGCGGAGGCCGCCAGGTACACCTTCAGCCACGAGACCGACAAGATCGACCGGGCCAGGGTCGCCGGAGCCGCCTCCGACATCCTCGACGCCGCCTGCCACTACGGCAAGCTTGAGGAGAAGAGCTTCGGCAAGTACGTGGAGAAGGCCGAGGGATACCTCCACCAGTACGGCTCCTCCAACTCCTCATCCGCCGCCGCCGGCCACCACGCCTCGCACGCGGAAGCCCCTGCCGCCACCACCGGCCACCACGCCCCGCACGGGGAAGCACCCGCCGCCGAGGCGCCGCACCACCACTCGTCGGCCCACTCCGGGGGCGAGGAGGAGTCCGGGAGCGGCGGGGGGTACGGGGATTACCTGAAGATGGCCCAGGGGTTCCTCGGCTCCGGCGGTGGCCAGGAGCATTCCGGGAGCGGCGGGGGTTACGGGGACTACATGAAAATGGCTCAGGGCTTTCTCAAGAAGTAGCGTGTGATCTTGAGATAAAACCCTCAGTTAGTCGGCCATGTGTTTGGGCTATGTCTCTCTCTCCCTCCCTCCCTCTCTCTGTTTTCTCTCTGTTTATGTGGTTCGTGCTTGTGTCGACTTGTGAATCGTGATTGTAATCGGCCGGATCTTATGTTTAACTGATGTGTTCTGATCCTTCGAAAGATTTCGATTCCTTGCTTGATTTCTCGTTCGTCCGTCGCGTTGCCGAGGCCGATTCGTCGATGATGCGAATCGTGAAAAGCGATTAGTGATCGTCCGGGCCGGAGGAGGATCTGGGAAGATTTTCTTGCGGTTTCGTCGAGGCGAGGGGCTCGATTTGTTGAACGGGTCAAGGATGGGCGAAAGGTCGCGAATGGATGGGCGATAAGGAAAAGAGTTATAAAAAAAAAAAAAAGGAAAAAAAAGGGGATTTATGTGGTGGCCGGACCGCCACCACACGGAGTGGGAGGCCACTAGAGTCTATAGAGCGACGTGTTGGTGGTTGCATTAATGTCTGGGAGCGGCAACTTTGCTGACGTTGACCCCCAAAAAAGCTAAAAAAAAATGCTGCACACGGATAATGCCTTGCTTGCTTTGCGAGGAGCTATTGACCGCCCGGGGCCCATTAGATGGTAGTATTAAACTGGCCTAATGCCAAGAAACTACCCAAGTTAGTGAACTGGTGATAAATTTGTATCAAATTAGTATTAAATTTTACCATTATATTATTGTATCAAATTAGTATTAAATTTTACCATTATATTATTGAGTATGATGATTTGTGGCAATTAATGAGTGTACGAATTTGAGATTTTACTATTTATTTATAACATGTGTATTTTTTCTAATATTAATTCAATTTAACAGAAATTAACATAAGGTAAATTTATTATAAATTTATAAATTTTTGGTTTTTTATAGTCAAAAAATTAATTTGGAGTAAATTTATCACAAAGTGCATCTTGATTTGAGATTTTCGTGATATTAATTCTATTAAATTCGTGCCGGAAAAGTTGTTGGGAGGCAAGGAAAATGAGATCGTGGAAGATGAATGTGAAAAAGGAAAGAGAGGTTAAGGGATGATTTCTTTCTTCCTTGGTTCTTTTTTCGAGTGCCATCTCTAATGAAAAATATAGCCCTGTAATAAGCTTCGATTGTGATGAATCCCATAATGTATGGGTGATGGATATGTCATGCAATTTGAGTCGTAAACTCTCGCGCTCGCTATGAAGGCATAAGCAGGTAAAGAGTACATGTGTTAAGCTATTGAAAAAGTAGTAACACCTCAAGAGGCTAGAGAAAGGCCCGATTGAATATGATTAGAATTATTGATTGATACCGTTTTCAAATTCTTCATATCTTATTCGGAGTAATACTAATGATGTA
Source organism: Eucalyptus tenuipes (assembly GCA_014182365.1). Classification (NCBI taxonomy): domain Eukaryota; kingdom Viridiplantae; phylum Streptophyta; class Magnoliopsida; order Myrtales; family Myrtaceae; genus Eucalyptus; species Eucalyptus tenuipes. Next base: position 29,075,715 of record CM024538.1, on the reverse strand, counting down.
AGATTGTCTTGGATCTTATTTGCTATAAAGTAGTCTCCCAAAAGGAACACGCTTCTCTCTTTTAAAATTACTGGGCGGACGGACCTAAGAGGGGGTTGGTGGTGGCCCATCCCTCTGGTTCCATAATCTTTCTTAATTGAAAGGAAAAAGGTTCGAAAGATTATGCAAGTTACTTTAAGGAAGGAAAATTTTGTGATTTGACCTCTCTAAGCTTGAATTCTCAATCCGTCTTTGCTTAAACTTGCACCACACGATTCTTTTTCCCTTAGGTTGTATTTTTTCCGCACTCTAACTCGTTCTATTTTCATTGCTCGCGGCAGTTTCATCGAAATTTTCATTTGAGTTTTCTCTCGTCTGAAGTTAGTAACTCTGCAAATAATACAGAAAAAAGAAAGAAAGGAGGATGAAGATTGGTGAAGGAAATAGGAATAGAGGGAACGATTCTGTTAGTCCCATTTTTGTCCGTGGACCGTCCATTTCAGCCCCCATTTGATGGATTACGTGCAAGAAAAGGGATGCGAATGAGAAAAAAGAAGAAATTCCGGGCCTTAAAAAACGATACCGGAGACAAACTTCAGGGCTCGCAACTGTAATTCCGCGTTTCCTCAGGGACCGCTTCGCATCATGACGCAAATTCCGCTTATCCGAAGGAACCGGTACAGCGTGTGGGCTCATGCCACGTCGTTTCGTAGTATCTCCTGCCGAATCGTTTACCAAATATTTTTTTTTTGGGGGGGTGTTTTGTTGTTATTTTCTGTGGGGGTAGATTTGAGGGACGGAGAGGTCGTGAGAGACGAGAGGCCCCCCGTCCTTCGATCTCCTCTTCCGGCGTCCTTCGATCTCCTCTTCCCATCTCCCCGCCGATTCCCCTTTTCTCCTTCCTCTGCAAATCCTGCAATCGCCGCAATCTTCTCTCTCTTTCTCTCTCTCTCTCCGTCTCACTCCAATTCGAGGTAATTCTCGCGTTTTCAATTCGGGGGCTTTTCCATCTCATCTTCGAGATTCCGCGAAATCGTTTGCTCGAGTTTGCAGGCTTCGCTCCTGTGAGGATCGTGCGTCGGTTTGTGTTGATGAATTCGGTGGACGTGGCCGCGTGTTGTCCACGATCGCGACTCGCGTCGTACTTTTTGATGCATTAAAGGAGCTGCTGAATCATTGACATGTTGTTGTTGGTGTTGTTTTCTGCCCCCCCTTAATGGCGGGCGTGTTTTTGCGATTTTTCTTTTTGGCGAATTAGTAATGTAGGCGATGTATTTTCATGATCTCATCTGGCTTTAATGGTCTGTTTATTCATAGTTGGTTGCAAGTTCCAAAATTTAATCACTGGATGCAGTTCTTCTGTCAGGAGGATAAGAACTATGGTAGAATTACAGAGATAGGGTGGCTTGAGAATGCGGTTGCATATAATTTGGCTGGCAGCTCGCGAACGTCTCTGTGGCGATTGCCGCCGCCAATAGGAAATGCATGCTTTATCCCCTCTTTTTGAGTCCAATGAAATCAATGGCAGTTTATAAATCGGGATAAGCAGGGGAGCAGTGTGACTTTTCTTGATGGCATTGCAGTTGTTCTGGAGAATAATGTCTGTTAAGCTGTCATCATCTTGTGCTTTTTGGTGAATGTTTACCATTTCGTCTGAGCAAGAGAAGACTGGATCGCTTGGTGCGTGCTCCAATATTCCCCGTTAGTTCCATTGCATTTTCGTATGGAAACTGTAGTCGTCAAAAATAAAATATCATGAGCAGTATGCATGAGGTTGACTGTTTTCCTTGCGTTTAATTCAGGTCAGGTTTGGTCAAACAAAGCTGTTGCCTCACCAGTGAGTCGGAGAAGGGAGCTGATAGAGAAACTTACAGGCTGTATTCTGCTCGAGATTTTACCTTTGAGAGTTTCTTAGGGTAGATGGCATGCAATTTGCGGTTATAGCCTTTAGGAAATTCCTCCTCGAGCAAATTATTTGATTGTTGCGATGTGGAAGTTTACGTCAAATGTCATTTCAAGCATTGGATTGAAAAAAAGCTCAAGTGAGCCAACTCGAGTATGTCAGGAGTGCTCAGATGATGAGGTTGCTTCAAATGTGAGCAGGGATGAAGGCTTGGAATGCCCTATATGCTGGGAGTCATTCAATATTGTTGAGAATGTGCCGTATGTCCTATTGTGTGGCCATACACTCTGCAAGAATTGTGTCCTCGGCCTTCAATCAGCTCTTTTGAATTTTCCGGCACAACAAATTAAGATACCCTTTCTCATTTCCTGTCCCTGGTGCCACTTGTTGTCATTAAGGTGGATTCATAGGGGGAACCTAAAGTTCCCTCGCAAGAACTTCTTCCTTCTTTGGATGGTTGAGAGCTTGAATGGGGACCGGACCAAGTTTGCTTCCAGTTTCTCTCTTGAACATCAATCAGTTAGCTCTCCAAGGCGCAATCTATCTCTTGGAAATCGATCTGGCAATGGTAGCCTCAGAAGGCAGCCAAGTTCTCGAAATTCCGGGCAATTGTCCCAGATGGAAAATGTCGGTCGCAGTTCCAATGGGCAGCATTCCCCTTTCCCTAAATCTCTGGATATATTCATTGACATTATGTCTAAGTTCCCATTGGTTATCGTGTTTCTCCTGATTCTGTTTTTCGTGCTGCCCAGTTGCGCTGTCATCTTGCTCCTGTATCTTCTGCTCACTATTCTTTTTGCAATACCCTCGTTTTTGGTATTGTACTTTGCGTACCCTATTTTGGGATGGCTAGTGAAGGAGATAACATCGTGAGATTTAGGTTTTCAATCACGAAGCCTGGGATCCTGCCTATTCAAGATTTGATGTAGTTGGCTGTTTTCTCTGCAGTGGCCATGCGAATTGATTCAGGTTGTTGCTTCACCTATTTGAGTAGCTTTTTATAGAGTGGAAGTTTGAGGTGTTTCTTGGAAATGTATCTATTGCATTTGGGAAGAGGTTGTTATTTATTTCAACGGCATTGATTGCACTAAGCAGCTGGTGGTACAATCTAAGTCTGTTATATGTTGATGTACATGAGGTGCAATAAGGGTATCCAAAAGGTCGTTCACTTTCTTGGTGGCCATGATGGAGATATAGTTAGGGACAGCACTTGCATGGATGTTTTATTGCAACTTTTCTGCATATTGCGCTGGCTATGCCGCAATTTTTGTTCTACTATTGCTGGCTCTTCATTATGGGCTAATGTGTTTAGTGAAATAGTAAAATGTACTGCTGTACAACCCCACCCCCACCCCCAACAACAAAAAACACCAAAATTTAGTCTTGGGTGATGAAATTTATCATATCCACTGTTACCTTAACAGCAAATGATAAGAAGCGGTCATGTAACATATTGCAAACTCAAACTGTACAAAGGTATTCTTGTGATCACACTGAGAGAAACGGACAGGAAAGAATATATTTTACGTCCTCAGCTTCGGGTATTTTGGGAGAGGCAGTTCAGGGCCGACGATTTCTAACGCAGAAACATGTAATCAGAAGTTTCCAAGTGGTTGTGGGTCTATTTGGTTTATCTCTAGCCCTCAACTCTTCACTCCTTTGCCTTTCCTTTGCCTGTGCTCTCGCTGCAGCCGTGATCATTTCAATCCACTCCTTCTGGGTCTGATATGTTTTCGATGCTTCTCTTTCTTTTTTATCCAGTTTCCTCTGGATGGACCCATGTATTTGCGATGCTTTGGCTTTTTTTCTCCCAGTTCCCTCTGCAGCCACATTACAAAGAATATAGGAAGAGTAAAAAAAAAAAAAAAAAAAAACCTTTATTTGATAACTAACTGCGAACTGGTAGCTTTAACCGAACCTTCGTCTCGTCCATTTTGCGTTTGGCCTTTAGCTTCTTTCGGCTCTCCCACGTAGCTATAACTGATATCAGGTTGTCGTAACTGGGAAAAAGAATCTGTGTTAAGGGAAATTGGTTGGAACTTTTTGACCGAGATGTTTCAGCCAATGAGCAATTCATTTTCTCCAAGAGAGGCAAAGATGATACTGAATTAACTAATAAAAAGCTGACCTTTTCTTGATCCAAAACAACTCCTGTCTCATCCAGTCCTCCGCATTCAATTCGCTTCCATTGGTGGTGGGAAGCGGTTCGGGCATCTCGGATGTCATAGTGGTGACCTTCTCGAACTGTTTATCAGCTGATAAGGAGGCCTTCTTGATGAAAGGGGATGGTTTTGGCGGTGTGGGTGCTCCTCCTTTGGCGTCCTCGGTGCTTTCCAAGAGCTTCTCGGCAAAACTAGGACGTTTTTGCACGGGTTGTGCGGGACCGGTTATCGGTATTTTTCTGTCTAGGCTCTTTATTGATTCTTCACCTGTCGATGTAAGAAACTTGGGTTCCCATCAGTTGACGCCACATAGAATCTTTTATAAGTGCACTTTTCTTCTATTAGCGGGCAAGATCATCCCAGATGCCGTACCAGTTTCTAGTTGCGTCAATACGTTCGACTTGGCCTCAGTTAAGGTGCTCTCAGGGCCCGCACTCGTTGGGCTGCGGTAGGGCGTGGCGGAATTTTCGATCTTGATGGCTGCAAAGGCTGCGGCAGCCACGGCTGCAGCAGCCACATCTTCGCCTCCAGGTCCATCACTCCAGCACATTTGTTTGGTGAATTGTCTCTGCAACCAGCTTTGACTTTTGAAGGCTAATCACCATGTTTAGACTTCATCAGTGTCATGAAAGCGGATTTATTAGATAGATTATTATAGATATGGACATGGTAAAATGACTTTCTCTTTAATGAAAGAACTAGTGCTTTTAGCAACGAGGTATTTGCTAAGCAGCACTAAGCGAATGACGTATTAGTAAACCAAGTTTGAATTACCTCCTTTGAAAGATCGAGTCTTCTGGGCTGGTGTCTTTTCTGTCCTTGATGTTGCTGGTTCCCTCTGCCTTTGAAAGATCGAGTCTTCTGGCCTGGTGTCTTTCTGTCCTTGATGTTGCTGGTTCCTTCTGAGAGAGAGAGAGAGGGAGAGAGAGAGAGAGAAGAAGAAGAGACTTGATGACTTCTGTGATATGTAGGAGTTTTGCAAGCAAATTGATGACTTCTGTGATACGTAGGAGTTTTGCAAGCAAAGTTCCATATGCTTTGCATGCAAAGCCTGGTTTGGATCTTCTCGGCAGCCAACATAAGGTCAAGCAAAGTATTCTCTCTCCGCATGCCTCTGCCGCATTTTGACTTACTTTCTGCTGAAGGAAGAGAGAACTTTCTCTAACTTTTGTGCCTTTTTCTCTTGTGCTCTCTATTGCAAAACGAAGCACCCTAAAGCCTTAAAGCCATCCAAGATTTTGCACAGCGGTATGTTACTGGAACTTATGGCAGAAGAACAATGAAACTCTTTTTAGGTTTGTCGAAAAGGTTGGAGCGCAAGAAGACTGAATCACTTGGAGCGGACTCCAAAATTCCCCATTAGTTCGGTTGCATTTTGGTATGGAAACTGTAGTTATCAAAAGTAAAATATCATGAGTAGTATGCATAAGGTTAACTGTTTTCCTTGTGTTTAATTCAGGTCGGGTTTGGACAAACAAAGCTGTTGCCTCACCTGTGAGTCAGAGAAGGGAGCTGATAGAGAAACTTACATTCTGCTCAAGATTTTTCCTTTGAGAGTTTCTTAGGTTAGATGGCATGCAATTTGCAGTTATGGCCTTTAGGACCTTCTTCCTCAAGCAAATTATTTGATTGTTGCGGTGTGGAAGTTTATGTCAAATGTCATTTCAAGCATTGGATTGAGAAAAAACTCCAGTGAGCCACCTCGAGTATGTCAGGAGTGCTCAGATGATGAGGTTGCTTCAAATGTTAGCAGGGATGAAGGTTTGGAATGCCCTATATGCGGGTAGTCATTCAATATTGTTGAGAATGTGCCGTATGTTCTATTGTGCGGCCATACACTCCACAAGAACTGTGTCTTCGGCCTTCGATCAGCTCTTTTGAATTTTCTGGGACAACAAATTAAGATACCCTTTCTCATTTCCTGTCCCTGGTGCCACTTGTTGTCATTAAGGTGGATTCATAGGGGGAACCTAAAAATCCCTCACAAGAACTTCTTCCTTCCTTGGATGGTTGAGAGCTTGAATGGGGACCGGACCAAGTTTACTTCCAATTTCTCTCTTGAACATCAATCAGTTAGCTCTCCAAGGCACAATCTAGCTCTTGGCAATGGTAGCCTCATAAGGCAGCCAAGTTCTCGAAATTCCAGGCGATTGTCCCAAATAGAAAATGTTGGTTGCAGTTCCGATGGACAGCATTCCCCTTCCCCTAAATCTCTGGATATATTCATTGACATCGTGTCTAAGTTCCCATTGATTATCTTGTTTCTACTGATTCTGTCTTTTGTGCTGCCCGGTTGCGCTGTCATCTTTCTCTTCTGCTCACTATTCTTTTTGTGATACCCTCGTTTTTGGTATTGTACTTTGGATACCCTGTTTTGAAATGGCTGATGAAGGAGATAACATCATGAGATTTTGGTTTTCAATGATGAAGCCTGGGATCCTGCCCCTTCAAGATGTGATGTAGTTGGCTGTCTTATCTGCAGTGGCCATGCGAGTTGATTCAGGTTGTCGCTTCACCTATTTGATTAGCTTTTTATAGAGTGGAAGTTTGAGATGTTTCTTGGAAATGTATCAATTGCATTTGGGAAGAGGTTGTCATTTATTTCACTGGCATTGGTTGCACTAAAGCAGCTGGTGGTACAATCTAAGTAATAGGAGGTACAATAAGGGTATCCAAAAGGTCACTTTCTTGTCGGCCATGGTGGAGATATAGATAGGGACAGCACGGTTTTTTTCTTTTTCAAGGATAGAGAGGGACAGTACTTTTTTTTTTGGGGGGGGGAGAGGGACAGTACTTGTATGGATGTTTTATCGCAACTTTTCTGCATATTGCACTGGCTATGCCACGATTTTTGTTCTACTATTGCTGACTCTTCATAGTAAAATGTGCTGCTGTATTTTCTTTACGCGCTCCTTGTGCTCGCCAGTTCAGGGCTGGCGATTTCAGAAGCAGAAACATGTAGTCGGAAGTTTCCCAGTGGTTCCGAGTATATCTGCTTTATCTTGGGCCATCAACTCTTCACTCCTTTGCCTTTCCTGTGCCTGTGCTCTTGCTGCGGCCACGATCAGTTCAATCCATTGCATCCGGGTTTGATATGTTTTCGATGCTTTTTTTCTTTTTCTCTCCAGTTCACTCTGCAGCCACGTTACAAAGAATATAAGAAGAATAAAAGAAACCTTAATTTTATACCTAACTGCGAACTGTTAGCTTCGACCGAACCTCTGTTGCGTCCAATTTGCGTCTGGCCTTTTTCTTCTCCTGGGTCTCCCAAGATGCTATAACTGAGTTCAGGTCGTCGTAACTAGGAAAAAGAGACTGTGTTAAGGGAAATTGGTTGGAACTTTTTCACCGAGATGTTTCAGCCAGTGGGCAACTCTTTTTCTCCGGGAGAGACGAAGATGATACTGAATCAACTAATAAAAAGCTGACCTATTCTTTATCCTAGACAGCTCCTGTCTCAACCAGGCATCCGCTTCCGATTCGCTTCCAGGAATTGCCGAACTTTGCCTAGTTTTGATTTTGGGTGGCGGTGGAGCTGTGGGTTTGATGGTGGGAAGCGGTTTGGACGACGAGATTCGGGTTTTATACTGGTGACCTTCTTGAACTGTTTATCAGCTGATGAGGAGGGCCTCTTCATGAAAGGGGATGGTTTTGGCGGTGTGGGTGCTCCTTCTTTGGCGTCCTCGGTGCTTTCCAAGAGCTTCTCGGCCAAAGTCGGACGTTTTTGCACGGGTTGGGTGGTACCGGTTATCGGTATTTCTCTATCCAGGCTCTTTGTTGATTCTTCACCTGTCAATGTAAGAACCCTTATTTCCCATCAGGGGACACCACATAGAATCTTTTAAGAGTGCACTTCCCTTTAATTAGTGGGCAAGATCATCCCAGATGTTGTACCAGTTTCTAGTTTCGTCGATACGCTTTGCCTTTTGGACTTGGCCTTGGTTAAGGTGCTCTCTGGGCCCGCACTCGTTGGGTTGCGGTTGGGAATGGCGGATTCTTCGATCCTGTCGACTGCCAAGGCTGCGGCAGCCACGGCAGCAGCTAGTTCGCCTTCACCTCCAGGTCCATCACTCCGGCTCATTTGTTTGGTGAAATTGTCTCTGCAACCAGCTTTGGCTTTTGTTAACCGCAAGACCTTGATGAAGGCTAATCACCATGTTTACACTTCGACAGTGACATGAAAGCGGATTTATTCGATAGATTATTATGGATATGAACATGGTAAAATGACTCTCTTTAATGAAAGAACTAGTGCTTTAAGCAACAAGGTATTTGCTAAATCGAGCCTTAAATCAAAAAATTTTGCGTTCCAATGGCAGCGCTAAGTGAATGACATACTAGTAGACTAAGTTTGAATTACATCCTTTGAAAGATGGAATCTTTTGGGCTGGAATCTTTCAGTCGTTGATGTTGCTGGTTCCTTCTGCCTTCTCTTGTCCTACACCAGAGAATTTTAACTTAGCAGAGAATGGCTACAATCTGGTTAATACATGACCTATGACTGACATAATTTGATTTTCTGAGGTCCGACATCCAAAGATAAATCATAGTCTGCAATATGTATAGCTGATTTAAGATTTGAGAGAGAGAGAGAGAGAGAGAGAGAGAGAGAGAGAGAGAGAGAGAGAGAAGAAGAAGAAGAAGAAGAAGAAGAAGAAGAAGAAGAAGACTGAGGCTACCTCGTTTGGTTAAGCAACTGCTCCATTGAGTCGGTGATGCAAGTTGAGCAAGATGGAATTCATGGTGGGTGTTACATGAAGGACAACCCCAAGAGAGATTTAAGTTTTGTTTAACTTGATGACGTCTGTGATACGTAGGAGTGTTGCAAGCAAAGTTCAATATGCTTTGCATGCAAAGCCTGGTTTGGATCTTCTCGACAGCCAAACTTAAGGCCAAGAAAAGTATCATCTCTCCTGCATGCCACTGCCTTACTTTCTGCTGAAGGAAGAGAATACTTTCTTTAACTTTTGTGCCTTTTTTCCTGTGCTCTCATTTGTAAAACGAAGCACCCTAAAGCCTTAAAGCCATCCAAGATTTTGCACAGCGGTATGTTACAGGAACTTATGGCAGAAGAACAATGATACTCTTTTTAGGTTTGTCTAAAAGGTTGGAGCGTGAGAAGACTGAATCACTCGGAGCGCACTCCAAAATTCCCCATTATTTCCATTGCATTTTCGTATGGAAACTGTAGTCATTGAAAGTAAAATATCATGAGAAGTACGTATAGGGTTAACTGTTTTCCCTGTGTTTAATTCAGATCGAGTCAGAGAAGGGAGCTAGTAAAGAAACTTACAGGCTTTATTCCGTGCAAGATTTTTTTTGAGAGTTTCTTAGGTTAGGTGGCATGTGATTCGTGGTAATAGACTTTAGGACTTCCCTCCTCAAGCAAATTATTTGACTGTTTCGATGTGGAAGTTTGCGTCAAATGTCATTTAAAGCATCAGATTGAAAAAAAGATCCAGTGAGCCAACTCGAATATGTCAGGAGTGCTCAGATGATGAGGTTGCTTCAAATGTAAGCAGGGACGAAAGCTTGGAATGCTGCATATGCTGGGCGTCATTCAATACTGTTGAGAATGTGCCGTATGTCCTATTGTGTAGCCATACACTCTGCAAGAACTGTGCCCTCGGCCTTCAATCAGCTCTTTTGAATTTTCTGGGACAACAAATCGAGATACCGTTTCTCATTTCCTGCCCATGATGCGCTGCTTGTTGTCATTAAGGTGGATTCTCATGGGGAGCCCAAGGTTTCCTCGCGAGAACTTCTTCCATCTTTGGATGGTTGAGAGCTCGAATGGGGACTGGACCAAGTTTACTTCCAGTTATTCTCTTGAACATCAATCAGTTAGCTCTCCAAAGTGCAATCTACCTCTTGCAATTTGATCCAGCAATGGTAGCCTGAGAAGGCAGCCAAGTTCTCGAAATTCCAGGCAATTGTCCCAGATGGAAAATGTCGGTCGCAGTCCCGATGGGCAGCTTTCCCCTTTCCCTAAATCTCTGAATATATTCATTGGCATTATGTATAAGTTCCCATTCGATGGCATTGTTTGCACTAAGCAGCTGGTGGTACAATCTAAGTCTATTCTATATTGATGCATAAGAGGTGCAATAAGGGTATCCAAAAGGTCGTTCACTTTCTCGGCAGCCACAGTGGAGATATAGATAGGGACAGTACTTTTATGGATGTTTTATCGCATCTTTTCTGCATATTGCACTGGCTATGCGGCAATTTTGGTTCTACTATTGCTGGCTCTTCACTATCTGTGCTACTGTGTCTAGGGAAATATTTAGACGTGCTGCTGTATTTTCTCTACATGCTCTTTATGTTTCATTTTTCCCCTTCTGATTAGTCTTGGTTGATGAAATTTGTCGTATCCGCCGGTACCTTAACAGCGAATAATAAGAAGCGGCCATGTAAAATCTTGCAAACTCAAACTGTACAAATGTATTCTCGTGATCACATCGAGAGAAAACATTAGGAAGGAATATATTTTACATCCGCAGTTTCGATTATTTTACGAGAGCCAGTTCAGGGCGGCTGGCGATTTTAGAAGCAGAGACATTTAGTCGGAAGTTTCCCAGTGGTTCTGATTCTATTTGCTTTTTCTTGGGCCTTCAACTCTTCATTTCTTTGCCTTTCCTCTGCTTGTTGTCTCGCTGTGGCCACGAATTTTTCAATCCTGTCCATCTCGGTCCGAAATGTTTTCAATGCGTTGGCTCTCTTCTTCTCCAATTCACCCTGCATCCATGTTACAAAGAATATAGGAAGAGTAAGAAAAACCTGAATTTTATACCAAACTGCGAACCGACAGCTTCAACCGAACCTCTGTCTCGACCAATCTGCGTCTGGCCTTTTTCTTCTTCTGGGTCTCCCACGTGTTTATGGTTGAGTTCAGATTGGCGTACCTGGGAAAAAGAAACCGTGTTAAGGGAAATTGGCGGGAACATTTTGACCGTGATGTTTGAGTCAAAGAGCGATTCTTTTTCTCCGAGAGAGACGAAGATGATAGTGAATCAAACTAATAAAGAGCCCACCTTTCGTTGATCCTAGACGTCTCCTCTCTGAACCAGACATCCGCTTTCTGTTCGCCTTCAGGAATTGCCGAACTTTGCCCAGTTTTGAGCTGGCGTGGCCGCGGAGGTGGCAGCGGAGGTGGTGGTTCGATGGTGGGAAGCCGTTCGGACGTCGGGGACGGCAAGATCTCAGGTTTCATACTGGTGACCTTCTTGAACTGTTTATCAGCTGATGCGGCGGCCTTCTTGATGGAAGGGGAGGGTTTTGGCGGTGTGGGTGCTCCTTCTTGGGCGTCCTCGGTGCTTTCCAAGAGCTTCTCGGCAAAACTAGGACGTTTTTGCACGGGTTGGGCGGGACCGGTTATGGGTATCTTTGTTGATCCTTCACCTGTCAATAAAAGGATCCTTTTTTCCCATCAGGTGACACCACGCAGAGTCTTTCGTAAGTGCACTTTTCTTTAATTAGTGCGCAGGATCGGCCCAGATGCTGTACCAGTTTCTAGTCGCTTCGATGCAGATTGCCTTTTGGACTTGGCCCTGGTTAAGGCGCTCTCAGGGCCCGGACTCAATGGGCTCCGGTCGGGTGCGGCGGAATCTTGGATCCTCTCGACTGCCAAGGCTGCAGCAGCCACGGCAGCCGCCACTTCGTCTTCGCCGGCGGGTTCATCACTCCGGCTCATTTGTTTGGTGAATTGTCTCTGCAACCAGCTCTGGCTTCTCTTATCTGCAAGATTTTGACGAAGGCTAATCACCATGTTTAGACTTTGACAGTGACATGGAAGCGGATTTATTGTATAGATTATTATAGCTACGAACATGGTGAAATGTCTCCTCTTTAATGAAAGAACTGGCGCTTTTAGTAACAAGGTATTTGCTAAATCAAATCTTAAATCGAAAATTTCTTTGTTCCAATGGCAGCGCTAGGCGAATGACATATTAGTAAACCAAGTTTGAATGACCTCCTTTGAGAGACGGAGTCTTTTGGGCTGGTATCTTTTGTCTTTAATGTCGCTGGTTCCTTCTGCCTTTTCTTGTCCTACACCAGAGAATTTTAACCTGGCAGAGAATAGCTACAATCTGGTTAATACATGACCTATGACTTACATAATTTGATTTTCTGAGGTCTGACATCCAAAAGATAAATCATAGTCTGCGATATGTATAGCTGATTTAGGAGCATGGCATTCAAATGAAACTTGCCACGACATGATCATCAAGAGAGAGAGAGAGAACAAAAAAGAAGAGATCGAGGATACCTTGTTTGCTTAAGCAACTGCTCCATTGAGTCAGCGATGCGGATTGAGCAAGAATTTGGAATTCATGGTGGGTGTTATATGAAGGACAACCCCATGACAAATTTAAGGTTTATTTAACTTGATGATATGTCTCTGATACGCAGGAGTGTCGCAAGCAAAGTTCAATATGCTTTGCATGCAAAGCCTGGCTTGGATCTTCTCGGCAGGCAACTTAAGGCCAAGCAAAGTATTCTTTCTCTGCATGCCTCTGCTGCCTTTTGACTTCCTTTCTGCTGAAGGAACAGCATGCTTTCTCTAACTTTTGTGCCCTTTTTCTTGTGCTTTCTTTTGCAAAACGAAGCACCCCAAAGCCTTGAAGCCATCCAAGATTTTGCGTAGCTTTTAGTTTTTGAAAAAAGGTAAGCTTTTTCAGTCTGTTACAGGAATATATGGCAGAAAAACAATGAAACTCTTTTTAGTCTTGTCTAAAAGGAGATGTGATTTGTTAATGCAATTAATTTAAGACTCTCTTCAAGTCTGGCTTGGATCCCTAGCCTAAAAGCTGCAAAGAACAGGAAAGGTACAAAAAAAGGGGACCTCCATTGGGGGTTGAATTAAGTTAAACCGAGTATAACCCTTCCGAGTATGGGGAGATATGGGAGTCAGTAAGATTTACTTATATCATGCTGAGAAACTCGCCAATGGAATAGTGAAAGTTACAGACACCAAATTAGAAAAAACAACTGTCACCAGTCGAAATTTACCATTTTCTATCACGGAATTGTAGGGTCCTGCCGTAACTTTTAATTGAATGCCATTCAAGTCCTACATTAATACTACATTATAAATTCAAACCAAAGTCATGTATATACGTGCCATGAAAAGGTCTAAGCAAATTCAACTTGCAGATTTGCTGCAAGATACTGAGATCCACGATATTTCCTAACTAAAAGAAGGGCAAAACAGAAAAGTGTGATCTCCTAAACCTAACAACTTAAGCTTAGTTACATGCAGGAGCCTTGAAGCCTTGCAGCCTTGCAAAGACAATCGAATCAGCCACCACGTGGATCGGTTGCGATGGGTCCACAGTGGTTGGATTAAGTTCGGGAATGTCGAATGAGTCGGTGAGCTTCAGCGGGGTCCCATTGAGAAGCAACACATCACTTCGAATGTTACCATCTTTTGGCGTCAAGTGGTACTCCTCTCTTTGGGCATGACTGCCTGAAGCTATCTTCTTCTGGTGACTAGGACTCGAGTTCGGATCATCGACTATGGAAACGTCAAAGGAGGTCGAGTTCGACATGTTGATTAAGACCACGGTCACCCCAGGCTGCAGATGCAGAATTCATGATGCAGAAATTATAAGCAGATACATCTGCAGTAATGTGACAATACAGAATGTTTCTCTACAGTTTGCATTAGTCTTCCCAGTAGTTTCATGGGACACCATGTGGTGCCACCCCCTTGAAATAAATAAAATCGAATCAAAGTATCCAAAGAATCGAGTAAAGCTCCTAGTATTAATTGACCCATCTAATCTGCAATGAAAAAATTAAAGTACACAGAAGAGCCCGGGTAAACACTTTTTGTATGGACAAAGTACATGTTTACGAAGAATTCAATACCGTGTTCCTTGAACAATGAGCATATGCACGCAAGTATGGAGAGCCACTGTGAGTGGTCGAAAGAACCTCCTTTCCCATGAGGCGATGCCACAGAAGTGCTCTGTCGAGGGAGAAAAAACAGAAGAAAAGAAGAATAAATTTGTGGAAAAACTCTCATGGAGATCTTCTGTTTTGGTTGCTAACTCAACAAAATAAAGTAGTAAGAGGCTGACCCATAAAAGTCCGGGTTGGGAATGAATGTCGTGGTGTTGAGAAGAGCATAGTTCCCTCCAATCAAGGCTTGTCTGCAGAATACCTTGTGGTTGAATCTAGATGTCATCCCTAGTTGGTCCAAGTACCTAAATTTCATATATCCTTGAAGTTCACATCCTCCCTTTTCTTTGTATAGTTGAAAGCATGAATATGAAAATCTACTTTCGGAGCATTACTTCATGCCAGAAGCCCTTATAAAAGTAAGGTCAATACCAGAAGCCATTGGCGAAGGTATTTGATACATCTTTGCCTCCACTATTATAAGCCCCTCCAGCTTCTCCGACCCACGGTGCTGTCCAAGGCCCGAATTTCTGAACCGTATCCGAGACGTCTTTGTATGCCGTATCAATCTGATCTAGGTAAGATGGATCTTGAACCTTGTTGATTAGCGTTGGGTCGACACCTGCACCATTTAACTTAATCAAAAGATACTAAGAAATCTTTGTTCTGTTCATGTTCAATATAAGAACTTGCTATGCTGTTACCTGCGCCGAGATTGTATATGTGGTGGGTCACTCCATCAACAACACCCGGTCCAGTGGCCTTGAGAAAGGTCTCGAACCATTTCCTGTCATAGAACCCAGCAGGACCCAGAACCTTGGGCCGCGACGCCTGGTCGGGGTACAATTTCGTCAGGAATTTCTTCATCTTAACAATGTCCTCCGCGTACTGTTCCGCCGTCAGTCTCCCAGAGACCCCAGACCCACACAGCTCATTTCCTAGGAAGGAGCATGTTAAAGTCATGACAGGATCCAACCATGCAAGTTTTGCAGGACCGAGATTTGCAGGAATATGGACATCAATGGCTTATATATGGCCTCTCACCTAGCTCATAGGAATCGATCTTGTAACCTTTGTGGTGCGTGTACCGCATCAGATGGTGGGCGTTGCCGTTTTTCCACTTCCCGACGTAAAGGTTGTCGGATTGCTTGGACCTCATCCTTCCATTGAGGGCATTCAAGCCAAACGTTACCAGAGCACTGCAACGTCACAACAAGAGCAAGTACTCACATTTCACTTTTCGCCACCTATCGGGACTGGTATTTGTCTAAGGAGGCAGAAGCAATACCCTGTTTGGTTGAACAAATGATTGAGCTGGTCCCATCTCTCCGTGCGGAGGCAACCCTCGCTGAATCCAAACATGCCGCCGTCCTCCTTCTTGAACTCCGGGCATTTCTTGTTGTACAAATGCGTATGCTCGTACACGACCTGGTCTTGCAACGAGCCTCCGACTCGTATTCTCAGAGGGTTAAACGCTGCAATTCGCGAGGACAACGAAACCTTACAGTCACAAGATGCACAACAACGAAATTCTCGCTAGTTTGGACTTGGACTAGATACTCAGCCTAAAGTTATGGGATGATAACTTGCTACCCCAGACTGAATTGAATTCCATACAAGTTTCTTTACAGAGTTCAGAAAGTCTTCAGCAGTATCCAAATTCCATATTAGTCTCTTGACAACAATATACATTTCAACTGCCATATTTCATGCTACTCGATGCATCTAGAGGGGGCTGCACGTTTACTTTTTATGAAAGTTTACACATAATAATCAGATTATATATTGATATCGATACATGAAAAGGATTTACGATGTTTGCTTAGTTATTGCACATTACTTGATGTCATATTATTCTTATCCTCGTGTGAAAATAGATAAAAAAAAAAAAGGATCGTATACTTTGCTTGAAATCAACATCAACCCTTCAAATTCTCATGGGGTTGCTTCCTTCTTTACATGCATTACTTATCCAATTCAAAGATATTTGTGCACAACTTAACTATAAAGAAATTTCGCGTCATCATAATTTTTCAATGACTTTGATATTTCATCTCGATTGTTTAGCGTGCTAAATGTGGTTAGCCACGTAATGCTAACATAGTTTATCTTCCTATATTCTTTTAGTACAAATAGGAAGAACAAAATAACTATTGTATATAAATAAATGTATATGCGTTCTTAACTAGTTATGAAGTTTACTTTAACTATTGAAAAGTAAAAGTAAAAATAAGAAAAGAAATTAAGAAATTCTTTTGATATAAATCCATGTTTTTTTTTTTTTGTGAGGAAAGTATTTAATAAAAAGGACCTCAAACATTGAGTAATTGCACGAAAGCCCATGAGAGTTGATATGAAGGTTTGTCACCATCCATTATCGCGGAAAAAACTATGAACTTCATATAGTTGAAATAATCAGGTCATTCCTTATTCCCATCTCTGTTTTAAAATCGAATTTAGATTTGTTCAATCATAATATAAATCTAAGTCCTTTTTTTTTTTTTTCCCAAAGGAGATCAAATCTGTAAAAGTTTATTTCTTTATTCTTTTAATTTCCTTTTCCCTATTTGTCTTTACACCAACGCCAATGCTATTTTATTTACTAGTTTAATATAAAAATAATCCAATGAGCAATTGTATAAACTAACTCAACAAAAATAATATGAGACATTAGTAACTACAGATTGAAACTATATCTGATCGACCAATAATAAAAGTCGTGTATGCTAAATTAGGAACGAATCTACAGCTTCAACACTAAAACCAGATAAACATATTAAATAACTTTGAGCAAATAAACAAATGAGAATGAAATTTACCTTTAATAGCGTTGGAGAGGATCTTGTTATCTAAATCCTGTCACACCACATTCACAAACACCCACAAACCAAAACATGTTTATTTTCCGAATTTACATATTCCCAAAAACGAAAAAGATTTAAAGGTATTTTCGTGAACAATAAGAATACCAGATTGAGAATGCCGGCCAGTCCCCAAGGACATTGGCCGTAGTCGCACTTGTCGGACGGCCACCAGTCCAAGGTGGCGCATATAAAGCTGTCGTCTGTCGCAGCAATGGACGCCCCTCCTTTCACCGCCACCTTCACATTATCTGCCGATGACGACGACGACGAGGAGAGCAGCGAGGAGAGAAGGAGAAGAGAAACCCAACCAAGCCCAAGCCCTACCTTGGACTCCATCGTCGACTGCTAAACAAGAAACTTCAGAGCATCCCATCATGTATTTATAAATACTCTTGAAAGGATCGGCAACGACATGTCTGATAATTGTTATCCTACAGGAAGTTGTTTTGATATTAGCCCGTGTTGATCATATCTTCTGTTCCATGCATATCCTCATGCATATGCAGATAGATATGCCTCGAAACTCTACTTATTCCACGGAAGAGATTATTACTGCTGTATTTTAAATCTCGTTTCCATTATCTTTTTCTTTGAAATATTCGTGCCGGTCGCAATCACAGTGGATATAGTTCGGTTTTTTGTTATTTGAGGTGGTTCTCTATTGAGTAGAGAAAATACTCAATTATGAAATAACAAAAAGGCGGCATGAATTTAAACAAAATGAAGTTGCAAATAGAGATAAGTTGAAAAAATAAAAAAAAGTTTGGCAGCAAATTGAATCTCTCTCTTTTTTTTTTTTAAACAAAAAATGAAGTTGAAAATAGAGATAAGTTGAAAAATATTAAGAAAAAAGAGTTTGAATACCATTAGCCAGATTGCAAATTCAATCTCTCTCTTTTTTTTTTTTTGTTTAGTTATTGTCTTATAAAAACTTTTTCCTTTTTTTTTTTGGTTTAGTTATCTATCTTTGTATTGGTTCGTTTTACTCCTTTTAAAAAAGAATTAAGTCAATTAATTTATTCTGTAAATTATATCCATTTACTGAATTAAATTGCTCGAATATTTGTTAAAACTTATCCCCGGGGAAGAATCAACAATTTTAGTTCAAGTGGACTAACAAATTAGTTTACTTTGTTCGGTTCTTATGTGAATAGATTTTCTTGACTGAAGTGAGCTAATACTTAATTAAGTGAAGTCCAAAAACATAATGTATAAACTAGCGAAGATCTTTTGATATTTATAATGTTTCAATCTCATTGTAAATTTATGTTACTGAAGCAAGTAGGATATATGACTACATACGTGTTCTAAATGAAGTGAGTTTCTAAGTACAATTTATTTACTTAATGAAAAGAGATATTCTCTAATTTATTAAAAAATTATTTAGTACGAGGATATATTTTTAGTTTGCTTGATTTTCCCATTTAATTCATAAATTGTTTGGAATTATTTATTTACACTATAAAATAAACTATACTTCAAATTGGGATTATTATCAGTGCTATAATTATGTCGTCCATTCTAAATAACTTCAAGTTAAATACATTGATTTACTATCATAAATACTATTTGAAATTACCTCATACACTATTGTGTACTTTCTTCAACCTTAAAGCAAACAATCATCCAAACCTAGGAAATGACAATCAATATGTTGAATTTTGACTAAATAGGTAATTAGATGACGAATTTCTATGTGCCATGATTTTAAATTGAAGTGTCATATGTAGAGATAAGAATTTTACCGATTGTTTTTAGTAAATATATCGTCCCTTTTACCTTAAATTGTCTAAAAAAGCTATTTCAAGATATTTCAATCTTTATCCCTTTTCTCAAATTCAAATGCAAATTTGGGAACTTGAAACCAAAAGAGATCGGCATTAGGGACGGACTATGAATTTGTTACCATATGTTCTATCTATATGCAATTTCTCAAATTTATGTCAACATATATATCTATTTTCCGGCATCAGTTTTTCTCCCAAAAACAAAAAGAGAAAAGGCAAAGGAAATTGTGCTTTCATTGAGAGTCGAACTCAAGACCTCCCGCTTACTAAACGGGTGCTCTAACCAACTGAGCTATGAAAGCTTAGGCCCTAGATTCTCTTTACCAATAAATTAATTATTAAATACAGTTATCCTTAGAAGTTAGACCAACAGCCAAGGGCTGGAATCCTGGTAGCGAAGCGATGTGATATAGGATGAAAACTAATGGTGCGATTATTTCAAGAGAATTTCACAGTTTAAGGAAAATGTTTTTTCCTTTCAAGTTATAAATTTATTTTTCTAACTTTAAATATGTATTTTTTTTTTTAAAGTAAATGATTTTCCATTGACCAAAGTGAAATTCCATAAAACTAATTCACAAGAATATAGGAATATATGGGTGCTCTTGGGCATGGAATCTTTTACCTATCTGTAAGTGCTTTTCTAATAAAACTCCCATTATGGATCTGGAGATGACAATTAGTGGTACTCTCTCGCTTTGTTTGCAATTTTTTAAACTTTCCCCAATGCACACCCTCAAAAATTGGTGTGACCGGTTCATTCCTTGTCTAACCTTTGTGCTCGAGAGCCGACAAGAAAATGCCGCTACGAGCCACAAAAACGATGCTCTCTTGCCACACAAGATGCGCCCATTTTCAGTATATCTGCTGGGTAGAGACAGGCAACCACCCTATTAACTGTTCAATGTGAATATATATATATTCAGCGATGCCCAAATGTCACAAGCATTTGTAGGATACGGTGTGCGCGACACCTCATCGGCTCGCGCTGTAGTAAACTAAAGTTTAAACAAAGCTGATTTCCCTTAATCTTAATTATGATAATAAAAAGTGAAGAGAAGTTGAGACCAAATTTAGGAGAAATTTATCAAAAAAATCCTAAATCTATTGTAATTGTACCAATTTAGTCGTGAACTTATTTTTTTTTATCAATTGAGTCTCAATCATTTTATAATTATTTCAATTTAATCAATTCAGTCAAATTTAGCGAGCCTACACTAACAACAATTTTTTAAGTAATATTTTATTTTTCCAAATTATTTTATTATTAATTTTTTATCTTTTTTTCCTTCTCTATGTTTTTTTTTCCTCGCGACCAGCCAGAGGGGAGGATTGGCTGCTTGCCAAACTAAGGCAATTGGGCAAGCTCACCTTGCCGTCATTAGGTTTGGCAAGGCAAGTCCCTGCCGAATCTAGCAAGGGCTCACCTTGGTCCGACAATCAACGAGAGGGAAAGGTCGGCCAATCACTGGACTAAGGCGACCAAGTGAGCTCACCTCGCTATCCAAGGCAAGCCCCTATTGGATCTAGCAAAGGCTCACCTAGCCAATCGACAGGCTCACCTCACAATCGCAAGACAAGCCCTTGCCAAATCTAGCCAATCGACAGGCTCACCTCACAATCGCAAGACAAGCCCTTGCCAAATCCGGGGAAGGGCGCCTCACCATTGCTAGGTCTGGTGTGGTGAGTCCCCATCGAATTTGGTGAGGACTTGCTTTACCAGTGGCTAGCGAACTCAACCTCGCCGAGCAATAACGAGGCAAGCTCGCCCGACCGCCTCAATCCAATGACTAGCTAGCCTTTACCTCTAGCCGATCGCCGAAGCTAAAGGGAGAAGGAGGGAAATAAGATAGAAAAAGAGGAAAATTTGATAAAAAAAATAATTAAAAAAAAGCTTGAAAATATAAAATAATATTTAAAAAATTGTCTCTGGCACCAACCGATTGCCACATCACCGACCAAATTTGTACAGATGAACTGAACTGATACGATTACATAAAATTTAAGACTTAATTGGCCCAAAAAAATAAATTTAAATATGAATTCACATAATTGCAATAAATTCAAGACTTTTTTGGTAATTTTCTCCCAAACTTAGTTAACCACTTGGGAGTAGTAACATCGACAAGTTCTTTAACTGGTAGCCGTAAGTACAATGTCTCGATCACTTCAAATGATGATACTGGATTGGACTGATAAAATACATCGCAACTTCCCCACCTCAAAAGATAATGAGAATAGAAGATGATGATTGGCGTCGCTAGAGCTATATGAACAAAATCAATAACCCTATTGCACAAAAATATTGCGTAACGAACATTACCATTTGGCTTGCATCAACTAATCATACTAAGTTTCCCCATCTATTGACACGATCCTATGTAATCAAAAGCTCGTCGTTCTCTTCAACTAAAACAGAAATTCTGAGTCAGAAAGTTCAAGGACTCTGTGAACTCCGATTGGCTTTACACCTGGTCGGAATGAGTTCCCTTCGATGTACCTGCACAACATGCAGATAATCATAAAATTAGTCCAGGAGTCGCAAAGTTGGAGGACATCAAGCAAATGAGAGATTCCGATCACGTGCAAAAAGGGACTCACATTTCTTTCAAGAATGGGTGTTTGTAGAAAGCATCAGGAATTCTTCCGGAAAATTGATTGTGATCCAAATATCTGAGATCAACAAAGAAACTCGACATGAAAAAGTTGCAAATAGATTAAAGTAAAAAAAAAAATGTCATTGTTTTAGTTAGCTCATGCTAAGATGGCAACCATGCTCACGTGTGGATATAATTAGAAGAAAATGACAAAGTTAAAGCTCAAAAATCCTACATACCAAAAACAAGTCAAATGGTGTATATTGAAGACAACCGAGAAGTCAACCTCAAGAAGAGGAAAGGTTCATTGGTTCTTTACTTCGAGTATTCATTAAGCAAAAGCATTCCAGGAAATATTATTAAAAAAGCAAACCATTAGACATCCAACATGATAATGGGATTGAGCGTAAATGACATTTGTATTACATAATATCGATAGTCTTTCTTTTACTTTCTGTTCTTTCATGTCTCTGATACACTAAAACAGTTTCTCTTCACTGACAAAGTTCCATTACCTACATCATACAGCTATTTATACACCATTCAATGTGTCTAAACGACATTGCTTTACAGTACTACTACTAATATTGCCAAAGAAATGACTAGTGTTCTAAATATAAGGCATATCCACATACAAAACTAACTAGTCATGATTATAAACCTTTTTCAAATGAATCCTCCTGGCAATCCAAAGCGTTATAAGTACGGAAAAGGCAACTTACAAGAATGTTAGTTTAGGAATACGAGCAATTTCGGTTGGTATAATTCCTGACATTTTGTTGTAGGACAAATACCTGCAACCGACAGAGCAATCAATGCCATGACAGACTTAGGGTAAGAAAAGTAGATCCAAAACAGCACGATACGGACTGATGGGTATTTTAGATGTTTACGCATATGAAAAGAAAACAACAATGATGAGAGGTGCCAAATGATACTTACAAGATTTCCAAGTTGGTGACATTAGCAAGTTGTGCTGGAATACCTCCAGTAAAATAGTTGTTATTCAGATAACTGTCATATTCAGAATTTCACATGGAATGAGTTTGTTAAAAGCAAAAACATACTAAGCTTCCACAGTTAATAACTACAAACTTGCCAGCAATTGTACTTACAAGTTCCTCAAAGCTGGAAAGCAGCCTTCATTTCGTGTCAGCTCCCTCAAAGTACCTACCAAATGATTGTTACCAACATCCCTATGGAAGCAAAATTTAGCAATAGGATTAATAACAAGTAAGAATAAAATTAGTTCTCTATTAAAAGATTTTCTAATGAAAGGAAAAATTTACAGGTGACGCAGATTTGGCAAGTTGCATAATCCTGGCGGAATTCGTCCCGCCAAACGGTTCTCTTGCAGATAGAGATATCGAAGTTCAGGAAGATTAGCAAGCTCCGCAGGAATTTCCCCCTTAAAGTTATTGAAGCTAAGATATCTGCAGAAACTTTGGCTTGTCAGGCACATAGGAAGGTAAGAAGTAGCACAAAGTGAAGTGCCCTTGTTAAAACAATCCACTATCACCTTGCAGGGTACAACAGAACCATTTTACTCATAGTCACAGAGGAGAAATAACTTACAAATGCGTCAGACTCTTCAGTTCACCAATCTCTGGAGGAATCACATCTTGCAGTTTATTCCATCGCAAGTTGCTGGCGACATAACAGAGATTCAGTGAAATCACTTAAAGGCATGGATATAATATACAGTGACCAGTGCATTAAAAAAATCCCAAGGAAGGCTGTTCCCTGTGAAAATTATCATATGGCAGTCATAAGGCCTCAAAACCTCAACAGGTAGTCCACTGATGCTAACTGGACATGACGTTCTACTATATTGAGCCAAACAGCATTAAAAAAATTTATGCAGCATTGAAGCAAAGCAAAAATGAGGAATTATTCGTCCATAAGCCAACAATCTTACAGAATTTTGAGACGCTTCAACCGTCCAATCTGAGGAGGAATAGGTCCAGTCAATTTGTTGTTATGGAGATCCCTGCCAGTGGAGACAGACATATCAGTTGATAATATTATAATAGATAACCTAATCGTGCTGTGCAATTAGGACACAGAAAAGTCAAGGACTTGACACTCTTTTCTTCAGAAAAAACTCTAGTCTCCTCATATGTCGTTTAAGATATAGTAATTTATAAGTGGAACTGTGGAACAACCAATGTATGCACTGGTGCAATTTTAATAGGAAACCAAGTCATCATAATTTCAGCACTTTAGTATCTTGGATCATGGTACAAATTCACACGCTACATGTTTAGTGAACTAAACTCATGACAGAAAGAAGCAGCAATGACACACAGGAACTTACAGCCTAGTCAGATCCAGCAAATTAGTAACAGCTGTTGGAAAAGGCCCTACTATTGAGACTGCATAGACCCCCCTGTATGAAAAAACCAGTCAATTTCAACATATAGACATGAATCAAACCAATCTATCTCTGATCACGCAAATGGTGAAGCATATAACTCGAACCACAAAAATGACATCAACAGAACCCACTAACGGCCAATTCACAAGAAATCCTGAATGGAGAACAATCGTACGCTTACAATTCGGTCACGACCCTATAATCTCCCTGGGAGGAGCACGTCACGCCAGACCAAGGCGGAAGATCGCCGTCGCCGCACGGATCATCCCCGACCCACGAGTACACCACCCTCCACCCGAGCGACGCCTTAATCTCGTTCAACGCCTTCACTGCAACCACATTTCAATCGAAGCCCCGCGTTAAAATTATTAAAAAAAAAAATCCAAGAACTGCCTAAATTCACCAAGGTTCACCACCGGCACATTAAAAAAAAGCATTCGCAGTATTCGAGAAGTCCGCACTGAAAACACAACAGGCAATCAATCAAGCAGGAGGAATGACCCTCGGCTCTACCCCAAAACATCCCAATTTCAGCTAACTTCAACTAGAGAGGAACGAACGAAGCTCCGGCCTAATCCAAGCACCGGCGAGAGGATAACAGAGGAGGACAAAAGCGGAAAATCCGAAGCGAGAGATCGCGCGGGAATCGACCATCGGCGATCGGGGCTTTTACCGTCGCGCTTGAGGGTTTTGGAGAGGGCGACGGCGGAGAACAGCAACGGCGAGACGAGGATCGCGAGGATCGCGAGCGGGAAGCGCGCCATGAGACGGGGGCGCGCTCGGATCTGCGGAGGCGAGGGATCGACGCCGAGAGGGAGATCGATCTTCTTCCTCTTCTCCTTCGTCGTCTTCTTCTTCTTCCTCTTCGTCTTCTTCGTGTTGGCGGAAGTGGGATGTGAAATTATATCAGTCCGCAGTGGAGATTGGCAGATCTGAAATGCGAGGGGGGCCGAGGATCATCACCGACGAGCTGGGTTTCGATTTCTCTTATTTTTATGTGAAATTACTGGAGAAAATAATGATGGGCGTTAAAAAGAAAATCGAGAAAATAATGACGGGCGTCTAGACGCGGAAATGCTCGCCTGCTCTTTATATTTTTATTCATTTGTCCTCAAAAAAGAAATTTCAAATAAAAATTCGAAATACTCTCGTTTTCTTAAATAAGAAAAATATATCTTATTTCAAATAAGAATTAAAAGTGATCAAATCATCTCAAATAAGGTTTGAAGTGATCAAATCGTCTTAAATAAGGGCCTTTAGCCAGATAGTGACTATCCCGACCTAAGTAGATCGACATCGACACGCGACACGACCAACACGTCTTTCCTCAAATAACGAGAGAATTTCGACACGTTAGGATACGTTGTATATTAAATATATATTTTTATATATACATAATAAATTAAATAAAATTAATTTGAATCAAATTCATAAATAAATAATTAATTAAAAAGCCTAGAATTAATATACACTAAAAATATTAATCCGGCATTTATTAATATCATTCATTGTTTCAATTTGACAAATTCAACTATATTTCAATAATTCATAAAACTTTGAGAAAAACAAGCGCTCCATATTTTGGACTCGTGTGTTAGACATGTTGGAAGAGGAAGAAAAAAACTTAAGGGGTGAATTGTGTATCACAGGAAGTAAAAGTCAGAAGAGAAGAGAAAACTAAGGGTCTGTTCGTTTCGCGGAAAATGACTTTCGGGAAAATGTTTTCCGGATTTTCCGGTGTTCGTTTCATGGAAAATGAACTAGTCAACGAAAATTTTTTCCATCATTGGAAAAAACAACATTTAAAGTAAGGAAAACGTTTTCCACTTTTGAAAAGTGGAAAACGTTTTCCATGACTTCTTCCCTCTTACTTTTTTTTTTTATTAATATATTTTCATTTTATTTTTACGCTTTCTTTTTCTTTTCTTTCTTTCCTATTCATCTTCTTCTTTGGCCCGACCGGCCACGGCGGCGTCGGCAACCGGCCGCACGCCGGGCCGGCGGCGACCTCGCCCTAGGCCGGCGAGGCTCCGCCTAGCCCGATCTAGCGAAGCCAAGATCGGGCCTCGCTAGATCGGGCGAGGCGGAGCTCTCGCCGGCCTTGGTGGAGCTCGCGACTCGCTAGATCCGCGAGCCGGGCGGGGCTCGGGCCTCGCCCGAGTTCGCCGTGAGCTCGTCGGGCTCGCCCGAGCCGCAAGCTCGCCGGATCTAGCGGCGGAGCTCGGGCTCCCGATCTAGGCGAGCCCGAGCTCGCGGCTCGCCGAGTCCGGCAAAGCTCGCGGCGAGCTCGGGCGAGATCGGCCGAGCCTCGAGCTCGCCGGATCGGCCACGGGTCTTGGTTGGTGGCGGGCGGCCGGCCATCATCGAGCAAGAAGGAGGCGGCGACGGCGAAGGAGGAGGAAGAAGGAGGAGGAAGGAGGCGGCGGCGGAGGAAGGAGGAGGAAGAAGGAGGACGAAGGAGGAAGGAGGAAAAAAAAAAAAAGAAAAAGAAAAAAAAATAAATAAAAAATAAATAAATAAAAATTTCGATTTTTTAAAAATATAAATAATTAAAAATTCATTTTTTAAAAAATATAAAAAAATAACATTAATTTTTTGGTCAATTAAAAATATTAAAATGAGCTAACGAATGGTGGAAAATATTTTCCACTCAAATTTTAGGTTTTAGTAGAACACCTAGGAAAATAGAGTCATTTTCCGGAAAATGACTTCCAAGAAAATGTTTTCCGGAAACATGATATTTTCCGCGAAACGAACGGACCCTAAGTCTTTTTTCTTTCTCCATTTATTATTTTTATTATTGTGTTTTTATTTTTCACATATATATATTTTGACCTCTCATTTATTGAATTTTTAAAATTGACCTTGATATCGGAATCATGTATTGCAAAGTCATATGTCATAATTCCGACTCGAGTATCGAAGAGTGTCGAGAAAGTTGACCAGTTGTCAGATTTTCCGACACGTGTTGACCAAGTGTCGGAGAGTGTCGAACACGTGTCGAAGTGTCCGACATGACACGAAAGCTCTTGGAGAAAGTGTCGGTCTTCATAGATTCCGACCATAAGAGAAATGATATTTTGGTCAATAAAATTTGTAACTATATATATATATTTCCTTTTCCCTCCCTTAACCATCGCTATCAATGGTCGACGGAAGTCGCTTGCCTCAAGCAAGAGCCGCCCTCGCCGGTGTCAGGCGACCCTTGCTAGATTTAGTGATGGCAACCTCGCCCAACATCGGTGGGGCCTGCCCTCTCCTGAGTTTAACAACCTCCGTCATGGTCATGGAGGGAAGGGGACAAGGAAAAAGGAAAAAAGATGAAAAATAAATAAATAGAAAACAAAATTAAGTTAAAAGATGAAAATGCTCTTCAACCTGAGAGGCTAGACTCATTTTTAAAACTAATATGGCCATTCAAGTTTTTATTTGAAATAAATTCCACTTCGATCATTATCTTAGACGATTTGGCTTATTTTAAGCATTTATTTGAAATAATGTTCACTTTAGGCTCTTATTCGAAAAATGAAGACACTTTGATAATGTTTAGTTCAAGCTCTTATTTGAGAAAACGATAACATTTCAACCATTTACTTAAAAATTTCCCCAATAATAATGAGGGATAATGTATTAAAAATCTTAAAATTTGTCATAAAAATATAATTGAAAGCTAAAACTTATAAAAAATGTAATCAAATCATAAAACTTATCAAATTTGTATAATCAAACTTTTCAATAATTCCGTCCAACTTGATTAACATAAAATTCCAATTTTGTTTTTTTAAAAATATTTTCTTTCTCCTACGTGATGACCACACAGCTAAAACAGGAAATTTAAAGTTTTTTTTTTTTGGTCATAAACGGAAATATTACATTAAGTAATCAAAGATGAGAGGCCCGGTAAATGGGCATCGTTACATAAGAGGTCCAACAAAGTTTGTGGAGGGGATAAGGCACCCAATCGAGAGATAAGTAATTGTTCATGCGCTTGGCCTGGGTCCCGTCCGCAACAAAATCGCTGTCTTCAACAATGGGCTATTTGAACATTTGAAAAGGCTTGTAATTTTTCCTTGCACTTGCTGATAATACGTTGAACTTCCCAACTTAACTGCTGTGAGCTGTTCATAGCTTAACCAGTTGCGAACTATCTGACTCAAAAAGTAGTCCTTCGTGTCGTTTAGGGAAGAAAAAATTGAGGGCTTCCCACAAAGCTAGGGTTTCTGCCATTAAGGGGGAAGACGCTCTTATTTCTTTCGCAACTCCTCCCATCAACCTCCCCTCCGAATCACGGCTGATACAAGCGATGGAATTCTTCAGCAAACTAGGTACATATGTTCCATCTATGTTTATCTTCAACACTCCTGCTGGCAGTGGAATCCATGTCTGAGATAGTTCAATCTCTGGAGTTGCAGATCTGCTGATTTCATGAGTTCTCCATCCAGCAGCTGCGCGTTTTTCAGAGTTGTGTTGGGGTTGGGGTCGCAAACAGGAAATTTAAAGTTAAAATGCATTATTTTGGGCAAAATCTAATTTTTAATAAGGTAGTTTATTTAAGTTAAATGAAAAAAAAAGTTACATTAAAAATTCAAAAAAGGAGGGGGGCGGGGGAGGGGCAGGGAGGGGAAGAAGGCAAATTGGCAAGGGCCTTGGCTATCGCGATCGCCGCTCCACCATCGCCTAAAGCCGACAATAGTCATGGATGCCGATTAGCCCTAAGTGACGATAATTGGGCCCCATCAGCAACCTTTGTTGACCGCAAACAAGAGCCTACAAACCTTCTCCCAAATTCCTCCCCTAGACATGAGCAAGGTCCCACCAATGATGGCCCTTGCCCAGATTTGGGTGAAGGCCGGTGACCTTTGCTCAAATTTGGAGAGGGCTGCAACCATCACCGATCATTAGCGGCCATCCCCAACTATTGCTGACCTTTTTCGCTATAGTGGGGCGGCACAGCCCTTGCTGTTTTCCCTTCTTCTTCCTTCCTTTTTTGTAAATAAAAATTAAGCTTAGTTTTTCCATTAAATTTAAATAAAATACTTATTAAAAATTATATTTTGGTCAAAACTAGTCATTTTAACTTTAAATTTCATATTGTAGCTACACCATGCAGTACTGTAGCTAACGGGTTAAGTGTCCTACTTGGGAAGTACATTCACAAGAATGAAAATCAAAGGAATTGATGGAGGCCCGCACAATCAGTGGAGCATGTGGTTTAATTCGATGCAAAGTTACATTAACATTTTTATTATAGAATAACTTAATTGTACCAATTTAAGAAGTTTTATAACTTTTTTTTTTTGACAAAGCAATTCATTTCCATGGAAATACAAAAAAGAAATATCGCAATCTAATTGCTAATCAAGACAAATCCAAGAGAACTTCAACGCAAAATGGGTTCTAAATAACAAGAGGAATCATCAAAATAAGATTAGGATTCACCCGCTCAAGGAGCATATATGATATCTCTTTAAACCAAAATCAACTGCTGCATCGTATCCATCTTTAGTAATAAGCATACATCAAGATCCATTTATTGTTATGGCTTTGCCTTTGGCGGTACGACTCGCTTTCTCTTTAAATTTGTATTTATTTTTCCAGAGATGAAGAATAATAATAATAATAATAATAATAATAATAATAATAATAATAATATAATGGAAAAAACCACAAAACCCTAAACCATGCCACACTCATACAATTACCTAATATTTTTTTGTTAAACCATTAATCCTAAACTTGTACTCATATAACATATTCACTCTCTTTTTTTTAGTGACACAAAAAACCTAAAATCTTACATCCGTTTGGCACATTTAACCATCATTAAAATTCCGTTAGCAAACGCCGTTAAAAATCTTATGTGTTTGCCTACATTGATGATGGAAAGTAAATGGTGATAACACGATAAAAATATATAAATTCAATGTATGTTTTGTTTTCTCATTATCTTTTTACTTTAAAAAAAAAAACTTCTTCCTTGGTTTTCTTCCTTGGTTTGGGGATGATAAGGATGGTGCCCACGAGACGGTAAGGACCGCAGCAAGGGTGGCAATGAAGACAAAGGAGGAAGGGAAAAAAAGATAAAGGAAAATAAAATGTTGACAAACGATAAATGTGTGATGCAGATCTAAATTTGCGATTTTTTGTGTCTTAAAAAATAAGCTTGTAGTAAATGTGTTATACGGATACAAGTGTGAGATTTTTTGTAGCACAAAAAAATTGAGGTAAATGTGTCACACAAATATAAGTTTTGAGTAAATTTTCTTATGAGTACAATTGAGATTTTTGATATTACAAAAGAAAAATATATATATATATCTTGAGGCAAATTGGCATATTCAAGAGTTCTTTTTGTAGCTTTTACCCTAATAATAATAAGTATTGCACAACTGGTCAATACTCATGTTAGAATATTTATATGTTAAACCACTCATTTGTCCATAAAATTTCACGTGGTATTAAAGTACAATGTCATGACTTTGTATCTTACCAAACCCTTATTTACCTAATCTATTACATATTTCCTGGAACAGTTGGTTGTGATTAGATCTATTAAATGGATGAGTCGGATCAAGTTGAAAATAGTTTGATCCAAATTGACCAAGTTAATTTGTTTTTATTAGGGGTGAGCAAAGTTTTAGGATAGAACTTGGAACTTGAGAACTAGATCAGTGGGAACCTGTCCAGTTCAAGGTTTTAAAGTAAGGAGGGATTAGTTCTGGATTCCAAAAATTGAGGAACCTTCTTCGACGAGTAGGTTTCAAGTTCTAAGTTTGTAGAACTTGAACCTAGAACCTAAAATATAGAATAAGTTTTTGTGTTTTTCTTAGTCTATGTGTTCACACAATCCTACGGTATTGGCATTTGATGATGAGTGTATAATCTGGAACCATTAGTCTAAATTTCATTTTATAATTAAGACTTATTTTGTTAATACTTTATATTTTTCATGTGTCTAAATATAAATTATGGCTAGTAAATTGTCATGGCAAGCGGTGGTTACTAAAAGTAATAATTCACTACAATTATTCAATTAACAATTAAGAAGAAATTTGGATAGACTCTAGAACCCTATAACTTGTATTAGGGTAGGTTTCAAATTTCAAGGTATGCATAGTAGGTTCTAGGTTCCAAAAAATGAAGAACCTATTCTAACGAGTAGGTTCCAAGTAAAATCTATACAGAACTTGGAGCTGTTCATCCTTAGTTTTAATCAATTTTCATACAATACAAATCCAGTGATACATGTCCAACCCAATCCATATTATTGAAATACTTAACCTAATTTAAGGAATTTTTTTGATGATATTATTAAAATTATATTGCTAAAACATTTCCACGCAACACAATTTTAGTGGACGATTTTTAAATTTTTTATAAAAAGATTAATTTTTTATAATTTTATTTTCTTTTATCTTTTCCTTTTTTTTCTTCTAAGTTCGGCGAAGGTAGTCAGCCGACTCTCACCGGTCATAAGAGAGGGCCGGCTAACCCTCACCGACCATAACAAACCTCCTTGGTTGTTGGCTGGGGGCTGTGACTCTTACTTGCAGTCGACGAGAGCCACAACCCTTGTCGCTTGTCAATGAGGGTCGCTGGACTTGGCCTACAGTTGGCAAGGTTCGGTCAGCTGGACTTAGAAGAAAAAGAGGAAATAAAAAAAGTAGAAAGTGGCCTCACATCTCTTAAGTCCAACTTCACCTAATACGTGTTATAAATCTATTTTTCGTATTAGTTAGAACCCATTTGTGACCTGCTTAAGCCTTCTTTTATAACTTAAGGCAACTCATCTTGCCAAATATAAGTTAATACATGGGTTTTAGACCAATTTTTTGCCACCTCTAGTTGTGAACTCACAAAATCTCGCATGCTCAAAATTTACTTACCTATCTTTATTTGGATTTTAATAATTAATAGAAAAGGAAAATCAAAATACTATGTGATGTAAAAAGTAAAATGAATATGAATCGTTTCATACGTGAGATCCTAATTTCTGATATAACAAAAGAAAGACATGATTTGAATATGATATGAGTTTACTAAGACACTTGAACCTAAATCTAACACGCCATAATACAATGTAGTCAACTAGAAATTGACACAAATTGACGATCTTTGATAATTTTTTGGTAAAAAAAAATTGTTTGCCATGGCATTGAAATAGCAAGATGAAATGACATGAGTATCCAATATCGATATACTAATACGAGATATGACATGAGTTATCCAATATCGATATACTAATACGAGATATTTTGTCACCCTATTTCATATTTATAATTATCGAAATTTGATTAGGCTCTTTTTCTTATGTTAATCATGGAATTTTAAATCCCACTCAGTGCAATTTACTTGCGTACAAGCAAACCCAACCCGCTTCCAATTCTAATCTTTCCAAGGAAATCGTTTTAAGCGGTTTGTACGTAAGCCACCGTATCTTTTTAATGTTTTCACGGTACGGTTAGCTCAACATTTCTTAAAATTTTCAATTTTTAAAGTTGCTTATTTGTGGGGTCATCAATTCGAATTTTTTCGTTGGCATATTAAATTTACTCTGAATTATCCTGCCGCAGACACTTGGGTCATTAATATTGGGTTCCACATGCTTTTTGTTGCGTTTACTGAATCTGTCAGAGGAGAGTAAATTACACTTTCGATTAAAGTTATGTTTAAGAGATGTTAAAGAAAAAGGCCCCCCCACAAGGAGCTTGCATCCTCATTATTTATCTCTAGAAAAATAGATTTTCATCTTGATAGCATGACAGATAATTAACATGAAGAATATACTCAGTCCTTACTTTTTGCTTAATTTAAATTTCACGACATACACCTGTTGACGTTTCCTTTATATCAATACGCAAATTCACATATATTTTCTCTATGATTTTTAAAATTCAAATAATATGTTATGTCTCGGTGGAAATATGGAAGAAAAGAAAAATATGCTCATGTATACAATGTTTCAAAATGGCTCGTTTATTCACCAGCACACTACCATTTGTTGCTTTCCCACTACATATCATTCATTCCCGAGAGAGAATGGAGCCCGCGCAAGCGCATTATTTAGCGTGGTCGTTCACGGGTTTTCGCTTTCTCGAATTAGTATGGCGAACAAGGCCTAAAGGACACTCTCCCGCCATGCCTATGGACCCGAAGAGCTTCACCAGAAAGAGATGTCATATTGGAGAATTGGCCTATGGAAATTGAACCCATCTCGATTTAGGGACACCGTGTTGAACCCGATTTACCCTTGAGATCACAACACGAGCCCCCCCTACTAAAGGTGAATAATACATCTGGGAGCCGTGATTCAGATCGCAGCGTAGGTGATATTGCGATCGCATGAAGGTAAATCAACTCGAAGCGCGCCTCCGGATTCCGTCACCGACGGGACACTTGATCGGGAAAGAAATTGAGAAAAAAAAGGGACAAACTGCGCGGCTTAAAGAGCAACTGTAAAGCAAGAGCTGTACATTTATCGAGTGCAGTAATTGCGAGAAGATGAAAAAACCTAACATCTCTCTCTCCTCTTTTGGCATGCACCTTTGAATCTTTGACCATAACACAACATCCAACTAAAAAGTGACATGACAGGTCCTTAGCGGTTAGCCCTAGCAGCCTTGAAATTAATTGAAGTCATGGGCATCTCTTGAACCCACCAACGCCAACGCCAAACCTTTAACCCAAACAAGAACCAGCAACACAGTAAATACACGCTCTATATTTGCTAGGGTTTCGTCGACCATTTCCATGCTTGTTTCTGCTCCATCCTCTCCTTCCATGAAACTCTCTCTCTCTAGCTTTCACGGAATTAGCCAAGACAAAGACAAGCGTGGAAATGGCGCTACTACATGCTACACGAGCATAGAGGGAAGAAAATAAATACATAAAAAAACCTCGAACGATTGAAAATGACGGTTTGTAGACTTTTAGCAATAGCCGTGCATGTGTGCCCCTCTCCGATCTTCTTTCCTAGTCAGCAATAAATTTGCACGTACCCCGTCGAGCCTTCCCTAATTCCTCCCTCGCTGACACCTAAGGGGAAAAAGAAGGTCGGTTGCTGCAAAGAGCGCATTTCCTCTTACCATACTACTATCAAAGAAGTAGTTCAAACTACCAAAAAAAAGGACTGGAAAATGCAAGAAAAGTTTTCTTGAGTGTACTTTCAGTTGTGAAGGGGGTTAGGCCCGGAGGGGACGAGCCTCTTGTTGACGCCATATCTGGGGTCGATCTCGTCCGGAGGGGGCGGCGGCGGGGGCTGGCGGCGGCGGCGGATTCGTTCGAGATGGAAGCACAGAGAAGAAGTGTAATGCGGCAGATTTTCCCCGGACGAGGGATCGCAAGAATGATGGAGGAGGTGGTGGTGGTGGTGGTGGTGGCTGTCGTGGCTCCTCCAAGATTTTCCAAATGAACTGGAAGAGCGGGAGATCATCGCCGAAGTCACCGCCGACGTGGACATTACGGGGTGGAGGCAGAGAAGCAGGGTCAAGATCAAGAACTTGGTTGAAGTTGCAGAGTTGCAGGGGGTTGACGAAGAAGATGAAGATGAAGGTCTCTTCATGATTGGTGGCTGCAGTTTGCTGCCGAGAGAGGCCTTCAGAAAACTTTCGAATTGGGGGTTGATGTGAAGACGGGCCCTTTAGAGAGAGAGAGAGAGAGAGAGAGAGAGAGAGATGGAGGTGATGGGAAGGAGTTTAAATGCGAAGCGAGATACACATGAAGGGAACATAAAAAGAACTAAGGCTTAGGGTTTTTTAATTTATTGCCCTTTTGTGGATGGGGCTACCTATAGTCGGTAAAGATTCAACCATCCCGCTACTGATAATAACACTAGTCACGTTCGATGTGTTGGCTTGTGGGGAATGCGATCGTACCATGGCTTATATGCGAGACCAGAAGAATGTGAACTTAAATATTTTTGTTCGATTTGAGAGAATGAATGATGAAGTTGAGCATATAAAAGGGGGGAAAGCCAAAACTGAATGCCATCACAATTTCACCACCTTCTCTCCATCACATCCATAGCAACATTTAAGTCTCTTAAGTATTTCTTTCTTTTTCTTTCCCTTTTTTTTTTTTAAATTTCGTTTCCTCTCTTAGTACCAAGACGAGGTTAGGATAATTTACCTATATGTAAGTGGCAACTAACCTTTAGACATGCATATCACGCATTCAATTATGACTATATAAACCTCACAATGTTATATCAAAAAAAAAAAAAAAACCTCACAATGTTGAAAGACCCAATCAAATATGCGATGTATGAGTACCTACATAGAGCTTAATCAGGCATGATTTTTTGTTTGTCCTCGAACAATATATCTAGACCCCCTCAAAGCATCTTCCTTGTTAGGGACATAATGAAAGTTCACCATTTGACGATTTTGGATGATAAATGAAATTTCAATTTGGGAATAATTGTGTTTGACTCAAATTATAATTAGAACTAATCCATTGAGACCCCTAATTCTCTGTGTATCAAATAATCGTTCATTTGGGTCGAACAAGAATCAATTGTATAATCCTTGACGTAAAAATCTAGGTTGATTCATAGAGTTTTAGATAATTTATAATACAAAACATGTATCTCATAGCATCGATATCCTATATCTTGTTTTTTTTTAAAAAAATTGATCGACTTGCTTGATTGCCACAAATATTAATACTAGAATTATCACTGAGGAAGTTTAGTTTCATGTTGGGTCTAAAATTTAGACTAAGTTTGGTTGCTTCATATCTAATGTATACAACCCTCGTTTTGTGCGTGTCAATTAGCATCTAGAGTTGCAAAATTATATGAGGATTTGCCAAATTCCAGGAGAGTAGTATTGCATAGATGCATGCTTTGGTCCCCCACCATTATTTTAGCATCTTGAGTTAGAATTGATGAGGACTTATTTCACTGGAATTTCTTCCGAAACGATCTATCCTTCATTGAAAGTCATTTTTCGACTTTTGTATAAAGAAACTAGGGTTCTGCATCTATTTCGAACAGAATATATCACAAGCAAAAGGAACCAACAACTTATATCAGATTAGGACCATAAAAACACAAATTGAGCTGGAATTTAATCAACAACGAGGTTTGGAAGATACAAACTCGATGAAGTAACTAGATGTAAACAAACTAAGCCAAAATTTAATCGACGGCACAACTCAGGGTAAAGATGCACGCTAGAATTAAATCAATAATGTGAATTTGAAAGCTAGAACAAGGAAAGTAAAGTGCAGTATAATAAATTTGTTTGATTTGTGGGAGGTTCCTAATTGACCACTGGTGGTATTTATAATGGTTGTGTGATAACCGTTTTCTAGAGGTTTTCGACAGTTGCATTTCCTGGAATTGGTTTCCGTTGATTGCCTCCATGTCCTTCTATATCCGCAAATTTCGTGCCCTCGATTTAATAAAACCATGCTTCTATTTCTAAACGATCGGTCCTCCTACATGGTGTGTTAACTACTTGCTTTTGCCTGATCGTTATTTGTCTCATGATCTTGCTCATAAGTGATAACTGTTCCCTCCAAAAAAATGTATACACATTTGCAGATTTCGAAACCGTGATTCATCCACCGCCTCAATTGCTTTGTTTAAGTAAACAGTTGCCGGTTCTTCTCCAGCCATATCAACGGCCGTTTCGAGATCGTCACTGTTCACCGCCACTGATCGACGCAATTGTCCATCCTCCAACGCCGTTCATCCGAGCTCGACTCTACTTTGTTTCTCGGCCGGAAACGTGAGGCGACTCGGCTCCTGCTCGAGATCCCTCCGCGGGGGCAAATATTCATCGCGGGCGCACATTGAAGCTTCCTTCATCGATTCCATCAATACTCGTATCTTCGCCTAGCTTCATTAATTGGGTAATCTTTCCTCTGTTTTGCTTTGCTTTGGTTAAGGCCGACCTGCATTAAAACGCTTGGGTACGGATCGCTTAGAATCGAAACTGTTTCTCGTTGATTTACTCAGATCTGAAGGTTGTAATACTGAGTTTGGATTCAAAGCTGCACTGATTTCGAATCTGAGATATGTTCTGGAAGCATACACCATCTATTCAATAAATTGTCTGCGAAATTTGGAAGGACTCAATTGATAAAAACATGAAATTTGCACAATTGAAGGACTGAATTCAAAATATAATAAATTTAAAAAACAAAATGAAAATCCTTTTTTTATGGAAATTCAATTACAAATGCCTATGGGAGCAATTGAATAACACAACCTATGAACTTTTGTAGGATGTCCTTCAGCAAATTACTGACATCTACTAGACTGACTTCCTTCATTTGGTTAGAATGACTTTCTTACGACGGCCAAAATATAATAAACTTAAAAAATCTAAAACTTTTTTCAATTTTTGACTGCACCAAATACAAGTCAATTTTTAAGTAGAGTAATCTGATCAATCTTAGTTATGTCAAATTAATTTGATATGCTCTTTTTACTTTCTCATATTTTGCATTTAAATATTATGGACCATCATTTTGTATCCAAGCACGATGGTAGGAGGAAATATTCTCTACAAAGTGATCATCGAGTGTGCCGGTCCGGAGCTAAAAGTTGAGTCTAATGTATTGCCCCAGTTTCGCCAATAATATTTAAGTCACATAAATTTTCAGGCTAGACCCAAGTCCGAGTTGGGCTGGTCGAGCTTCCTCATGCAATGACATTGTCAAGCCCGCAACGTTTGCCTTTACCGTCTGGACAGCCGCCTGCCCTTTGATCATCTTTACATCTTGTTTTCATGTTTAGAAAATACATACATTGAATTAATAATTGAATTTCTCCTCTTTCATTTAGCAAATTGAAAAAAATGAATCGTCACATCTACTAATAATCCATTTATATAAAAAAAATTTCACTCACTTTTTCGCCTAATAAGTTGTCAATTTCTTTTCTTTTTTCCCGTAATTTTATTACAACGTCTTCACACTCAGCAATTTAGGCCATGTTTGATAACATTTCTATTCCTCATAATTTCTATTCTTTTGTTCTCCGGAACAAAAAAAGAATAAAAATCAATTTGGTAACGTCAATTGATTTTTCTATTCTCATAATAAAAAAGTAGTTGGAGAATAGATTTGGAACATAAAAAAAAAAAGTAAAAAAAGTTGTTTCTTGTTCCGGAAACAATTTCTGGAAATAAGTTATTTTTCTTTTCTTCTTCCTTGCTACCCCTTCTCTTCGCCGTTGCCCTTTCTTTGTTTGGCCACCGCCGCCGGTCACCGTCACCAACCACCATCACCTACCTCCCGCCGCTCGCCAGCCAATTGCCTCTCGCCGCTCACCCACCAATCGGCGTCGATCGGCACCGTCGCAGCCGCTATCACTCGCCACGGCCCACCGCCGATGACCATTGAGGCCATCGCTCGCTAGTTGGCCGACGCCGGCCACCGTTGCCACCGCCGGTTGCCGTTGTCGTCGATTGCCGCACCCACCGCCGACGGCGTCATTGGCGAGTGGTCATTGGTGGTTGGCCCTAGTCAGTAATCGACCGTGGCGGTTGGTGGCGGCGAGTAGCGGTCATCAATGGTTGGTAGTGATGATCGGTTGGCGAGCGGTCGGGGCGGCGGCAAAGAACAACAGTCAACGGTGGTGGCAATAAAGAAGAATTAGAAAAATTTTAAAAGAAATTATACATTGTGAATCATACTAAACGCATTCATTTTCTTTTTTTCATTCCAAGAATAGAAATTTCATATAGTTATCAAACGCGTTTTTTTATTGAGAAATTGTTCCCGGGAATAGAAATAGTATAAAATTATTTATGAAAAGAAATTGTTCTCTAGAACATAAGTGTTACCAAATAGATCCTTAATTGTCACAACCCGACCCTCGAGCGCATGCACATCCCGTAATAGTCGATAAAAATTTGCAACCTCCTAGGAATTGTTGCCGACCCATTGATTTTATTGCACAAGTGGAAACGTAATAATAACCTCTAGAAAACACAGAGATGGGATAGCAAACATAGGATTATATTTACATTAAACACCCATATTTTTACAAGAGTGTTTACATACATAAAAGTCTAACATGACATGGATTTGTTTCAAAAAGAAGAGCTTCTAGGCTATCTACGCTCCAAACTCCTCGTCCATGGGAACAGGGTCTCCGGTGATCCTGTTAGACTTCTCGATAACAAAAGGTTGAACTGTCACCCCGTGTCCAAACTAGATGGAAGACCCATCGACTTCTAATAAAGACTAAACAAAGACTTAGCTTTCACTTCTTACGAACCCTTGCACTTCTCTGGAAAATCCTCCATTTAAAGACCTGAAAAATTCAGCCCACAACGGGGTGAGACAACGTCTCTGCGAGTCCATCCCCTAAATCTCTATTAGGAGAAAAGTACACCCACATGCATTCTAACCCTATTTCCCATAATTCTCTGAACATCAGCATTTCCCTGCATGTCAGTGTCAATCAATTTGTACATACTATATTGAGATCACATATCATAGGGACATTTCAACAAGTGTATATACATGGCGTACATCATATCACAATCGCGCGAGCCCCCAATTATCAGACTAAATTATTATGATACGTCCCATACCACACCATAAAATTCCGTCTCCTAATTAGGTCTCTCACTTTCAATCGTTCATGCGTCTCAACTGATTTCAATTCACTGCCCTAGCCAACGCAACAAATAGCGGTCTTCCGGTATAATCGGGCAGCGTCTTGTACTATCGAGCACGTCAACGTCTACATTTAGACGGCATTCCGATCAGGAGTATCGGTCCAGCCTCCATTGCGACCGACATCCGTTAACTTGGGGCATTCCCGAAGAAGCATCGTCAGGCCCCAAAGGCTCGTGACGGATATTTATATCATTTATGCATTTATCAAACTTCATAATTCATCAATCAGTTGCATAATTCAATCACATCACCACATATAAAAATTCAAGCAAGCAAAGCATTATAATTAATTACAAACTCTATCGGTCCTAACCGGCAGACATAGTATACTTGGACATCTTCGGTTTTCACTCTAGAAATCTAATCATTTGACTTCAGAAAATTCTAAAATTTGAACATGTTGAAGAGGACATGTAAAAAAACATTTTTCATGAAGACATCTAAATATAGCTCCTTCTAGATTAGGCCCAGTAAATCGCTCAATCCAGCGCCAAAACTGGGTCCGTTTCCAAAAAGTCAGTTTTCCGAAATCAGTTTGGTTCAAGACCCGAAACACGTCCGTTTAATCTGAAATTTGAGTATGTTAAACTAGAAGAGGTGAAAAATAACTTTTGTGAAGAAACCATTTTAAAATTCGAACTTCAGGAGTTGATAAAAACCCCTAGAATCCTAAAAGGTCACCAGTTCCAGCGAAAATTGAAGTTCTGTTTGAAAATGGCAGAGTGGATATCTCCCACTTATGAGTCCCTAAAAATCTTGAGAAAAATGTATGTTGTAGCTTAAGATGTCTAAAAATTTCTCTAGAAGATGTCAGCTTCCAATTCTCAGCCAATCTCGACCTACAAAATTTACAAACGGCAAGCACAACCCCTGTTTTCGAACAACCCATTCTCAACGATGCTAATCTCCCTAATTAGACTAATATTAACCCATTCTAAGACAAATATAACTGTTATAAATCATCAATAATCTCCATTTAAGCTAACCTAAACTAATCTTTAACTAAATCAATCTCCTAAACAAGTGTAGTCAGCCCCTAATCAAAATTTAGGGAAATTAACTCACCTAACCAAGGAAATCCAAATCTACTGTTGTTGACTGAGTGGTAGCAGCTACACCGCGATCTCCAAGGACGCCGGAGTGGCTCCAGTCAGCTTGGAATAGGGCTGAGAAGCCCTCGGCTCACGGTTGAGAGGGCTTGCCCTTTGCCAGTGGAAGCCGAGCAATGAAGGAGTTGCAACCACAAGGTGCGGCTGCAACACGACGGCGTTGGCTCGCTTGCTGGCGGGTTGGTTTGAATCCGCTTGTGTTCCGGTAGCTAAATGGCAACACAGGCAGAGGTTTTGGGCTCTTCGATGATGAGGATGAGCTGAAATGGAGGAGGGGTGAGCTGAGGCGTGGCAACAATACCCATGGATGGAGCTGCAGAACTTTCGGCACAAGGAAGCTGGAGTAACGCCGGTTCTGGTGAGCTGTCGGCTTGTTGGTGAGGGAGTTTGGTCAGCAAACAAATGCCAATGTAGAGAAAAACGGAACATGCAGGGCAGCTTAGTCGAGAATTCTGCTTGTCCAGAAAAGCTACAGTGTCAAAACAGAGCTTTCTCTGTTTTCGGTTGTTGGCTGTTTCGGTTCAGCAGAAACAGAGGAAGACAAACAGGGGTTGAAGCGTTTAAAGAAGAAGAAAACAAAGGCTTTCACGGCTGGGAAAGAAAAAGGGAAAAGAAAAGGAAAAGAAAAGGAAAAGAAAGGAAAGGGAAAAGGAAGTGTCGCACACTGCAAGGGGGGAAAAGGAACGCACGGATGGGGGTGAGAAAGAAGAGGAAAAAAGGACTATGGGGGACCACTTCCCTAAATTCCATAAGGCATGGGTTCTTTTTCCATAAAAAACTTGCTCCTTTCATTATTAAGTGACCCACCACATCCAACCAAGCTTATCCCCTCCAAATGAGACTCAAATGGTGATGAAATTCCCCTTGGTTTACCTAGCTTCGAATTTACATGATTTCTAGAAGCTTTCTCTTTTTCTATTTACTATTTCACAACCTTAGTTAATAAGGACAAATCCTCATTTATATCCTTATAATTCCTCCCTCCCAAGGTTCCATAATAAAGGCCAAAAATCCCTTTAAAATATGGCCTCTCTCTCATTCATTTAATTTGCTGCATTTGAATTTTTTTTTTTCACCAACAATTCCTGTCATTAATGAACTTTGGAAAGATGTAACAATATTCCTAAAATTAATTGTGACACTTTAGAGTTCTCAATTTCTGAAATCGGAATAAATTTCACAGTTAAATTCAGTCAGACGTGATATTAGCGCGACCTAAACTATGGGGTAGTTTTTGAGAATTTTCGGTACAATTGACCCATGGTCGATTACTTTTGAACCATAATGTACATCTTCGACTCATTGGTGACTCTCAATTGTCGTGAAAATTTCAAGGTTTCATATACGAGCATAGGGTACCAAAACGACAGAAAAATCGATTTAGTGTCAATCGACGAGAATTTTGTAATTAAGTGGAACTACCTATGCCTAATTACATACCTCAGTTGAATCGACCTATTTTCGATCTCTGATAGATTTTCGACTGTGCCGCAATAACCTTTGTAGACTAACACGGTCAAGCAGTCGCTTCTTGGTCGAATTCTCAAGTCTGTTGCACCAAAATCTTTTAATAACTTCCCCAACTAGTCTAGTTATCTCATGAGTGATCGGCTCAGAGAATAGCACTATAGACACATCGATGAAAAGCCCGACTTATTCTATTGAAGACAAAACTAGAAAATCAGACTGTCACAAAATTTTCATGAACAATGTGAAGAAATAAGAAGATCTAACCACCGCCTGCGGTGGCCCAGTTGGATAAGGCTCCCATGACCCTTTGCGAGGAGGGGAGGAGTTCGAATCCCGCTGGCCGCACGGGATCTTAAGCGTGACGTCGGGGTGATGGGTCCTCCGCTAGCGTCACCCCGGATTTATCTCGCCGGCTACCGGCTGTACGGGGATTCCTGGGTTACAAAAAAAAGAAGAAGATCTAATCAAAATCACTTATTAAATTAAACGCCCATCCCATGTCTCATTGAACCCATAGGCCCAAAAACACACGGAACACCCGACCCGAGTCCGGTTCCTCATCTGCTCGCTCCAGAGGGAGGTGGCTGAGATCGTGAATCCGGTCGGAGCCCGGTCGCCGAAGTCTCGGGTAACTCGAGCGTTCTTCTCTTCCCGCTCATCTCGCGCATCGCCGGGCCGGTCTTCTTCGATGGGTCGGTCTCGATTGATGCTTGATTTCCTTGTTCGTCTTAGGTCGCGGGTTGTAGTGGGTCATGTTCCGCTAGTTTAGATGGGTCGGTTCGTTCGTTTCCCATGCTCTCATGTGGCCGATCGAGCACGTTCGCCGGCAACGATCCGCGGCCGTGCCGCACCCGATCCCGCCCACCCATTTGCCACCTCCGACGTGCGGGTCGAGCCGGCATTAATCCGCTGTCGATCGTCCTGATTCTGAACTAGTTTGCTTTGGCTGA
Source organism: Eucalyptus tenuipes (assembly GCA_014182365.1). NCBI lineage: Eukaryota > Viridiplantae > Streptophyta > Magnoliopsida > Myrtales > Myrtaceae > Eucalyptus > Eucalyptus tenuipes. The sequence continues at coordinate 29,032,969 of CM024538.1, read as the reverse complement.
AGATCGGATCTTAATCTGCTCCCACCATTTCGTTTTCGTCGGTTGGTTCATCACTGGTGATGGGTGACTCTTTTAGCTGGATTTACTTGGTTGTTTTAACGACGCATGTGTGTTCTTTTAGCAGGCACGAGCGGGCATCATGTGGCTCTTGGCTCTCGCATCGCTAGTTTTTCTATGGTTTGCATCTCTGATGGCATACTTCCCCAGAAAACCTGCCTTTCTCATCAGTGGTTGGTGATCCAGTTCATCACTTGTCGTCTTGTTGTGTCATTTATCGTTTTGTTTGTAATCGGTTCGTGTGGTAATGATCAGGCGAAAATGGTAACAAGCGCAATGTCTTGCTGGTTATAGCCCACCCTAACGACGAGTCCATGTAAGATTTTCTTTGAATGTTTCCAATTGTCGGCTGAAAAGCAAAGCTGCTTTTAGCGCATATTGTTATGTTATTCGTTCTGGATTCATCCATTGTCTAAGGCTCCAAGCTCAAGGCTGAGTTTTTTTCTCCTTGTGCAAGAAATGTCACCTATCACTTGTGCTAATAGTCTAAGAATGCCTATCATGTATTTAGAGCAACAATCTTCCTTAGTTTCAAAGGACGTACTATGGGGGGTGATGGGGAGGAGTTCAAATCCCGCTAGCCGCACGGGATCTTAAGCGTGACGTTGGGGTGATGGGTCCTCCGCTAGCGTCACCCCGGATTTATCTCGCCGGCTACCGGCTGTACGGGGTTCCGGGTTACAAAATAAAAAAGAAGATCTAATCAAAATCACTTATTAAATTAAACGCCCATCCCATGTCTCATTGAACCCATAGGCCCAAAAACACACGGAACACCCGACCCGAGTCCGATTCCTCATCTGCTCGCTCCAGAGGGAGGTGGCCGAGATCGTGAATCCGGTCGGAGCCTAGTCGTCTAAAGTCTCAGGTAACTCGAGCGTTCTTCTCTTCTCGCTCATCTCGCGCATCGCCGGGGCTGGTCTTCTTCGATGGGTCGGTCTCGATTGATGCTTGATTTCCTTGTTCGTCTTAGGTCGCGGGTTGTAGTGGGTCATGTTCCGCTAGTTTAGATGGGTCGGTTCAGTTCGTTTCCCATGCTCTCATGTGGCCGATCGAGCACGTTCGCCGGTGACGAATCTGCAGTCGTGCCGCACCTGATCCCGCCCACCCATTTGCCACCTCCGACGTGCGGGTCGAGCCGGCATTAATCCGCTGTCAATCGTCCTGATTCTGAACTAGTTTGCTTTGGCTGAAGATCGGATCTTAATATGCTCCCACCATTTCGTTTTCGTCGGTTGGTTCATCACTGGTGATGGGTGACTCTTTTAGCTGGATTTACTTGGTTGTTTTAACGACGCATGTGTGTTCTTTTAGCAAGCACGAGTGGGCATCATGTGGCTCTTTGCTCTCGCGTCGCTAGTTTTTCTATGGTTTGCATCTCTGATGGCATACTTCCCCAGAAAACCTGCGTTTCTCATCAGTGGTTGGTGATCAAATTCATCACTTATCGTCTTGTTGTGTCATTTATCATTTTGTTTGTAATCAGTTCGTGTGGTAATGATCAGGCGAAAATGGTAACAAGCGCAATGTCTTGCTAGTTATAGCCCACCCTGACGACGAGTCCATGTAAGATTTTCTTTGAATGTTTCCAATTGTCGACTGAAAAGCAAAGCTGCTTTTAGCGCATATTGTTATGTTATTCGTTCTGGATACATCCATTGTCTAAGGCTCCAAGCTCAAGGCTGAGTTTTTTTCTCCTTGTGCAAGAAATGTCACCTATCACTTGTGCTAATAGTCTAAGAATGCCTATCATGTATTTAGAGCAACAAACTTCCTTAGTTTCAAAGGACGTACTATAGTGCCTTTTGTGAGCTGCGAAACTTACTTGTGTATATTGATAATAACCATTTATGGTTGAAGGTATTCATGGGTTTTATGAGATTACTATTACCAAGGTCTATAACTTCCCTTCTCAAGACTACACTATAGTTGTCCAACAATCCAACATGTTCACATGGCAAAAATGCTCATAAATTTATCTGTTAAATAATGTAATGATTTTTCAGTGTATTGAAGATTTTCTGGATCATTCAATTGCAGGTTTTTCTCACCAACAATAAGTTATCTCAGTTCAAGGGGACATAACCTTCATATTGTATGCTTGTCGGTTGGTAATGTGATATTTTCTTCGTGTTATCTCATTAGGATTCTTAATTGATTTCTTGCATTATACTAGTGTTTTAACATGCGACCGAAGAATGGTTCGGGTCCTGGAGAAGCAATTTCCGTCACGGTGACCGAAGAATGGTTCGGGTCCGAGACAAACCACTAATTGCTCCAACAGGCGATCGAAGAATGGTTCGGGTCCTGGAGGAGCAATTTCCCGTCAAGGCGACCAAAGAAAGGTTCAAGTCCTAGACAAATCATTGATTGTTTTAATAGGCAACCGAAGAATGGTTCGAGCCCTGGAAAAGCAATCTCCTCATATCACCAGGTAAGATGATGCCTTGATACTTGCCAAACTCGGGGTTCACACCTTATCTCACTCACTCCCGGTAAGTAACTATAGGTATCTTCTTATCTATCTTAGTATATGTAATGTTATATTGCTCTTTTTACATAAGATAATAGGTCCCAAATAAAATATAATCTGCTACGCATGTATGGATAAAATTTAAAAGATCGGTTTGTCTTTGAACGCAACCTCTCGCGAGCTCACCTTCAAAGAGGCAAATTGCTGACGCCTAAATTTTCCTTTTAATTAACTAGTTTTACTTTATTTTACTTTATTTTACTTTATTTTATTTTATCTTTTTCGGATAATAAATAAACAAATAACAGAAAAAACAGAAAAAAACAAAAAAAAAAAAAAAAAGCAGAAAAAGCCCTCGCGTGGGCCCTTAGGGCCCATTCCTGCCTCGGCCTGGCCCCACCAGGTCGTCTCCTTCCTCGCGCCTCTGCAGCACGCGCAGGGGGCGCGACGGAGGGGAAGGGGGTGGACAGACGGCGATGGGACGTGGAGCAGGGGGGGCAGCTGGCGTCGGATGGGACGCCGGTTCGGCCGGCGAAGGCCGTGGCGACCGACGGTCGAACTCCGTCGACCGGCCGCCCCTCGGCCTATAAATAGGCTGTCGATCCCAGCAGCCGGAGGGGAGATCACAGAGAGAGAGAGGCCAGCCGAAGCTCGAGGTCTCTTGACAGACTTCGGGGAGCTCGAGTGTAGGGCCGGCCAAGGCGTGGTGAGCTCGGAGGGGTCCCCGAGAGATTTCGGGGAGCTCGAAGGGCGAGCCCGAGGGAGAGAGGGTAACCCGGTGCCGGATCTGGCCAGATCTGACCGTCCAGGATCCACAGTCGCTGTCGTTGTTCGCCGCGGTCGTCGCCGTCGCCAGTCTGTCCTTGACCTCGTTGCCGTCGTTCGCCTCCGCCGTCGCCGCCTTCGATCTAGCATTATCGCCGTCGCCGCCCTTGTTCGAGGAAAGGTAAAAAGCCAGTCGCCGTCGTCCCTGCCGTAACCGCTTTCCATCGCCGTCGCTGTCGTCGTAGTCGCCGCCGTAGCTGCTGTCGCTGCCGTAGCTGCCGTCGCCGCCATAGCGTTTCGGTCTCCGTCCCCGGCGCCGCGGATTCGCAAACCCTAGGGTTTGCGATTTTCCGGGTTGCGAAGCGGATCCGGACCCAGAAAATCGGGTAGGGTTCGCAATCCGGGGCGGCCGGGGAAGCGGGTCGGGTGCCGGAGCCGGGTCGGGTAGGGTTTCGCCGGGGAGCGGGTTGTGGGGCCGGGTCATCGGGTCGGGCCGGGCGTCTCCAAACGCCCGGCCGCGACGTCGTTAAAAAAAAAAAAAAAAAAAGTCGGGCCCGCTTGGACTGACCCGGGTCGGACCCAACCCGCGGATCCGACCCGGGTCGGCATTTATATTATTTTATATAATATTTTAATAAAAAAAAAAAAAAATTATTTTTGAAAAATTATTAAAAAATATTTTAATTTCCAGAAAACCGAAAAATATTTTTAAAAATGTTAAAAAAAGGAAAAAAATGTTTTATTTTCCAAAAAAATCAAAAATATTTCATATTTTCGAAAAAAATGCCAAAAATCCAAAAAGGCCAGAAATTCATGAAAAAGCTAAAAAATTCATAAAAAGGCAAAAAAGACTTGTATTTTCCAAAAATACCAAAAAACCCCAAAAAAATCCCTTTTATGTCCAAAAATTGGAAAAAGACTCAAAATGTTTTTCTTCCCAAAAGTGCATGGAAAATCCCTCGAACATCCAAAAACCTAAAGGTTTAAATAAAGATTAGTACCGAAAGGGCATTAGTGATTAACTAGTGTAATCAAGTCCCCGATCCTAATTTCTGCAGTTGGTTGCGCAGGAAGTGAGTATTTCTCTCGATCTTCGCTTGGGTTTCTAATCAACCCACCCCAAATCGATTAGTGGCGACTCCATTTTAAAAATTGATTTACTGAGGTTAAAAACTTAGACTATTAAAGTCGTGAATTGGTGGACTTGGGAGAGTCCGGGCATAACTAAATCCAGCCGAGCCATTAGCCTCCCTTAGGCGCTCGTACCTGATTGCGGGCGCAAAAAAAAAAGAGGTCGTGACAACCGTTTTCTAGAGGTTTTCGACAGTTGCATTTCCTGGAATTGGTTTCCTTTGATTGCCTCCATGTCCTTCTATATCCGCAAATTTCGTGCCCTCGATTTAATAAAACCATGCTTCTATTTCTAACCGATCGGTCCTCCTAGACGGTGTGTTAACTACTTACTTTTGCCTGATCGTTATTTGTCTCATGATCCTGCTCATAAGTGATAATTGTTCCCTCCAAAAATGTATACACATTTGCAGATTTCGAAACCGTGATTCATCCACCGCCTCAATTGCTTTGTTTAAGTAAACAGTTGCCGGTTCTTCTCCAGCCATATCAACGGCCGTTCCGAGATCGTCACTGTTCACCGCCACCGATCGACGCAATTGTCCATCCTCCAACGCCGTTCATCCGAGCTCGACTCTACTTTGTTTCTCGGCCGGAAACGCGAGGCGACTCGGCTCCTGCTCGAGATCCCTCCGCGGGGGCAAATATTCATCGCGGGCGCACATTGAAGTTTCCTTCATCGATTCCATCAATACTCGTATCTTCGCCTTGCTTCATTAATTGGGTAATCTTTCCTCTGTTTTGCTTTGCTTTGGTTAAGGCCGACCTGCATTAAAACGCTTGGGTACGAATCGCTTAGAATCGAAACTGTCTCTCCTTGATTTACTCAGATCTGAAGGTTGTAATACTGAGTTTGTATTCAGAGCTGCACTGATTTCCAATTTGAGATATGTTTTGGAAGCATACACCACCTGTTCAATAAATTGTCTACGGAATTTGGAGGGACTCAATTGATAAAAACATGAAAAAATTTAGAATTCAATTGGCACGATCGAAAAGACCTATAACTGCGGAATTCGGAGGGACTCAATTGATATAAACATAGATCTCATCTCCTCACTCCTTTCGTCTTGGTTCTCTCTCTCTTTGTCTCTTCTCGGTTCCTCCTAATCCTATCGCCATTTCGATTCCTCCCCGAGCAAAAAATTTAGAAAATTCAATTGAAAACCCGCATAGACAATTAAAAAGAACCGGACCGGACCAGCGGTCCGGTTCCCGGGTGGATCCCGGTTCCAATTTTCGGAACCGGTCGCTAGCGAGCGGTTCCGGTTCTAGGTCGGGAACCGCCCGGACCATGCATGACTAAATGGGTCAAAATATAATAAATTTATTACTTTTTGAACAATTTTCCTTGTATTACCACCCTTCATGAAACATATTTTTTTTCCTTTGTAATTTATGGAAGGATGATAGCAATTATAAATGCCTATGGGAGCATTACTTCCTTGCGTAGGCATTTAACACAACCTATGAACTTTTGTAGGATGTCCTTTAGCAAATTATTGACATATACGAGACTGACTTCTTTCATTTGGGTAGAATGACTTTCTTACGACGGCCGTGAAACAGTTATTAAATACCTTAAAAAATCTAAAACGTCCTTTTTTCAATTGTAAATACAAAATGAAGACTGCACCAAATACAAGTCAATTTTTAAGTAAAGTAATCTGATCAATCTTAGTTATGTCAAATTAATTTGATATGCTCTTGCATTAAAATATTATGGACCATCATTTTGTATCCAAGCACGATGATATGAGGAAATATCCTCTACAAAGTGATCATCGAGGGTGCCGGAGCTAAAAGAGTCTAATGTATTGCCCCAGCTTCGCCAATGATATTTAAGTCACATAAATTTTCAGGCTAGACCCAAGTCCTAGTTGGGCTGGTCGAGCTTCCTGATGCAATGACATTCTCAAGCCCGCAACATTTGCCTTTACCGTCTGGACAGCCGCCTGCCCTTTGATCATCTTTACTTCTTGTTTTCATGTTTAGAAAATACATACATTAAATTAATAATTGAATTTCTCCTCTATCATTTAGCAAATCGAAAAAAATGAATTGTCACATCTACTAATAACCCATTCATATAAAAAAAATTTGTTACTCACTTTTAGCCTACCCATCCAATTTTTCGCTTGACGAGTTGTCAATTTCTTTTATTTTTTCTCGTAAATTCATTGTAACGTCATCGGATTCGGTAATCTAACTTTTCATGAACCATGCGAAGAAATAAGAAGATCTAAGGAGGATCACTTATCAAATTAAAAGCCCAGCCCATGTCTCATTGAATCCATAGGCCCAAAAACCCACAGAACACCCGACCCGGGTCGGGTTCCTCATTTGCTCGCTCCAGAGAGAGGTGGCCGAGATCGTGAATCCGGTCGGAGCCAGTCGTCTGAATTCTCAAGTAACTCGAGTGTTCTTCTCTTCCCGTTCATCTCGCCCATCGCCGGGGCTGGTCTTCAATGGGTCGGTCTCGATTGATGCTTGATTTCCTTGTTCGTCTTAGGTCGCGGGTTGTAGTGGGTCATGGTTCCGCGAGTTTAGATGGGTCGGTTCAGTTCGTTTCCCATGCTCTCATGTGGCCAATCGAACGCGTTCGCCGGAGACGAATCTGCAGTCGTGCCGAACTTGATCCCGCTCACCCATTTGCCATCTCCGACATGCGGGTCGAGCCGGCATTAATCCGCTGTCGATCGTCCTGATTCTGAACTAGTTTGCTTTGGCTGAAGATCGGATTTTTATCTGCTCCCAGCATTTCGTTTTCTTCGGTTGGTTCATCACTGGTGATGGGTGACTCTTTCAGCTGGATTTAGCTGATTGTTTTAACTAGGGGTGTTAAGAATCGAACCGAAAACCGAACCGAACCGAACCGAACCGAACCGAACCGAAAAAAATTGATTTTTTCGATTCGGTTCGATTTTTATTAAAAACCGAAATCTCTTTTATCGGTTCGGTTTTTATCGGTTAACCGAACCGAACCGAACCATGAACTGATAAAATCTCTTCTGTCGGTTCGGTTTATTCTCTTCTCTCCCATCCCGACTCTAGGTTTTATTCTGTCCCGACTCTGGCCCTCTCCTCTCGTCTCGTGTCTCCTCTTGGTCGGCTTGGAGGTGCAACGGTGACGGCGGCAGAGACGGCGACTGCGACGGCGACAGCGGCAGGGATGACGACTGCAACGGCGACGGCAACCGATTGAGGGACAGAGCCCCTCTTCCTTCTGCGACGGCGCGCGCTCTGCTCTGGACTGGGGGGCGGCCAAAGTCTCTCCTTCGTCACTTTACACGCTGTTTGGCTAAGACCAGACAAAAACCTCCTCCTCCTCATCTTCTGCTACCTCGGGAAACCGCAGCGCGGCCCCCCTCTCTCTCTTTCTCTCGTAAAGGTGACTGCGTTTCTCTCGAATCTTGGTTGATGGTGATTCTCGCGTGCAATTCGTGCGCATCCGGTGTGTCAGGGGGTCGTCAGATTGATGAATTTTGTGGGTGGAGTTCGGTTTGACATTCAGCTGGACTGATCGGATGAACTGGGCTCTACTTTCGTTTTGTAAAAGTTGCGTTTTGGTCCCCTGGGCGGGGAGTTGATTTTGGAATTATGGGATTTGAGTATGCTGGCTATGCTTGTGGTTTCATCCGGTGTCGATGATCTCTTGCTTGGTCGATTCCAGTGTGGGAAGCGAAAAGGGTTGGTTTTTCCCGTTATTGATATCAGGGTAGTGTATGGTGTCTGTAAATTGAGTAGCTGAGCGAAACTTCAGTTGGGTTTTGCGTGTTTTATTTATTACGGCCGTCGAAATGTTGCCTTGATTCTTTCATCTCAGCTAAAATGGCTGATTGAGATGCTAGATTATCTATATAGCAGCTTTTAATGTTGTGATTGTTTTCCCCCTAGTGGAAAGAGCCATAATTGAGCTTTAAGTTCTAGATATTGCGGAGTAGGTCGTGAATCAAGAATATGTTTTTCTGGTCATGCTAGTCTTTAGTGATTTCAAGGACAATCATATTAGTTTACTCTGTTAAACAAAGAACCAGAGACATTGAGTTTTCTCTGAATATATCCATGATGTTTGTGCAGCTACACTTTGGCGAAAAAAAAAAAAAAAAAAAAAACCGAAAACTGAAAACCGAAAACCAAAAGTTGAAAACCAAAAAAAAAAACCGAACCGAACCAAAATTTCGGTTCGGTTCGGTTCGGTTTTGAGGATTTTTCTAACGGTTCGGTTTTTTTGAAAAACCGAACCGAACCGAACCGTTGACACCCCTAGTTTTAACGATGTATGTGTGTTATTTTCGCAGTCACGAGCGGGCATCATGTGGCTCTTGGCTCTCGCGTCGCTAGTTTTTCTATGGTTTGCGTCTCTGATAGCATACTTCCCCAGAAAACCTGTGTTTCTCATCAGTGGTTGGTGATCCAGTTCATCACTTGTCGTCTTGTTGAGTCATTTATCGTTTTGTTTGTAATTGTTTCGTGTGGTAATAATCAGGCAAAAATGCTAACAAGACCAATGCATTGCTGGTTATAGCCCACCCTGACGACGAGTCCATGTAAGTTTTTCTTTGAATGTTTCTAATTGTTGGCTGAAAAGCAAAGCTACTTTTAGTGCATATTGTTCTGTTATTCGTTCTGGATACATCCATTGTCTAAGGCTCCAAGCTCAAGGCTGAGTTTTTTCCCCTTGTGCAAGAAATGTCACCTATCACTTGTGCTAATAATCTATGAATGCCTATCATGTATTTAGAGTGACAAACTTCCTTAGTTTCAAAGGACGTTCTATAGTGCCTTTTGTGAGCTGCGAAACTTACTTGTGTATATTGATAATAACCATTTATAGTTGAAGGTATTCTTGGGTTTTATGAGATTACTATTACCAAGGTCTATATCTTCCCTTCTCAAGACTACTCTATAGTTGTCCAACAATCCAACATGTTCACATGGCAAAAATGCTCATAAATTTATCTGTTAAATAATGAAATGATTTTTCAGCGTATTGAAGATTTTCTGGATTATTCAATTGCAGGTTTTTCTCACCAACAATAAGTTTTCTCACTTCAAGGGGACATAACCTTCATATTTTATGCTTGTCGGTTGGTAATGTGATATTTTCTTTGTGTTATCTCATTAGGACTGTTCTTATTAGGATTCTTAATTGATTTCTTGCATTATACTGGTGTGGCGGACCAGCGCAGACGCTCTCAATGTTGTCTAAGTATTAAAATGGAAAGACTCCGAAATGGTCTAAACCATGAGCTGTAGTTGGAGCTCATATGCTTTTGAGAGCAATACTAGTATGATCTTAGCAAAAAAGAAGTTATGGAATAGAATTTCATGCATCACACTGCGAGCTTCCAAAATTTTTGGTAATTGTTTCAGTAATGTTGTTTTTGTCATCCCATCACGTGATAAATTGGGAGTAAAAGGAATTTTTAGCACATTGTCTCATGGTGCCTTTCTGTCAAGAATGTTCTTAGAAAAGTTGTTTTCTGTACTCTGTGATCTATTGTGCACGTGCTTCTCTTGCTTAGCTTCATTTGCTTTTAAGGTGATGCTGATGGCAAAGGAAATATAAGAAAAGAGGAGCTTTACCAAGCTTGTGTGACTTTCAAGGTGATTTTCAGAACTTCTCCATACATTTTGTCCACATTTTGAACTGTCTAATGTGGAATCTTGTATGAAGGTGCCCCGCCAACAAGTTAAAGTCATGGACCATCCAGATTTGCAGGTACTACCTGATCAGTGAAGTCTATAGTTGTCTATCTTAATTTTATTAGAAATTTTGGCTTGAGTTGTCTTTAATTTTATCTATAATGTCTAGGATGGGTTTGGCAACAAATGGAATCATAACTTATTATCCAAGATCATAGAAGAGGAAGTCCTTGCTCGTGGCATTAATGTGGTAAGATATTGACTGAAAGCAGGCACTTTAATTAATCTTTCGGAAGTTAGATGCTCTTCGCCCCTGTTTCCATAATCGCCTTTGATAATTTATGCAAGCAGTCATGAAATTTCTTCATTTGTATTGTATGCATTTGAGCATCTTTATCCATTATGTCAAATTGAGAATTCTAGTTGCTCTGGTAACATAGTGAGTGATCTTGCTTATAGGATGATACTCATCAAATGGGCTTCTCAGGTTATCACTTTTGATGACTATGGTGTTTCGGGCCATTGCAACCATCGTGATGTGCATTTTGGGGTTCGGTTAGTGAAATGATTCAACTTTTGTCTTTCCCTTGCTGCATCTTATAAATTTTCCAGTGATGTCCTTTATGCATGTGAGGACTTTAATATAATTAACATTTAGCAGTATAATCTCTCTCTCTCTCTCTCGGTGCTTTTCTCAATGCACCTTATGAATCAAACATGATCGGTGGCTTATTACTCACCTTTCCAGTTCACATTAGTTTGTCCACTGCTAATGAGGGGATTGATCTGTTCCAGCTGCAATCTTTATCTATGGCATACCTAAATTGTTTATAAGTAATCTTATTCTTCTTTTCATGGCATTCTGGTGTGAGCAGGACATTCCTTCAAGAGACGGCACAAAGAGATATCGAGGCCTGGGAACTTGTATGTTTTCTTTCCCTTGCTATGCCTCAGCTCTATTTCTCACTATGGTGAGCTATGGTCTGAAAGCCTATCATCATAAAATGGTTCAACTTTGGAATTCGGCTTCTTAGACTCTTTGACTATAGACTTACTTCCAGTGATAGTTCTTGTCACTTTATAATGGACACTTTTGTTATTTTGATATGATATAATCGCTCTGTGATATCATAATCCATCTGCCAATTGAATTTGGTATTTTTTTTTATCTTGGATGTGATGTACCGTGTTGTTTGTTATCTCAATATCTTTGATGTTTTGCAGGTAAGTACCAACATCTTACGCAAGTATAGTGGACCAGTTGATTTTTGGATATCCATGTTGTTTGCCTTGCTTAGCCCCACTGGGTCAGCGCATTGCTTAATGAATGAGAATCCTCGGAGGAGCTTTATTGCTATGTCGCAACACTCGAGTCAATGGGTTTGGTACGCATCCTGTCCTGTATCAGCTTTTAATTAGAGAGAGACCACTAACATTGTTATGAAGATTCTCCTCTACTCTTTCACTCCGTGTCCTACAAATTTCCCTCAAGTTCAAGCAATCTTGGTGAAGGATTTCTTTTCTTCAAGTGGATAAAATCTTCTCCTTCACATTGTAGGTTTCGCAAGCTTTTCGTTTCCTTCTCTAGCTACACATATGTAAACACGCTAAGAAGCATCGACAGATTCGAGCAAGTGCAACGAAAGGGCAATGATCAAGAATTGTAGCATTGTAAATTTAATATTTGGCATTTTGCTGCTGTTGGGGTTCCCTTAACACCGTGGATGGAAGTTAGATGTCTGTTGTAAGCCGAAACTTTTGATGAACCCCCCTTGATATGAATGGTTCTTTTCCCTTTACAATTCCTTTTTATTGTTCATGATGAATGTCCTGTTTTGAACTTACTTTTTGGATAATTTTCGCGTGGAGGCGATGCCAACGGTTCGACTGATTACTCGGACCTATCTGTTGATGTGATAAGTACGTGGACATGTGCCTGCGACTCCCGGGGAAAGCGATCACGTCGCTCAGCTGCCGAAGGTCAACACGATAACCTGCACATATGAAAGCCCACATTTCACTTGAGGATTGCATATAATCACTAGTCACGCCTCAACAATGATATTACTGAAAACCCACTTAAAGAAATGAGGTGGGATGGCCGGATTAATCTTGAAATTTGAACGGACGAATCGGATCCATGGTTTGGATTGACGATTCCCATTGACGGGTGTTCTTGGAAGGCTTATTCAGTGAAGAAAAATAAAATTGTAGTTTTTATAATTAGATAATTGATGAATAGTCAAAGTAATTTGCCGGAAAGATTGCATTGAAATTTCATATAAAGATTTATTATTTCTTTGACAAAATTAAGATAGTTATATACTTGTGTCGGCGACGCATGCTTATTACGAGAAAGTTATTAAATCATAGTAATTCAAATGCACAAATGGTCAGCTTCAACATATATTCCCAATCTTGGACTCACAAATTATTGGTGTTAAGTTCGTTAAGCTCTTTATTTCCATGACATTTTAGAAGGGCATCATAAATGTATGGGGAAATTTTGGATCAAAATGAATTTGAATGAATGATCTAAAAAATATTTTTAAAATTAACCATTTCTATCGTTTGAAATAATTGGTTAATTATAAATATTTTCATTATCGACAATAATTTATATTTAAATATTTCTGTAGATAATGATAATATTTTTGCTCATTCAATTTTTCAAACAGTATAAGTAATCATTTTTAAGAAAATATTTTACAAATTATTCATCTCTTGATAAACAAATGAAATTGAAAATTTAGATGGCCTAGGAACGAGCGTGTGTGATACACCTTAGCTAAGTTCTCGGGATCTAATCTCAAGTCGTGAAATCAAGATGTTAAAACAGGCCCTACTTTGAAATATAATCTACCTTAAAACTTATCATAAAAATATAATAAAGCCCTATGACTTTTAAAAAGAGCAATAAAATGCTTAAACTTGTCACGAAAATTTCAATTAAGTTGTAAAACTTTCCTAAAATCTATATATATGATCTACATATGATCCATACATATGAAAAATCTCCAACATAATTGCATCCATTCGAGCACACTCGACATGAGATGGAGAGTAAAGGTGATGGAGATCGACATTTTCTTATGGTGAATGCTAAGTATCGTAAGCATGATTAATTAGAGTATGTCCGAAGCATATTCCCGATTTTGACGTTTGTCTTTCATCGATCTGTCCGAAATATAATCCCGAAAGTCCCACCACAATAATATCCCTTCCACGCCAAACGAAACCCGCGATCGCCGCCAGTTCGCCCGATAAAACCACCACCGGTCTCAACCACCTCCGCCTCCACCGCCGCCGGCGCCACCACCATCGCCACCATGATCCCTCTTCTCGTCATCTCCCTCCTCTCCCTCCTCGACCCATCAACCGAATCCGCACCCTCCCTGTCCATCTCCCCCAAGATCCTCTCCAAATCCGGCGACCCGATCCGGATCCGATGGTCCGGCGTCGACTCCCCCTCCAGCCTCGACTGGCTCGGCATCTACTCCCCTCCCGACTCCCCCCACGACCTCTTCATCGGCTACGTCTTCCTCTCCTCCGACCCGGCCCACCTCTCCTCCGGGTCGGGCTCCGTCTCCCTCCCCTTGCCCAACCTCCGCTCCAACTACTCCTTCCGGATCTTCCGGTGGTCCGAGTCCGAGGTCGACCGCACCCGGCTCGACCACGACCACAACCCCCTGCCGGGCGCGAAGCACTTCCTCGGCGCCTCCGAGGAGGCTGGGTTCGAGCCGGGCCGCGGACCGGAGCAGGTCCACCTGTCGTACACGGATCGGGAGGACGAGATGCGGGTCATGTTCGTGGCTGAGGACGGCGGCCGGAGGTACGTCAGGTACGGGAAGAGAGAGGGGCAGATGGGCGAGCTGGCGACGGCGCGTGCGGGGAGGTACGAGAGGGACGACATGTGCGATGCGCCGGCGAACGATAGCGTCGGGTGGAGGGATCCTGGGTGGACTCATGATGCGGTCATGAGGAATTTGAAGGGTGGGGTGAGGTATTATTATCAGGTGAGCTGGTGTTTGAATTGTGCTTTATGAGGTTTGTGATCTGTATTTTTTTTTTTTTTAAAGTCAAGGGTTTGTGATCAGTTTTTGTTCTTTGATTATGTATAAAATGGAAGTCTTGCTAGGTTTGATTGCTTTGATTGTTCTTTTTAGATTAAGGTTCATGTCGGGTCAGCAGTTTCATTTCTTTTTTATGGTTAAGAGAAAATGGTATGGTTGTGAGTTTGCTGTTGTCCTGGTGGTTTGGATACATGTTGATGCTGGTTTAGTTGCTAGTTGCTGCTGCCTCACCACCCTTCAAAAGGCGCGGTGAATTCCATCATATTTTTGCATGTGGAAACCATGCACGGATTGGGCTTTCACTTGGTCTTGTCCATGAACGGTATGGTTCACGCAGAATTCCCAGTGTGAATGCATGACTGTTTGATCTCTCAGGCAATAAATACATGTGATAGAATCATAGAATCTGTCATGATGTTAATGGGGCTTGTCTGCTTTCTCAGTAGAATTTGGTGCTCTGTGTGATTAGTCTTTTCAGTTGTAGAAGTATCACAACCGATATAAGCATGCTCGAAATTCGATTGGGACTAGTACCTCTTGGTGATTGGAATTTTCATACTCTCGCAACAGGTTGGGAGCGACTCTGGTGGTTGGAGTGAAACGTACAGCTTTATGCCTAGGGCTAAAGACTCGGATGAGACGATAGCATTTTTATTTGGAGATATGGGAACTGCAACACCATACACGACATTCTACCGCACACAAGATGAGAGCATAACGACCATAAAGTGGATCCTCCGTGACATTGAAGCTCTAGGGAACAGGCCAAGTTTTGTGTCTCACATTGGAGATATCAGCTATGCAAGAGGTTACTCTTGGTTGTGGGACCATTTCTTCACTCAGATCGAGCCCGTCGCTGCCCAAGTTCCATACCATGTGTGTATTGGCAATCATGAGTATGATTGGCCATCGCAACCTTGGAAGCCCCAATGGGCCCGAACGATATATGGAACAGACGGGGGAGGTGAATGTGGAGTACCTTACAGCCTTAGGTTCAACATGCCTGGCAATTCCTCGGAACCCACTGGAATGAAGGCCCCGGCCACCCGGAACCTGTACTACTCATTTGATATGGGAGTGGTCCACTTTCTTTACATGTCTACTGAGACTAATTTTCTTCCTGGAAGCAAGCAGTACGATTTCATAAAGGCTGATTTGGAATCGGTGGATCGGAAGAAGACTCCTTTTGTGATAGTTCAAGGGCATAGACCAATGTACACGACAAGCTATGAATCTAATGATAGACCCATTAGGGAGAAAATGATGGAGCACTTAGAACCTTTGCTCGTGAAGAATAAAGTGACCCTTGTGTTGTGGGGCCACGTACATAGATATGAAAGGTTTTGTCCAATTAATAACTTCACCTGTGGAAGTACAGATCCAGCCAAGGATAATTGGGAGGCACTGCCAATTCACATTGTGATTGGAATGGCGGGCCAAGATTGGCAACCCATCTGGCAGCCCAGACCAGATCATCTGACTGATCCTATTTACCCACAACCTCAAAGGTCATTGTACCGAGGGGGTGAGTTCGGGTACACTAGGTTGGTAGCTACTAGGGAGAAGCTTGTGCTTTCTTATGTCGGAAATCATGATGGCGAGGTGCATGACACAGTGGAAATTCTGGCATCTGGAGAGGTTCTTAACAGTGGTACTAGTGGTGCTGAACCTAACATAGAGGCACCTGAGTCCTTTTTCTCGTGGTTTGTAAAGGTGCGAGCGTGTTGGTGCTTGGAGCATTCGTGGGGTATATTCTTGGTTATATTTCACATGCCAGGAGAGAAGCTGCGTCTCAAAGGAGCTGGACCCCTGTGAAGAGCGATGATGTATGAAGACCATAAATTGTTATGCTGGGCAATGGAAGAGGGAGCTGGACTCTTGTGAAGAGCGATGATGTATGAAGACTGTAAAATGTTATGCTGGTCAATGGAAGAGGCAGATGGTGCTTTCTTCTTTAATATCTCAGTATATTGTACTTGCAAGCAGTCAGGTGTTTGTATGTGTATGGTGGAAGGTGGGATGCTTCCTTGGAAGGAAGTTTTGTAAGATATGACTTCTCTCTTCTCTGTAAATACACGACGTTTAGTATCTTGTACACATCTTCATGTCTTGAAAAGTACTGAACTTCAGAATAAGTCTGTGTTTCAGCATGAACAAGAAACAAGAAATGATGAATGGTGACGCCTTTGTTTTTATTCTTCAAATTAGGGAAGCACTGACTTTGCTAGAATCTCTACTGTAAATTATATGTGAGAAACAAGCACTGAATTCATTCATTCCCTCTGTAGAATGAATAATAGAAGCTTGTGTATAATTCTCGACAGTGTACATTAAGCCATAAGATTTGGTAGCTTCTATAGAGGAATGAGACTCAGCAGAAGGCACATGTCTGAACTTTTATTTTCCAACAATATGCACTTCTGACTTCTCATAAAGATAACCAATTGGAAATTATTAAGAATGACACTAAATGTTCTTCATAACACCTTGCCTGCCATTGTGCCTGTTTATAAGCATATAACCGGCTGCCCTGACTTGATGTCTATGCAAATCTTGGAACTGATGTGACATGGTAGCGTTCTCAGAGGAAAACCATTCGCCTCTCATCTTCGTTCGCTTTCTCCATTTTATAGTTCAACTTGGAGATGCTACCCGGTGTCATCGTGCATTCTTTTGCTGTTACAGCTTTGTCAAGGGAGACTTGTGTCTTATTACTTCGGTTCATGCCATGGTCTTGTAAAAACTTCTTGGTTGGACAACAGTTTGCAATAAAAAAGAGAGGAGAGAATCATAGAGAATGCCACTCAAACTAATATATTTACACTCCTGTCTTATGTTTTTAGGTTTTGTCCATTGTGTATTTGATGCATTGTCTGGAACTACCTTCAGCATATGAATATGCTGTTTGGTCATTTGGGGCATTGATTTTGCAAATTATGATGTCAACCGTTCATCTCCACCCATATTGAGTACCAACATAAGGGCCAAATATATATATATACAAGTAGCAAGAAATCCGAAAGAGCACCAAACAATAATTCAATTTGCAGAAAGATGATTTTATTTCATTTGCTGATTCGTTTATTTCAATTGCTGATGCGGTACAAGCTATCAAACAAAATTCTTCGTTTTCGGCTTGGTGAAAGAAAGAGGGAGAACACACTAGAACAGCTATGGGAAGGCAAGAGTAAATGCACAATAAATAAGCCTGCTCTTGCTCTCCCTTCATTTGCCAAGCAGACGACGAGTACGTTGGTTGACCCCTTTCACTCGAGAGTTCATCTCATCCACATCATCACTTAGATGGTCGAGAGCTTTGTTTTGCCTGTATGCACCACATTAGCTCTATAAGTAAAGACCTATGCCATTATAAGAGAATGTGACAAGGGCAAAGAAGCAAACTCCACCAAACCAGAAAATTATCTTGATCAAACTTCAATCTCAAAGCTAGAAGTGTATCAGTTCAGGCACATTTAAATAGGTCAAGTAGGAAAGAATATGAATATAAGTTAGGACATATTCAGACCTGTTAAGTTCGCCTCCCATATCAAAAGCCATATTCTTCAGGTCACCTAAGACATTGCTAAGATCTGATAACGCATCATCTTGCTTTGCCTTCTCAACCTGCCGTCCGAAAAGTCCTTGTGAACAGATGCTCAAAGACTGCTATTTGAGGGAAACAAACTTGTTGAACCACAAACCTTGACTTTCTGCAATGCATTTGTTGGTTCAGGCGGAGGAGTACGAGTAGTCCCTTTTCCTTTCGGCACAGGAGCCAACACCAACTTCTCCCTCTGTTTTTTGTCACTTTTTTTAGATGAATTGTCTGTCATGCCAGGAGGAAATAGCCGATGAGTTGATGTAATCGTCGCGGAAAGTACAAATACTCAAGTTTCAACAGAAAAGCTGTGCGTAATATTCACTTCCTTTTGGCCACATTTAAATAAAGAAACCACGACAAGGCAATTGGGTAAGAAACCTGTTGTAACTACAGGCCCTGAAATTTCTCGGGTCTTCTTCGGTTTCCAAGTCTTAGAGAACATTCCTCCAAGGTTTCCTAAGAGCTTTTCCCCCTGGTATTCACCAAAACAATGTATGGGTAATAATTAATAATCAAAATAGAAGTCGCTCAAGAAACAATATCGAGGTGTCATCGGGATGAAAAACAGAATGTTATATAAAGAAACTGATAAAGTACCAGACAGCAGAAAACTGTGGCCATATTTTTCTAGATCATATTCTTAGCGTGCCAAGTTCACAATATGTGAATATTACCTTGCTCAAGTCCTTATCTGTATCGGCTACCACTTCGTGGGTCCTCCTGATCTGCTCACCCTGATTATGCAACATGTCAAGGGTCCTCGTGGCGTCCTCTCTTATATCCTCAGCAATCTTGAGGCAGTTGTTGACAGTACTTGTAGTCTCCTCCGCCTTGTACACGGCATAGTTCTCCAATTCTTGCACGCTCTGATTCTCTAGCCCTCCCGATTCATGAAAGTCGTTCCTATACTTATCCCGTGCTGTTGATGAACCTGAATAAGGGGATGCAGAGGAGGAAGCTCCTCTTCGTCCCTTATCATCGTCGAAGGACTGCCACCGAGATTTGGCACAATAAGCACGGGCTCTGAGTTTGCTCGCCTTGAAGGTTTAATGGTAGATTTTGTGTCAGATTCAGTATCGGAATCAAAAGGATTTGTTCCTGAAGACGGAGGGTCCACAGAGTTTTGCTTGGAAACCTTATTCACCGGTGATTTAAGAAATCCAAACATTCTCGAAGATCAGAAGAAGGCGCCTTTCTCAATATGGTGACGTAATGGTGAAAATTCCAAGAACCTGATGAAGCAAAACAACAAGAGTTACTTGCGAAGCTAATTCCAAGAATCCAAGCACATCTTTATGATGGGGATACATGAATATAGTTTAAAAAGACGGTTCATGTCAACCTCTTAGCAAAAGTGAAAATGTCCGGGCCCTTGAACTCAATGAATGTGGTCTGCTTCAACAAAATATTTCATCAACTAGACTGAAAAACCAACTAAAGAAAAAGCTCAAAGATGCCCCCAATTGGATCCCCTCTGGAAATGGCGCACTAGTGCAGACAAAAACTAGGGAATGAAGCGAGGATAATATATTATATAAGCCACGATCAATAACAAATCATCGTGGCGAGTAATTAACTGCTAATGCTCCTTTCGAAGAAGAGCTACTAAAACATCATTACGTTAATATAGAAGGGAAGCTATGAATCATTTCATAGACCAAGGAATTGCAGAAGCTTAACTTCACATTCTCCATTCCCTAAAAAAAAAAAACACAATGCGGGAATAATCCATTCACTCTCTCTCTCTCTCTCTCTCTCTCTCCCCCCTCCCCCCTCCCCCTCCCTCCCTCCCTCCCTCTCCCCGACCTAGCAGCAAGAAGAAAAGAACGGACGGCTTCGTGGAGCAAAAACCAATCCCACAAATGCAAAGTTTGCCCACACACAATGACACAAATCCACCAATGCAGAGAGGGAAAACGAACATCAAACCGTTTCACTAAAGGAAGGATCGAAGATACAAACACACACGGCAAGAACAAGAATCAAGAATCATCAGGAGATCAAGAAACAAGCAACTGGGTACCTGGAATTCGGAGAGAGTCTCGGGTGAAAAGAACTCGAAGACGGTCAAAACA
Source organism: Eucalyptus tenuipes (assembly GCA_014182365.1). Taxonomy (NCBI): domain Eukaryota; kingdom Viridiplantae; phylum Streptophyta; class Magnoliopsida; order Myrtales; family Myrtaceae; genus Eucalyptus; species Eucalyptus tenuipes. Next base: position 29,013,145 of record CM024538.1, on the reverse strand, counting down.
AGTCCCCCACAGACGCAGACCCCCAAAGTAGAAGAAAGAAGAAGAAAAACCGCTCCTTTTTTAGGAATTCTGCAAATGAAACTCAGAAAGAGAGAATGCTCGTGAAAAGCGACGAAGACCCGTCTCTCTCTCTCTCCTCTCTCCCCCCACCTTCTCCCTAGCAACAAGAAGAAAAGAACGGACGGCTTCGAGGAGCAAAACCGATCCACAAATGCAAAGTTCGCCTACACACAATGACACAAATCCCACCAATGCACATCAAGCCGTTTCACTAAAGGAAGAATTGAAGATACAAAACACACACGACCAGAACAAGAATCATCAGGAGAGCAAGAAATAAGCAACTGGGTACCTGGAATTCGGAGAAAGGCCTGAGTTGAAGAAGTCGAAGACGGTCAAAACAAGTCCCACACGCACGGGAGACCCTCAAATTTAGAAGAAAGAAGAAGAAAAACCGCTCCTTTTTATAGGAGTTCTGCAAATGAAACTCAGAAGGAAAGAATGCTTGCTCGTGAAAGATGACGAGGACCCCCCCTCTCTCTCTCTCTCTCTAAACGGATCGAACAGATGGAAGGCACCGAGCGATGGCAGAAGGAATTGCGCAGGAGAGGCTATTTTTGTGTCGTCGTCCTCGCTTTTTGGACCGTTGGGTTTTCGGCTCCATTTTAAACTTTGTGTCTTTTCTTATAATTTTTTTAATCTTAAATGCTTTTGGGTTAATATCTGCATTTGTAATCTTTTTTTGTTCTTTTGTTCTTCCTTTTTTCTTCTGGGCTAAGCATTATTCTCAGAAAAATGTTGTAACCTTCTGGTAATGGAGGTTGCCCTTAATTATTTATGGTGGTGACTTTTTCATTTTGGCTATTGAAATTTTCTTGTCAATAAGTTTAGTTGGATCGGCGTTCTATAAAATCACGCCATGTTGATTTATGACATAATTACATAGTTTTTGCAAGAACATGATAAGCCAAAAAAAAAAAAAAAAAAAAAGAAAAAGAGAAGAGGTAGTGAAAAATGGGATGTCACTTCCACTCCTCTGTATTTCTCTATGGCTTTTCCAAAAATGGGATGTGGCTTTCCCGCAAATAAAAGCCGAAAAATAGAAATAGAGAAAGGAACTTTTTCAGAAGATTTTGATAGGACGTTGGTCCCCCACTACAAGTCTCCCAAGTTGCAAGCCCAATTGGGAGGTTTTCTTTTCCTTTTTATCATCATCCTGGATTTTAGCTCAGAGTATATTTTCTGCAAGCCCAATAATTGTCCATATGAAAGCAGCAGAGAGACAATGCTTTTATGATGTCATTAGTACATTCCCTCTTTCTATATGTTTAAATAGGGTTTTCAATGTGAAAATAATAGGTTGTATTACTAGCTGTAAATGATGAATACTCATTTATTTTCTCAGTTATTTTAAATACTCAATCTTTTCTTTTATTACGTACCCTTTTCACTTTTCCTCAATAAAAACATTTTGGCTCCATCCACCCAAAAAATAAAACTTGCAAAGTTCTAGAGTCGACAGAAATTTTGTGGATACTTCTTAGATATATTAAACAAGAAATAATACGCTTTTCAAAGCACTGATTACACATAAAAGAATACAAAAAATGCAATGGAAATTGAAAAGTTTCCTTAATTAGTTACTTAATGAGTGTCTCTAGAGTACTCATTGGTAAAATCTATATATTTAAAGTTAAGGAATGCATGAAAAAGAAGATGTCACTCGCATGAAGTCAATCAATATGCTTAGATTCGTCTTGCTTTCATCGCTCCAATGCTTTGCTTAATTCATTTTTTTCCATTTGACCAATCCATGTTGAAAGCTCAGATGACTGAACAGTTCATTGAAGTTGCGGTGGGGGTACGTGACATGTGTAAACGCAAATATCTTGGCTGACAAAATATCTGACGGCTCCCCAAAGTTCATGCCGTACATTATCGCTCCATGAAGATCGAAGAAGTCTCGGCGTTGAGAAACGACGATTCGGTCTGTTCTTTTCTCGTTTTCAATGTCATCCTCTCTTTGGTTTTTCTATTTTGACTCGTTTTAAACGTGGAGTAGTTGAAACAGCGAAGACGCAGACGGGCAAGTTGCCTACAAAGCAACGAGATAACTCCACCTTGACAGAGAATTTGCACCTCTCTCTCTCCCCCTCTTACTCTGTCCCGGTTTTTTGCTCATCGTTCAGTTGGTCACTACCCATTTGTGTGCTCTCGCGCGGTAGGGGAGCGCAGTGCGCGAAAGGGGCAATGGCTGCTTCTCCGTTCTCAGCAAATTGCACCTTGCCCAAGTCGATTGCTCATTCCAAATCCGTGCACAGCTCTAAAGGATGTGACTTCAGAGCCAGAGTGACAAAGTTGTTCTTTTTGCAACACCCACGTTTGGTTTGTTCTAGAAGGAACTTCTATGTCAGAAACGTGGCTAGTGACCAAAAGCAGGAGCTGAAGGAACCCCTCGCTGATGAAGGTTGAGTAACTCCTTTTCTTCTTCTTCTTTTTTATGCTGTGTAGTTGATGCTGCATTTGTTGCAATGAAAACTATCAACATGTAGCCTTTATTCAGTGATTACGTGTGCACACAACTGCTTAGGATTTTGTTTTAGTTTAGTTATTCTCTGCTCATTTCCTCGTGTACTTCTGGGTCTTCATTGAATTGAGTAGAATTTTGATGTTTTAGATTCCAATTTGCACTCAAAGAGTTGCTTAAATGTGCTCGCACATTCCGTTTAACTGAAGTTGCCTATTTATTAAGATCTATAAATCGAAGTTTCTTGTTAGGTCCGGTGCATAGGCAATGTGATTCATCACACGGTTCATCATGAAAAACAAATAGACATCAGCAGTGCGAAAAATGACAACTTCGACTTGACCATCCATCACTGCACGAAAGGCTCTCTTTTTTGATGACCGAGAAGAAAAAGGTCTTTTCTTGTTGGTTAGATGGGTCGACCCCTTTTCCTCTAGAGGGAACTTTAGATATATTTGAACACTTTGTCAATTTTGTTGCCTTTGGTTTCACTTCTTTTAGGACGAGTGACTCAAATCTTACTTGACTGGCTGTGTTTTAGGGTGTCCTTTGGCTTTGTTTGCCAAGAGAAGTCCTTTTCATACGTGTGCTGGCAATTTTGTCCAATGTAGTTCTAAAACTTGTCTTTCGCTTTGGAGTTCCAGGCACACTGGATACTTCTGTTCCAGATTCAGCATCCATTGCCTCAAGCATCAAGTACCATGCGGAGTTCACCCCCTCTTTCTCTCCAGAGAAGTTTGAGTTGCCAAAGGCATATTTTGCCACTGCAGAAACTGTTCGAGATACCCTTATAATAAACTGGAATGCTACTTATGATTATTACGAAAAGCTGAATGTAAAGCAGGCATATTATCTGTCTATGGAGTATCTACAGGTTTGTGGTGAAATATGTGCTATATTATCGTTCATACAAGCTTTGGGTTTTGCATGTTATTTGTTCATGGATTTGAAGGAAAATATAAATTGTCCAGGGCAGAGCACTGCTAAACGCAATTGGTAACTTAGAGCTTTCCGGAGCTTATGCAGAGGCTTTGAGAAAGTTGGGGCATAATTTAGAGGATGTGGCTAGCCAGGTAAGGCCGTTGAACGACCTCAACTAGCCCATGCTGGGGTTTGGTCTTTCAAGTACAGTTGGCAACTTCTGGTATCAAGTTTCAGTTAGGTTTCTTTTTCATCCAAACAGTCTCAGTTGGCTCATCACATCTAATTCCGCTGTCAAATGCCATGGGGCATCCTCTATATGTTGCAACGTTAATCTGTATAGCTAAAACTGACATCCATTAACTACACTTGTTTATGTCTATACCCAAAGTATGCCACATTGATAGCGTTTCCATCTTTGGTCCCTCATCAAAATGTGGAGATGCTACAGGTTGAATAATGTGCCTAAACTTTGAGATTTTATTGCCAGTTTGACATAGCCTCTCATGGTTGTCGAATTAATTTACTCTGCCTCACCTATAATCTCTTGTTAATAAGCTTTACATTTGGTCAGTCTATCTGTAATACCAGCATTGTGTCCATTTTGTGTACTGTACTTCAGGGATCTGGATGATGGAGACAATCTGATTACTCATGGATTGCAATTGCTATTCCAAAAGAAATGTCATTTTGCCTGTTGAGTTTTGTCTCTAGCTAAAATCCTCAAGATGATGATACCCAGGAACGAGATGCTGCACTTGGAAATGGGGGACTAGGGAGGCTCGCTTCCTGCTTTCTTGATTCTCTAGCCACACTCAACTATCCTGCTTGGGGATATGGGCTTAGATACAAGTATGGCTTGTTCAAGCAGAACATTACAAAAGATGGCCAGGAGGAGGTTGCAGAAAATTGGCTTGAGGTAGAAAAACTTTTTATCTTTCCACAAACTAAAGCGAAATTTCTTTGAATGAAGACATTCCTCAAAGTATTACGTTGACAGTGGCTTGAATTTGCTTTTTGTTGACTACTAACTGTTCCTAGCAGATGGGAAATCCATGGGAAATTGTGAGAAATGATGTTTCTTATCCGGTGAAGTTCTATGGTGAAGTCATTTCTGGACCTGATGGGAGTAAAGAATGGGTTGGGGGAGAAAACATAGTGGCTCTTGCCTATGATGTTCCCATTCCAGGATACAAAACTAAGACCACCATCAATCTTCGACTTTGGTCCACAAAGGTTGCTTCCGAAGAGTTTGACCTGCATGCTTTTAATGCTGGGGATCATGCCAAAGCAAATGCGGCCCTCAAGAACGCTGAAAAGGTGCAGAGGATATTTTGGAGAGCTTATACCTCCTTTAGAACTTTATATGTAGAACTTGCTCAAGGACAAGGTGTCTAAAAAGAAATTGTATTCATAAAATTGGCAATGTTTAGAGGAGTGTCTTTCTTGTGGATTCTGCCATCACCTCACTGCATGAGTGAGTAAATTATAGAAACTGCTTTTCTGCTTTTTACCAGTCAATTTATTCTTTAGATGTTCCACACGACACAAATATTTATGGTTTAGTTACACATTACAAATATTTCTGTTGTGATCAGATTTGCTACATATTGTACCCTGGGGATGAGTCAATTGAAGGAAAGACTCTTCGATTGAAGCAACAGTACACCCTCTGTTCTGCTTCTCTTCAAGATATCATCACTCGTTTTGAAAGAAGATCAGGGGATGTTGTGGATTGGGGGAAGTTGCCTGAGAAGGTTGCTGTCCAGATGAATGACACTCATCCTACGCTCTGCATCCCTGAACTGATAAGAATATTAATGGATGTGAAGAAGTTGAGCTGGGAAGAAGCTTGGAACATCACTAAAAGGTATTACATGTCACGATGGTGTTGTGATTTTTTGATAGCTATTTATCTGCATGTAAATGCGATGCAATCATCGTTTCCTGATCACTTCAGACATTCTGTTTTCACAGCCATCCCATGTTATTTTGTCTCTCTGATTTCTTGTTTTTGACATTTCTTTCAGGACTGTTGCCTATACTAACCACACTGTTCTACCTGAGGCCCTAGAGAAATGGAGCTTGGAGCTTATGCAGGATTTGCTTCCTCGACATGTTGAGATCATCAAAAAGATTGATGAGGAGGTAATTGTAGAAAGTCCATAATAATTGACTACGTGAAAACATCAACCCCCATTCTAAATCCTAACAGACTTTTCTTTGTTAAATGGTTTCTTGCGGGTAATATCAACCCAGTTAGTTCAAACTATAATAGATGAGTACGGCAAGAAGGATCTTGACCTGCTGCAGCAAAAGTTGAAAGAAATGAGGATATTAGCTAATGTCGAATTGCCTGGTACAGTTCTAGAATTACTAGTTAAACCAGAAGAAGATCCTATTGAGGAAGTTGATACTGCCATTGAAGAAAGTAAACTAGTTGATGAAGTAGACCAACCTGAGGAAGAGGATGATCCAGAGGAGAAGAAGGTGATTCCTGAACTAGATCCAGTATTGCCAAAGATGGTTAGGATGGCCAATCTCTGTGTTGCTGGTGGATTTGCAGTAAATGGTGTCGCTGAGATCCATAGTGAGATCGTAAAGGAGGAAGTTTTTAATGATTTCTTCAAGGTGATACTATCAAGAAATTTTTATAATCCTGTTATATTGTTTCTCAGTGACTATATTGCTTCATTAGCTACTTCCGCTCCATGGTCAAGTAATCTTTCCATTACTGTTTTCTGGCATGACATGGTAACAGTTATGGCCAGAGAAGTTCCAGAATAAGACGAATGGCGTGACACCGAGAAGATGGATACGTTTTTGCAATCCAAATCTTAGTGAGATCATAACCAAGTGGACTGGAACTGATGACTGGACTATTAACACTGAGAAATTAGCTATCCTTAGAAAGGTAAAGGAGTCAGACAGACCTTGTTATCATTTTGATATTTAAGACAGTTCAGTTTATGCTTAAATGGCGACATTAGGTTTAATGAAAGTAGTTGTGTGATTTCCTTTACTGATGCTTGGTATATTTGATTGGTCTATTTCACATCCCTTCAAATTTTCAGTCAAATGTGAGACTACCTAAAAAAAGGTCTATATCGTCTTCCTTAAGCACAAATTTCCTGATTATCTGACTTTTCAAGGATGAGATTTCCTCTTTTTAGTACTACAGTAATGGTTGAGGTCATCATGTATGGTCTGCCATTTGTGTACAGATGTAAAATTTCTTCTGGTGATAGACTTTTTGAATCGAATCCTTTTAAAGTTTATGAGAATGGTGAAGTTGTGAATTACTATTAAATAACAGGCTAGTCAAGCACTTGATCTGAAAGGCTGGTGTGTTTTATCCACAGTTTGCGGATAATGAAAATCTCCAATCGGAATGGAGGGAAGCCAAAAGAAGAAACAAGATAAAGGTCGCAGCATTTCTCAAAGAAAAAACTGGATATATAGTCAGTCCCGATGCCATGTTTGATGTCCAGGTTAATTCTTCCTCTGATTTCTTTCTGCATCTGTAGACAAGCTCTGGGGGAGATGCGGCTTTAGCCCTCTCTTCTGCTATTGGTGGACTCTTGCACAAAAAGGCCAACTTATGGCCGTCTCTCGTCCCCCTGCCAGTGGGGAATCTGCTCCGGGTGTTGCTTTGCTACTGCTTTACCTCATGTCGGCCTGTACCTTCCTTAGGTGGCGCTTCACAAAACACCTCTAGAACCAGCATAACTCCTTCAGACTCCTCTTGTTGCCTTGGCTACTTGGCATGTGTGACTCTGCTTTCATGATAGAACCAGGGGCCCTTCGTTTAAGTTGTAGTAGTGAGCTAATTTATGGAGCTGCAATTGAGGCAGCAGAATCAACTCACTGGCTCACTAATTCCCTTAAGTCCCGTTTCCCGATAATAAGCTGGTTTTTGGGGTAAAAACGTTTAATGTCCATAAGGTAGTCCCAGGGAGTTTTCTGTATATACTTCTAAACCCAGTATAAGGCAAGTAAAGACGTGAAATCTCAGGAATCTTACGTGAAAAGAACTAACAATAGATATGTAAATGATGAAGGGATCAAGGCAATCTCTATGCCTGCAATTGATCTGGTCTAGCGGCAGTGAACATTTTATAGGTGGTGTTCTAACAGTTTTAGTGGGTAGGCTAGACTCATATCTCAGGAGACATTAGAGATTTACTATATTGCTCTAAACATGCGTGTCCTTATGAAAATATGTTACTTTCAAGGCATGTATGACTATGTCCGAATTTTCAGTCTTCAAAGTTTAATTGAGAGATCTTGATTATGTATGTTCAGGTGAAGCGGATACATGAATACAAGAGGCAATTATTGAACATCCTGGGCATCGTTTATCGCTACAAGAAAATGAAGGAAATGACACCTGAAGAAAGAAAGACAAAATTTGTTCCTCGGGTCTGCATATTTGGAGGTAAAGCATTTGCTACATATGTCCAAGCCAAGAGAATTGTGAAGTTCATTACGGATGTGGGGGCAACCGTTAACCATGATCCCGAAATTGGCGATCTCTTGAAGGTGATTTTGTCTATTGGCTACATTTAGTGTCTCATTTGATATTTGCCCAAACTAGTTATAGACTGGTTGGTTTTTCCCATTGGAAATCAAGTACAATCTTATACTCTGAAATTGATTGTATCATTGTTCTTCAGCAACATTTCATCTATATAGTGAAATGGCTAGTTATGTTATGGACACCTAAATGCATGTATGACATGTTCATTGCTTCAATCTAGGTTGTCTTTGTCCCAGACTACAATGTCAGTGTTGCGGAAGTGCTTATTCCCGGAAGTGAGTTGTCACAACATATCAGGTATATTGTTTTAGTACAGTTCTCATAGCCCGAGGAAGAAAGTAATTTCAAATCTCAAAAGTGCTGGTCCATGCGTCTTTAACCGAGGACCAGTAGAAAATCCGGTCATTTGTTCTAGATCTCAAAGGATGGTCATCACTTATTACCTTTTCCTTACTTATTTCGTATATAAGTTCTATATCGTTTTAGATATGTTTTCAGAGAGATGAAAACGTGTGTTAGAATATTTATCTAAATAGTATAGCTGACGGCATTTCTCTCTGCTCTATAGTACTGCTGGAATGGAGGCCAGTGGAACCAGCAACATGAAGTTTGCAATGAACGGGTGTGTCCTCATCGGAACCTTGGATGGGGCAAATGTTGAAATAAGACAGGAGGTTGGAGAAGACAACTTCTTCCTCTTCGGGGCAAGGGCACCTGAAATAGCTGGGCTGAGGAAGGAAAGAGCTGAAGGAAAGGTAATGCCGTGACGGTAGGAAAATTTTTTGCTCAATGATGGGATAAAAAACTATCACTATGAGATGATCCCACCATCACAAAAGATTTTTTTCTGACTGGGTTACTGTCACATAGACGTTGCCTACGCGAATCTAATGATGGTCAGAAAGACATGATCTCACGCTTCAATAATAAGCATCATCAGTGATCAGCTTTTCATTCTCTTTCTTAATGCATATGATCAATTGTGACATTTCCAGTTTGTCCCGGATGCTCGTTTTGAAGAAGTAAAGGCATATGTGCGAAGCGGTGTCTTCGGTCCTTACAACTATGAAGAGTTAATGGGATCATTGGAAGGAAATGAAGGCTACGGACGTGCAGACTATTTCCTCGTGGGCAAGGACTTCCCCAGTTACATGGAATGCCAAGAAAAGGTCGATGAGGCATATAGAGACCAGAAAGTGAGTAACAAATAACACTCGCTGATAATATTTTCTTTGTTCTGCCCGCTTGCTGAATCTTTGTCTACAAGTGCTTGATCAGAAATCATATGTCAAGCTGTCTATCAATACATTGGATTTTAGAAACTGTCCTACATGATACAGTAGTTTGATTGTGTAACGACGCATCACTTCGTTTTTCCGTGTTATTCCTTAATCTCTTGCTTGTCGATCTACATTAATAAACTTTTGAGCAAGATATTCCAATCATCATCTTTCTTATATGAGATGATGCTTCATTAAGAGCTCTTTTGCTCCCCCTGACTCATCTAATTCTATGACGTGCTTGAGCAGGGATGGACAAAAATGTCGATCTTGAACACGGCTGGGTCGTACAAGTTCAGCAGTGACCGAACAATCCATGAGTACGCCAGGGACATATGGGGAATCGAGCCGGTCGTACTGCCATAACTTCACAGTATGTATTTCCTTTGGTGAAGTGCAGAAATTAATTGCCCTGTTGCATCATCCCACTCTTATAGGAGAATAAAGAGGTTGTCGGAACAAAAGAGAGAATGGTTGATATGCAAAGCCTATCTCCTCATGTTACTGTAAATTGTAGAATGACATGTACAATGAGGAGTATGTACGAATAAACTTCCATATTGCAGAAGCTGAAAACTACACTGATATCTTCACAATCCTAAGGATCTCCTTTCTTGGAAACTGCCTTTGTCGAGCTTTCGAACCGATATATCCTACTTATGAGTGAAGTCTTATGTTACAAAATCCATTAGAAGTCTAATGAAAGTTGGTTGGATTGATCATATCTCCAATATAACGAAATAGGAGGACCACAATTGTAACCGATATATCCTAATTTTTGTATTTTTGTATTTTTATTAATTTGTATTCTTTTCTTTTTCTTTTTCCTTTCCTTTCAATAAAAAAAATCGGGAAAATTCTTTTTATACCATCACTAGCCGTGCCATGTAGGACGGCCGACACTTACGTCAGCATTTGCAGCTAAATCGGTTAGATGATTATATTGGCAAATTGTTAAAAGATTTAGCACTAAATGCCAAATTGAAAGATTTAGGATTGAATTAGCACAATCACAATATGTTTAGGAATTTTTTGATAATCATCCTAATGAGATGTATCTCAGAACCATATGATTATGTATGTGCTCCTCGAATATTTCCATTCGTTTTGGATATTGATTATGTGTATCCGTAATTTACTATCACTTCTATGAAATTACTAATAGAATAATGAAGTGCACTAAATTCTTGACTTATTTAGAGAATTACCATCGCCCATAAGAAAACTATCTATACCAGAAAATTTCGGATCAAGGAGTTATGGTATTTTCAAATTACCTGACCTCTTCCGTCTTTTTTTTTTTTTTTACACGAATGTCAAAACGTTGTTTAAAGTTGGCGTACTTTTCGAATGTAAAATTCATCTTTATACGTAGCGTACTAATTCTCTTTACCACCCTTAGAGACATTGTATTAGATATTTCAAAAGGGACCACATGATCCATCTATCCAATCAATGACGGCACATGAAATGCCATGCATTTCATCATCTTCCTAATTTAAAAAAACATATATTTTATCATTCACAATATTTAATATTTCGTATTTCACGACCGATTTGGTGGATGAATGACGTGGTCCTTAGGGATGAACATCTTATATCCCTATAGTATTTCTGAACTGTAGTGTCGGTTTGCAAAGTCGACCCCATCATCCTCTTTATTTCACATTTTAAGTCCTAACCTTGCGACGGTAGCCTATCATCCCCTCGGATCAGTTTATCCCTCCGTGACCCGAAATCACTTTGTATTCTGAGCTGTCTTACCTCTATGTCGAACGAGCTTTTCCACAAGGCATTTTCCATTAGTGTGAAACATAATGAAAGCGAGATCAAGGTAGCGTAGATCTACCACCTTTAAGAATTAGATGTCCTAGGAGATCGATGTTATTCTCATCGAAGTCCCAAGTAAAACAGGAATCTATCTTCATTAGTACAAAAGTACTGATAAAGCGATCACAGTCAAATGCGTTGCGTACCCTGACATTGGGTGAGAGGGGGCCTTCGATTCAGAGGGAAAGAACTGTTTTGGCCATCTCTTTGCGGTTCTTTTGCGCATTTTCTAACTAATGAATGGAGAAAAAAAATTAAGTCCTAAACATATTATGTTTTTGCCAATTCGATCTTAAACATTTCAAGTTGACCAATTTTATCCTAAATATTTTAACAATTTGTCAATTTAGTCAATTCGACTAATTTTAGTCGAAATTCGTTAATGTGAATGTTGGCTATCTTTCATGGCATGGTTGGTATTGACGTGAATAATTTTTATTTAATTTTTCCGGATTCTTTTTATTAATTTCTTATTCTTTTCTTTTCTTTTCCTTTCATTCGAATAAAAAAAAAGTTGGGAAATTTTTTTAAAAATTATCTACATTAGCGCTGGTCATGTCATGTAGAATGGCTAACGTTCATGTCAGCGATTCTAGCTAAAATTGGTCAAATTGAGTATATTAGCAAATTAATAAAGGTGTAGGACTAAATTAACATAAGCACAGATTTGGGATTTTATTTTTTTTATAATCATCCTAATAAGATAAATCTCACGTTTGGTTGAACCATATGATTATGCATGTGCGCCTCCATTGCTTCTATTCTGTTTTGGAGATTGATTCTGTGGATCTGTAATTTACCATCACTTTTATGAAATTGTGAATTAAATAATGAAGCGCACTAAATTATAAACGTATTTAGAAAAATTACCATCGCCAATAAAAAACTATCTACCACATACAAAGAAATAGATAATTTCAGATCAGGGAGTTATAGTACTTTTAAATTACCTAACTTTTTTTTTTTTTTATACACCAATGTCAAGACATTGTTTAAAGTTGGTGTAATTTTTCTCAAGACATTGTTTGGGAAAAATTTAAGAGTGTTTGTAATTTTTTTCAAAAGGTAAGAGACATATTTCCATTTCAAGATTTCGGAGATGCAAGTCTACTCACTGTTCATCCGTTGACTAAAAAAAAAAAAAAAAAAAAAACGATCACCTTCCCGCACCTCAACCGCCGGCGGCGGATCTCGCCGCCGCGGCGAGGCTAGCCGAGATCTAGGGAACCTAGATCCGGCCGCCGGCGAGGCCGCTCGAGGTTGCGCGACCTCGGGCGGCGCTGGGCTCGGCCGGCGGCAGTGGGTCCGCGCGACCCAGGCGGCGTCGCCCGGGGTCGCGCGACCTCGGCGACGCCGCCGAGGTCGCGCGGGGGTTGGACTCCGAGGCCGCGTGGCCTCGGGCGGCGTCGCCGGAGGCCGCGCGACCTCGGCGCCGCGCGGGCCCGGCGACGCCGCCCGGGTCGGACCGAGGCGGGCGGTCTCGGTCGGCGTCGCGAGGCCGCGCGACCTCGGGCGTCGCCGGGTCGCGACGCCTGAGGTCGCGCGGCCTCAGGCGACGCCGCCTGGGTCGGACCCGAGGCCGCGCGGCCTCGGGCGGCGTCGCCTGGGTCGCGACGGCCTCGGGTGGCGTCGCCGGAGGTCGGCGACCTCAGGCCCCCCCACCGCCGCCGCCACCGCCACCAGCGTCACCACCCCCGCAGCCTGCATCTCCTCCTCCCTTTTCTTTTCTTTTTTTTTCATTTTTCTTTTTACTTTGAAATAGCTTTGCAAAATATTGTTTCCAAACACACATCCCTTCCCAAAATGCTCATTCTCTCATTGGTTTCCAAACACACATCCCTTCTCAAAATGCTCATTCTCTCAAAGTGCCTACTTGAATCTGCCCATTTCCCAAAGTTCGAACCAAACGCTTAGTGGAATAATTTTTTATACCTCCCTTAGGGACATCATTTTAGATAAGTCAAGAGGACCACGTCATCTATCTATCTGATCAATGACGACGCACGAAATGCCACACATTTCGTTATCTTCCAAATAAATAAAAAATATTATCACTTATAAATATTTAATATCTCGAATTTCGTGATTGATTAGATGAACGAATGACCCAGTCCTCAGATATCAAGTCTTATATCTTGACAGTATGTACATTGCCCGAACAAACGCAAAGTTGATGCTGATCTTTATGCTTAAATCCACGGTGGGAATAAAACCATGTAAATCATTATTAACATATTTTTATGTGGTATATCTAATTCAGCGAGTCAAGAAATTTCGCAGCTCTTGGCTTCGGAGGTCACATCTTTGAGTTCTTTAAGAAAAGTTCTTGGCAAAGGTCTTGCTGTCTTACCTAAGTGTCATTTTCTTTCTTCGACTAGTCAAAAAGTCTTACATGCACCGATTTTCTTTTTGGTTGCTTGCAAGTTTTTGCCAGCTCCTTATTGGTCTGATGCTATTGAGTTGGCTCTCGCAAACCACTTTGTAATAAGTGGGTATGGACAAATACAAATACCGCCGAATTAGTGAAAATAGAAAGAGTAATGCCGCGTATATTAAAATTGTTTAATCAAAACAATATATATAATCAAAGTGAGATCAGACTTTTATTAAATATAAGTGCGTACATTGTAAGTCACTCGACGACTTGTTGAATAACAAAAAAAGAATATGACTTCGATTATTTAAATGCGAAGCACAATGCAAATTAATTTTGTTAAATAAGCTAGAATTATGTCTATCGTTACTCAGGAAAGGCTATGGGACTTTTTGAGTGGTGGGTCATCCTCATCAATTCTTACCTTACGAAGCCTGAACTCTCTGATGAGATTCTACATCTAGAAGTGTTAGGTTAGACAGCCTTTTTACTTCGAAGTCTGTCTTTTTTTTTTAATGGCAATGTGAACATGCTCGAATCTCTTTTCGATCGCCACGTTTCAAAGAGCCACTCCAACGGAGAGGATCTTCTGGGTTTATCCTCAAGACAATGCCCATGAATAATAAAAATTGCTGCAATGATTTGTGGTGATGGAAGATTTTGCAAAACCCTAAATGACTCCTCACCGTTGAAGTCTCTTCCACGCGAATTAAAAAGAGAATAGCGAGAGATGATCTCCAGAAGAAAGAAAATAATGCACCCTCTACAGCTTTATTTGTTTCGTGAAAAATGAATAAAATATTCTCTTTCATCTAAAATACTCAAAAACCCTCATCGCATATCTCAAAAATACCTAAACTCTCCATCCATCTTTGCCACCACCTTCCGATTCATTGGCCACCATCTTCGCTTTCGAGAGTCGCTCTACCACTACCAAGCCAACATTAGCCATCGGGCCAATCATCGCTCCTCTTGTCATTCACCGCGGCTCCACTAGAGTCTCTATCCTGTGTTTCTCTCTCATCTATGCTCTCTCTTGGTCCAGCTTGCATGTGGGATTGCCTGGGCCTGACGATGACCGTTGCGACCTCGACTTAAGGTTGTCCATGGAGGCTTAGGAAGGGGTGGTGGTCGGCAGTGATTGGGTGAGGTGGACGTCGACGACAGTGATGATGATTGGTGGTGGAGAGCGAAAATGTCAAGTAAATGAATCATTAAAGCTAGGGAGTTGAAAAAATGAGGAGAGCAATTTCGAATAGTAAAATGACAATCTTGTAAATAAGTTCACGACTTTATTGACTTAAAATGTTTTTTCGAAGAATAAAATTCTGTTACGCTGAGTAAAAACTTAGGCATTTCCCCGTATTATTCAGAATTTCACCAAATGCATCCTCCAGACTTTATTTTATATCCCCAAATGAAAACGCAATTGAATAAAAGTTTTCGTTCTACAGAGTAAGACCCTTGCTAGGAACTCAATTTGATATATGTTTTTACACCCCAGGTTTTACGTAATTTCAATTTCAGGACCCTTTTAGGTGTCAAAAACGTCATTTCACTAATGGATACGCCACGTCAGAATAATGTCAGATTGAGTCGGGTAGACCACCAGACCAGATTCTCGGCGGTCGCTTTGAACATAAGTTAAAAAGGTTAAACGAATGACTTTACGTGAAGTTAGCAAATTTACCCTTGCCGACGGACGGCAGGGAATTCCATGCAGACGAAGGTGGTCCCCACCGAGACTCCCCCACCAGCTGACTGCCGACAGATCTTTACGTGATGGGCTCGCAAAAGGATAATGACCGTCCGATGGAAAAGCCAGGAGACAAAAGTCTGGCGTGGGAGACGGGGAAGTTTCCGAATAACGCACGTGCCCTATTTTGCGGACTGCCTAGTAATCTGCCACGTACCTGCCCGGGATATGGATCGTGTTCGTAATGTCAAACTTAATCAGATACTCCGATAGAGTTGATTTTCGGAATTAATTGATGTTAATGTGACATTGGTAGCTAAATAATTATTATGTTTTTGATCAAGACAGAAGTAATTATTGGTGATGAAATAAGTTGGCCTCATCGATATCCAATAATATTTCACATCATTTTTTTTTTTACACGACATATGTTATACCATTTTACCAAACAAAATCTGATTTCATCTTAATTTTTCTAACTGGCATTATTTCTTTTGAGCATTTCTTATTTTAATATCTAGCTGCAGTCAATTAACTTGCTTTGTTAAATAATTTTATCCTTTGCAAAATCATCGGTCTTTCAACTTTTTACACATATGCGCACATACATATTGCATTGCTTTTAATTACTATTAAAATCGAATGATATATTTAAACTTTCATATGATTTATTGGATAATCTTCTTATTTGGGGAAGCATGAAAAAGTTCATCTTCCATCGTTAACCATCCAAAGTGCTTATAACATCTGTTTGTAGGGCCGAAAGAGGGGCAATGACTAATGAGTTAGCCGCGACCCACGATGGAGTGGGTTAGTGATGGAGATGATGAGTAAATTTCATATCATGATAATGACCTTTAAATATATTAGTTAAAGGATTATATTTTAAATAAATCAGTCTTTTTTTTTACGAGAGCATTTTATGGGATGTCATGAGAAAATTTCATTGACTAAAATGCTGTTAAATAGTTTTTAATTATGATACAGTGGAGATGAAAAGATTTGGAGGTTCCCCGTTGTTAAAGAATCATTGTCAGGTCAACAGAAAATTTGAATGAAGAGGTTACAATCGATCACGCAATGTACTGTTTTCAGTGGAGACGGGATTATAAATTTCTGTAATCATGTCTCAGCAAAGCAATGCTGAAAGAGAATGGACCACGTACGAGTGATTATTGCATATGATGTATTGGCACAACAAATAAAGTGCATTCCCACTTCAAAGGACCACATCTATCGATCCTTTACCTAAAGGACACGAGGCAAATTCAATATATATGGAAAAAGCATATCACAATCACACTCTATATCATTATATAAAAGAATAACACTTGATGGATAAATAGGCAAATGAATATATATAATAGACAAAAGGAGAGGTGGGTAATTGTTCTTTTCGAATCCTGAACCAATACAATGGAATTAAATTAAACTTAATTCAAGTTGGATTCCTCACCATGATTAATACAAAACTTTGAGTTTTTTTTGCACGACATGCGCCACCCACATGCGATTCACGAGGGGCATGTCTTGCGCCTCGACAATACTAGGAGTCTTGTCGACAGTCCCACTTGTCCAGCTGCCGATGCAGCATCGGGCATCATTGTCCAATCAATCCAATCTCTGGAAATTCTGTAATTGCAAAAATCGGCAACCCCACAATTTAGGGCAAACCGAAAAAGAGGGGACGAAACATCTTTGGGTTTAGTCCCCACGAGCGACCGCGTTCATGAATAGCGACCGTAAAATCGCAACCCGGAGCACAAGATTTGCTGGACTCGCCGCGGCATTCGGTGCCGGACAAGACAGAACGTCCGAGAGAATGATGGCGGTAGTTTTGAGGCGAGCGTGCGAATCGTGGAGAGAATAACAAGCGATTCGAGCTAGAGTAAAGTACAGGGTTTTCCCTCGATTTCATCTAATTGCCATTTAGACAAAATTGTAATATAAATATATAATGCGCGCTCGGTTGTCACCAAACATCTTTGGGGTGGCTCCAATCATAAAGTGCCAAAGGAAGATATGTCGACGTGTTCGTTTAGTATCGTAAGTCACATGGTGTTTCTTTTACGATAATGTTCCAATCGAACGTGGCCGAGAATATGATCGCGAGGCGGACTGGAAGGACGCAAACCTTCCACGTCGAAACCGAAATAGGCTGCATTGCATGCGGTGCTTCCGAGGACAGATCTCTTTGCCCCACCTACTTGAAAAGCTCTTGATTAGCCACGTGCTTTCGCGACGACCTTTCCTCTTCAATTTGAAGGTAATTTTCCATAACCAGATTCGTAACATTAGCCAATAAAACTTCTTTTTGATAGATAGACCCTATATTATAACACAGAATTAAGGTTAGGGTTTATGGGGATGCTGAATCTTGATCTAAAAGAGCATTTGAACGGTGTCTAGTGACGGGTGAAACGTCGCTCGACCTTCGACCTCGAACCGTAAAATTCCGTTCTACTCTTTTTCCTATCTTGAGATTGTCTGTTAGTTACGCATCTTGCAAGACCTTTCGGTCAAGAGATGCTATCTTCGATTTCAATTTTGAGATCGACAGGAACGGTTCTAAAAGAAAGGGTGCAGGACTTTGTAGATGCTCGTCTTAATTTGCGCTCGTGATTAGGGTTTATCATCTTTCCTATTTCGTAATATGGACACGTGTTGCCAGATGGTGATAATAGCTTAATATTATTCGTGGATAGGGACGTCGACTTCACCATCGAGTGAATTGAATTTCGTGAGATGGTGATATTGCAATTACGCGATATCCCTTTCGAGTGAGATTTCTTCGTTTGTTTCCTTTTGCGAGACATTTTTCTTGTTGGTTTCTTTGTGTTATTAAAAATAAAGTCGTCATCAATGCCATCAACCGAACATACAATCGGTTTTCATTGCGATTGAGAATTCATCATCTCATCTCATTTTCTATAGTATTCATATAGAGTAAATTAATTATTCCGATGAGACGCTTGAGCTCGGTTGAAAATAAGTTGGATCCTTGAACCCTCTTAAGAGATCTAGTTTGTCTCCTGTACATTGCTGGCCCTAGAAAATGATATCCCCAAGTCAAATCATCCACACTAATTCATCTAATAAATAATTATTCAATGATTTATTTTCCGCTGTCATCCTTTCCAAATAAATGTCCAACTTTTTAATCGAATAAGAGGTCGATCAAAGAAGTGTCCGTTCTTCATTAAACCTTGTACGAATAATCACTTAAATTATAATTAAAGATATGCTTATTTCTCTGAAAATTTCGCGATTAAAAAAAATATTTTATAGGAAAGTGTATAGTTTTAAGGAGAGTGATTTCCTCCTTGTCAAAAGGAAAAGTCTTTTTCTCTTAATTTAATTTTTTTTTATATTCAGTTCATCAAAAATAATTTCGTAATCCCATTACTTTTTCAGTCATCCAGACATCAAAAAGTTAGGAAAACAAATTTTCGTACTAAGTTAGTTTTCTACTTTCATGAAGGAGGAGGGAGCAACCAAAATTAGAATTTAGTTAATTGTCACGAGAAAAGATCACAAGGAGCGGGGGGCCCACTCTCTTGTCGGAAAGATCGTATCGCCTCCTCGGAAAAAAGCCCGATCTACTGTCCCGCCATTCATGCGCGTGGGCCCCCACTCTCCCTTTCTCCCTCTCTCTCTCTTCTCTCTCTCTTGACGACGGAATGAATTTGAAACACTGTGCAGCAAGTAACTACTGGAACAACTATGTCTTGACGGGACGTAGCTATCGAAACCCCGCCTCTCCTCCCCTTTGCCTTGCTTTTTCCCCCTGTCAAAAAGAGAGCTGCCAAAAGCTACGCGTCCTTTCCAACGCTAGAATAGCCTCTCCTCTCCTCTCCTCTCCCTCCCTCACCCCCGCTCCCTCTCTCCCTTCCCTCGCAAAACCCTAGCTCTCCCCACTTCAGTTCAGAAATCTGCGGAGGCATGGACGACAATGATGACCAGCACCGGTCCGATCCGTTCGCGGACTTCACCGCCATCTCCGCCTGGCCCCACCTCGGGCCCGACCCGGACGGCCGATACTTCTTCGGGGGCGAGAGGGACGGCGCCGCGCTCGGCGAGTTCGGATGGAGCCTCCCGATGGGAGGCGGCAGCGGTGGCGGCGGAGGATCGTTCGGAGCCCTCGACCAGATCATCGGCGCGGGCGCGGCGCGGGCGCGGGCGTGGGGCCGGTATCGGCGGGGGCGGGATCGTCGTCGGCGCCGCCTCCTCCTCGCGGTTCCGACGCGGCCTCGGCCGCAGGCGGGACCGCGGGAGGGGACGCGTCGACGTCAACAGGTCGGCGTCTTCGGAGTCGAGCGAGGATCCGCCGGAGAGGTCCGCGGCCTCCGGCGAGAGCTTGCTGGCGCCAGAGAAACCGTGAGTATAGTAGGGTTTTCTTTTTGCTGTTGTGGAATGAATCGGAACTAAAAGATCGCAACTTAATCTGAAACCCGCGAGTCTCTGGGGGGTTCGGAAACCGAGGAATCGCGTCGAAATCGGAGCACAGCTGAAATCATCTCCTCTTCCTCTCATCTCGAGCCTTCCGAACCCCAGTGCAACTCCACGCTTGCGTCAGTACCCTCTAGAAGCGCATGCCAGTGGTGGGAAGGGCGAGACGGTTTCGTAATTTCGAGGTAGAACGAAGGGCGATATTGGGTTATGGGGAGGGGCGTGCATTAATTAATTCGGTGCGTGTGCGTGCTTCGACACCGCCACTATTTCGGCGGGAATAGCGTGCTCCAGTTCCTCTCTTTTTTCCCTTTTGTTCTTGCTTTATTTAGGAACTCGTACGAACGATTCTGGGTTCTTTTCTTTAACGTAATTTCCATGTTCTTCCATTATATTCTCGGGTTGATTTGCGAAAGTGGTGGTGGAGGTGGTGGTGGTGGTGGGAGAGGATCGTCGACACCGAGATCTTCTGCGCAGCCCAGCGCTTTTGGCGAGCAAAAAGACAATGGGTTGCTTTTTGAGGGGGGGCGAGAGTTGACCGAGCAGAGAGATCGAGAAGCGTACAGACAGAGCACTTTTGCGCTCGATCTCCGAGGCAGATTTGGTTGTCTGTTCAGTGGGCGGCTCGTGAGATCCGATTGGATTATACGATGTTTTTATCATATGTTTCAGTCACGCACGATAAAAAAAAAAGGAAAAGAAAATCAGGATTGCATGTTTCCTGTGTACATGGAATCTGGGGGTGGGGGAAGCTCTAGGTTTTCCTGACCATGGCCTGGGCTCGGATCATGGAAGACAGGTTCAGCTCCGACATGTGCGTGTCAGTGAGAAACAGTAGTGGTGTGTCGTTGGTGTGGATATTCCGTTCGCCGTGCTTTTTCTCAGTTCATGGAAACCCTGGGAGGAAAGCTGACCGAGAAAATTTTGCCAGACTTCTTTATGTTCGTGTGTAATTAGCCTAGAGAATGCCCCTTACGGTTTGACTACTGGCATTGACATTAGCAGCATCGGAGCATTTACGTAGACCACCAAAAGCATCAAGATTTACTTTAATTTTTTTCCCCAAGTGAATAAGGGCCTCTGGTTCCAACGCAGGTTGAAACAACCGTGACATCCATATATGGTAGGGCGGCCTCCATGTTAAGACACAGAACATTTGACTTTACCTTCTTGGTGTTGAAGGATCTAGCGTCTCGATCTTCTTGTTTATATAGCAAGTTTGATGTACTTTCGCTGGATTAACAATACATCACATGCTGGTTATTTCGCATGCATGAGTGGCGTATTTAGTTATCATCATTTGTTTTTTCCTATTCACGGTTGATATGCTTCTACAGGAATAAAGTAAGAAAGAAAGGACAAAAGAGAATAAAGCAGCCGCGATTTGCGTTCATGACTAAGAGTGAAGTTGATCATCTTGAAGATGGGTACCGCTGGCGAAAATACGGACAAAAGGCTGTGAAAAATAGCCCATATCCGAGGTATGTTGATTTCTTTATGCTCTCTGAAGGTGCCCAAGCTTATATGTATTCAATCTTGATACTCTCCTTTTGGCCCGACTTTTGATGTGGATTTGAGTTAAAAAAGAATCTCTTTTGGTCAATTCTTTTGTTGGATATTTTAGTATCAGTCTAAGATCCTTCTAAGAAGGCGCACTAGGAAAGTGCATTATGCCAAAGTAAATGCAATATTCAAATCATTTAAATTCTAGTTACTTTCTGCTCGAGAATGTCTTCACTGCACTTTTCTTTTCCTACCCATTGTGCACAAAAACCTCGCGATACCCTTCCGAGTTTTATTGCTATGAGCTTAGAAACGGGAGCTCTTCTGATTTGTGCATTTACTTCTTGAAAAACTTGTGAAGCTTTCGATCTTGGCTAGAGCATCCGACTTTAGCTCTCTCTTAGGATCTGCAGTTATATGATGAATACCCACAGTTAGAGAAGCAAATTGAATTTGAATTCCTCTATTAGCTTAATCGATGATGCACTACAGCTGACATGGCAGTTTTCTTGGAAAGTTTTCTACTAATAGAAGTCCAAGTAATGCTATGTGTGCGGCCACGGGATGTCAAGACAACATGATCTTGAGTTCGTACTCCCGAGTATCATCAATGTGTTGCCTTATCTTCTTTTACTTAAATCATCTCTCCACGTTGTAATTATCCGATACTAGAGGGAGTGTTTGAATTGAGGTTCTAACTTATCAGAGCAAAAGTATCAAAAGGAAAGGCAGGTTAACATTGTCGTTGTGTACAAGTGACGCAGTTCTTGTCAACAGTAACACATTCCAAAGTCCACCAATCAATGAAACCTTGTTTAACTAAGAATTCGATGAAACAGTAGTCAAATCATATTGAATTTAAGTTGATGTTTAGGTGTCACAAACCTGTTACTGTACTAGTGCGTTTTTCGTGCTCATGTTTTGTTTATTTATGTTCAAGCGTCCTTCGAAATTGGCAAACCGTCCATGAACTCAAGATTATGCATATTCTATTTCTTATGCCGACGTAGGCAGCTGAAAGATTTTCTGCTGACTTGCCACAATGTGCCGCTGGTTAGTCAAATGTGCTGAAAATCTGCAAACTAGAAACGAGTTTTAAACAGATCGCTTTGACAATTGTATTGACCTCCTTTCACTTTTCTCCTGTTAAAACAAATGCAGGAGCTACTATCGTTGCACGAATAGCAAATGCACAGTCAAGAAGAGAGTGGAGCGATCCTCCGAAGATCCTGCAATTGTAGTAACCACCTACGAAGGCCAACATTGCCACCATTCCGCTGGGTATCTCCGCAGCAGCACCATTAGCCACGAGGCTACCTTCAGCAGGCATTTTGCTTATCCGCCCTCACAAAGTTACCATCCCACACGACTTCACGTACCCATAGAAACTTCTCCTTATAACTCAAACACTCACCATGCGCCAACCTCTTCTGGAGACTCTCAACGGTTTATGACTTCTTCTGGAGAACGCGGGGAGCTCTCCGGCGTAAACCAACTTCTTCCTACCGAAGGACTGCTTGCAGATGTTGTGCCTCCTAAAATGAGATGAGAATTAAATTATGATAAATGCTAACTCGAACACGAACTAATGGCTATCTCTATACTGATATATGCTGTAAATATGGCTCCTATTTATTCATGTCATTGGTTTAGTGAATTTGCGCCTTATGGATGGAGTACGGTCTATGCTGATTAGCAAGCCGAGCAATAATTCTAATGCTCACAAGAGAAGCCCCTGTGTATTAGATCCACTTCTACGGGCTACCCAATCAGAGACTTCAAATAATATGCGACATGGGCTGGTGATCACCGGAGATGCGTAGATATTCAATATGTGCATCAAAGAATTCTATTGTTCCTTGTTAAAGTATAGATTTTTTTTCCCATACCAGTAAATTTCAATGAGCGTTAGAAAATTTTCAAGTACTTGTGGTAAAAAAAAAAGACTAGTGATTCTTTTTTTGAAGTAACTTATTAATTACTTACCAGCACTTTCATGAAATAAAAAAACTTTATTTTGCTAGTTATATAGCGATGATTATTTGTTTTCTTCAATTTTCCAACAAATCTTACCCTTACTAACTTTAATTTGCATTCCCTAGCAATATCTGATATTTACCAACTCTTTAAGTTACCAACTTTTATTCACCAGTGTTAATGCCCTAAATTTATCAACTCCTTTTAAAAAATTACTGACTTTAATTTAAGTGATTTATCATCATTTTTTCGGTAGTTATCAATTTCTCCTTTGGTTACCGTTTTGCCGAAATTTGCCGCAACGACAGAAAACCTTGCAACGAAAGTCGTTTTTCGGTTTTTTATTAGAGGAGATAGGTTATGTGGTATTTTTGAACAAGGAAATATGAAAACCGATAGATATATTTCAACGGAATTTAATTGACGGTGAAGTACACAAGATAAAAAGATTACGTCAGAATTTAATCGATGATGAAGCATCATGAAATTACAACAAAGATACAAGCTGGAATTTAATCGACGAAGCATTATCTGAAAATTACAATAATGACTAAGATACGGAAGTTACAAGATAATTGAAAGATAACAAGATTTGTTGTTCGCAAGGCTTCTACTGTACACAAATACTAGTATTTATAATGTTCAAAACATAACTGCCTAAAAGTAGATATTCAATAGTTTTAGCCATGCTTTTGCATCTCTAGAGGTTTCGGTTCTATATCTTCACGTCACCACAACTTCTCATCTCCAAGTGGTTGCAAAATTCATGTGAATTCATGTTTGTGTTATAAGAAGTTACAACAAACGTATCCACAAGAAACTCAAATGTTTGAAAATATCGCTACTAAGCAGTTACATGCCAATATCAATGTCAATTTGACATTTGCTATCGATATCTTCCTTGATTGTCAATACTCTTCAAGTTGTCACATTTATCTAAAAGAGCTTAAATATAAAAAAAAATATCGCTATTCATCAAGTTGTAGACTATTCATTTCATCGACAACTTCTGCCATTCACCAAACTATACTCTCATCAATTAAGTCTATCACTTGTCCATAATAACCAAAAGTTTGTCATTTTTCAATGTAAACAATCACCAATTCTTATTTTAGTTAGTTACTAATATTCATTCAGTTTTTTTTCTAATTTATCAGCTTTTCTATTAGGTTGCTTAATTGGGAAAAGATGTGGTGAATTGCTCAAATATAGTTAGTAATATCATATAATAGCTAGTAATTCAATGCATCAATAGCAAAAGGTAAATGATAGTCAATTAAAGACAAGAGAAGTACTTTTTCGGCCAGAATTTAGAGAAGTTGAATTTAGAATAAACCAATAAATATTGGTAATTAACTCAAATAAGAGTTAGTAACTCCAAATTACTAGTTGGTCAATCGTTGTAAAAAGTTCATAAGTAAGACCAAACAAAAGTGGTAGTTCAATAAAAATTTGGCAAGTGTAGAAAAAAATAAACAAACAAGCATTAATGAGCAACTCAAATGTGTGTTGATAACTCAAAACTAGTTAGTGATTTAATTATAAAAAGTTGGTAAATCACCAAAATAAGGTTTGTAATGTCATTTATTAATTGATATATCTAAACTGTTGGTAAGAGAGTTGAATAAAAAGTGGTAGAAGATGATGGGATTTTTTTTCTACTGATAAGAGATAATGGTTATTTATACAACAGTTGATAAATTTAAGGCATCGATAAGAGAGAGTGAGTAAAAATTAGTAAATCATAAAGAGCCTTTCTTTATTACAAAAAAGAGGTATTAATAATTTTTAAATAGACCAAGTAAACAATGTTAACTAACTCTAATAGAATTGGTAATGTAAAACAAATTGGTGACTTAATCGAAGATAAGGCTCGGTAATCACTTGATTGAGGCTGGTAATTTTTTAAAGAAATTTAATGAGTTTAAAAGGTTTGTTATCTAGACAAGTTAAAAGTGGTAATTCAATAGAGAAGTTTATAAATTGTTATAGGCAACTAAACACTAGTCGGCAACTTAAATGAAAGTTGGTAACGGAAAAATAATTGTACAACTTAATCGAAAGTTGATAAATTACTTTACCTGAGGTTGATAGTTTTGATATAGTAGTTGCTAAGTTTAAGGCGCTTGTAAGAAAGGTAGATAGAAATTGGTAACAAGATGAGAGAAGTTTTTTTTTTTTTTTTTTTTTTGTCAGAAGTAAGAGAAGTTAGTAATTAAAAAAATCAAACAAATGCCGGTCACTAACTCAAATGAGAGGCAATAACGCAAACTAATGGGAAGGTTAATAAAAAAATTGGTATTAGCTCTAATCAAGGTGGATAATATCTAAAAAGAGTTGATAATAAAAAGGTTGGTAAATAAGGCAAACAAAAGTTCGCAAGTTTTTTAAATAGAAGAATCTGTTTAAATTTGTAGGCAACTCAAACAAAAGTCAGTGAACAAAAATTAGCTGGCAATCGAATGAGAGAAAAATCAGAAGTCGAACAAATAAAAGTTGGTACATCGTATAACGGTTGATAAATTTGAGACATTTAGCAAAAAGACAAACATAAGTTGCAAAAAATAATAATACTTGATAAATTAAAAAAAAAAAAAAAAAAAAGTAAGTCAAGTGAGAGTTGATAATCCAAAAGTTGGAAATTTTAATAGAAATATGATAAGTCACTCAAATAAAGATTGGTAAATTTGTGTAAGAACTGGAAAAATTGAAGATGTTGATAAGAAAAACAAATATGTGTTGGTAAAAGATAAAAGAAAAAAGGGTTGGTAAAATTCGTAAATTATTAAATGGTTAATACCTTGAAAAACCCTAACTCGTACACCTATAACAAATTTACCATAACTGACGATAAAAAACCCAAAATTTGTACATTTATGATAAATTTACTTCAAACTAATTTATACGATCGCCAAAAACCCCCAAACCGGTACTATGAAAAGCATGCCTCATGATGTACATGTTGATTTCCAGTGAATAGGGGGATAAAACCAATTAAGGAAATCTAAGAGATTTATGTCACACTCCCTTGTCATATACTCTCCATTAAATCGTATTAATATCACAAAAAATCACAAAAATTATATAACTTTGACAAACAGATAGTAAAATCCTAAACTAGTACACCAGGCAACTATCACATATCTTCAATTTAATAATTTGATATTAAAATTTAACGGAAACTGATAAAGGGTAAATTTGTCACAAATATATTAGTTTTTGGTAAATTTGTCGAAGGTGTAACAGTTTAAGATTTTTGGTGGTCAAAAAACTAATTTGGGATAAATTTATCATAAGTGTACCGATTTTGGATTTTTCGGGTATTAACCCATTATTAAAATGAGTCATAATTTTACAATAATGTTGGTAAGCTACTAACAAGTTAGAGAAAATCCAGTGACGAGCAGTTTTTTAGCACTTACAAACTCTTTCAAAAATCTACCTTTCTGAAAATAGTTCCATATTTAGGACGGAACAATTGAACTGCCCTATAGGAGCGACATTGAGTCACGCTTCTCCCAAGCAACTCGGACTTGGATTCACGGCAATTTAAGATCGGCTTGCTTGATTTCAAGTTCAATATCATGTTGAGTTGAGCTCAATTCGAGTATCCAAAACTCTCCAATACACTCATCCCACACCACCAACATCAAGGGACCACCCACAATCCTTGTACATAATCCTCTTGTACCCGGTCGGCACACTACAGGCACGCGCTCAACTCGTGCTATGCTTGACGTGTGTCTGATCACGCGAAAAGAAGTGAAAGGCGCAAGGCGTGGATGGTGATGATATGCCTGGCAAAGAATAAAGGGGTAGGAACAATAGAGAAGAGCTTGTGCTATGCGCGGTAGCAGGAGAGTTGGCCAATCGTATCAAACCCTAGGTGTAAAGTTAGCTGAGATGTAACCTGTGAAACAGATCTTTAGGACATTAGACTCACTAGAACAAAGAATACTGCATATGCGTGACTCTTGGACAATGTGACGGAGATGATGTAAACTAGGATTTCTGGACTTTACCCATCTTGTCAAGTTAGTAATATGTGAGGCAGATGAAGCAGACAGATACACTGTAATGTGTCCACTGGTAGGTGACTCCACAACCACCACAACCACAATTCTTCTTGAAGAATAAAAGGTGCATCGATTGGCTTGGATTCCTCATGATTCCGATGGAACTAATCATTCTTTCCAGCCTTCAATCCAAAGGGTGGTAGTCCAACCACTCTCCCTGTTCCCGGATAATCTTTGAAATGCCATACCGAAGCTTGCAACCTTTTCAAAATCGAACCGCATCCTGGTCCGGTAGCGAAAGGCAGATTACCACCTTCTGTGTTGAAACCTCATTTGCTTACTTGGGTTTCATGTTTTAACTCCTCAAATGCCAAAATCAGGATCGTCGTGTGAGTTCGATACTTGGAGCATTCTCAAGAAACAGGGAAAGAGATCAGAAGAAAGAAAGAATTTGAAGTTCTTGCTGATCTTTCTGGTTAGCTAGTGCAAAAAGAGAAGGCACATGCCAATCAATCTTTGAGGTTTTCTGGCATATCGACTGCCGTTGTTTACATGTGAATGCCCAGTGCTCTGCCTAGCCCCAAGGAAACTTCCCTTGCCGCTTTTTTCATTTATCAAACACTTTAAACTTCTTCCTCTGAAGCAGATGGCTTCGTCGGAAATGCTTGCAACAAAGAATATGCATATCATTGCTATGAGAGCAAGAGTTATTATTTATCTGGCAAAAAGAGATCCTCAGTGATCAGGGCAGGAAATCAGTGTAAAATTCAAGAAAACTATCACTGAATCCAGCTACCTCTTCCAAAATGAATCAAAGTGTTCTTTTTTTACATTCCTTTTTTCATCTCTATAGAGACACTTGGGACAGTTGAAATGCAAGGATTGAGAAAATAATTTGAGAACTTCCGATGGAGATCTTCTCTGGTGAAACTCTTCACAATCATAAGCAGAATATAGATCATCTTGGGACAGTTGAATCTGGGGCAAAAGGAAGAAAAGTGAACGATTCTCCCGATTGGGCTGGTGAACATTGGAATGTCCCCCAACTTCATGCCCAAGGGTTGTTGCAAGAGACCAACCTTTACCATGACAATAAACCGGCCTCGCCATTTTCCTCTTCCCAAGCTGGAAGGTTGAGATCAATTGAACCAGGAACCTCATGAACTTCCTGCTTTGTCGCCATTGCTTTGTCTTTGGACCCTGCTAAAAAGTGCGATCTCTTGTGACCTCCTAAAGCTTGGCCTGACCGAAAGACCCTGAAGCAGATCGGGCACTCGTGCCTGTTGCTTTTCCTCGTACCTGTCTTTTTCTCCTTTGAGTCGCAGTTTCACCAGTGCAAAACTCCTGATCTCTAATCACTCGCGCAGGATTGTGAGATGTATCAATCTCACCGCCGGTTTTGCTACTCTCATATTCGGACGAGGCACTCATCTTTAACTTCTTATGGCAGTCTTTGTGCTTAGCAAGTTTCTTGGGAGAGTCGAAGATCTTCTCACCGATCACAGATCCATTTTTCCAATCACTGAATGATCTTTGCATATCATTTTCGACTCTCTTTCTTGAAACTTCTGATGCTTCCCTTATGGTGCCTTCTACTCCTTCAGCTTCGTGTTTGATTCTGTTCAACCATTTCCTCCATTCAACACCATCTTCGCTAGCTTGAGATCCGCAGACTAATTTACGATTCTTAAGCTCAAGAATGCCGATACTGTCATCAACAGAACAATCAGATTCCATCCTTTTCACTCCAATTCTAACGAATCCAGAACAGTAACTGTTAGAAACATCAATCTCACCAATTTCCCACTTCTTACATCACTGGACAATGATTTAGCTTCAAAAGGATCTGAATTGTGATTTGAACCATCTCGGATCCAAGTACAAGCACCCTTAAAATTACTAGTATCCCTGGATAACATCATCAAACATTTTGCCACCTCTTCTTGTTCTTGTTCGATTTCAGAAACAGCGGATGAACTGCTGACTAAGATCTTTGCAGGAACTCTACACTTGATTCTCTTTGATCTCCTGCACTGAATTTGAGCTGACGCCTCTGAATCAGGGACTACATCCATTTCTAGGATCTGCTTCTCACTGTACTCCAACTCATCCTTTCTGTGATTGGTCCCCTTTTCTTTCTCGGAATGACAAGCCATATGACCGCAAAGAGCTTTCAATGACTGAAACCCTTTGCCACACTCTTTACACACATTCCCCACTCGCAATTTGCTGCCCCAATCCTCGAACGACCTCGTTTCTTTCTGGTTCTCACGGAGGCAGTGGCCAGAGTTCCCCTCGGCTCGAAACTCCTTGCCCCTATGATCATTACAGTGTCGACCATCTTCTCCAGCGAGACCATCCACTATCTTATGAGAGCTCAAATGACCGCCTAGAGATCTCCCACAAGGGTACCTCTTGTTGCAATACTTGCACACAAAGTCCATCTTGTGATTCATTCCCTTTGGATAACCAAAGATACAGAGGAGAGCAGAACTAAAACGTCAGCAAACCACTAGTGTAAATAAGCAGATCACCGCCTAGTGCATACCTCAGATCTCCAGAAAATGCCGCGTTCCGCGTTCTTTGCCCATCCCCTTCGACCGGAAGAACCCTCCAGTTATGGTGAGAAAGATGAAGCAGAAAGGCAGAGGAAATTTCAGTTCCAGATCAAGAAGCTCATATCTGATGTGCCGGATGATTTCAGCAAGATGAGAAAGTTCGCAACTTTTTGTCACAAAAAGAACGAAGCGTGACTGGTTCTTTTTCTCCCAAAGTACACGATCCAGACCCACCAATGGACAGGCCCTCCAAATCCTATACCCTTTTGCCCTCGGTTCTCACATCACGTCCCTCTCTTGAATGTTCAAAAAATCGGTGAAGAGAACAATTCAAAACTTTGAAGGGGAGTGGGTCGCTAATGATGGCGACGAACGGGCACGGGCCTATGCGAAGAACAATCAAAGCAAACGCACTATTGACTCTCTCTCTCTCTCTCCTGTGGTTGGTCCTTCTTGTTGTGGTTGGAGGAGAATTCCATGCACCATCGAAGCTGAAAAAGATGTTCAGAGAGGTTTGGGGTAAGCAAAAGCTGGGGTGCACGTGTGCTGGCGAGAGCACAGATCGTTCTGCCTCATTGGACGGTCGAGATTGGTGGGTTTTCGGGGGGATTCCGGGTACGAGGACAACTGCCGAAGAAGGCCAAACTCCATCCCCTGTTTTGTCTCTTGCTCACGAGAAAGATCTTCTCTCGAGTTAGGCGACTTCTCCGGTAAATCCCCAAAAAACCAAGCCTGTTCTGATATTTTACGGGCTGCATGGCCGATGCTTTAAAAATGGATCTTTCCTAATTAAGTACATTCAACAGATGCAATTGCTGAATTACCTTTTATAAATCTAACGAGATTAATTGCTCAGTAGCCAAGATTTTCATGTCAAAAAGTTTGAGAATAGATAGGTGCGTAAATTCGAGATAGAAAAATTCCTTTCTAAATATAGATTGGTTCATTGAAAATGACTTATTATGCATCTTCGAGTCCTTTTTCTGGTGGCCTGCACGTTATCAATCAAGTCGGGGAAAATGCCAAGGTTCAGCATTCGGCATTCATAACTTGGTCAACCTTTAAGGTAGGGATCCATCCATTTGTAGAATGTGTAAATTTGACCAAAATTACAAATAACTCCTTATCGTAACAGTCTTGTTTCATGTATGTGAATAGTGTGTGCCTTATCTCTTGTAGAATATAAAAAATAAAAAAAAAATTTAAAAGTCAAATAAAATAACCACTAAATATGCATCGACAACGTACGAGCGGATGAAAATTAATGAACTTTGTTTGTAGGAGAACATATAAAACAGACTTTAAAAGAATATGGAACCTTGCAGGAAAGGCGATCACCCCTTCAATTTTGCCTCCCAAAGGGAAAAATCAAAAGTGCACTTGGCAAGTATCAAGGAAAATGTAAGATTTTTGTTATGGAGATTGTGCCTTTTCAGTTGGGCGTGTGTTGGATGTCAAGCTCCTGGAAAATCTGGACCATCTCCTCCACCAGGAGGGCTCTTCTTGCTCGTCCATGTCCTGGTGGTTCATCCTGTGTCCTGTGTGTTAATCGAACTATATTCTTAGCCTATTCAAATCTTCCACATACTTGAACATGATCGTTGTTGCAAGAGACCGGTGGTCCTTCTTGTTTTTGATGTAACCGCATTAAAAATAATAGTATAAACCCAACTCGGATATATATGAGATCCGCCATAACAACAGTTTTTTATTTTATTTTATGGGGTCACCCGTTCTAAGAATTAGTATATTGACAAACAAAAACTATGACCTTATTGGCAATTATAAGTCTCATATTATAACCATCTAGCCCGTGCTGCATTAAACGTCCATCTTTGGTCACGTGCATCTCACGAAAATGCACGTTTAATGCACAAACTCATTGGTTGCCAAATTTTCGAGATCGACGAGCGGGGCTTTAAACTTGCATCTTCCGAGCATTAAACATGCATCTTTCATGCAATGCACGCACGTCTTACTAAACCAATTAAACCGTGACACTTGTTTTATTTAGTAGTACTCGGATGTCTTATTGCAATATGACACAAGCTCCTCAAATCCTGATGCTCAATCATCTAGTTATTAAGGGCACAAATATTAACCATTCTAGTCAAAAAATTGATTTCTGAAAGAGATAATTTTTTTCTATTTCTAGTCTCGGATGAGTTTATAAGTAAAAATAAGTATTTGATAATGAAACAAAATTTCTATTTCCAAAATATAAATTCGTTTGATAACAAAACAAATTTTCTCCTTCCTAGGTAGCGACGGCGGCCGGTGGGGGCAATAGGCGGCAAATAGTGGACAGCAAACGGCAACTAGTGAACCGAGCGGTGATCATCGATCGATAGACAATAATCAATGGACGATAGCGGGGGGGCAGCGGCCAAGGAGTAGTGGCGACGGACGATGGACCGCAATCGGTGGCGGTAGATGGGCGGCTGGCTAATAGTGAAAACAAATGATGATAAGAATTTTTATTTTTCATTTCTATTCTAGATCTATTCCAAAAATAGAAAAATGAAATAGTTTTACCAAACTGATTTTTGTTCCAAAATCAAGTCTGAAATTAAAAAAAAAATGAACAAAAATAGAAAGGTTATTATGCGCGATGGAAAGTAGATAACTAAATGGGACAAATGGATTAACTAATAATATAGCTATTCCTAGTTATTCTTTGTTTCATCATGACAATTTTCTCAGTTTGGTACAAATATGTGCACACATATTTCAACTTCGTCTTCCATATCAGGACTTTGATAGATGGCCTTAGTAGTAAGAACACTGTCCAGAATAATTATCTTCTAGTTGTTGTATCTAGGAAAATAGTCATTAAGATGTTATCTCTTCCACAGCCATCTGAAACACAATGCATCATGATTTAGAAACATATATTTTGAACATTTTTTGAAAGCACCACTTGTGTACCTTGGCCCCATCAACTTAACAACGATTGCCGACATCAAATGGACACATCACAAATAAGTAAATAATTGCTTCAAATGTCATCTTGCAGGAGTCTCCGAATAATTGCTTCAAATGTCATCTTGCAATATGACAAGCTCCTCAAACACTGATCCTTACTCATCTAATCATTAGGAAAGCGGGAAGTAGATAACTAAAGGGGACCAGTGGAATATAGCTACCAACCTTATTAATCTCTGTTTCATCATGGCAATCTCAGTCGGTGTAGATACGTGCACACATAATTCAACTTCATCTTCCATATCAGGACTTCAATAGATGGCCTTGGTAGCAAGAACACGATTCGAAAATTATTATCTTATGGTTAAAATATCTCAGGAAAATAGTTGTTAAGATGTTCATCTCTTCCACCACCATTTAAACACAATGCATCATGATTTTAAAAACATATGTTTTGAACGTCTATCAAAAGCACAAAACTCTATTCACTTGTGCACCTCTTACCTCATCGACCTCACAATGATCACCGACGTCAAATGGACACATCACAAGCAAGAAAATAATCGCTTCAAATGTCATCTTGCAAGAGTTTCCGAATATGAATACCACAAGTAGAAATTGAGAGCTTATTAAAAGCAGAAACTTTTTCATAGCAAATCCTAGTATAAGAAGCCACACAATGGCTATTACAATCCGATGGAGTTTGTTCACAACTGTAATAGTATCATCTAGTGTCAAAGCTAGTGCTCTTTGTTTTCTAAAAGCATTAACAGCTAAAATTCTATTCTTGATAGATTTGGGGAGTGACAAAATTTATTTTAGAAAATTAAAGCCTTTTAGAAAGAAACTTATTGTTTAGATTAAATTTGACAAGTACCCGCATATAAGAGGATATTCTCACAATGGATGGCAACTTATTGTCACCTTTTATTGAACCTAAAATTTGGTAAGAAAAATAAATTCCCAACAACAGCTAAATTTTCATTCTTGATGGATTTGGGGTGTGACAAAATATATTTTAGAAAATTAGGGCTCTTTAGAAAGAAACTTATTTTGATGACATTAAATTTTACTAGTATCTGCATATAAGAAGAAATTCTCATGATAGATGGCAACTTTTTTTTTTTTTTTCCGAACCTGAAATTTGGAAAGAAAAAGAAATTCCCATCAACTGCTAAAATTCCATTATAAATAGATTTTAGGCGTGACAGAATTTATTTTAGAAAATTAGGGGCCTTTTTAAAAGAAACTTCATGATGAGATTAAATATGACAAGTACTCCATACAAGAAGAAATTCTCACTATAGATCACAATTTATTTCGCCTTTTACTGGACCCTCAAATTGGTAGACAAAAGAAATTCCCATCAACAACTAAACTTCCATTCTTGATGGATTTGGCATGTGACAAAATTTATTTTAAAAACTAGGGCCTTTAAAAAGAAACTTATTGATGATATTAAATATGACAAGTATCCGCATATGAGAGGAAATTCTCACATTTAGATGACAACTTATTGTCATCTTTTAATTGGACCTAAAATTCGGTAAGAAAAAGAAATTCTCAACAACAACTAAAATTCCTTTTTGATGGATTTCAGTTGTGACAAAATTTATTTATGAAGAGGGCAGTGCTATTTCCACCTCTTATATGGCTAAGTCTACCCAATTTTCACCAAAAAGACAAAATTGTCAAAAATCATTCAATTGTAATTTAAAATGGTGGCACAAACTTATTTACTTTCCTTTCTTTTTTTTTTTTAGCTTTTCTATTTCTATATAGGATCTAATTGACATAATTAAGATTTCCCTTTTTTTTTTTTTTTCCTTGTGGGTATCCCAATTAAGGTAGAAGTGAGTGGTTCCAAGTTCGACAAAAGTTTCACCTAAATGGGATATAGAAGGATAAAAACTTACTAATTGGATTTATAACGTCCAAAATAGGAAAGTTTTGTTTCCGAATAACAAGGTTATTAAATTAATAAAATTGAAATTAATTTTAATATAAATTAGAACTAATTTAAGAAATAAAAAAATAAAAAATAGAAAATTATTTTTAATTAATCTTATTTTTATTTATATATTCAACTTTAATTCTATTTTATAATAAACATTCAACTATAAATTAAATATTTACATTTATTATATATTTTAGGTATTTTTGTATTTTAGGTATGTTTCAGTTTATTATTTGATAAAATTTTATTAAAGTTAGTAAAAATAAAATAAAAATAAATTAAGGAATAGTGTTATGAGAGATTTTCACCATCTCCGTTTATAAACATTTAGGTCTACTCAGGTTCTACCTAAACAAGAAAAATATAAACATTAATAAAGCTAAAATCATAGTCATAAAATGGAAACTTAAACTAGTACTTTCAAATTATCTACTCATCATCGACGGCATGAAATATAAAGGATCGCATGGAGATATGGATCAAGAAAACCATTAAAAATTGTTCCAAAATCTAGGTAAGGTTCCAGGTAATAGGTTCCAGGCTCTAAATTTCTAGTTTCAAATTCCTCCAACTAAGAACCTAGAATCAACCTATCAAAAGAGGTTCCTCATTTTTGGAACTTGGAACCTATCATGCATATATTGGAATATGGAACCTACAGGTTCCCACCAATCCGATTCTTAGGTTCCAAGTTCTACCTTGGAACAATACTCACCCCTAATTTGAGTTACTATGTTTTCAATTTACTATTTAGATTTTACTTATGTAGACATTAGTTTTGTCAAACAATTTTTTTCAAGAAACTTAATTCTTTTCAAAGCTATCTAATAAATTTGTGGATTATTTGACAAGTAGAATCTAGAAAATTTTTAACATAGACACTTTATTAACACAATTACTTGTTTATAAACTTTCATATTTGTTTTGTGCATCACCATCATTTTTTTTTCTTATCAATTTTTTTATACACGTATACATATAATGGGAGGATCAATGAAACAAATAAAAAACTCTATAAAGAATTTTTAAAATAAAACCATAGTTATATTCTCCAATGTGAAATTTTAAAAGATAAAATTTATTTAAATCACAACATTCATAAAATAAGAAATGTTTATTTAAAACTGTCAGTGAAATCTCATCATTTTAGATTGACAAAAATTAATATCATCTATGAAGTGTTTTTGAAAACATATCAAGTTAAGAAAGGATTTGATGGTGATATGCACAACAAAAGTAAAAACTTTTCAAAGATAAGATCGTTTTACAAAATTGGGTATATTAATCTCTAGCTTCTACTTGACAATTAACCCATAAACTTGCTTGACAACATAAAAAAAAAAAAAGTTTTACAGAAGTAAATCTAAAAATAAAAAGAAAACAAAATGTTTTTAATATATGAGATAGCCACATTAAACAAACAAAAAACACAAGAAATGCTTAATTATGACAACTAGATTCTAATTAAAAATAAAACAAGAATAAAAAAGGAAAGTAAATTAATTTTGGGCTACCACTTTAAATTGCAATTAAATAATTAAGAGCAATTTTTTTTTTTCTTTTTAATTAAAGATGAGGTGAATTTAGTTATGTAAAGGGTGGAACTAGCGCATCCTGATAAAAAATTGGGGCCGTTTAAAAAGAAACATATTGATGAGATCCACCCAAATAATCATCATCGCATCAAAGATATAACATAGCTTCTCGTGAGATCCGTAAAACCAAGAAGATTACTATATAATCTTGTTTTATTTATAACTATTTCATTGATATAATTTATTTATGAGAGGATGGTTCCATACTATATCTTTTCATTTCCTTGCACTTCAATATAAATGCTTTTGTCAAAAAAAGATTAGTTTTGATTTTGTTGTGAGCAACATTTTTAATCTCATGTTTCATATTTGAATTCATGTAGACACCAAGAAAGTTGAAATGAACATGAAGAAAGTTGGAGCTTGTGTGCATTCATGCTCTCAAGAATGCCGAATGACCCATTCATTGCACTAAAGTTTTGAAATTTTCCTTATTCTATAGTTAGACAAAAGTACCTGAGTTATGGAATGCCTTTGCGGCTTCATTCCTCAACTAATTACTAGTGTCTTTTTAATTATTGCCTTGACCACAAGTGAAATACATATCTATGAAATTTCAATTGTGATAAAATGAATCCGCTCTCTATCATCCAAATTAGTTAATGAGATATAAATACAAAAGAAAAGGTAACCCCTACAAGATATTGAAGTTGGCTTTGCCAAGCAAGACGGCAGATCAAATAGAAGGGGAGAAGCTCTAGAAAGGCATATGCATATTGGAAATCAAGAAAAGGGAAGAGAAGGTGAAGGCTGGTGAGGCAGCTGACTTCAGGAATAATTTTTTTGGACAGGTTAAGAAGGCTTCTCGTAACAAGGACAAGAATAAGAAGATGACGATCGATGATCTGGTGGATGAATGCAAGACATTCTACCTTGCTGGACAAGAATCCACCGATGCATTGATGACATGAGTCGTGCTCCTCCTAGCGACTCACCCTGTTTGGCAAGAGGAAGCTAGAAAGGAGATTC
This sequence comes from Eucalyptus tenuipes, assembly GCA_014182365.1. NCBI lineage: Eukaryota > Viridiplantae > Streptophyta > Magnoliopsida > Myrtales > Myrtaceae > Eucalyptus > Eucalyptus tenuipes. The sequence goes on along the minus strand of CM024538.1, from coordinate 28,976,028 downwards.
TCCATGTGTTCGGAACAATGTTCCCGACTCTGATGTTATTGGAAAATTAAAGATATGAATGCTGATTCTTGGTCTGGGGTTAATTTGGTAGGTAAAAACAAGTTCAATCTCACAAGAATAATAAAATTCGGATGGCCTTATCTAGAATTTCTTTAATTAGGTAGCTTAGATTGGGAACATCATGCCTACTTGTTCTTCCTGCCGATATTCAGATCTTGGTAGGAAATCTCAAGCTTCACCTTGACCCCGGAATCTGGGAGAAGACATGCATCTCTTCAAACCGGACCAGTTATAGGAATTCGCCAACAACAATCCAGTCGTGTTCATTCCCTTCAGCTTTGGTCCCGAAATTAGGCAGGCATGAACTTCGCGATGCACAAGATGAAGATTGTTCTCTCAATGATTCTGCAATGCTACACTTTCAAATTGTTCCCTGCGTACATCCACTGTCAAGTTCAAGTCCTCGCGATTGGCGTGAAACATGGACTTCAAGTAATATTTCAACCATTGTAGCTTGGTTTACCGGCATGAGAATTTTGTCTTAGAGTTGTAAAACAATGTCCATTGATGCCTTCATATTTCAATGCCCTGTGGTGTGCTTCTAGGATTTGTCGAATATGAAAAAGGGGGCTGGGGGATGCTGATAATCAGCCTACCATCCTTCTTCATCAGCATAAAAATGTTGTGGTTTGGTGCATTCTTTATTTACTATGTAGAACACAATCTATGCAGGGAGATGTGTGCCGACAGATATTTGCTGGTACATAGAATTTGTCTGGCTCCATTCCGACCTGTGAAGTCGTCGGGAGACGAGACCAGAAACTGTGGAAGCTGATGCGCCCCACGAGATTGACCAACCAATTATTTTATTAATTTTGGCTCGTTCCGTGGCAAGTCATGAGATGAAATTTATGCGACTAATCCCATATAATATACACATGTTATTGTTATGATTTTTTTAAAAGTTAAAATAGAAACTGCTTGAAATAATTCAGATTACATCCTTTTCCAAATCAAGAAATTTTCTAAATTACTACATGGCTCCTCATTATCGTTATCCTATAAAAAAAAAAAAATACATATGAGCGCAATGTGTATTATCATGTCATGCGATTTTTGTATTTTTCAAAACTGGAAAGTTTCTCATATTAATCACGTGCAATATGATAAACCCATATAATCAATATATTCAGCACAACCCAAAACAAGAAATCAAAATAACAGAAAATCCGATCTAACGTCTCATGTTTCAAATCCTTGATTATTAAGATTTTTAATAAGAGGAATTTTTGTGATTGAGGTATGCCTAAAAATCCGAATAAAATCATGTTAGATTCAATAATTCTAAATTAGGCAATTTGAATATTAAGCAAACAAGAATGGCGACTATTGGCCAATCGAGACACCTCGTCGGCCACCAGCGCAGTAGCGTCAAGGTCTGGAAAGTCTGGCAAAGACACTGGCACGCTAATATTAGTTAATGGGAATCACAGGTCCGGCGATGAAGTCTTGACGATGCTGATCACGGTGGCTGGCATCACTTTTGACACTACCCGTGGCGGTTTGTAAATTATAATGATGTTATATGTACATGTATATTCACCTCGTGCACAAGAATAAATACCGTTAGCTAGTTAGGTAAATGGAGACTTGAACACGCATTTGTCGGAAAATCAATCTATAATTCAGATTCACAAACTAAGGCGTTTCTTGTAGAATCCGGGCACAGTAAGATTTGGAAGACAACGGATGAAATCGAAGTCGAGTAGCTCAAGAAAGGCACGCGTGATGCAATCTTGGAGATCGTCAAGAAAGAGAGAAGAAGGTGATGGCTGGAGAAGCAGATGACTATGTCTATGGGAATGATTTCCTAAGGCAATTTGTGAAGGTTTACTATGACAAGATGAGAGCAAGAAAATCACGGTTGATGATATGGTGAATGAATGCAAGACGTTCTACTTCGCCGGAGAAGAAATCGGCATCGTGATGCCGACGCGGGTCATGTTTCTCCTGGCGGTTCTTTCTTATTGGCAAGGAGGAGGCAAGGAAGAAGGTTTTGATGTAATCAAGAATGAAGACCCCAACTCCGATGGAATCGCCAAATTAAGGACGGTATGAATAATCAAACTGATCATTGTCTTTATTGATTTGGTGGACAAGGAATGATCCTCCTAACAACATATTGGTATGGCCTAATGCTTTAGTACAAAATTCAAAACTCTTTGATACTATATATTACTAGAATTATGCCATTTGCAACTCTCACCTTTATACATAAATTGCTCAACATTTTATGAAATTATCGACTCCTATCAATTATTGAATTCTTCTTAGTTGAATTTTACTTTTTACTCTTTACTTAAATAATCCAAATTGCACATCAACATTTTTCCTTATTTAAATTCAAAATTCTTAAAACTTTTATGACACTCAAATGTTGACATGTAGAATCATATTATAAATCTATAAATCTTAGCTCAAAAGCCTAATTCAACTTTCACCTCAAACTTTTTAATATTAATGACATACACAATCATGTGATATAGTCAAATTGTCATGAATAATGTCAATGGGATCAAATTGATGAGGTAATTAGATCCGATTTCAAAAGAATATATTGAATAGATCGAACAAAATCGAAGCTGGAAACATCAAATTAGACATTAACAAATAGAAGAATAATGTTGTTGACATTGGACATTGGCCATTTGGCAAATAATTTTCTAGGGAAAAAACCCTTATATTATTATTATTATTATTATTTATTTATATATTTGGCTTAGGTGGACGTTGAATATAGAGGGACACTTGGGGAGTCCCAAATGAAAACCTCTCGTAAACCCTCTGAGCTGAACTCCCTCCGATCGGCCATGGAAGACGACGTCGAACTTGACGAAGGCCCGCCGCTCGCGATCGAAATACCCGGAGCCTCCGACCCGAACCGGCGACCCGTAGACGGCGGCGCCTCGGTCGGCGTCACCGTCATCACCGGCTACCTCGGCGCCGGCAAATCCACGGTGAGCGTCGTCCCCGTCTCCCTTCCTCGGATTCGTGGCGGGTTTCTGGAATTTCTGAGGTTTTTCGTTCGTTTCTATCTCACCGCGACTTCGTCTTGGGGGATGCGATGAATGATTGTGGGCAGCTGGTGAACCACGTCCTGAACTCCCAGCACGGGAAGAGGATAGCCGTGATACTGAACGAGTTCGGGGAAGAGATCGGGGTGGAGAGGGCGATGATCAACGAAGGGGAAGGCGGGGATCTCGTCGAAGAGTGGGTGGAGCTCGCGAATGGCTGCGTCTGCTGCACCGTCAAGCACAGTCTGGTTCAGGCCCTCGAGCAACTTGTTGACAGGAAAGACAGGTCCTGTGGACCCTCTCTCTCTCCTCTCTCTCTCTCTCTCTGTCTCTCTCCCCCTCTCTCTCGCATTTCGCATGGTTTTCCTCACTTCTGCCGCCAATTGGAGATGTATTGTGCTGTCTTGGTGTTGGAATGAGCATGTGGTCTTGTGGAGGAAGTAAAATGAAAAGTAGACAGAGCTTTCAAGCTTGACCAGTCAAGCAAAAGCTGAGAAGTGGAAGCAAAGTAGAGTAGAGAGGAAGATGAGTAATTTGAGAAAGGAAAGACAAGCACTAACAACCAACACTGGATGGGTGACATAGCAGAGCAGCTCTGAGTGAGAAAGGAGAAGAAGGGGGGAATCCTTTATAGGGAGTAGGGGTTGCCAGAAAGAAAGGATTAGGATAGGAATGAAAGGTTTGATAGGCCAGGCTATCCGGGATAGGGATACCCTTGTCTAGTCAAGGAAACTTACACAGGGAACAATTCAGGAGTTTATCCTGAACCCCACCAACCCCCCCCCAAGCTTTCTGTAGAGATGATGCCCGCTTTTATAATTCAGCTTGGGCGACTGGGATTATGTTGTTGTTGGTGTCGTCATCCTTGTCTACTAAGGACGTTTAGCCTAATTAGGAATTATCTGATGCGCATGAGCCTAAGAGGTTGACAACGCTCTTTTCTGGATTTGTCTTGATCTATTTATCATTTTCAGCATTAAGTTCTGCTTAATTTTCTCCATGATTGAAATTTGTTCAGGACTGTCTTGTATAATTAGAATGTTCTGGCAGAAACTGACAATTGCCTTTGTTGGTGTTCTGGTACTATAGGCTCGATCATATATTGCTGGAAACGACTGGCTTGGCGAACCCTGCTCCTCTTGCATCAGTTCTTTGGTTGGATGAGCAGCTTGAATCTTCTGTGAAGCTCGACTCCATTGTCACAGTAATAAGTTATTAAATGACATCTTAGTTTGTTTTGGAAGGCTTATATTACACTTGCTGACATTTTATTCATTTCCCCTTAGACTATGCGTTTGAAAGTGAAACTATGTAAGCGCTTGGGTCTATTTTCTCAATTAGTTTTTTTCTGGCTGGAAATCCCATGTTACTTTCCCTCATTAAAATCTGAAACTTTTACATCCCCTACTTTTCTATTTATCGAACAGCTGGAGCAAGTCAATGTTATGTTTGACCTTGAAGTGGTAGGTGTATTAGCTGCACTTCTACTTCTCCCAATTTGCTTGGGTAGACATATAATGCAAGTGGAACTTGGAACTTGATTACTTTATATTTGCTTTGTCTGTATACTTGATAAACAGAATGCCCCATTTATGAGGACCCTCTTGTACTTTCCTTTTCCCTTTTGGGCTTTTTCGCTTCTTTCTTTTTTTTCTTTTCAGGGATGGCAAAGTTAATATACTTTTACATATTGTCTACATATGTATAGGACAAAAATCATTATTGATGAAGTCTATTGTCTCTTCGGCCCTTGTTTGATATGCCTGCTCCTTTACTAGGTTGTAGATGCTAAAAACCTCCGATTGCAGCTCAATGAGCGGCGTGATTCATTTCCAGAAGCATTTCTTCAACTTGCATTTGCGGTAAGATTTTGCTTTATTGGTATTTGTGCAGCTCAGTTCATTCACTCTAGTGCACATATTCCCTCTCCATGATTTTTTCATCGTGTCTTTATTTTACTGCTGGATAGTAGAGTTTGTAATGTAGGAAGGCTCTTACAGAAACTTTTTACTGTTGTAGGATGTGGTGATTCTCAACAAGGTTGATTTGGTTACCTCAGAGGCCACTGGTGCCTTGGAAGAATTGGAGAAGGAAATACATGGCATTAACTCTATTGCCGAAATCATTCGCACTGTTAGATGTCAAGTTGACTTGTCAACAATTTTGGATCGGCAAGCCTATGATGCTACAGTGAGTTATGTGTATCTTCACTAATTATACTTGTTAATGACTCCCGTTTTTAAGTTAATCATATTGCTCAATATGCTCTTTCAGCGCGTTGCTCACTTAGAAGCCTTGCTGCAAGAAAATCAATCTCTTTCTGGTAGAGAACTTCATGACAATGGAGTGCGCACATTATGCATTTGTGAGCCTCGAAAAGTTGATCTCAATAAGGTAATGCATGAAGTACAGACACAAGGGTCATGTTTACTGATATACATCCTTTGTCAGCAGTATGATTTTTGGAACTTCTAGTGAGCAAATTAATTGGGACTTATCTGTATTCATATTTTATTTAACTGCAATATCATTGTAGGATAGTGGAAACTATGATGTTAGTCTGCTAATTTATATTTGTGTCATGAAAACATTTTCAATCTATGGAGGTGGAACATAACAAGACTTAGAATGCATATAATGAGTGGCTTTACTAAGGTTTGGAAATATCATTGTGCTGATAAAATATCTGTATGAAGGATTTTGTATCCCTGAGAGTATCCGCATGGTCTTAGAAAATACACGAGGCATCACTTAGCTTAAATAATGTCATAAATATTTCTCACAACGAAGTTAGTTCATAGTTTAAGACATTATTTGGCGTCCTTTTACCTAGTGTTATGTCTTTGGGATTTCTCTTATCTAGGCATTTGGAGATTTGACACTAAAGGAAGTCTACAGCTGACTGCTGCTTTTAGAAGCATGGAGTGCTCCTCTAATTACTCAATAGAGGTCCATATTTTTGGTTTTGTAACTTTTGAGGTGTTACTTTCTTATTTTCACACAGTGAAGATATTATGCAGGCACAGATTGAAAGAATTTCCTCATGGCTTCTGGCCATTATCTTATACTTCACAGGAGTTTCATTTATGACAACTTGCAAAATTTGTTTCCACTTAGTGGGGTTAGCACGTGGTTCCTCTTATGCTTGGGTCTCCATCCATTTGACAGTAAAGATTAACTGTTTCATAGGTTTGGAAAATTGTATAGGAATTCCATAATACATGTAATATCGAGATCAAGAACTTAGGGAAAGGACCATTTACGGTTAAATAAGTAATCTCTACTTTGTCGTGAATGGTTTTAGTACATTGAAGTCAATACTATGTCGCAACATACCAGGCTTGTTCTACTTCTCTTTGCATATTTTAGTATGCTGCATCCATTGTGCTAGATGATCTTACATCAAATAGTAGGTTTTTAATTTACTGCCATTTGCGTGGGAGGGATAATTCAGAAAGAATAAATTTGAGGGTAGACAAGAAATCCAAGTTAAGGGGCCTTCACCTTGCCTTTTTTCTTCTTTTATTTCCCTTTTGAAGCTTAGTAATTTTTCAGTGGCTTTTCATGCAGGTTCGTTCATGGCTTGAGGAGATTCTTTGGGATAAGAAATATGGCATGGACATATACCGTTGTAAAGGGGTCCTGAGTGTCTTGAATTCAAACATGCTACATACTTTGCAGGTAAACCATTATATTAGGTGACATTGATAGCATTGTATATAAGTGATTGGGCTTTTCCTTTGGGGTCTGACATTGATAGCATAGTGAATTTGTTCCCCCCATCCCAAGGCCAAGTTCATCCATGCACAAAATTGTCAGCATTAAGGATTTGTATCTATGCATTCAGACTGGACTTCCTAGGCCTGCTTCATTCCACATGGGATTAAAGTAGGCTCCTTGCATATATTTCTCACATCTTTCTGCATGCTTTTGCTGAAACCAGTGATGCAGCTATCCGCAAACATAGGGAAGATTTTTCATTGATTTCGTAAGTCCTATTTCTCAAAATCTTTCCTTTCAACTGTTTGGCAGGCTGTCAAGGAGATATATGACATTGTTCCAGCTCGCAAATGGAAAGATGAAGAGAATCCGATGAACAAGATAGTGTTTATTGGTAATGTACTGCAAAGCTCAGGGTGCTTTTTAAACCTTAAATTGAGGTTCCATTTACCTGTTTCTTCCGACAGGTCATAATCTCAACGAGGACGTTCTCATTGATTCCCTCAGAGTTTGTGCAGAGGCAACATCGTGATCTGGCGGATTATCCACGCTATTATTGGCTTCTCATTCCTTGAATTGATGAGAAATGTTAATCATAAGTTCACTTAGTTGTACAAATAGCCGGTTCCATGAGCACGGGTTCGTTTTTGTGCAATTTCATTATGCATAGAGTGAAATACTAATTTGACGTAAGTCTCAGCCACATAACACAAATTTTGAGAGAAATTTTTAAATAATGACCTGAAATTGGGTCATTTTCTCAATAAAGAGCTCGGAGTAGATCTTATTGAACTAATGTGTTAAATAAGAGTCTGAGATCACTAGCTGAGCATGTGCATCTTTAACACCTTCAAGCCCTGATCATGGGTACTTTTGTTTAGGAGCATTTTTTTTGTTTCTTTATTCTTTTTTAAATGTTCCTGTGCCTTCTTGTTCTTCATTCTGCACCAGCCAACTCACTTCCAGTGAAGTTGAATGGCGGTGAAGGCTTGGACGACAGCAAAAATGGGCTGCTCTCAGTGGGGTGTAAGCTCATACCATGTCCTAGGGCCCGATTCTGGCGACTGTTTCCTCACAGCTTCCCGATGGCAATAATTTTTGACAAAATCCCAAGTCCGGCTCTTTGCTGTCATAATGGCATTTTAACGGTGCAAACAGCTCGTGGCCTCCCACATCTAGTGGCGCCAGTGTCCGGTAATTTGAATCCGAATCTGGCATCGGTAGCATTTGGGCGATTGAGAATGCCGAACGCATGCCCTCAACTTGCTCCGCTGCAGAGACTCCATGCGCCGTCGCATTTGTGATGTGCTGACGCTCCATGCCTCCTTCAGAAGCCGCGTCATTGCCAGAAAAGTCCCCACCATCTCGCTCATCTCAATCCTTTCAAAGCAGCAAGGTTAAAATTAAATAAATGAAGATTGAGCGCAAAGGAAGATCGGACGTTGATTTCCTCGATCTGGCAAGACTAGAGGCCAACGAGTGGGATGTTACTGAAGAGCGGACGTTGAAGGAAGAGATGGGGCTACTGAAGGGGCTCGGACTGGCTTGGAGTGGAAGGGAAATCAAAGAAGGAAGAAGATGATGAATAGAGAAAAGAAGGAAGAAAGGGGGAAAAGAAGCCTCCAAATAAAAATGCCCGATCAGGTCTTTCGTTGAGAAAAAATTCACTCTGAGTCTTTTTTTAAAAAGAGCCTCCTCTTTAATTCGAAATTTTTCCTAAATTTTGACTTATATGCGGATATATATGATGGTATCGCATTAACTTCTCTAAGTAAGCATAATCTTCGTCAGATTTTGTCGAGTCGGTGCTCATTCAGTTGAGATCTTGTAGCGTGCATGTTTAAGGATGTTCATTGATCAGCACGCAATGTGAATTTATGTACAAAATCAATGAGCCAGATAAAGTGACGTTGCAATAGCCAGCAAACCACCAAATATTACACGGACAATGTGCCGTGTTAGATTAAAGAGGCACAAAGGATGGGAGAACGAGACAGGCGTTTTACTAATCTCCACCAAATGAGGAGAAATAAATGTCATCATTCTTTCCAAAGCTGAGTTATTCAAGCAAATCATCGACTTTTTCACCATTTCTGTTGATCCTCTCACTCTAATCAATCTCTGGATTACAAATGCAGCTTCACCTGTTTAATTAATCATCTTCAATGCAAACATTAGTATAACCGCCGTAGCATCAAGGCTTCAACCTGATGTCGTCATTTAATTCTGCAGGAAACAGAAACAGTCCCTTCCCTTAGTATTTAAAGGAGCTGTTGTTTCGGCAAAGAGAAGTTGCTAGGCACCGCTGCAAGTACCAGAAGGATTCTCCAGAGGAAGGCCCGATGGCTAGCTTGGGGACGTGTTCGTGTTTGAAGCTCATCTTAGTGGGGGCTCTCTGCGCCTTGTCCTTCTCGAATGCTCATTTGTCTAGCCCGGACGAGCAGGTCGAGCCGCCGGGAAGCGGGCAAATATTCCAGGGAGAAGTGTGCGCTTTGCTGGTGTGCCGGCTGTGCCCTCCCTCGAGCTTTAGGACCGAATTGCTGAAGAGATACCACTGCTTCAACGGGGACTTCCCCCCGGACGGCAGCCCGAGTTACGGGCCCGACCTGCCTTGAGATTAGGGAATCGGCAAGCGCCACACCATCGGCGCAATCCGAAACATATTAAATTGAGAAGTTTACTTGTGTATCTGTGTTTCTCACTGTGTATTTTGTAGCTCGTAAGGTGAGGTTGGCTGATGTTGGCAAGGATGAGAGGTTGATGGACAGTGATGGATTTCCTTCAAACCTCTCATTGCTTTGTTTTAAAGTACGGTGTAGTATTGTTTAGCCGTGTCGCCTATTATATTTCCCTCGAAATGTCGACTGTAATCGTGCAATTATTGGAGAATGAGTACACTTAGGTCTTTGTTTCTTTGATCACCTGGTATGGGAAATCCAAAGGTGCATAAACCATCATGTGGCATGCTGAAATCCCTTATCAATTTTTACTTGGTATACCGATAAGATAAAAGAAGAAATTTTGATGTGCCTTGTATGAATTATCAAATCTTTGCATGCAACTAACTATTTTGAGATTATATGCAGATCTTGATCGAAGAAGGAAACTTTTAATGGGCAATCTTATAAAGAAATTTGCTCGCGACGATCGAATTTTGGAAAAAGTAATCATAGTATTTTTGTATCTACGATAATTTTCTTGTGACGAGTTCCTCCAAAAAAATCAAGGTATAGTATCGATGGTTGATTGCCAAGGTATCAATTTCGAGTGGAGGCGCGGCACCTGTTACTGACCGATCATCTTTTGACGGCGAATGTCCTAAGGCCGCGGAAAAAAAAAAGGGAAAGACAAATCTTAAGACAATATTCGAAGAGAGAAAAGACCATATGCCCTTCCTCAATGCAATCAAGCAGCATCCGGCGCAAATTTTCACGCGCCGAACAAAGGTGGAATCGCTAGAAGATTCACCACGATTTGATTCATTGCGGGTTACGCCTGTCGAATTGTGCATTATGAAAATCCATACGGAGAGTAGCACGGATGAGGAAACAGAGCAAAATCATATTAAGGGAAACAGAGCAAAAAACGCCTAATATGATTTTGTGACAAATTAGGCGGTTTATAAATTTGAAGAAAAGTTCTAAATTTATGGCTAATTCATTCCTAAACCTTTTTAATTGTGACAACTTAAGTATAAATATTTTGATAATTTATTAATATAATCTTAAATAATTTGACAATTTATTAATTTAGTTATTCCCATTGATTTCAGTCAAAATTTGTCAATGCGTACAATCTTCACAATTTTTTTTTTTGTTTTCTAATTTTTTCTTCTGTTTTATCTAGCATTTGGCCACTTTCAACGATAGTTGGTGACCAATTACATGCGAGAGTAGGTGAGGCCTTGTCGACCACAAGCGATGGTCAACAAAGCCTCACCTAGGTGAGAGAGTTGCCTCTGCTAGAACAGACAACGATTGCAATACTCTCACAAGATTTAGACGAGGGCCAATTCTTATCTATGGGCCAGTTGCCAACCATAGCTACAAGCCAAAAAAAAAGTAAAAAGAGAAAGAAAAGAAAAGAAAAATAGAAAAAACAGACAAAATTTAGAGTACTGAAAAAAGTGCAAAAAATGTCTACTATTAATGTCAACCTACAGGGGCTATTCCCGATCCAAATTAGCAAATTTCTCAAAATATTTATTACTCAGTTGATATAATTAAAAAATCTATGACATAATTGATAGATTATTAAAAATTTAAAATTTAATTAATATAATTAAAAGATTCGTGATTAGATTAATCGCCGAAAGTATGGAGTTTTGACGCACCGTATGGAGGCTTTGCCTATGAAAAATCACCATCAAAGCGAGTCAAATCACCGACGACCTATTGCTACGGAGAGACTCACGGATAGACAGCATGTGTCCAACCCATTATCCTCGTCACATCTTGCATGAATCATCGCCGACCTATTCACACACTAAGGACCACTTTTTCTTTTTATTATTATTTTTCACATAACTTTTAGGTGATGGGTGATGCCAAAGGGAAGAAAAAGAGACAAATTTTATGAGTTGGCACCCAATGCCTGGTTGCTTTTTCGCCTAACCCAAGCGTACCATCTCATCAGAAAGAATCAAATGAGTTCGGACAGTGAAGAGATTTAACCATGAATTGGACGTAAAGTATATGTGCCCTCTCGAGGATTTCCCATTATTCTCAATTTTTTTAATCTAATTTATTGCTTAAAACGAAAGTTACTTTATATTATAAATAAACAAAAAAACCACTCCATAAAATAAAAGGACGATACGGTCATCTCTTCACAAGCTTTGAACAAGGTTAATTATGCATGAATTTTCACAATTTTTATAAATTTAATGCTTTTTATTTTGTATGGTATCAGTATTTGGAAAAGTGAAGCATGACCATTCTCGATTGTATTTTGAACCTAACATTAAAAAGGAATAGGTTTTCTTGCATCATTATTTCAAAGCTTATCTCAATCTACTCTAGATTACAATATCGATGACGTAGATTGCATATGTCCCTCAAAGCAACCCTAGATTACAATATCGGTGATATAGATTGCATATATCCCTCAAGGAAACAACGTTGTGCTCAAGGGTTTAAATGTGTGTGTGTATATATCTATATGTATCCATATGTTTCAATCCAACAATTTAGCACCCTTGAATTAATTGAGATATTTGCTATATCTTAAGTGTTTCTTCTTTTGGGAAAAATATATTTCATGAAGCTCTATTTTCCCATGCATAACTCGGGTTTCTCTTTTTCTCAGTATATTCGCATATCAAGCAACAAAACTTAAAAGGCAAGCGATAAAAAAAATCGACATAAACATGTTATCGCGTCGAGAATGTGCAAATATTTTTGGCATCAAATTAGATTCCCACTTTCCTAACTCAATCTTGATCAATTATTCACCTTTTCACTCTTTTCGACGGAGTGATTATTTAAAGAAACAACTCAACAAGAGGGTTATGAATATGGTAATAATATGTGTGAAAAGTACACAATCCTTTTTTGAAAAAAAACACCTAGACTATTAGAGGACCGTCGTTTTCATACCGTTTCCGTCGCCGCATGTTCTCCGTCACAAATTCAACGGGAGCACTCGATTTTATTACCAAAACCCAAGAACACGCGTCCCCTCTGTCCTCGCGTACCTCGGAAACGAATCGGGCCATCGGTCACCCGTATCTCGTCCCTTGGATTCACTCGTCGGTGCACCAAATCCTTTTGACTCCGTTCGCAACCCACGTTCTGCTTTCCCGTTCCGGCCACGTCTCTCCGTCGCTTTCGTTCCCGTCGCGATCGGAAAAACAGCGTCGTCTGCGCTCCAGCGAAGGCACATTCTCGAACACACTGAGGAGAACCGAGTTCGCGGGGACGCGATGAACGGGGGAACGACAGGATCTGGAGGGGCTCGAGCTACGACTTCTGGAAAGACGAGGACGTCGCCGGCGGCGGCGGCGGCGGCGGCGGCGCGAGCGGTGCTGGGCCTAGAGTTAGCGACGGCGACGAGTTCGACTTCCGGAAGGGCGGCGAGAAGGGGTCGGAAGATCCGCCGTCGAAGCTGATCGGCCAGTTCCTGCACAAGCAGCGAGCCTCCGGGGATTTCACGCTCGACATCGATCTGGAGATGCAGGAGCTCAAGCAAGACGACGGCGGCGACAATGGCGACGGCGACGGGTTCGCGCCGCTGCCACCTTTGGAGGAGTCGCCGATGAAGAGCCGGTACAAGGTGTCCTTCGGCGAGCCAGGCTCGAGCGAGGGCAGGACCGCCAGGGTTTCGGTGGAGAGTCAGCAGCGGCAGCAGGACGAGGGGAGCGAAGAAGGGCGAGTCTTGAGGTGCACGTCGAACTCGTCGTTTCATAGCAACAGCTCCTTCAAGAGGAAGTCGCGGCTTCTGACGGGGGCGGTGAAGAACAAGTCGAGGCTCTTGGACCCGCTGGATCATGGGGACAGGAGATCGGGTCGGGTCTCGAAATTGGGGACGCCCAAAGGGACGCCGAAACGCGGTGGGGATGAGGACGAGGAGGACCCTTTCGCGGGGGAGGACTTGCCGGACCAGTACAAGAAGGGCAGACTCGGCTTGGTAGTCTTGCTCGAGTGGGTGAGTTTGGTCTTGATAGTAGCTGCACTAGTATGTAGTCTCACCATCCCTTATCTTAGGAAGAAGACGCTGTGGAATCTCATGCTGTGGAAGTGGGAGGTAATGGTGTTGGTGTTGATATGTGGGAGGTTGGTCTCTAGTTGGGGGATCAGGATTGTTGTGTTCTTTATTGAGAGAAACTTTGTTCTGAGGAAGAGGGTTCTTTATTTTGTTTATGGGTTGAGGAAAGCAGTGCAGAATTGTCTGTGGTTGGGACTGGTCTTGGTGGCATGGCACTTCTTGTTTGATAAAAAGGTTCAGAGAGAGACAAATAGCGAGGCCCTTCAGGTGGTGACCAAGATCCTGGTGTGTCTCTTAGTTGGCACACTGATTTGGCTTGTGAAGACTCTTATAGTCAAGGTCTTGGCATCTTCCTTCCACGTGAGCACCTACTTTGATAGGATCCAAGAGTCTCTGTTCAATCAGTATGTGATCGAGACGCTTTCAGGCCCGCCATTAGTCGAGATGAGGAAAGCGGAGGAAGAGGAGGAGAAGACTGCGGTCGAAGTCGAGAAGCTGAAAAATGCGGGGGCTGTAATACCTCCTGACCTCAATGCGGCTGTATTGCCAGCAAAAGGTAGTGGGAGAGTGATTGGGAGCGGGAGAGTGCAGAAGAGTCCTAGAGGAAAGGACAAGGGGGAAGAGGGGATCACAATTGATCACTTGCATAAATTGAGCCCAAAGAATGTATCTGCCTGGAATATGAAGAGGCTGATGAATTTGGTGCGGTATGGGAATCTCACGACACTGGATGAGCAGTTATCGAGTCATGAAGATGAATCTTCGAATCAAATAAACAGTGAAGGTGAGGCGAGAGCAGCGGCAAAGAAAATTTTCCAGAATGTAGCTCGGCAGGGATCCAAGTATGCCTCGTTATTTTGATCTTTTAAATTTTGTTGTTCTACTCTTTCATTGTCCTGATGATCTCGTGCACAGACCTAATCGTGTCATTGTCTTGGCCATATTAGGCCTTTATATCACACGTAGGCCAAACTATTTGGGAAAAAGCTACAAATTTTATCCTATCTATCAACTTTGGCATCATCTTGCAAAATTATTCTAGGAGCGGAACAGTCTGCTTTCCTATGATTCTGAACTTCCCATTCTGCATTAATCGATATTGTGTCCTTCCATCTAAGTTTTCTTTGTAACTCTATCAGCTGTATGACCTTTTAATCACTGGTCTTGTTTTTTATTGGTCTTTTGACTTGCTGCTTCTATGTCAGGCACATATACCTAGAGGACCTGATGCGGTTTATGCCTGAAGATGAGGCTGTAAAGACAATGAGTCTATTTGAAGGAGCATCCGAGAGCCAGAAAATTAGCAAATCGTCCTTAAAAAACTGGGTGGTAAGAGATCATGTTGTTGTTTTGATTCGTTTGGCACTGGTTGGTAGAAGTCATACGAGGTGATGTATAAGAAAGAAAGAATTAATGGCAATGTAATTCTGAGGTAAGTCATGGGATGCTAGTATATAATGAAGTGATAGCTGATTGTGACCTCATCCACAGACCTTGGCAACCAATCAGCCTAAAAGTACACAATGCATCACAATCAGAACCTATCAGCCCTTGTGTCTAGGATTGCATTTAGATGGTCATTTAAGGTTCGATGAAAATCCAGCAATTTGTTCAATGTCTCACCATAGGTATTGAGCAAATCTGGTTTTTATCAGATAGTATAGGACCCTAGAACACACCGGTTATTACAGATTTTATAGATGTTTATCTAACTTGTCGAACCAAAGTTCAACAGATTGATCTAGAAATATAGTTCAGTGGATCTTAAGGTAATAGATTTTGCTCTTCATGCAGAGAAGGGCCCCTGGGTTGGGAAACAAAACTTCTAACGGAATAATATTTTCAGAGTCCGGTCAAAGCACTCCCTAGTTTTAATTTATATGCAAAAGGAGACTGTTTTCCATAGCTCAAGCGGCGAAAAACTAGTTGGTGCTTCTTGAAAAAAAGTGGCCATAATGAAACCAATTGATCGCACCAGGCTTATAAATGCAATCTTCTCGAACTGGAGTTACCCTGTAGTTACAATGTCTTTCTACATATGCTGAACTTCTATAGTTGCAGTGTATGCTAATTGAGCTTTAACTTTTCATTTGGATGAAATGTAGGTTAATGCTTTTAGAGAACGAAGAGCACTAGCTTTGACGCTGGATGATACCAAGACAGCTGTGAACAAGCTCCATCGGATGGTGAACATTCTAGTTGGCATCCTCATAGTCGTTATATGGCTCCTCATATTAGGAATTGCCACAAAAAAGTTTCTGCTTCTCATAAGCTCCCAATTGTTACTTGTGGTATTCATATTTGGAAACTCCTGCAAGATGACATTTGAAGCGATTATTTTCTTGTTTGTTATGCATCCATTTGACGTCGGCGATCGTTGTGAAGTCGATGGGGTCCAGGTACACAAGTGAACAGAGGTCTGTGCATTCAATAGAGGTTCATAATATACATTTCTAAACCATAATGTATTGTGTTTCAGATGGTGGTGGAAGAGATGAACATCTTAACGACTATTTTTCTGAGATATGACAACCAGAAAATAATAATTCCGAATAGCCTTCTTGCTACGAAGGCCATCAGTAACTTCTATCGAAGTCCTGATATGGGGGATGCAGTTGAATTCTGTGTGCACATATCTACACCAACTGAGAAGATTGCCGTGATGAAACAAAGAATAACAAGGTCAGCAGCTTTATTATTAACTAATCCCCTTGCCCTTTAGTTGTCTACTTCCCGCTTTTGTAATGACTAGATGATTTAGTGTTAGGATTTGAAGATTTGCTGAAATGGTGTCCATTGAAAACAATAAAGGATGTTGTCTTTGTTTTGGACATCCTGGCCTTGTAGAAGTAATGCATAAGTAAAAATTATCCGGTTTATGCAACTATTTAGAATGTAGGGTTCCTCCCGGATGATGTGCAATTCGTCTAACACGAGACTTATAATTGCCTATAAGATCATAGTTCTTTTATGCCGATATACTGATTCTCAAAATTGATGACCCCATAAAATAAAAAACTGTTGTTATGGCAGATTTCATACTGTAGTAAAACATCATATTACTGCTGAATAAAACTAGTGACACGGATTAATTTTTCTTACTCAAATCAGACAACTGCTTGGTAAGTCTTTCTTTCTTTATGGAATCATGTATGAGTTACTTATATTACTATCTTAAATGCAGTTACATCGAGAACAAGAATGACCACTGGTACCCTGCACCAATGATAATATTCAAGGATGTGGAAGAATTGAACAAGCTAAGAATAGCAGTTTGGTTGACACATAGGATGAACCATCAGGACATGGGCGAGAAATGGGCGAGAAGAGCCCTCCTGGTGGAGGAGATGGTTAAGATTTTCAAGGAGCTGGACATCCAATACCGATTACTACCCCTCGACATCAACATCCGTGCTATGCCTCTAGTGACCTCAAGCGGCCCTCCTCCTACATGGACTGCACCTTCCAGCTGAGAACATGCAAGTGTAAGGGGTTTGTTTTAGTAGAATGGAAGACACAATTATAAAATAGAGTGATCATATATTTTACGATGCCCAGATGCCAGAGCAATTTTTATAGAATTAGCTTTGAATGGGATTGGTTGTTTCGACTATCTTGGCTAGTCTTAACTCCTTTTAGTTGAGGTACAAATGAACTGGAGTACTGCTTTCACGGCTGATTAATGGCTCAATCAACAGCCAACCAAGAAAACGAACACTTAAAACATGTGAGTCCAGTCCTGCTTATCTTCTGCTTAAGAGTTTTATGCCGGTGATCAAGTTTATGCTTGTCATCTTTTCCACCTAAATCTGGAAAACATCTCTGCCTTTAACGCTATGTTTCGCACTTGGTGCTGGTTCATCTCTTGATTATTGACAGAACCTGAAAACCGTCACTAAGCTGACTCAACTTGTTTAATGGATTGCATGATTTTCCCCATCAAGCACAGAAAGGGCTTCAGGTGCTTCTTCCGTTTATCTCTCCCCTGGTGCGCATGTATAGGCATATGCATGCTCGAACATTAAGAATTGCGGGCGAACTAGACCAGCCAGAGAGTCTAGTCCAGACTTCTTCTCAATCTGATATGTACATTCAGAAGCCCTCTCGTCCTGTAGCACGCTTTGAAAATGAATATTCTTTTTTGTTAGTCAGCCGCTCATTGAGAAGATCTATGAAAGAAGAACCTTTCCACATACTCAGGCTCATAAAGCTCTTCTCATGATTCGGCTGCTCTGTTTCTCCTCCTTTTTGCCACCATTTTCTTGCCATACCTCTCAAGTGTATCAGCCAAATCAAGCTTGCCCGCCTCTCTTAGTCTCTTGCTCGGTTCTTCAAACATGAGTGTACCGTCCTCACTCGAATAGTAAGGTAAGAACTTGTTGTAATCAAATCAAGGCACCTGGAGTGCCCTATTCAATGTCCGCTCTACGTACTTAGTTCCCCCGCTTATCTTTTCAAGACCTTGCATTGGTAGTTGCTCAAGGTTGCTGCGGTGATCTCCATGTGCATATGGGCACACAAGCCCACAAATATGCACGACCACATCAACGTCGGAGAATACCTCCGGTGGAGCTGTGCTGTGACCCAAATTCCGAGTACATCACCTATGATTTAGGTTAATGGGCTACTAAGTTTTAAATTTAGATTGGGCTCTTCCAAGCCCATATCAATTTGCGACTTAGGTTTAAGTTTTTAACATGCAAATGGATTTTATCTAAGAGTCGCCACTAATTAGATCCTAGAAATGATGATATATGGTGGCAGAGAAATTATCTTGAATGAGTGAAATTGGACAGTGACATTGGCTCTAATTAGATCCTAGAAATCAACGTGTTGATGGGTGATTTGAGCTTAAAATTACCGTTATCTCACCTTTAACCCAACCTTACATTACAAACCAAGAAAAGTCATATTGATTTTTGGTTGGATAATTAGCTTACATTAGTGGAGAGAGGAATGAAAAGCAAACTTATGAGATTTGATCATAATTATTGAGAATTTTTTAGAGGTTGCATATCAATGTGAATTTATCTGGATTGTATATAATTTGAAAAATATGAGGACTCTCACACACACACTTGGATCACATAGTTAGAATTGGTCTTAACTTATAAATCAATTTCAATGTTTAGATGAAATTTGTGTTTTTCTTTTAATTGTGAATTTGAGCAATTATGAAAAGATTTCATGAAGGAGGTTGTTAGCTTGATTATGTGTCATGTCTTGATTTTGCTCAAGGATAAGCAAAATGTTAAGTTGGGGGTTTGATAACTCTATAAAAATAGAGTTATTTTACTTATTTTAGGCAACAATTAATGCAATATGAGAAAATATTTGGATTTCCTTATGATTATTTGAATTTTCCTTATTTATGCAGAATAATGATATATGGAGAAGATAAGGAAAAAAATGGCAAAACTCGGGAATTTAAATCGAACAGCAGGTTGAGATAGATATCAAATCAAAATCCTTTGATTTACTCTCTGATTTTGTGCGCAATTGCTTGGAGATAAGGATCTTGAATATATCCTATGAAGAGGAGAACATTGAGGGGGGTAGCTAGGTTTTTGTTAGATCGTTTTTCATTATTTTAAGAGTTTTTTTTTTCAAGTATTTTGAAGAAAAGACAAAAGTGGTGACAGAATTCTTGTTCTTTTATTCAATATACTAAGTTTGATTTATATTTTTATTTCTTCTTCTACTATGTTCTAATTTTTTTTTTTGTTAGGGCTACGATGTAGTCTAATCATGATGATGTGAATTTCATGATTTTTATATTTTACAATTAATTTCATTTATGTGAGTTATATATTATTGTGCATAATGCTTTTGAGTAACTGGCCACCACTTGAATGATCTTATGTGCATGTTTGAGACTGAGAAGTGATAATATGTAATTGCTCATTAT
This sequence comes from Eucalyptus tenuipes, assembly GCA_014182365.1. Lineage (NCBI taxonomy): Eukaryota > Viridiplantae > Streptophyta > Magnoliopsida > Myrtales > Myrtaceae > Eucalyptus > Eucalyptus tenuipes. Next base: position 28,956,621 of record CM024538.1, on the reverse strand, counting down.
AATATATAACCATGAATTAAGCGTGGATAGAGATATATTGCGTTATTTATGAAGCTTTCGGTGATAAGGTGATCCAAAAGACTCATTGTAAGCCGGGAATATTCATAATTTTTAATACACTTATGTTTATTTTAATTCACATAGAGATATAGTGGATTAATAAACTGAGTAGATTTGCCATACCTATCTAGTAAATAGGTTAGGAAATTCCGCTATCACATGTTTGATATTGTTCTTGTACCCACAACAATCTGAAATTCATACCTAATGGTTATGGTGAAATTGGATGCTCTAACATATTTATCTGATTGATTTACTGCATTTAGTCTACAAATTTTGTTTTTAATTTATTTTCAATTATATTTTGATCTGTTAGATAAATTTTAGAGTGAATCGATTTTAGTATTTAATTAGTTTATTAATCATCGATCTCTGTGGGACGATACTTTATCTTATCATTAAATTACTATTATATTACTTGTTCGACACGTTCACTTGCGTTTATAATTTTATGAACAAGTTTTTGGCTGATTTTATTTAAGAGTCGCTACTAATCAGTTTAGTGTAAGTCAATTAGACATTATTTTACTCCTACAAACCAGAGACTAAGAGTACGGGGACTAGACTTCTCTAATGCCCTTCGGTACCATTTTTTATTTTACTCCTACGAACCAGAGACTAAGGATACAGAAACTTGGTTACACTAGACTTCTCTAATGTCCTTTCAGTACCATTTCTTTTTATTTTAAGAAAAATGTTTTTGCAGGCAATATTTATCCATTTTTACCCTATGCTACTAAGATGTAAGGAGCGATCGTATGAGTGCACAATCAGAAAATGTAACACTCAGATAATCAAAACAATAAATAGATTGCAGAAAATTTTAAGAACCTGGCCAAGCGGGTGTATCTCTGTCCGTCACGATGAGATTTCTGGAAGCTTTCACAAAGCCCACCGTGACGAAAGAGTGATTGCAATTGATGGAGTCTCCTGGACATGATGATGTGGCTGCGACGGCAACAACTACTAGACTCCGAGAAACAGGTTGCGATGGAGCATGACGGCAAGGCGCGACGGAGGTGGTGAACGCTAAGTGCCAAAAAATTGCGAACGGCGGCTGCCAAGAAATTCACTTTCGCTCGACGTTCTTTTTGTGATCTTGTGGCCTCCATATTGCGATGACTTTTGTGAATATGCTGAGCATTGTCGAGAGTAGAGATTGTGAAAGTGCCAGCTGAATGTGACGAAGATGTGAATCCTCGAGAAGTCTTCTTCCAGAGCTTAATCTAGACAAGAAACGTAAACACAGATGGAATAGTTCGAATAGCCAAATAGAATAGCGCACAATCGAGCTAAATATGTTCGACTTAGCTTAATGATTTTAGCATTCATGAAACAAGACGCACGCAGGACGTCGAGAGGATCTGAATCACTGCCGAGATCGTCGGAGTTGCTGCAGCAGTTACTGGTTGTTTGCTGGAATGACGAAAAAATATTGAGAATGTCTCTCTATTGCAAACTCAGCTCTCTCTATCCCCCTCTCTGTGGTGTCCCAAGTGTGGACTTGTGCATGAATTCTCGCGGAGTAAAAAAGAATGGCAGTGAGATGTTGATGTAGATTAGGCGTGAAAGCCCACGGTGACCGAGAAATTGAACCTGGACAGCAAGTGAAAACACAAAAATAAATTAGTTAAAAAATTGAAATAGCGAAATGGAATTTCACATGATCAAACTAAAAAATGATTGACTTAGCTTTATGCTTGTCGTCGAGAGTACTGTTAACGCCATAGTCCAATCGGCGAATTCTCGAGATAGTGGACATGAGCTGTCTGAGGGTGTGTCCCTCCTTTTTTCTCTTTAATGACTCGACATGTCCCTTTTTATAGCATAAGACTTCCATTTAACATTGGAAAGTAAGAACCCGTGCTCCTTTGATCGTGGGGATTGCCAAATCTTAACCCTGATTTGTCACCGTAAATCTCTCAAGTATGCGTCCCTCATCTTCTTTCGCAATCTTTTCCTTTTCTGATTCACTTATATCGCCGTGAACGTGTCCAGATTCACTCACTTGCGCATGAACGCCCAATATTCGAGTGAGTGTCCCATTCTTTCCATATTGCTGGACAAATCCCATTGATTTCAATTTTTCCGAAAGAAATCCCAAGCAATCCGGAGGTGTCTACGAAGGAATGAGAATTCAATCCGTCCTCGTCACTCCGAGCTCCCGATCTTTCCATGATCAGTAGCTGAAAACGTGAGATTGCTTTTGTAATGATTTGCCCGTGATTTTGCAGCCAACATATTTGTTTCCTCTTGTGCATTCCGGTATCCTTGGAAAAAGATCCCATGAGTCCCTCCACTTATCTGGCCAAAATTTACTAGAGGGAAGATTTACTGGAGAGAAGATTTCTCTAATTGACTGGCCTCCCTCATCTTTGCGGAAATTGTGACCCCAAGTTTCAGATTCTCATGTGCGCAATTGATAATCGAGCATGTTATGAGGAATTGTTAATCCGTGTGCCAACTCGGAGCATGTTCATGGCTTCTTGAGTTCAAGCATAATAACGCTAGCTCATGTGAAATTTATTGGATGCGGACATGCTTTACAAGAACTAAATATGCAAAGTAAAAATTGATATTTATATTTTTTAGAGATCGGTTTGGATCCCTAATTTTCTTATGCAATAAATGACTTAATGTGAAACCAAAATTTAGGTGTCAACAAGCTGGCTAGAGGTGAAGGGTTGACAATAGCTGCAGCAAGACATCGCGTCACAAATAGAGAGGGAGAGGGAGTGTGTGAATATTGGACCTGTTTTTGAGGTTCGGATTAAAATTTGATATTATTTTTATGCATTTCATCACGATATGTAAGTGCATAGATCACAATAAAAAGTCACCAAGGCGATAACTTTAGTGACTAAGGATTCATCCATGTTCCACAAAATCACGAGTTCACTTTATGTTGTAAGCAACTCATGCTACATTGCCTAGTTCTGACACACCTCATGTGTAGAGAAGTCTGAATTGCTAGCATTTGAGCCAATGAACTCATCAACGTTGGCCACTTGGTATGAAGTAATCTACGAGTTAAATCAAACATTCCATAACATATGGAGGACCCTTATAGTGGTGACGCTCAGAGATATAAATCCAGTCAATGCGTCCACTGAACCGAGTGCAGCAAAGAACTTTGTTCTCCTGTCAGGCATCGAAATCAAATTATCACTTCCCTCACGGAGAATTATCTTCCTCCACCTCAAGAGGTAGCCCATCGACCAATATGCAATTCAATGCTGTATGATAGTACTTAATCTGACTAGGCGCTTTTGAAAAATGGTTTCTTCCTGTTGTTGTCATACAGTTGCAGGAAGAGACCAGAGCTAGTGCAGTCGACAGGAGTTTCTCTTTCCCTTCCACCAAGCTGACAAGCTCGAGATGGAAGATCGGCAGATCGATTAATGGAAAGCACATATGAAACGGGAAGTAATTTGTGCGACATTTATCCATCATCAACCAATTACCTCGTCAAGATTTGCATCTCCGTCCCTCTGAGGTTCTACTACAGAAAGAAGATGATATAAAAAAGCGAACGAAAATTACTGGATCTAGAGACTAACATCCTAGATTAATTCTGTCAAAACTCAAAAATGGTGGAATTGAATGATATACAAATAAATAAATTTAAAAAAAAAGAAGAAGGAAAGATTAACGGTTACAGTACAGTTTATGCCTAACCACGGGAAGTGGGGGAAGATGAGAGCCTTCGAATTTCGAGAGCCAAAATCAGCATACCTGCATGAAGAGAGTACTCCAAAATTAAGCCCTCAACACCAGGAACAAGACATATACGACCGAGGTATACACGCGCGCGATGTATGTCCGAATTGCAGACGGCGGCCCCCGAGTGGTTATCAGAGATTTTCCAGTACTATGTCTACAATTTACGGCGTGCACGAGTGGTTATTAGTCTGAATGTAGGTTTTGTATACTTGTCAAGGAATATGAATTTTTCCAGCTTAACCCATAAGGCTAAAACAATGAATAAGTTAAAATAGCATGTTTAAGGGTAGACGATGAAAGGGGAATACCTTATTGCAACAAAATGATGCTTCCCCCACAATCATGTATAATTTACACTCGCTTTTATTCCATACAAACAAAAAGAACTTACGTCCACTTTTCTTTTATCTTTGAATTCCATATTCTACAATTACTTCCTTTTAGGCCTTCTCAAAATAAATGATTTCAATCTTTCGGAATGTGACTCGAAGTTTAGACCTATTTTAATATAGATCTTACTCGAATTAGAGGTCAAGGGAACCCAAAGTGAGCAGAGGATGTTTGGTGTGCTCAGGGACAGAAGTCGGTCGGACTTACTTTTGGAATAGTGGAGGATTTTGGAAAGTTGCATCTCTGACGTCCGGCTACAACCGAGTGGCATCCGATCAAGATACTCTGAGCATCGACATTGGCTTTCGAGCGTGCAGCTACGACTTCGCCGAACATCCAATGTGGGCCACATTTTTATCCGAAGAAATTTAATGTCCGGGCCACTTTTATCGGACGGCCGAAGGTACAAGGGATTGATTTTGAGAACATATTTTTTAACGTAGTCTTATCGGTACATCAAGCATAACTCGAGCGAAAGCTCTAGGAACCGTCGAGAGTGTATGTATCTCTCAGTTAATATCAGTCATTGTTGGGCTACTATTTGGATTGGGACACACTTTAGCCAATGCACATTTCGCGTAATTGCATTATCTTCATCTTAATTATAATCGAGTATCTCATCAATGTCCCTCCAGAAGTGTAGGAACGCCCAGTCAAACTATGTAAATCTTCAATGCCAAGTTTAATTTCCACATTTATTTTTGGCCCGAGTATTTGAGTCCATTATACTTTTGAACCAAACATGGTAACAGCACATTTTCTTTTTTCACCATTTTACATCCTTCTAATTTCTTATTATCTAGGTCGTAAAAAATCACTGTCAACGTAACAGTTATGATCTTGTCCAGGAGAATTACCAAAAAAGTTCTAAACTTATAATAATCGTGTCAATTCAATCCTAATTTTTTTTTTGTAAACCCTTTACAATTGTGTCAATTTAGTCCATCCGGCCAAAATTGGCTGGTCGGCGCTGACATGGACGCCGGCCGGAGACAACTAGCTGGCGAACGTTGATGTGGCACTTTTTTTTTTTTTGATTTTTTTTACTTTTTTATTTTGTTTCCATCTTCTCCTTCATTTGGCCAGCCGGCATTGGTTAGAGACAAGGGCCACCAAGGCTAACCTTGCCGACCACTGCGAGGCTTGCCCTCGCCAGCCACTGGCGAAGGTGAGCCTTGCCCAGCGACAACGAGGCCGCTATCGCCAGATCTGGCGAGGCTCAGCCTCTCCCAGCGATGGCAAGGTCGCCTCGCCATCCCTGGGCAAGGAGCCTCACCGATTGGTTCGTGAAATGTGGCGCATGAAGACGAGCGAAATGCAGTCTCCGAGATCGATCTAGGCTTCGCTCCGTTCTAGGTCTCGACCGCGAGACGAAGAATGGCGTAAAGATTTAATCTCGATACGTTTCTCGATTCAAAAATGCATCAACGGAGAGCACACCATTTTAGAGACCATGGAATTCGAGGGGAAGCCAAGCCTTGCCGGCCACCAACGAGGTCAACCCTCGCCGACGCCGCCGTCGCTGGGCGAGGCTCGCCTTCGCTAGTGGCCGGCGGAGGTGAGCCTCCCTAGTGGCTGGCGAGGTTAGCCTCGCCGGCCCTCACCTCTGGCTAGCGCCAGAGGAAGGAGAAGATGGAAAAAAAAATTCAAAAAAAATTCAAAAATTCGAAAAAAAAATATTAAAAATTACCACATCAACGTTTGCTGGCCAACTGTCCTTGACCGGAGTCCACGTCAGCGCCGACCGGCCAATTTTGGCCGGATGGACTGAATTGGTACAATTATAAAATATTTAGGACTAAATTGGCAAAAAAAAAATGTTTATGATTGAATTGGCACAATTGCAATAGATTTTGGATTTTTTTGGTAATTTTCCCGATCTTGTCCTCTTCTATAATAAGCCAATTGATATTCGTTCTTTTATATTATAATTTAGTGGATGAAAATTTGGAATCACAATTGTTGCGATTTTGCAAAAAGCGTGAAAGTGAGGAGAGCCATTTTCGAGTTTATAAGTAAGTACCTAAAAGGATCATCGACCCTTATTGATTATATTCAATTTGCGCTATGCTCATTTTAAAGTACATCATCTTTTTGGTATTCATACGCAAAACAAGCTCGAAAGCAATTTTAGCTTCATATTTTTACTTAAAGTTCACTGCGAAAATTATCAATATTATACTTGCATCAATCATCTAAAAATCCTACCCCTCGACGTCAACATCCGTGCTATGCCTCCAGTGACCTCAAGCGGCCGTCCTCCCACTTGGACTGCACCTTCCAGCTGAGTACATGCAGCTGCAAGGGGTTTGTTTTAGCAGAACAGAAGATTCAAGTAGAAAATAGAGGGATCAGATATTTTACAATGCCCAGATGCCAGAGAACTGGCATTGGTTGTTTCCAAAATCTTGGCTGGTCTAACTCCATTCAGTTGAGGTACAGATAAAAGGGAGTAAGAGCTTTCACAGCAGATTAATCGCTCGATCAATAGCCTACCAAGGAAACGATGACCATGACAACACACTTCAACATGTGAGTTCTGTCCTGCTTGTCTTCTGCTTAAAGAGTTTTACATCAGTGATCTCAATTTTATGCTTGTCATCTCCTCCACGTAGGTCAGGAAAACATCAATCTCTACTTTTAACACGACGTTTCACGCTTCGTGCTGGTTCATTTCTTGATCATTAACAGAACCTGAAAACCGCATCATTGACTGAGCTGACTCAACTTGTTTAACGGATTGCATGTATTCCCCATCAAGCACAGAAAGGGCTTCAGGTGCTTCTCCCGTTTATCTATCCCCTGGTGTGCATGTATAGGCCTATGCGTGCACAAACTTCTTTTCTATCTGATATGTACGAACTTCTGAAACCCTCTCGTCCTGTAACATGCTCTGAAAATGAATATCCTTTTTGTTAATCAGCCGCTCATTGAGAAGATCCTGTGAAAGAAGAACCTTTCCACCTACTCACCCTCGTAAAGCTCTTCACATGATTCAGCTGCTCTGTTTCTCCTCCTCTCTCGAGTTGCCATTTTCTTGCCATACCTCTCGAGTATATCAGCCAAATCAGTCATGCCCGCCTCTCTCAGTCTCTTGCTCGCTTCCTCAAACATGAGTATGCCGTCCTCACTTGAATAGTAATGCAAGAACCTATTGTAATCAAATCGAGGCACCTCGAGTCCTCTATTCAGTGTCCGCTCGACGTACTTGGTTGCTTCCAATGACTTCCCCGCTTTCACTAATCCCCCCACGAAAATGGAATCGAAATTTGCAAGCGTATCAGGTCCTTTCCTCCCCTGCTTCCCCAAATGCCCTTGCAATAACATGATATACGTGTGCATTATGGGCTCGCACCCTCTCCTTATCATCTCTCTGAAAACGTCGGTTGCCTCACTCGCCCTTTTCAATTTCAATAGCCCCTTGATCAATCCATGGTACACGTGAATGTCCGGCCTCTCAATCCCTTCTACAATCTTATAAGCCTCTCCTACCCTGCCTCGTACCAACAGCGCGTAAACCAGTGACCCCGCCGTCAACGCATCTGTCTCGAACCCTCTCTTAAGCATTTCTTCAAACACCATATAAGCTTCAGTCACCCTGCCCCTCTCACACATCCAAGAGATCACAAGCCTGTAGGTGGAAACACCCAACCGATCCAGCATCCTCATCCTCATCATTCCAAAGAGCTTCATCGCCTCATCATACCGGTTACTCTTGAAGAATCTCTCCATCATCGCCTCGAACGCCCAAACCTCCGGCTCGAGCCCCTCATCCACCATCAAGTTCCAAACTTTGGAGGCCTCGATCAAGTCACCCACCTCGCAAAACCCTCTGATCAACCACCCATAAGTAACCCCATCAGGCCTAACCACGTCCTTTAACTGAAAGATCACATATTTAGCCTCCTCCACCAGCCTGTCCCTGCACAGACACTCCACCACCATGTTCAGAGTCTCCACACTGTAACCCCAGCCATTCTCATTCATCAAGTGGAAGAACCCCACGCACTTCTTCAGCTCCCTGACCTGAGCCAGCGTCTTCAGAGCGATCCTGAACGTCTTCTCGTTGGCCAGACGCCGGCGGGCCATGTCCTGGAGGACCTCCCAGAAGAGGGCGACGTTCCGCGACTTGCCGACGACGTCGGCGAGCTTGTTGAGGGTGAGGGGGGAGTGGGGGAAGTCGGGGAGGGTGAGGGTGAACCGGTAGAAGCGGTGGACCGGGCGCCATGAGAGGGGGAAGTTGTTGCAGACGCGGAAAAAGAACTCCGGGGTGAGGCGGCAGGGGCAGGAGCGGAGGGCGGCGTGGAGGCGGGAATCGGGGGAGTCCTGCTGCTGGTAGAGGATGGTGGAGACGCGGAGGAGGTGGGAGGGATCGACGGCGGTGGCGGTGGCGGTGGTTGATGGGCGGAGGTGGAAGAGGACGGAGGCGAGAGGTTTGGGGAGTTTGACGAGAGCGGCTTGCATTTGGTGACAGGAGAGATGAGATCCTTGAGCGAGACTGCAAGCTCGTTTTGTTTTATGCTTATTTTTTCTTTCAAAAAATTGCAGGACGCTATTTGCAGCTTGAGAGTTTGAAAAATGTTCAAAAGTTTTTTTTTTCTTTTTTAGTTTTAAAGGCGCGTTTGGTAACAATTTTGTTTCGAGAAACAGATTCTGATGAGAAATTATTTTTTTTTATTCTGTTTCCGAAAACAATTTCTAAGCATTTTAAGCCATTTGATAACTGTCCAAAATTTCTGATTCTGGAATAGAATTGTGTTTGATCACCGTCTTCATTGATTTTTTTTTCAAATCAATTTATTTTAATTTTTAAATAATTTTTTTTACGTTTTTTACTTTTTTTTTCCTTTTTTTTCTTTTTTTTTCTTTTTTCTCCTATTCTTCTTCTTCTTGTGGCTGGCGATCTCACCGGAGTGTTGTCGGCCCTCGGCGAGGCTGGCCCTCATCGACCGAGCTTTGCCGGCAATTGGGCGAGGCTCGCCTGGCCATTGACAGGGCTGGGTGAGGCCAAGCCTCGTCGATGACTGGGCTTGCCTTCGGCGAGCTCGCCGGACCAGTTGCCGGAGACCGGCGGTGGACGGCAGACAGCGGCGGACGGCAACCGCGGGATGGCGATCGATGAAGAAGAAGAAGAAGAGTTGGTTTTGATTCTTTTTTTAGTTCTCAGAACAAGAATCAATTTTTTTTTTTTATTCTTGATTCTACTCCAAATCTGCTCCCGAGAACAAAAATTTTACCAAATGCTATTCTGCTCCCAAGCTACTCTCGAGAACAAAAAATCAGATCATGCACTGTTTTGATAGTTACCAAACATGCCCTAAGTATGTCAAAAAAAACTTATGACTACGGATTGGATGGTGATAAGCAGCAAAAGTGAAATTTTATAAATAAATGATTGTGTTGAAAATTGGCTAAGTTTAATCTTTTTTAGAATATGCTTAATAATTTATTTATAAATTTGCTCATCAACATAGAAAAGAATTAGGTTTCTTAAAAATTTCTCTTTTCGACAAAATTGATTTTTATAGAAACAAAATCTAATGATAAAATAATAATACCTTTAATATATATGGAAATTTTGTCCTTATGATAACTAAATCCTACATTTTAAAAAAGAAAGGAAAGTAAACCTTTAAATTGCAATTAATGATGAGGGCAACTTTATCTTTTTTTCCGCAGAGATTAGGGGGACTTCATCATAAAAGGATTGAAAATATTGCCAGAATATTTTCCTTCAATTTCTATCAACTGATGGATTAGCCAAGTAGAAACTTTAGTCCATGGCTCTCTCCTATGGCTGTACAGCACGAGCCCCATGTCACGGCCACCATTATCGCCAATGCCCGAGCCGCCGCCGCTCCACCACCCTCGCCACTCTTGCTTGACAGTTCACACATTCCATGACGTAAGCAGGATTCTTAGGACGACGCTCAGAAGGGTCATTAACGCTTATCACACCTTTGCTCCTTCCAATCTATAAACATATGATTCTTTTTGGGAGGAGAGGATATTTGAGAAATATAGTCCCTTTTTACTTAGATATATAAGCAGGTCATACAAATCTCCGCAGATAAGTTTTCTTGGCATGCCCATAATAGATGCAAATCCAGCCAAAAAATATTTCGTCCATGCGATTCTCTTCTGATGTTAAGCATCAAAATCAAATAATAATTTCCTGTTTGGGGCATTCTCTTCCACCTCAAAAGGGCTCATGGACCAAATTGCATTGTGCAATGCTCTATGATGAGTTTAATCTTAACTAGTCATGGTGTCTTATTTTTGCTGTCACATAGATGCAGGAAGAGACTAGAGCTTCTATGTCCTAGCACCAAGCTGGCAAGCTCAAGATGGAAGATCAGCAGATCGATTTATGGAAAGCAGATATGAAACAGAATGTAATTTATGCAACATTTATTCATCACCGACTGATTACCTCGCAAGATTTGCATCACAGGCCCTCCGTGGTTCTCATACAGAAAGAAGAAAATGTAAGAAGCAAATCAAAATTACCGGCTCTAAAGACTAAACTCCTAATTCATTCTGTCAAAAATTCAAAAAAGTAGAATTGGATAATATACAATGGGAAAGGAAAGATCAATGGTTACAGTACAGTTTATGCTCAACAATGGGGAAGGCAGGGAAGATCAGAGCCTTTGAAATCAAGAGACAAAATCAGCACACCTACATGAAGAAAGCACTTGGAATTAAGCCGGCAGCATCATTACATAAGACATCTGACTGAGGCACTAGGCCTGTGAGGCATAAAAAGAAACAGGAATAGCCATATATGAATCCCGGAAGACAAATGACAAGAAGACCCAACCCAGCAAATCCTAAGCCAATCTATGTATGGGATCCATACAACTATCCGACTAAAAAAGGATCCATGAAGTATGAAGTGCAAAAGCCCTAACCATTACCTGTCAAGCATACTCTGTGCTGTAATTAAGATTAAATAGCATGTCTCTGCGATTTTCATTGCCCATCCGTATTTTAAACTTCCTAGCCAGTGCATCCACCTGGTCATCGCTCTCATAGTCCATCTCTCTCATACATCGTCTTCTGACCTTTTTAAGCATCTCCTTTGTGGGAACGAATCCAGCAATTACCTGGCATAGCATTTAAAACTCGAAACATCAATATTGGCATCAAAAGTAATAGATATTTCTCAAGAGCAGGCCAGCTCAAAGCTCAGTCGATAAACATTACCATCTCATCAATCACAGAGAGAGCAGCTTTTGGATCTCGGTTTATCAGATGTGCATCCACAAGCAAAGCATATGACATAGCATTTGGCTTAAACCCCACGCTAACCAAATGCTCAAAAACCCTTGACGCTTCAAATGTCTGCCACAGAGAAATTTCCATTAACTTACATTTGGTATAGTGGCATAGCATAACATACAGGCTTAACATACATCTGGCTCTTAATCCCAAAAAAGTTTATGTTCACAGGTTAGTTTATGTGACTGCTGAATGCTGATAGCGATGTATCAAGTTAAATGACATCAGCAAAAGGACTAATTTGACATCGCACTAAGGCCTACTATGTGAAACATGCAAGATAATGGGAAATGGCCTAGTTCAACTGAAAGGGAATCTGCATTCAACTTCAAACAGGCAAGTGAGATGAGGAAGTATCATGCACCTTCTTGAGCTTCCCGAATGCATGTAAAAGTGCGTTATAGGAATGGATATCCGGGGTCAAGCCAAAAGTTCCACCAATTGCCTCAAATGTCTGGTATGCACGGTCAAGATCCCATATATTGGCACAACCTAAGATTACACAATTGAGAGCAGCAACAGATTTGTAAGGAGGATCTCCACGGCTCAAATTCTCCAGTTGAAAGTACACCTGCGTAATTTTTCTAAGTGAATCAGCAAAAAAGGTGAATTATCTAGGCAAACACCATCGCAATTATGCCAGCAAAACTTTCAAACCAAACTGGGCCGAACTGTTCACCTAGTTGGACCAAGAAAACGTTTGCAGAGCAGTAATGACTTATCATACGACCCAGTTCAGCCAAGAATCAGATTGAACTGAGTATGATCTGATTACTCTGATAAGCTCTTTGCTATTCAAACTGTCTGAGATTTGAGAAACTTAATCCAAGCCCATAAGGAGGATAAAAGTCAAAACTCAGACCTCAGTTGGGAGAGAGTTCCTAGCCACTAACCTACACATCGCCTTTCGCAACATATGAACCACGCATATTCTTCCCTCATTTTGTGGGTTTTGAAAACAAATCTCAAACAGTAGAACATGAAATTCAAATTCTCAATGGATCATTCAATGTCAGCAAACCTGAAAAACCAGGCAAGGAAGCCAGTCTGGTCACATCTTCCATGGTACAGACTAACATATGAACTTATTGATAACGTCAACATTTAATGAACTAACAGTTCTACCTATTGAACTGCCAACTTCTCAGTGCCCATCATAAAAGTTCTTAGACCAGTCCAGTTTTCAAAAGATTGGAAGCAAGCCAGAAATCTAAAGTTCATCTAGAAACAGATAACAGCATATAATGGACATTAAAATGACATCACAAGCAGCCAAGCTGTCGTGATATATTATAACAGATAAAATAGGTCGTGTTGCTGTGGAGGATCTGCATCAATGATGACCAAAGCAATATTCCAAGCTGCAATACTATGAGAGATTGTCGATCATCATGAAAAAAAAAAATGTTCAGGTAGTACTCACGGAGTCCAAAGTCTCAAAACCTTTCTTGGAACACGCAGCCACCAAAGGATTTAGAGAGGTAAATGGAGAGAAAACATCTTCAGCTTGCTCCTGGAGATTTCCATAGGCAGTCTCAAACTCATGCAATGTACTAAAGGCCCTCTGTAAATTACCCAGTGAGGCAAGGGCATATATCTTTCCAAGGTATGATGCTGGACTAGGTGTATTCTTTTGCCGTAAAGACCGTCGCAAGATTGCCCACGAAGCATCAAGGAGGGTAGAACTAAATGTTCTACCAGCAGTTCCAAGTGCCGATATAATCAGACCTTCATCCACAGAAAGATGAACAGGAGGCCTTGCCACCTCACCTCGAGCAATCCACTTCGCCATAAATTCCAATGCGTAAAATGCTAATTTGCTATTGTCATCTTGCATCGCAACTTCAGCAATGTAATTGCATACACTCCATGGTGGGCAGAGAGCTTTATTCTGATCCATTGCCTAAGAACATTGGTAGGAAGAAAGTCACAAATTGAAAGAGAAATCAAGATATGTACATTCTGCAAGTGCGGAATTTCAAGGATCAGGACCAAACAAATTAATGGCATACCTTGCACCTCTCAATTATCAATGCCAATGTGTCCAACCTGCCTTTCTTAACACAGCTTTGCACACATTCATTGAATACTTCCATCGACAACATATAGCCAGACTTCAGAGTTAGATCTACATATTTCAAGGCAGCATCTATTTGATCCGCCAAAAGGAGCAAGCGAATCACCAATCCATACGACTGTTCATCAGGCTGAGATTCTTTTCCTGTCTGCAGCATCCTGGTGAAGGTAAGAATTAGATTGTCCAATTAAAAGTCAACCATTTGCCGTAAGAGAGTGCATCCATCTCACGCTTCTAAGAGTATGAATACTATGAGAAAACAACCAATTCATCTTCCATGGACGACACAGTCCGCAGCATCATTCACAACTAATCCCAAAAAACCCAAAGTAAACTGGATTCTCATAGGGAGTGCATTCATTGAGCAATAAATGCAAGTCATATTTATCCACAATCGACATCAGTTCTTATCATATATGCCCATCACTTCATTTTACTACTGCAGGAACATGAGAACATCATTAACCATTACGTTCACAATCTTGCTCCCAACTTGTCATGATTTTCAAAAGCTAGGGCATCCCTTTTGCCTGACAGATCAACAGACAGAAGTCCACTAAGCCTCAAATTTCGGTACCTGGGAGGCGATTCGATCCTATGAGCTCTCAACAACGCACTTCAACCTTGAGTCTCCAAAGCAAGTAATCCAGGTCAGAAGGGCAACTAATGAAAGGGCACAGTGAAAAAATTCTAAATATTCTCACGTAGACCATCACAATCATTGCACTTAGGCTGAAAAACTGACCCTTGCATGATAAAGATCTCGACCTCACTTCACGTTCGGAAAACATTTTACTTGGAAACAGAAAAGACCAATCTTCAGAATCAAATCCTGCCCAGTTTATAGCAATGTTCTTCTTGTCCTATATATCATACATACATAGATAAAGACAATACCCTGATAAAAAACCGTATTCATCAGTATATGCACATCCAGAATTTTATAATTTTGCAGTCATTTTTTAGCCCAAATCAAAGGGATGAACAGTTCTAACCGTTCCAGCAACTGCTCAGCAGCCTCGGCCTCCCGAGCCTCGTACATTGCCTTCAAGACGAGGTTAAAGGAAGCCGTGTTGGGCTCGATCGTGTACTCCTCCATCTGAGCGACCAGGTCCAGCAGGTCCCCGGCGGACGCCCCGGTCATCAGGTTCGCCCTCAGGTAATGGTTGTAGATGTTGACGTCGGGGCGGTTGGGCTTCCCGTTCCTGTCCAGGCTCCGGATCCAGAACTCGAAGAGCTGCTTCATGTCGAACCACCGCTGCGACGTCATCCAGTCGGCGAAGACGTTCATCAGGGACTGCACGTCGAGCGTCCGCGAGAGGGCCTGCATGCGGGAGGCGGCCTGGTGGAGGAGCCCCTGGGGAACGAGCGACTGGGCCGCGGACGCGGAGCCGGAGCCGGCGAAGGAGGGGATCGGGTTGCGCCAGTTGGAGGAGTAGAGGGGGCTCCCGGACGCCGGATTCGGGGGAGCGGCGTCGAGGGCGCGGGGTCGGGGCCGGGCACCGGGTTCGGGGCGGGGGACGGGTCGGGCGATTCGGCGAGCTGGGGCTGCTGGGAGAGGAAGGCGGAGGTGGTGATCGATTTGACGGCGGGGTGAGGGGCGGCGGCGGCGTTGAGGAGAGTGCGGGCCCGGGTGAAGATCGACGCCTGAGACGCCATTGATGGAGAGCTCGGCGGAGGAGGAGGAAGACGGCGGTGGTGGTTACGGCGTCTGGAAATGGTGGGGTTTTTTAGGGTTCTTGAGAGTGGAGGTGAGAGAGTGAGCGTTTTTGGGGGCTATCTCTGGTTGGATGGGATGGTGGCGGATCACGGCGGATGGCCAATCTGGTAATTTCCGTATCAGCCAATGCAGAGAACGATGCCAATCCGAGACGACTCGGGCTGCAAAGATTCGAAGGAAAATCCGAAATTCCGACTTCCGTTTCCCATTGATTTTGAAAAAAAAAAATTGCCCATTTTAATTATTTCTGTCTCTTACAAAAAAGATAACGATAATTAGTTTCATCATCGATAAAAAATGTTAAGGCATAAATTATTATTAATAATTGAAATATTTTAAAAATCTTTTAAAAATTGTTGATTTTTCGTGAAAAAATGAAACTATTCAAGTGTTTACAACTTTTTCGTTTAAAGATTAAAGGAAAATACTCAATAGTTCAATACTTACTAAACTATAGGTATAATTTATGTTCGTGGCACGTGTGAAGATTTGAAGTTTGGAGGGATAATAACACAAACAAGCTCTAAATTTTGACCAAACGTGTAATATGATTCTCGAACTTTTAATTTATTCAATATAATCTCTGAATTTTAACCCAACGTATAATGTGATTTCTAAACTTTTTAAATTTGTTTAATATAATTCCTAAACTTTTTGTAAATGTTCAATCCTTGAAATGTATGAAAATATTTAATGCAGTCTTTCCATTAATTCAATATTAGGGACAACTTTAAATATTTTTATATAGTCTAAGAACTAAATTGAACATGTACTAAAAGTTTATGAACTATATAGAAAAAGAATTAAAAGTTTCAGGACCACACTAAATCGGTTCATAGACTATTTATAGCATTTTCTTTTTGAACAAATTTCACGACATTGTTGTTGGTAATATAGTTTGTTGCATTTGCTTATATGTGCAAACTAATAAGGGATAATTACACGAATAGTATATAAACTTTAACTCGACGTGAAAGATGATCATTGAACTTTTAATTTGTCCAATGTGACCAATAAACTTTTCGTAATTTAGTCCATATAAATATATAAAAATGTTTAATATTATCCTTGGACGTAAATTAATGAAAGGACTATTTTGAATATTTTTCATATAATTCAGGTTAGGATTATAAACCACTGCAGGGAATATATCTTCTCTTGAAGCTCCTCATTTCCATCATATAAATTATCCACTTGCCTCGAAATGACCTAATCCAATAGGGAAATCCCAATGAATTGGGCATGGGATTTCATTTTATTTGCTCAAGTAATATGAGACAGGCCCATCTCCTAATAGGAAAAGCTTAATCATGCAGAGTTTTTAATGGCCATGGTCATCGTTCCATAAGCCGACACGAATAGGATACATTTGTCTTCTTGTCGGTAATGTACTTGGCGATTTACGATTGAAAAAAGCTATAGACTTTTTACGAAAGAAATGAACGAGTTATAGTTAAAAGTTACAGCGCCTCGAGGTAGGTGCGGGATGGGGCCCTGCTTTTTAGCACAGTGGATGATCATTTTTGTTATTTTTCCTCGTATCCTCGACGATTGAGTCATTGACCGAAGCTCGATAGCGCCTACCAGCGTGAAGCGAGCTGAGATTTTCCGGCGGAGCTCCGCAGGTTCCGCTCGCCCTGTGGAAGCCGGAGCTTCCGCCGTCGACTCATCTTCCCGGCCATGTCTTCTTCCGAATCGAAAATTCAATGCGTCCTCTCCGACCTCGACGACCACCCCCACCTCGTCGATGCGCCTCGCCACTCCGACCAAGTTCACGTCCTCGACATCAACTCCGACCTTCCGGACGATGAGGGACACCGGGGTTCGAGACCGGGCACGACGATCGCCCCGAGGGGCCCTCCGAGCCTTCTCTGTTGTCCCGGGGGGCCGACTTGACGGGCGGCGTAGTCGAGGCCATCGGAATCGACTTGGGCTCGAGCTACGAGAGTTTGGACTCGGTCTCGCCGGATTCGTCGCCGTCGCCGTCGCCGTCGCCGTCGCCGCAGCGCCCTCCGCCCGATCAAGGCTCGGCTTTCCCTCCGTCCTCTTCTCCTTTGTCGCCATCGCCCTCTTGGTACCTGAGCTCTCGCTTCCTCACTCGCTCCCTCGGTCGCTCGCTCTTTCTTCGAGGCCTTTTCACAAACGCTTTCATGATATGGGGACCATGTAGTTCCTCTCTGATGCATTCCGTGATTCCATGTGCTTGTTTCTAGCTCTTTGTCATTTCACTTACTGCTTTCCTTAGATTTACTGTTTGAATCTGGTCCTTCTTACTTCTTCGATCATGTCGACGATTCTCTGTTTGTTGCTTAAAGCTAGGTGAGAGGGTTTTGTAACTGGTGTACAGTGGAAACCCTTTTGATCTAAGTTCTCAACCTAATTTACCCAGCTCATTTCATCTAAGTTCCAGAATAAGAGAAGATGAAGAGATTTAAAGTAAGAAAAGGGAAAGCATAGAAAGTTCTTACAGGCATTTCCTATTGCACAGTTGTAATATGTGGTAAAATATCATTACTCTCAAGATATGCTGTTAAGTATGTGAAGGTTTTGCGAATTTCTCGAGGCATTCTGATGTATCATACATGGCGTTGACAGTACACACACTCCGTGGGCAACTGGAATTTCTCACGTTCAAGGCATTCAAATGCAAAGTTTACGCATCTATATTTAAGCTTTTGGTGATTGTTTCTGTTGTTTTCTGAATCTATTCAATGGATGAATTGAGGAATACACTAGAATAATAAATGAGAAGGAATCTTCGAGGAACTAAGTTTATAACTGAGCTAATCTTTCCCAAGTAGTGTTGTGCAACAGCCTCTTATTGACTCATACTGTGGAGAAGTAGTTCTTCGGTCCATGGTGTCTGCTTGTATCATAACATGTTCGAATGAAGCCTTTATTTTGCATCCTAAAGAAAACCAAGATAAAAAAAGTTGGAAAGCAAAGCCTTTGTCATTCCATAGGGAAGTGGAAACAGTACTTTCAATCTCTTTTGGTTTCGGTTTCCTGTCACTATTGCTGCATGTCACACTGATATGTTGAAAAATGATAAAGCTTTGTCAAGCTAGAATATGCGCTTCAATTGGTGGTCTTGAGAGTCTAACAGTGTATCATGACTTAATTACAGATCCTCATTCCATCAATTTCATCCATCAAAAGCAGCTTAAGTATTCTTCACCGAGTGCCAGAAGGCCATGTTGGTGTATATTGGAGAGGTGGTGCACTACTTAACACGATTACGAATCCAGGTACAGCTTTGCACCTGTTTTGGTTAATGGTTTTGCATCCATGCTTGCTGGCATAGGGATTCATTATATTCTTGCGGTGCCTATCTTTATTTTTCAGGCTTTCATCTAAAGATGCCCCTTGTAACTCAGCATGAGGCTGTTCAAGTGACCCTCCAGACAGATCAGGTTGTCCTTCCATGCATACGGCCGTTTGCTTATTTAGCTATGTATTTCATTGTTGACATAATGTTTATTCCGGCTTGCATTTCCTTTTTGGTCCCCTCATGCAGGTGAGGGATATTCCATGTGGTACTAAAGGAGGTGTTATGATAAATTTTGGGAAAATAGAGGCAAGGCTTTTGAGTTGTACTATTTAACTTTATGTGTGCACCATGATGTCTTTTCTAACTCGTGCATTGCCTATTACAGGTTGTTTATCGCCTCTGCAAGGATTATGTGTTCGAGACACTGCTCAATTATGGAGTGCAATACGACCACATGTGGATTTATGACAAGATCCACCATGAAATCAATAAGTTCTGCAGTTCTCATTCCCTGCAGCAAGTGTACATTGATGTGTTTGATCAGGTAAGTGAGGATACAATAGAGGCATCTTGCATTTAGACGGAGAGTGGAGAGAGCACTTACTTTGACCAAGGGACATGTGTCGTCTGCTCACTGGCTCTTTCCTTATACTGTTTTCACCTGGGCCTTTTGACTGGGTAACCTTGATACTATCGGGGCCTCCTGCATTTAGACTGAGCATGGACAGTGAACTTACAATTACCAGGGGACATGTCATCTGCACACTACCTCTTTTCTTGTAGCGGTTTCACTAGGGCCTATACTATATATCTTTGTTTTTTCCTGTAGCCATACTATATGAAGAGGATGTTTCTCATCTTTATCATATAATTTTCATTGTTTACTAAATGCCATCTATGTGCTGGCTTAAATTAATATGGATTAATTGACCAGACTGTTGAGTTAAACCTTTACAGATTGATGAAAAGATGAAAGGTGCTCTTCAACGTGATTGCACAAGATATGCTCCAGGCATTGAAATAATTAGTGTTCATGTAACTAAGCCTACTATTCCAGATAGCATAAGGCGCATATTTGAGCAGCTGGAAGAGGAGCGCATAAAGGTACACTGATTCTAAAAAAACAAAGTTCTTGATTGCTAAGTTGTTATTGAAGACAAAATAATAATTATAGCGCCTAGGAAGTCTACGTTGGTTGAATGAGTAGAAATCCATGACCAAGGCGCTTTATACAGGTCTTAATTGCTATTGAGAAACAAAAGATTGCTGAGAAAGGAGCGGACACAATGAAGAAGATGGCTATAAGTGGGGCTGAAAAAGATGGACAGTGTTAGCGAGAAAGACAGTGCCAGAAAGCAGCAGGAAATAGAGGACCAAATAATTACCTGGCTCGTGAGAAGAGTCTGGCAGATGATGAAAGAGAACCAAATATTTACCCGACTCATGAGAAGAGTCTGGCAGATGCTGAGAAGAGTCTAGCAGATGCTAATTTCTATCTTTGAGAACATCCTAAACGAAAGGGAAGATGGAGGAAATTTCTTTGTATATTTAATTGATCTGTATACAAGTACGCTGATTCATTTATAGTGCAAGAATGAAAGAGAAGAAAAGGAAATAATATACGAAGAATTGTAAATATCCTATTTACTAGAACTATCGCATATTCACTAAATCAATCAGCCTGCAATTAGGATCGATGCCACGATAACAATCTTCAACTATATTTCCAACATTTTCCCTTTAGCACTGTTGATTATTGACCAAATGTAATTGACTGCTGTGATATGCTTTCGATGATGAGGGTATCGAAGGAAGCCGAAGCAAACAAGTTGTAGTTCACGCCTCAGTTGAAGCTCTGCCTGCAGGTTCCGAATATGGTTTTGGACCAAATTTCAGCAACTAAGAATCTTTTTACTGCATGTTCAAAGTTGCAAGATGATAGTGTGAAAATGGATGAAAATGTTGTACTGAAGCGGACAATAGCACGTCACCTTCACTAGAAGGTGGAGTTTTCAGTCCTTCAGGAATAGAACTTACACCAGCATAGGCAATAGCTACAGACAATCAATGGC
Source organism: Eucalyptus tenuipes (assembly GCA_014182365.1). NCBI lineage: Eukaryota > Viridiplantae > Streptophyta > Magnoliopsida > Myrtales > Myrtaceae > Eucalyptus > Eucalyptus tenuipes. The sequence goes on along the minus strand of CM024538.1, from coordinate 28,936,024 downwards.
AAAGTGTGACTGCTAGCGGCGAGGTCCCGCGCACAGCATTCCCCTAGCAGCGATAGAGTCCGATAGCCCGCACCAGTGATAATTTTGTGATTATCAAAACATGGAACGAAAATCTCGATCTTAGTTATAACTAGCCAATTTGAATCCACATTTTCCGAGAATTTGTATTTCCATGCGAATCCAAATCTACGCTTTGATTCTTCTCCCAATATGAAGATAGTGGAAGTCGAAATCTTATTTTCCTGACGAATCCAATACTGCATCAACCAAACGTGAGATGAATTTAGAATGAATTGGAGATTACACTTGAGTGTTGGGTTTGAATTGCCATATGGGCTTTTGAGGTCCACATTTACAAAAACTATATGTAGAGTTGGGCGACAGGCTTTGATGTTTTAGTTAGCTGCTCCCGGAAACCGAAATCCAGCAAATTATGTCATTGAGACTCAATTTAATTCTAACAAAAACTTAGATTATATAGGTAATTATACCATGCATTTTAGTTGACACACATTTATTCAAGATAAACAAAAGACATGGATTAATTAGGATGTCCGTGGGTTTTCAATTTTTGTACTCTGAAGTAAGGACGAGATTGGAACTCTATCCGAAAGCCTGACTCATGTCGGGCCATGCTGATCCACTCCTTTGTTAATATCGAAATAATCACCAAAATTAAGCAGATATGGATTTTGTCGTCCGACCTTATCTTGGAACTATGGAGGGTTGGGCTGGGCGTTACTTAAGATTTTGGACCTGTCAAATGATGCGGATTACAATGTATATCCAAGCGAAGGCCTAAGTTTTTCTTACAGGCCTCCCATCTTTTCACGTATATCTTTTAATTTTAATTTTGTATTGGCGGGCCAACCGATGTTTAGTTGAACAAAGCATTCTATGAAAGGAAGAAACGACACGTCCAAGCTCGGATATGTCTTTAGGAGATGTGTGATGCAGAGACCTCTTGTAAGATCTTTTGATGTGAAGAAGACGTAGCCCAAGCGATGGAAACCGGTATTCGCAGCTATAAAAATGGTGATACTTATGCATTTTCTTTTTTCATAAGCAAAAGTGTTGGGAGAGACAATTAAAACTAGCAAGCCTCTTAGGCGTGTCATCAATGTTGTCTCACATTGCTACAAAATGTTTAATTTGAGCCATAATTATTCTAATCACCTGCACTTCCTAAATGTTCGAGGATGGCGAGTTCATCGCTGCAATCTCATCCAAGATATTCTTAACGAATTTATTCTCGTTAATTTCCATTAAATTTTACCATCAAATTGCCGAGTTTGAGGACACGTGACAGTTGACGGTTATATCAATTTGGGGTTGTACCATCCATTTGTCATAATTGTATTAGTTTGTGATTTTTCATGGCATTAATTCAATTCAATAGAAATTAATGGAGGGTATATTTGTCATAAGTATATCAATTTAGAGTTTAAAAAATTAATTTAGAATAAATTTATCATATGCGTATCAGTTTAAGTTTTTCATAACACTAATCCTAGTTTTTAAACTTTCATTTGATGTTTAATACGATCTCTAAACCTTTTATATTGGATTAATATCATGAAAAAACCAAAATTTGTACACTTGTAACAAATTTATCTTTTATTCGTTTTCGTTAAATTTTATTATCAAATTGCTGAGTTTGATGAGATGATACGTGGTAATTTAGGGGTGTACTGATTTGAGGTTTTATCCTTTGTTCGTCACATATATAGGTTTTTTGTGGTATTAATTGAATTTAATGGAAACTAATTTAGAGTAAATTTGTTATAACTGTATCAGTTGGGGGTCAAAAATTAGTTTGGGGTAAACTTGTCATAAATTTACCAGTTTAGAGATTTTCATAATATTAATTCATTTTTATTTGATTCGTTTTGGTCGGACATCTTTATTTAATTTAGTCTATAAACCTTTTTGAATTCATTCAATGTCATCTTGTCGATATAAATCAACTAATGGCAAGCGATGTTCAGCGTTCAAGCTGTCGTTTGAGGTGTCCACATCGGAAGGCCCAAATGCTTCCACGTTCTCAACTGAAAGGGCCCACAAGACCATGTGCTTCATGATCTTTTCTTCTCCTCCTCCTTCCGACCACCCACCGATGTCCTTATCAGGCGGACGAGCTCCACCTTTCCCACGGTGCAGCTTGTGAGTGCTAGTATGAACACCTAGAGGGGGTGAATAGGTGTAAAAACAGATTCTGCAAAATACAGTGAAAACCTTTACTTTTAACCTGAGTCTGAATAATAACAGACTTTTGAAACTGAGTCTGAAGAGCAGCAGACTTTGAGCGAGATCAGACTTTAGTAGTTAAATAGAACTACGAACAAAATAAAGAGATTCGGGGAAGAGAATAAGAACACAAGGTTTATGGTGGTTCAGCTTAGTCCAAGCCTACGTCCACTCTCCCACACTAATAGCCTTCTTGGTTGGATTCCACTATGCAATCAACAAGAGATTACAACTTTGAGTGTAAACACTTAGTAGTATATCACACTATCTCACTAAGTCACTTTTTTGGTATTTCTATCACGATCACAAACGTTTAAGCTCACCAAAGACAAGTGTATGATTGAAGATCGCTTAGACTTTGGAATTATAAATTCTACGCTCCGTCTCTTACTTGCTCATCGGTCCTTCATCTCCTTAAATACTCCTCCACTTCCAAACTAGCTGTTGGATAGTATCTCGAGGATCATCTTCCAATCTACCCATTGGACAGATATGTATCTAGAAGATTTGGTAGCCATTGAGTGACAAAAGTAGAATCCTAAATTGATTCCGATCGCCCATACAAACAGAATTTTGGTTTCCATAAGTAAAGCTTCTTCGTATAGAAAGTTCTTGTCTTCAAGATCTAATTGTCAATCAATTAGATTGAGTCAATCAAATCAATCTTAATGTGGAATCCAAACCAGATCACTAGCCGTTATATCTTCGGGGCTTGTGTTACGTTCCGTCGAATCTGGATGTAAAGTCTGAGAGCAATAGACTTTACAATCTGAGTCTGAGTGCGATAGACTTTGCAATTTGAGTCTGAACATATTTTGCTTTTGAACAGATTTAGCTTTAAGATCTGTACATAGTTCAGCTTAGGGGTGAGCATGGTCCGGGTTGGTCCGGGCCACCCCCTAACCCTAGGACCAACCCGTACAGTGTCGGTCCTCAATTTTTAGGACCGAGGACCGACCCTATTGAGCTTGGGACCAAGGACCGGACCGACCCAATGGGTTCGGTCCGGTTCCAGGGTCAACCTGGGACCGATTGATAATTTTTTTCGTCTTGTTTTTTATACTCCCTAAAAAAGCAAACCTACAAATTCAAATTATACATCCATCGACAATACGGCATTGTACAACTAAACTATAAATACCAATACATATTCAGCAAATTTAAAATGACACAATAACATAAATTTCGTACCTACTAACCGCTCATCGAGATATGGGACAAGATGGAAAGTTCTTGTAATCATCTATCTTTAATATTCATAACACCATATGCAAAAGCGTTTTCCTGCATTTGATCATGTAGAGTCCACTCAACCAAAAAATGAGCTTCGCACCACTTGACTAGCATTTGATCATGTAGAGTCCAGTTCACACCTTTTTAGATGTTGTCTATTTGTGACTGTGAGCTTGAGGAGTCAACAACTTTAACATCATTTTACTTAGGTTTTTTTTTTTTAATAGACATTTTACTTAGGTTTGAATATATAAAAGAATTATAAATAATATAATATAATATACAGGGTTGGTCCAGGGTTGGACCGACCCAAAACTCTTAGGACCGAGGACCAATCCGCACAGTGTCGGTCCTGGAATTTTAGGACCAAGGACCGACCCAGTCCCCTTGGGAACCGGACCAGGACCGGCAGGGTTGGGCCGGTCCAGGGTCGGTCCAGGGTCGACTCTAGACCACTGCTCACCCCTAGTTCAGCTTCTTTCTGGTTCTTCCAAGTATAGACTTTGATAATATCCTTTACACGTTCTATCATCTGCATAATCTATTACTCAACCATCAAACACGTTAGTAGCCTTTGATTTATTTTGTCATCTTCAAAACATCATAAGGGATTTTCCTAACACAGCCGTCTTCTACCATGCCATCGGCCATGCTAGGAACCACTGTCTTTCGTCACTCACTGCCATCATCGTCATGACGACTGGCTGAGCACCGCCACCAGACTAGTGCCGACCGACAAAGAAGAAAGGGAAAATCATAAAAAAGAAAAAAAAGGAAAAAAGGAAAAATGAGAGAAAAAACTCAAAAAAGGATAAAAGACAAACATGGCTTTGATCACTTTTAAAGTTAGACTATTCTTTGAAATTGACATAACTATTTCGGCTCTTATTTGAAACAAAATTCACTTTAGACTCTTCTTTATGAAAATGAGGATGCCGCAGGCCCTTATTTGAGAAAATGACGGCACTTTGGATACTTATTTTGGAATTTTCCCGACTTATTAAAGTATATATGTAATTTTATCTTTATGGCACGTGTGAGGATTTTAAGTTTTAACAAGAGATAATGACATAAATAGTTCATGAATTTTAGTTCAATATATAATGCAATCCCTGAATTTTAACCCAATATGTAATGTAAATCTCGAATTTTTAATTTGTTTAATATAGCCCATAAACTTTTAGTATATATTCCTGATAATCCATAAATTATATAAAAATTTTCAACACAAGACTTCTATTAATTTAAGTCCACTGATAATATTGAACATTTTCATATAGTCCATTAACTAAATTAAATATGTACTAGAAGTTTAGAGACTATTCTGAACAAAGTAAAAGTACATGGATCAAATTACACATTGGGTTAAAATTCAAGAACTACATTAAACAAATTAAAAATTTAAAGATCACATTGCACATTGGGTTAAAGTTTGTGCACTATTTGTGTCATTTTCCCTTTTAACAAATTTCATGACATCGTCATTGGTAATTTGATATGAGAATGACATTGCTCATCACATTTCTCTAGAGTCCCCAAAATATGTGCAAAATAATAAGGGACACTACACAAATAGCTTATGAACTTTAACTTTTAACCAAAGGGAATGAGGGGGATAAGCAACCCAATTGGATGGAAGGGTTCCGGTTCGGTGGGCCTTGGCTACCCAACCCGTAACACGGTTTGCTTCTCTGGGCTCATATTTTAGTTTAATTCCTCCTCCTAGTTGGGCCAATAGATGACCACAATCCGACCTAGAAGTCCAAGGGATTTCCATTTGGCCCATGACGCATTTCACATTATCTAAGTTGTCTGAAGCTATCTCCATATGTAGAAGACTTTCAATTCGGTGTACCTGTGTAGAACTCAACTCACGCCTCGGCTTTATCCACGAGATAGCTTCTCTTATCGCTAGGGTTTCAACTACAAATGCAAATGGGGTGCGGATTTTCTTTGCGAACCCATCTATGAGAGTTACATCTTTGTTTCTACATATCCCTACAACCGATCCTTCCATCATGGAGCTACACCATGATCCGTCGACGTTCAGTTTCAGAGATCTTGGAGGCGGCGGGTTCTAGCTTTTCGTTGGAGGACGGATCGTTGAGTTTGAGCAAGCCGTGTTGGTATTCCATCTTGCAAACAGCTGGGTTATATGATTAGCTTCTTCCATGAGTTGGCTTGGACGAGGTTTGCGTCCTTGAAAGATGAAGGCATTTATCACCTTCCAAATTAGCCAGAAGACTCCTGCAAACAAAGCCTTGGACAGAGGGGTGGCTTTTGAGGTAAGAACTTCACATACTTTTTTGTCGATTCGAGTAGTACTTGTCGGGGAGGTATCAACTTCAAGCCTGGGATCTGACCATATCTCCTTTGTCCAGGCACATAAAAGGAAAATATGTTATGTTGATTTTGGAGCGTGGCCGCATAGAGGACATAATGAGTCAAGTATTATATTCCTCCTGTGAAGGTTCTCTTTGGTAGGAAGAGCATCGTTGCAAACACTCCACAATAGGAATATGATTTTGGGATAGGTCTGTAGTTTCCACATCTCAGTCCACAATCTTTTGGGATTCTGGTAAGAAGTTGATGCCGAATGTTTTGTTTGAGTTGTCCCTTGGGTTCAGAGTTTGTTGTAGCCACTTTTTACTTTGTACAAGCCTGAATTGTTCGCTGTCCAAAGTAGTTTGTTTGGCCCAGGATTTAGGCTTAGGGGAATAGCTAATATTTCTTGTACAATACTCTCTCCAAAAGTCTCATTTAGTAAATGTAAGTTCCATTCCCCAAAGCTCTGATTAATCAAGTCAGCTACAAAGTGGGGATCATTTCGATTTGCAGGACCTCCAATTTTCCCAGATAGCAACCACCTATCCTCTCTAATCTTGATGTTTTTCCCATCTCCTACCTCCCATTTGATCTCTGATTCAATAATATCTCTTCCCATTAGTATACTTTGCCAAACCCAAGGGAGTCTAGGGCCTTTTTTAGCGTTCCAAAAATCTCCTCTAGGAAAGTAGAGTCCTCTAAAAATTCTACTCCATAAGGCATCCTGGGCTTGACTCAATCTCCAGGCTTGTTTTCCCAAAAAAAGGTCTAGTAAAGTTGACTAGGTCTCTAAATCCCAAACCTCCTTGAGCTTTCCTGGACTTCAATAAGTTCCAACTTTTCCAATGTACACATTTTCGTGTTGCATTTTGTTTCCAACATAAGGCTGAAATTTTCTTCTCAATCGCTCTACAAATGGAGACAAGGATTTTAAACATTGACATGGCATATTGCGATATTGCTTGAACAACTGTTTTGACCAGCACCTCCTTACCCACTTTCGAAATTAATTGCTCTTTCCATCCCTCTAATTTCCTATCAACCCTTGCTAATACCCAATAAAACATTTTGTTTTTTCGTTTTTCCCCAATCTGAGGGTATATCCAAATATTTCCCTATTTTCTCAATAATATGCAATCGTAATTCTGCTGCAAGGTTCGATTTCAGCCCCTGAGGACAGTTTTTCCGAAAAAAAAGACCTAACTTGTTAAGGTTAATAGACTAACCTGATGCAAAGCAAAACTAGTTTAAAATGTTTGTAAGATTCCGTGCTTCTGTGCTTCTGTGATAGTTCCATCGAGGAACAAAATGGCATCATCCGTGAATAGGAGGTGTGAGACCAAAGGGCAGTTGGTATTTAGCTGGATTCCCTTTATACTTCCATCTATCACTGCTTTTGATATAAGGGAAGATAAGACGTTAGCCATAATGATAAAGAGATGGTAGGATAATGGATATCATTATCTAATCACACGGGTTGGATGAAAAGTTTCACAAGAGTCCCTATTAACTGTAACGCTGAATGATGCCGAAGATATGCAATGCTTGACTAACGAAACCCATTTATCACAGAAACCTATTTTTAACATGTAGTCACATAGGAAGTCCCATTCAACCATGTCGTAGGCTTTTGCATATCCAATTTCAAAATCGCCTGAAACTTTCGCTTTCTCTTTTTAACTCTCAAATGATGTAATACCTCCTGGATAATAAAAATGTTGTCTTGGATTTGTCAACCTTCTACAAAAGCACTTTGTTCCAAGGATATAATATTTGGAATGACAATATTGAATATTTGAACAAGTACAAAAAAAATAAAATTAATAACTACATCAAACAAATTAAAAATTCAAGATCGACATTGCATATCAAACTAAAGTTCAAGAACCATGTTGAATAAATTAAAAATTTATTAATCATTTATGTCATTTTCCCCAAAGTATAAAGAAGGTGAAATTGAGTAATAGATGTGTAGTCACAAGTGGTATTGAATAGAACTAGACTTCAATCCTTAAATATATACTTCTGTAGAATGTCACCGACGCTAGTGACCCAGCTACAGACAATCAATGGTGAAAGTTTGGTGAAGTTTGACTACCAGCGGCGAAGTCCCGCGCGAGGCATTACCTGAGTAGCGATAGATAGCCAACGCCAATGATGATTTTATGATTATTAAAACATGGAACGGAAATCTCAATTCGATTCCACGCTTTCCGATGAATTGTATTTCCACGCGAATCCAAATCTATGCTTTGATTTTTCTCCTAATATGAAAATAGTGGAAGTTGAAATCCTATTTTCTCGATGAATCCGATATCGCATCGAACCAAAAGCGAGATGAATTTAGAACAAATTGGAGATTATACTCGAGCGTTGGGTTTCGAATTGCCAGATGAGCTCTTGAGGTCCACATTTACAAAAACTATATGTAGTTTGGTGATGGGCTTTGAGATTTTAGTTAGCTGCTGCCGGGAAAGCCCAATCCAGAAAATTATGTTATCAAGACTCAATTTAATTCTAACAAAAACTTAGATTATGTGGGTAATTATACCATGCATTTTAGATGACATACATTCATTCAAGATAAACAAAAGATATGGATTAATCGGGATATCCGCGGGTTTTCAATTTTTGTACTCTGAAGTAAAGATGAGATTGGAACTCTATCCGAAAGCCTGACTCATGTCGAGTCATGCTAAAAAATTCCTTTGTTAATATTGAAATAATCACCAAAATTAAGTAGGTATGGATTTTGTCGTCCGACTTTATGTTGGAACTATCGAGGGTTGGGCCGGGCGTTACTCAAGATATTGGACCTGTCAATTGGTGCGGATTACAACTTATATCCAAGTCCATGTGCGAAGGCCTAAGTTTTTCTTACAGGCCTCCATTATTCACGTATTTTTTAATTTTATTTTTAATTTTAATTTTCTATTGGCGAGCCTACCGATGTTTAGTTATAGACAAAGCATTCTATGAAAGGAACAAAATGACACGACCAAGCTCGGATATGTCTTAGGAGATATGTGATGGGAGATCTCTTGAAAGATCTTTTGATGTGAAGAAGACGTAGCCCAGGCGATGGAAACCGGTGTTCACCGCTATAAAAATGGTAATACTCATCATTTTCTTTTCTTTTTTTATAAGTAAATGTGTTGGGAGAGACTATCAAAACTAGCAATCTTCTTAAGCGTATCATCAATATTATCTCGTACCACTGCGAAATGTTCAATTTGAGTCATAATTATTTTAAATCACTCATGTCTCTTGAATGTTCGAGAGCGATGAGTTTATCGCTACAGTCTCATCCAAGATATTAATATTCAAGAGATTTCTGCTCTCTTCAAGCGATCACGACGCAAATCAAACTTGCGACGTGGCTGTGAAAGACAGGTCGCCCCTTTCGATCGCAAGGCCTCTCTACGTGGTAGTCATTTATATATGTTCGATGCGTTGAACATGGACTGATAGGTAGAGATGGGGCTGCTCTTTTATAATGCCACGTCGTACCATGTTTCTACAACTTTCGGCATGGTCGGCGGCGGTGGGAAGAATTGCATGTGCATGTAAGAGAAAAACCTATTTTAGTTTTGGCGATGCAAGTTCACAGCGTTTTATATGCGGGGGAGTTTCATCTCTCTTCATCCATAGTTTTCAGAGCTAACCGGACAAAAAACTCTAAATTAATATATTTATAATAATTTTACTTCAAAAATAAAAATCAATAACCTATGAGAAATTCATCATTATGAATTTTCATTAAATTTTATTGTCAAATTGTCGGAGGACACATGGTAATTGACGGATATACCGACTTAGAGTTGGACCCTCCTTTTGTCACGGTTGTACTAGTTTATGATTTTTCATAGGATTAACTCAGTTCAACATAAACTAACAAAGAGTAAATTTGTTACAATTATATTAATTTGAAGTTTAAAAATTAATTTAGGATAAATTTATTATATGTATATTAATTTAGGATTTTCCTACTTTTTAAGCTTTCATTTGATGTTCAATACGATTTCTAAACCCTTTTTATATTGGGTTAATGTTATGAAAAATCCAAAATTGGTATATCCTTGACAAATTTACCCTTTGTTTGTTTTCGTTAAATTTTGTTATCAAATTACTGAGTTGGATGACGCGTGGTAGTTGAGAGATGTACCGATTTAAAGTTTTATCTTTTGTTTGTCACAAATATATCAAATGGATTTGTCATAAATATATCAATTGTGGGTTAAAAAATTAATTTGGAGTAAATTATCACATATTTACTAGTTTGGAGTTTTTCGTACTATTAATTCATTTTTTTTTTGTCTGGCATCTTTATTTAATTTAGTTTATGAACCTTTTGAATTGATTCAATGTCACCTTGTCGATTTAAACCGACTAATGGCAAGCGACGTTCAGCTTTCAAGCTGTCGGCTGAGGTGTCCCCATCGGAAGGCCCAAATGCTCTCACGTTCACCACCGAAAGGGCCCACAAGACCATGTGCGTCATAATCTTTTCTCCTCCTCCTCCGTCCGGCAACCTACCGCCGTCCTTATTAGGCGGACGAGCTCCATCTTCCCCACCGTGCAACCGTCTTCTGCCACGCCATCGGCCATGCTAGGAACCACCGTCTTCCGTCACCGCCGTCACCATCATGGCAACTCACCGAGCACCGCCACCACTAGGAAGGAAGCAACATGGAGACGGATCTATCAAAACGAAGCTCGCGTGGTCATGAATTGGGCTCACGCGACCCCGAACCGAGTTCACCGTGACCAGATCAGTGCCGGCCCAGCACCACCGGACCAATGCCTATCCAGCACCCCCTCAACCACGAACGGAGCCACCAGACTAGTGCAGACAAACCAAGACCTCGCCATGAACTAAGTCGAAATGGGAATGACAAACCTATCAAAACGAAGGCCGCGCGGCCTCTGTCGCCATTCGACCGAAGAGAGATGTCCAGAGATAACGACAGAGGGAGGAGGAGCAAAGACGGTGGTGGCAACGGCAATGGGTCTTCGATTGCGGCTGTGACAATAACATGCTCGGCAGCAACGGTGGAGTTCTCAGGGACGACGACGGTGGTGGGGTTCATCGGCGAAAGAGGAAGAAATGGAAAAATAATAAAAGAAAAATAGATTCAGAAGAATAAAAAGAGGAAAGATATTAGTTAGATGTTATTATTGTATGTCGACTGAAGATAGACTATCCATTAAACAAAAGGGTTACGGTGAGCCTAACTTTGAAAACTTTGCGGACTTAATTTAATATAAAGAAAAGTTCAGAAAAGACCGCCTGCGATATCTACCTCGAATCAGAGCAAAAAACCTTTTTCTTATGCAATTGTCAATGCCTTGTCCAAGAAATATTCCCAATAAAAGATGGACACGTGGAGAACCCCCTTTTTGGGCTTTTGACACCCCCGAAAGTGACGAAGAAATAAAGGAAAAAAGGAGAGGATAAAAGATGAAGAAGATGCGGGACGAAGCATCCTTCTTTCTAAAGCTTCGATAGATGCCCCTTCGGGAAAAAGCCAGTTTCTCATAATTCCTGGTTGTTTTCTTCGCCTGCAGGTCCTCCATTATCTTCTTCTTTTTTCTTATTATTTTCCCAGAAAATGCTAAATTATCACTATTTATGGAGTTATAATCTCCTAGGAAAAGAATATTTACTGTTCTTAGTTGATTGACTGCTTGCTGGTTTTAATATTTAATTATTTTACTATTCTCCCTCTCGCTTTATCTAATCTTTTTACCTGGTACTAAGCGTGAACATATTTAATTGAGGATGGGGTCTGAAAAGATTTGAACTCAGTTTGATACTATATGAGATTTTGTGAGACTGCAACCTAACTGTTCTAAAAGTTTAAGCTATTAAATGAAGGTTAACACTTCCCCTTATGCTTAGTGAGATCTTTTTTTTGCCTTAGATGGAGGCCCTTCTACTCTGATATCATGTGAGATTTTATGAAAGTACAACCACCTATTCTGATACATGTGAGATTTTGTGAGATTGCAACTTAATTGTTATAAAAGTTGAAGCTGTTAGATGAATGTTAAATACTGAAATATTAAATTGGAGAAGCAAATGAGGTCAGGTAAGATTTGAACTCAGGATTTCCGACTTTGATACCATGTAAAGATTTGATGGGACCAATACCCTGTTCTTAAAACTCGAGTCATTAGATGATAGTGTGATTTGATATTTAATTATTCTAACATAAATATACATATACAGATCAAGAGCTTAATCTTCTTAACAATCTGAAAGCTTACCTAGCCGAAAAAACTCTCACAAAGCCTAGTTTAGATACATGATTGTGTGCGTAGCCGATTTAAAAGACTAATTCCAATAGTAAAAAGACGCGTGCACCGCCTAGGAAAAGATAAGAATATTGAATCTGTCGGGAAAAGAAGATTAAATTATCGTAAGATTGACTTTTCCTTTTTTAGTTTGAATAGCTGTGATGGTGCCATGCATTTCCGCCTCGCAACACGTTGGCTACCGTGACATAATTCAATTGCTCGTGACATCTAAGGATTGTAGGCATAGTGCGCCTTAGATTCATTATAAGACCCCCTTAGGATTAAATTATAGGGTGGGGCATTGAGGGATTTTCAGCTCAAAATCTTGAGATCATTTTGCTTGGATCCTAGCAATTATCGGTTAGGGTCACATACAAAGGTCAAAGGTCCGAATTAAACTGATCCATGGGGCTTATAGGATATGTTATGAATATTTATATAGTCCAATCTCTACATGCGTATCTAGAATTATAAATAAAAAGAAGAGGAAGAAAACTCATGATGCCTGGATTTGAAGAATAAATGATTTCTTGAGTAGGTTTATATATATATATATATGAACTCAAAACGCGTGCTTCCTATAAGATTCACACCATAAAACAAAGTCTAAGCTCTGTCTCCTTCACTTCGTTTTTCTTAATTGCCAATCATTCATTTGACAGCATGCCACTCAACACCTAATAACTAAACTATGCGAGCGTAATTTAGGGCAGCAACCTCTCTATTTTCGCTCATTTCTCAGATTTCCGGTCGTCGTGTTGATCCTTCCTATTGAACGACCGGATCCAATCAGAGCTAATCAAAAACATCATAAAAAAAATCGAAGGCACGACTCTTATAAGAGTGCAAGTTGTGAGCATCAACTTCTCCATATTCGGCCAAGAAGCCGCAACACAATCCGTCCTTTTACACTCCAGCATGCTGCTTTCAGCCTTCTGCCTAATGCTAAACAGTCTTGCCTAGTGATAAGTCCAACTTTTTGGCTTAGTTCATGAGCTTTCACATCGAGGGTTCAAGTGACGACGCAATGACACATTCGCTAGTGACTGGCCTGAGTGGCCTCGTCATGTTACACAGCATGGATTGTTGATTGATCTCGACTGCTGTGGATCAATGGTGACCAGCTTTTTACCATGATAGAGCATCTCGCCTTTGCTCGTGGTCCAGATATTCTTCATTCGACGTGCTAAGGATTTCCAACCCGCAATCAAGGACTTCATATTTTTTGGGGGAGAGGGAGGAGGACCCCATGGAGATAAAGTCATTCAAAAGCAACCACAGATTTTCAAAGAATACTTGAAGTGTCTCTTGCTTTTTTTTTTTTTGGGCTGCACCTAACCCTAAACAAAACAAATGAGGTGTGAAAGCTACATTTCTTACCCCCTCCCCTCCCCTCATTTCTTTTCTTTGGTCCTCTTTTTCACATATCCATTGCGAACTTATTCTCCTATTATTGGTGCTAGTCGTTAGACTATGGGGAGAGATCTTTTTTGTTTGGCTGGCTTGATTCTTTGCTTAGCAAGCTCCCAGCGAGATAAGGTCCTTTTGTGGAAACCCCACAGATGTTGTAAGGCTTGCGACACCGATACCGATCCAAGATTGAATCGCACGAGTTGTCGCGAGTCGTATCGGAGAAGCCTGTTGATCAGGGAAAACGTGGGCACCAGCTACTACTTGGCGGGAGTCGCATCTCAACTCTCAAACTTGCAGAGTCACTTATTCATTTGACCCGAATGAAGGCTTGTGACAATAATACAACTCACTCTAAATGGTTAAGAAAGTGTTCAACTAATTTGTAATAATGCCGACGAGTAGAAACATGTCGATCTCTTTTCAACAAAGTGATTGTGTAATGTGGAGGAAATCTTTCCGGGTCGATCGAAAAAATCAAAAGCAAAGGAGTGCTTGAAGGTGAAGCATGAGGGACGATCAAAACATTACTTCCGGTCCCTGCCTGGCGTACGAATATCTTTCATCTGTTTTCACACTCGGACTGTACTAAATTAAGGACGGCCACGAGATTGATTTGATAACTACTGTTCAAACCTTAAGTTAGAAGACGTCGGGCGCCGCTAAGGAGTGTTTTCTTTCACATTGACAATTCCATCGTCACGTAGCAACTCAAAAGCGATCGCAGCTAGGGCACTGTGCCACTACTTTTAAGTAGAAAACAAGAATAAAAGATTCTATTCCCGACTGAAAATTGGGTAAAATCGCATGAGAAGCAAAAAGTTAATGACTGTTATATGCTTAAAGTTTCCATTTTTTTTTCCAATCTCTTATTTATCTATCCATCTATTTCGGTTTTGTAGATATGAAAGGGTTACTTCCATCGCCATTCATCAAAAAGATAGAAGCCATGCACCTTCTTTTTCCATAGAAAAAGAAGAAGAAAACTATGCATTTTCTAGCCAACTCAGATCACCTCCCCGCCACCGCCAAATCGTTGTCCACTAAGCACGCTCATGTCTTTACACAAGTAATCATGCTTATGATTACTGTCAAATACTGTCTTTCCACTGGTAATCATTATAAACCATCTTTAGGAGGCTAAATTATATGATACTGTTGTCCTCGGATTCTAACTAATAAGTACGGATTGACGAGATTTGAAAGCTGATTCAATTGTTAATAATGAAAGACAGAAGCCTAGTAAACATCGGTCGAGGAAGATTGTGAGCATCTAATTAAGGGTTAGGACAAGGGAGATAGGAAGTTAGAGTTCTCTCAAGAAGAAAATCATGTACGGGAGGTTGTGAGCTGCGTGCTACTAGTAGTAACAATATATATTCCACATGGATAGGGTAGTAATCGGGGGAGCTATGTCGATGCCATCTCCGTCATCCATCATCGTCGGTCACAGCCCCCCTGGTCTCCGGTGACGATGTTAAACCTCTGCACAGAGAGGAAGATGAGACAGACCCACTCCTAACATGAAAGCTTAATGATACAAGGCTTTTATTTTTGGAATGGACGAGTTTACGAAGAAAGAAACGCGTTTGATAATAATTCAAAATTTTTTATTTTTGAAATAAAAGTTCGTTGATAACGAGAATAAAATTTCTATTTTTAGGAATTGTAACGACCGGCGTTCGGTGGCCGGAGTCCGACGTTCGACGACCGGTGTTCGGTGTTCGGGGACCAACGGCGGGTGGTCGAAGTCTAGAGTCCGACGTCCGGCGACAAGCGGCCGAAGTCCGGAGTTCGGCGACCGACAACCGGCGTCCAACGTTCGGAGGTCGACGTCTAACGTTCGACATCAGGAGTCTGGGACCAAGGTCGGTGGCGGGTGGCCAATGGCTGGAGTCTGGCAGCGGGCGGCCGGTGGCGAGTGGCTAACGGTCGACGGTGAACATCCGGTGGTTGGTGATGAGCCTCCGCATCCAACGATTAGCGATGAGCAACCAACAACCCGTGGGCGTCCAACATTCAACGACTAGCGGTTGGTGACGAGCGGCCAGAGTTCGATGGCTAACAGTCTACGGCTGGTGGCCAGGGTTGATGGCGGCCAGCAACTAGTGGCGGGCGTTCAGCATCCCATAGGAGGCAAATGAGCAACAAGCAGTGACAAGAGTGAACGATGAAAAAAATTTTAATTTCTCATTTCTATTCCAGAAATAGAAAAGTTAAAAATTTTAACTTCTGATTTCTGCTCCAAATCTATTTCTGGAATATAAATTTACTCTAAAAATAAAAAAATGAAATTGCGTTATCAAATAAATTTTTATTCCAAACTTGTTTTGGAGAATAGAAAAATAGAAAAATAGAAATGTTGTTATGCGCGCTTTTAATGAGCATGTGTCCATCGTTCCATAAGTCGACACGAATGGGGTAAATTTGTCTTCATGCAGCATGTACTTGGCGATTCACGATAAAAAATCAAAACTTTTTACGAAAGAAATGAACGAGTTATGTTAAAAGGTACAGCACCTCGAAGTAGATGCCGGATGGGGCCCTGCTTTTTTGCACAGTGCACATGGGGCTGTGGCCGTTCCAGGGAGTGGACAAACGAGTCTCGTACCTTGGCCAAGGCTTGGGCTTCACTCTTTGCTCCAAGAACGGACAATAGATTAATGGCAAGATCCGGAAACAGAGAATTCTTTCGGACGACGGAGAGAGAATACATAAATTAGAAAGGTCGGGGCTTTTGCTCCAACGTCGGTTCACCGGTCCCGGACTCTGTTACTACCCACCTTTACCAGAATTATGATTGATGGCGTATGTATGGTACTGATTACAAAAGGCGTTATAGTTAAATACATCCTGGGAACACATAAAAAGGCCTGAAAGGAGATGCGGGCGCCACCCACCATCGCCACTCACCGTCAGTCCCGTATTCGTGTCTAGAACTCTCTCTCTCCCTCTCCCTCGCCCTCTCTCAAGCACACACACAGACTCAAACACCGCCCTCTTCATATAACGAAATCTCATCCAGGGTTCTGTCAATCTGTTAGTTGCCAGTCCAGCAACCGGAAATGGCTTTCTTAGCGTTCTTGATGCTTATCTTGGCCATGTCCGGCTGTTCAAGTAAGCTCCTATGCTGTTCTGCCTCTTTTACTCCCTTCTTTTTCCCTCTTTTTCAACTCCCTGAGCTTCATGAGCTATGGAGAGGAGCAATTTTACTCTTCTTGTGATGGATGGTCGCATCTTTGTTTTGGGTTCTGAAGAGATCTCTTGCTGTCGTCTCATTTTTTTTTCTTCTTTCATCTTTGTTGAGAAACTGGCCCTGTTCACGGCCAACAAAAAAAAAAGAATAATATTAGTTCCTGGCAGAAAAGGGTTTTATTTCATGGTTGGTGACAGAAACAGATCATGTCCAGATTTCTCTCATCTCCTGGATTAGCAGAAAGCATTTCTTTAAGAAGTGATTCGGTCCTTGTCTGAAGCCACTGTTCACTGATGGTCTTTCTTTTCTTCTATTTTTCCTTCTTTTCTTTGTCTCTGCCTTCAATTAGGTGCAACATACTGCATCTGCAAAGACGGGGTGGGCGATTCAGCTTTGCAAAAGGCCCTGGACTACGCCTGTGGAGCTGGAGCGGATTGCAGTGCGATCATCCAAAACGGGGCTTGTTACAACCCAAACACTGTCAAGGATCATTGCAACTATGCCGTGAACAGCTACTTCCAGAAGAAAGGCGAAACCACCGGTAGCTGCGACTTCTCCGGGACTGCCACCACCTCAGCCACTCTTCCCAGTAAGACCCATCGAGAGTCTGTTTTTCTGTTCATTCATTTGGGGCTTCTCTATTTTCAGTGTCTTCTCCTTCGGTTCAGTAGTGTAGAATCTTTTGATAGGTTGCCAATGTTTTTTCACCTTTCTAATGTGTTTGAATCTGATGTGTATGTACAGCCCAAGTTTCTGGGTGCGTGTATCCTGCAAGTGCCAGGTATGCTACTTCTACTTTCTTGATTCTCCATTAAATCACCATTTCCCAAATCACAATTTCCCATTACTCTTGGGCAGCACAGATCACCATCATAAAAGAAAAAAGATAATTTTTCTCCACTTTACAAGGGCTCTTGGTGAAGGAGAGACCCCTGTGCTCGACTTTCCGACGAGAGAGAATCTCGCACCCAGATTAGGTTCCTACTTTCTGGAGTGAGCCTGATAGAGGGCTCAAAGATCAAATCTTTTTCCAGATATTCTTGTCGGCAGTTGTGGGAAAACATAAAAAAAAGTGCCAGTGTCTGAATCCAGTTCCTATTCTTAAATCTGCTTGCTCTGTTTTTCCTGCTTCTTCTCTAGAACAGCCTGATCTGTGATTGCAAGAGAGGTTTTTTTCTTGGGGGACTTTGCAACCCATGAACAGAGACGCCTTTCAAAGACCCTTTTCATCACGAGTTGAGAATTTCGGTGTCAGTAAGTTAAGAAAAAGTGTATTCAGTGCCTAATGATTTAGTAACCCATGTTGGTTGCGATGTGAGCTGTCCCTGATGTTGATTTTCCTACGCACCCTTTGTCCCTTTCCTTGTTATATTCGCATGATGAGATAGCATCGTGTTTCATTTTCTTACTCAATCTAGAGAAGTAATCACTGGTTGAAAAATCTTTTGTAACTTAAGCTGTGTCTTTCATTTACTGGACGAATTCAATTAATAACTATTTTTTTAACTTTTTATACAGTTCTGCAAGCACCACTCCTTCAACCAACGGCACACCGACCGCCACTCCGTCAACCAGCACCACACCGACAACTTCCGCCACCCCAACCACCTCCACCACGCCGTCCACCACCACCACCACCACCCCGAGCTCCACCCCGGTGTTCAACAGCGGCACGGGGCTTGGTCCTACTAGCACGACCTTCCCCAGTGGTGCCGCCATGTCCATCCAAAGAGCAAGCACGGTCCTTGCTTTTACCGCCACCTTCTGGTTTTCACTCTGGCTGGCGTTGTGGGCCTGAAGGTCCACCCAAGATGGACTAAAAAAGGGGACAAGAGGGGGGATGTACATCCTTTGGGGTCTGATCTGTGGAGGAGATTCGCCAGGGCTGCCAATGAGAGAATGGCATCATCTTGTGGTGTTTGGGGAATCATATCATCACAGGGACAGACCCCACTAGGGTTTTCTTGTCGTTTTCCTCCCTCTTTGTGTGATAAAAAGAACAAAAAAAAAAAAAAGGTTGGGAATTTGATTCCTTGTTTTTCTTATGAGTGGTGACGTGACCACCAGTGGGGCAGGAGGAGAGATGATCTTTTTCTTTTTAGCTAGAGATTTATTATTACTGTATATTTAGGGAGTTAGTAGTATTTTTTGTATGTAATAATGTATAACTGGTGGTGCTGCTGCTGTGCTCCTTTTCTTATGTCTTGATAAGTTCCTCGTTGTTCTGACGAAGTGACGGCTTACCTAAAGTTGTCTGATGATGGGTTGAGGAAAGAGATTTTTTCTCTGATATTTAAAGAAATGGGAAAGTGAGGTAGGAATTGATAATAAGGGCTTGTTTGGTGAGTATATTATTTTTTAAAATAATTTTCTTCTTTTATTCTTTGGATGAATTTTTAAACATTCGAAAGCGTTTTCAATTGCAGAAAATTTCTATTTTCAAAATAAATAAAAAAGAATATAAATGTGTTTGGTATGATTTTCAATTTTTTTGTTTACGGTAAAATTATTTTTAATTTTTAATAATTTTATGAAATTTTTTTCTGTCTTTCTTTTCTTGTTTTTTTTTTCCTTCCTCATCTGGTTAAAGGCCAATGACTGGCCAAACGAGAATCAGATATCTTATTGGGGCACTTACTAGACGAGGAGGAAGAAGAAAAGAAAAGAGAAAAAAAGAAATTGGCTTATTATAGAATTATTCTCAATAACAAAAAAGTAATATTTTTTTACTATTTAATTTTATTTTGAAACTATTTTCAATAACAAATTTTATTCTGGTTAATGTTACTAAAGAGATTTCTGCTTTCCTTTGAACAAAAAAATAGAAATGATTAAGAATTAATCAGTTATTAAAGAGGCCTTAAGGAATATATATGATAAAATAAGAAAATTCATCGTTTGAGTAAATCATCGGAGAAATAAAAAAGATTATAAATTTCAAGGAAATGGATGTCCATTATGCATGAGAGGAACTCCAAAATTAGGCAGTGTTTAGGTTAAGCTACTAAGAGGAATACGTTTTGGTTTTGCGTACATTGATTCTTCAGGTAGCAGTTTGAACATAAAGTGAACGCCAACAGACACTTGATATGACCAATTCACGTGGATCATCTGGGTTTTGCATTTTCTTTCCAAGGAAAAAGTGAGCGCATGACCATCGAGCGGTAAATGTAAATGTCAAATGTCAATCTGTTGTGATGAAGATGCATAATCAGACTTGATAATTAGTGTACAAAGGTAAAATGCAATTCAAACGACAATTGAGTAAGGCCATATAAATGATAGATTTAGAGGCGGTGGATTACCGTATGTTGCCGATGATCCCCGTGACGTAGACAACCAAATCTCTAAGAGCTAATGTCGGTGAATAAATTTCATTTCAGAGAAACAATTTCAGCTTCTTTAGCGCTATCTTCCTGCACAAAGTCAGCTATCAAGTTCGCGACGATGTTTGGCTTCTCCACATGAGGAAGATGGCCGCAGTCTGGTATCTGGCGAAGAATTGAGTTCGGCAGCTCAGCATGCAATTTCTGCATCAAAGTAGAATAATTATTTCTACAACTGAACATGGAACCTTTGGTGCGATGACAAATTTGAAAGAACTTTCCAAAGCTTTCAATATACTGCCCAAAAACTTGAAATGGATGATCATCTTCTCAGTG
Organism: Eucalyptus tenuipes; assembly: GCA_014182365.1. NCBI lineage: Eukaryota > Viridiplantae > Streptophyta > Magnoliopsida > Myrtales > Myrtaceae > Eucalyptus > Eucalyptus tenuipes. The sequence continues at coordinate 28,915,651 of CM024538.1, read as the reverse complement.
GTTGCTAGATAATTTAAGAAAAAGAACAAGAACTGACCCCGGCCAATTCTTTGCTAATAATTTTGTCATCCTCTCCCCATACGATGAGTGCTCTCTGCTTCACCTGTAATAGCACGTTATAGTGGGCACCCGAAAAAAAAATACGATAGCATTATCCAATCGACTTCAAGAATAACTTTCTTGAACTTGCAAATAAGATAAATAGACAAGTTCAATGATTGAAAGGCAAGAGCAACTTTGCTGCTTCCATGTAAGGAAAGATCCTCTAAATCGGTCGCTCATTTTTAATGAAAGAGTTCCAGCATCCGAGAAATGCGAGCTATGAACTGAAAGCAGCTATAACACATTCTTCAAAACTCTCCCAGAATTTGAGAGAAAGGAGCTGAAGGGAGGGGAAGAAGATTCTCGCAACCGGTGTTTCAACAAAATTATCTAGTAAATGAATTTGCTTATGTTATAGCAGTTGATGCTCTTACCAAAGGCAAAGATTCAATTTAAAGATTTTGTAAGATAAAGTGCATAATTAGAAGTGAAGGATCTGCAGCTGGGCACATATTGCAGCCTCAGGCTCATGGGGGGATACGAAACAAAACCACTTTGGAAGCCATGACATAATGTTTCTCTTTTCTGAGAATAAGTTAATCGAACTTGGAATTAGCCCAGACTGTCATGCTAGGATGCAAAATAATCTGCCACTGTAGCTTTTAGATACGATGATCTCCCATGCTCGAGTCTGGGCAACAGACTATCAGGAATAACCCTTCACTATTTGCTTTATCTTGGTCAGAATGAATTCAGGGAATTCTATATGCACCACAAACAAAGTTGCCAATAGATGGGAATACATCACTCTGCATACCTGATTAATCTGTTCAGTCACATTGTATCCACCACTAAGCATAAAATCAACTGAAGCATCCTCCCACCATGGATATCGACAATGCAGCCTCCCCACCTAGATTTGATTAGGATAAAATACAAATTCATCTCTTCAGTATCTTGAAGGTGCATGACCAGAAAGAAGACCTGGGTATGATGAGTGAAAAGGCCTCGTCTCACAAATAATACAAGGAAGACTCACATTAGTCCAATCTAAGTTGGTGCTGAGTGGAAGACCTCTGAATGCCAAAACATTTACCCAGAAACGGAGAGGAAAGCTCTTCAATATAGATACCTGTATCAAGAACAACTCTCTCATCTGATCTACTCAATCTCAAAACATCAAATTCAGGGGGAAGTATATATATGGTAAATTATCTCATTTAGCATGAGGGATCGTTACATGGTAAATCATCTCAATTAGCATACAGGATCATAGGCAAACTCCGCTTAAAAAGATCAGGCTTCTGTTGTTGTTGTTGTTGTTGTTGTTGCAGCATGAACGAACTGGAAACCGTTAAGTTTGTCTATTCTTTGTAACACTATTGACATGTAAAATTTTTTCTTATGTGCCATAGTTTTGCACGGAAAGTGATGTTATTACTTTGATGAAACTAATGCGTTCCAAAAGCTCTCTGGAGTTTATTTAGTGGTGAGCTAAACTACCAAACTCAACAGAGTATGATTGGCCAGAAAAAAATCAGTAAAATTTTATTTGCAGATAAATGAAATCCATTCTTTATGATGCACCAAGATATATTCATCACAATATTTTTTTCAGTTGCCACAGACTGTATCTCATCTTACTGTAGCAACATCCTCTAACATATTCCACATTAAGTTCACACCCTGCATGATTTTCCTGTAAGTAATACTACTAGTTGTCCTAACAGCCATAACTCATTCCAAAAGAGAGTAAGGGAGGACAAAATAAAAGAACAGTGCAAGCATTGGCCATCAGCGCAATGATCAGCTCAAAAGCTATTTAAACTTCAGCAATTTCCCCCTCCTCTAGAGATTGATTATATGATCTTTCCTGGATTTAGTGATCTAGACAAGAAGTATCAAATTTAGCCTCATCAGTTCAAGGACTAAATTCTTGTGCTTTGTTGATCGTCTTTTTTCTTTTTCTTTTTTTAAGGAGGGAGGGGGGGAGGAGGAGGGACATGCAGGAGGATCCTTAGTTCACATGGAAAGAAAAGTATAGCTCTAGGATTTTCCCTCCCTTTTTTAATCTGGGACCTCATGAAATCTCAGTTCCAGAATGAAGCCATAGCTTCTAGAAATATCCAGATTACCTCCGCTGCTCCCAAACCACAGCATATGGACTGTGTTTATGGAAACTTTGGCCGCCCAACTTAAAGCTTTTGACACAAAAGTAAAAAGCCATGTCACACAGCTTCAAGTTAGAGATTGTTAGAGGTAGGTTTAGTCAAGTTGTTAATCTGGATAGCAGCACGTTCTGGACCATTGGTTGGAATCATTGCCTATTCATTATGCAAACGTAATAGTGTCTTTGCTTATATTTGCTCTGAATTTGAAAGTGACGTGCAACTTTGGCTATGGCTAATTAAGTAAACTGGTACTTGTACAACTCACCGTTTCTACAAATCCAAAAGTCTAATTTAGGTCAAGATTTATTTTGGTACCTTTCAGTAGAGCAAAAATGTGGTGAAATCTCTCAGGATAGCCAACTTTGGCGATCTGAAGATTCTGAAAATTGAGAAAATTGAAGTATCTCATATCGTTAATCTATAGGATTTATATGCTTTTTTTGTACATGTGTCCTTCCTTCACCTAGTGATTTATACTTTTGGGTTGGACTTTTTAACATATATCAGAGCCAGGTTTCGTCAAGATATATTTCTCACATGTGACCTATTCCTCAATTACACTTGTCATTCTTACTTAGTTTACAAGTGAGAGGGTGTGCTAAAGCATATCACTTGTTTGTATGATTTATATGCTCCTAATATACATGCGGTCTCTCTCCATCAAATGTCTTAAGCTTTTTGCTTGGACATTCTATCAAGGAGCACTGAAATTTGCAACACTATACTCGATCGCAGTTCACAAGGGGTAAGGGGTCTCGACAACAATGGGCCAAAGTCAAATGCCAAAACCATAGCTAACCCAAGCACACACTAAATTCGTTAGTTAGCTGTGGGAGCGACAACTTTCTCCCTCTCCTAAACAAAGCCTTAAGTAAGTTTTAAAAACAAGCTAAAACTTGCCAAAAGTTCAGCAACCAAGAATCTGGTCACTGGATGTTCAAAGGTCCAAGATGATTGTGTGAAAATGGATGAAATTTTGAACCAAAGCAGCTAATAGCTATGCCACCTTCACTAGGTGGACCAATTTATATATGTAGAAATGAAGTTTTCAATCCTTCAGGAGTAAAAGCTTACACCAGCATAGGCAATTGCTCTAGGTAAGTTCGCCATATCCCCTGTGCCTTCAGCATATACGCTGGCATCAATCAAAACTAGCTTTTCAACCTGGACAAGTTGAAACATTTAGCACAAGTAACTCTTTCTAAAGCAATTTTAAGTATAGTCGTTTACATTAGCAATGCTAAATGGTCGCTATTGAGAAGTACTTACTGCCTCTGGATGGATGACTGCAAAATCAATTGCAATAGCAGCACCAAGGCTTGGTCCAACCAATATCATTGGCTTCTTGATGTAGGACTTCCAGAGCTACACCCCATACATAGAACCAAAAAAGTTCGGCTACACCAAACTGAATAAAACAGAGAACAATTTCGACTATAGGAGCATGGATGGCCAATTTCGGTTTATATGTAGCTTTTCTTCTTAATTTAATACTGCAATTGACAGTTCGTGGAATTCTTAACAACCGGCAACAACTAGAAAACACAAATTGGCGGGGAACTACATTAAACAAGCATGGTGCCTTTGAGCACCCTCTACCCTGTGAATGGGGTTCAAGTGCTTTGTCACTGGTGCAAAACCCAAAGACAGAAGAAAAAAAAAAGAGGTTAACATTATACTCAGAAGTGATTTCCTGAAACTTACAAGGATCAATTAGGAAAGTAACTGTTGAAATCTCAGTTGAACTTTACAGTTCTTCCATCAGTCAAACAGTGGGCTCACAGCTTTCTCAATAAAGAGTATTCTTTCAGTACATATAGATGCCCCATAATGAAAATACCTGATAAAAATGGTTGCGCTTATTTGCCACATTGCACGCTGGAAGTTGTTCTTTCACATGCAAAAGAAAAAGAAAGAACCTTGAAACAACTTGCGGAACATAGAGAGAATTGGACGCTCGGAAGATTCAGCCAAGAGAAGAGGCATAAAAGCAAACCTAGATCAGAGAAACCCCAACCGAGAATGTCAACGGCCCAAGTCTCTAGACCAGCGTCCTCAAGCAATGGATACGTGTATCTCCATTCTAAACAAGAGCTGCAGACAAATTTGCATCAGAAGAAGAGTGACTTTAAACTCACTACAGTACTCCAGATACACTAGGTACCTGTCAAAACCATGTAGCAGGACCACCGGATTAGTCTCTCCTTTCACTAGTGGCTTCACACAGCTGCTCATGATGCAATTGTCTGACACGTTTACCTGCATTGAGCCGAGCAACAGAACATGAAACCTACTTGTTGATAATCCCTTTTTAAAAGTGGAAAAAGAAGAAGCTGATTTTAGCCTTCAGCTTCCAATTTATAGCTATGTTGGATCAACAGTGATAAGAAAGTTCCTTGCTCTGGTCATGCCACGTGTTGAATTATGTACACCATGTAGAAATTGAATGGCAACAATGGCCAATCTCCAATGCATCAATAAGAAAATCATCTTCCTACCGTCTAGAATCATCAACAATCGCATAAGAAAATCACACAATAAACCGAGACAACCTCAAAACTTCCGCCGTGATGGACATCGAGTCAAAATGCACGAAAGCGCGAGTTGAAAAGCCACAGAGAGAGAGAGAGAGAGAGAGAGAGAGAGAGAGAGAGTACGCACGGGAAGCCTCTCGATGCGAGAGGCGAGCTTGCGAGCGTAAGGGTCCTTGATGTTCCCCACCTGTTTGGGAAGGAAGGGAGGGAACGCGTCGGCCCTGGCACCGGCGGCGATTGGCGGAGGAATGGCGGAGAGTGTCAGCACCGCCATCGAGCGCCGCCGCCGTCGTCCAGTGGGAGATGCTCTTGTCAATGCATTTGCGGCGCGGAAGCCGTGCGTTCCGCTCGCGACAAGAACACGCCGGGACGGTGTTCGTTTGCGTGCTTCGGTACAGTTACGAGCCAGTCGGTGTATGGATCTCGCTCATCCAATTCCACAGACGAATCGCACGCGCGGTGCGGTGGCGCGTGCTCCTTACGCCGTTGCCCGGAAGTTTAATTGCTTCCCGCCTTCTTCCATGGGCGATTGAAGATAGAATAGCGAGATACCGTTCTGCAAAACATTTACCGATGGAAATTTATTAATTTATCCATGGGCTAATGGACATTATTAAACTGAATTTTCTGAAGTTGAAAACGTATTTTTGTGGTGCGAGAAGTTATGCGAAATTATGTGAATGGACAAGTCACAATTCCTCTTTAAAAAGAAACAGATTTCCTATGTATAAATGAAAGAAGCAGCTTGAGTGTTTAGTCCAAAAATATCAATATTTATTCATGCAAATTTAATGGACAAATATCAATTATCCCCTTTAAGCCGGTAACTATATCACTTTGCATCCTCTATTTCTATAACCATCACTTTGCACCTTCTTAGAACAAAATCTTAAAAACAAATAAAAAAACAGATTTGCCCAATTCCAAATCCTAATTTCTCAAAATCCTCCAACTTAGAAATGAGCAATGCTAGATTGTTAAGACCAGTTAATAGAATTGATGTGTTGTAGTGGTTTGTCAGATTCGCAAGTGTGCCTTTATACAAATAGGTTATATTATTCTTTTTCTCCTCTTCTTCTTATTTGTCATAAACAAATAGGTTATATTCGATGGTAAAAAATCATTTGACACATTTTATAAATCAATTTTTAAACTACTTTCGCAAATTTAGGATTTCTCATCAGTAAATCCATACCTCTCTCCATACCCACGCCTAGGCTTGTCAAGCAAATGAGCCGGGTCAAAAATTTTAGTACTCAAATTGACGCATCTCTATGGGATAGAATTTTATTGACCCAACTTGACCAGACCACGGGGCCCAATTCATACCTGACACCCAACCTAGCTTCCGTTTCTTAGCAGTATTCCTTCTTAAATTGTTGATTCTGAAGAATGACGTGAGGACTCCATGGACCAACTTGCTAAGTAGTGGAGGAGCTTAGTATTTGGGTTATGGATGAGCGCATGTTGTATTGTTGATTAAATTCCGACGTTATGTGTTACGTTCTTAAGTTTTGTCATCAATTAAATTTCAACATAATTTGTTTACATTCGATTTTGTCAAAATGGCTATGTTTTTTAAATTTTATCATCGATTAAATTCCGACATGGTTAACGTTTTACTTGTGATATTTTTTGTCCGGAGTCGCCATAGAATTGTTTCCTTTAATAATATAACGACTTGGTCTAACAAGCGTGACAAAGTGTGACTCTAACTCTAAGATGGCGTGGAGGCAGAAATGAACCAAATCCCTATTGCTTGAGTGCGGTGATGTGAAGTATCTTATATGTGATGATACTTGTCCTAACTTGTAACAAGACAATCTTTGGGCAAAGCCCAAAAGAACAAAACCGTGTGAATTTCAGCCCAAAGTGGACACTTGCCCTATCAGGTGTTCATAATGTATTCCATGTCTCTTTATTATGGAAATATGTACCAAATCCTAATCACACAAGAGAAGTGGTGGGGCTCACTTATTTTAAAAAACAGATTGAAAAGCCAAAAAGAAAAGAGAAAAAGAAGTGAGCAGTGGACGCTCACTTCATACTCTTTTTAAGGCCCAATCAGTTCGGAAAAGAGAGAGAAAAGAAGAGAGGGAATATAAATAAGAAGAAAGAAGGAGGAAGGAAAAGGGAAAGAAGAGAAGGGGGTTTCATATGTACACACCAATGGGACTTCTCAAACCCACTCGACTATATAATGTAATGTCCGATAAGTGTTTATGCCCCTCGTTCTTCCAATCATATTCGTTTTTGAGTTTAGGGCTCAAATTTGAAATTTAGTGAAAATTGAGCCGCGAAATCTAATTTTTGAGTCGTGGAACTTTGGGATTTCATGGGAATAGTGAATTATGGCATTGTGGAGCTGTCAGTTTGACAAGCATCGTTTTAGAGCAATGGTTTTGTTGGGGTGAGAATTTAGGGTTTTATGTGCGAGTTCCGCATTTCATTTAGGTTTAAGTAATCGCTTTAGGTGAGCAATTTGTTAGCACGCATGAGTCATTTTATTAGCGCTTAGACTTAGTTTAGTCATTTCGTAATCAATGTAGAGTTTTATTTGATTTTAATGGTTATTATTTGCTTATTTGCTAGGAGAGAGAGTTCGATGATACAAATATTGTTTATTGTTTAGTCTTAGGCGACTAAGTGAGTGTTACTATATCTTCTTTGCCTTGAAGTCTATATATTGAATTGACAAGAACATTTTTATTACATAAAGTGAGATCAAGTATTTACTACCTTTTGTTTATTTTAGAATGGTTTGAGAAACATATTATGAAATTTGTCATGATAGTTTACGTATATGTAATTACTTTGCGATTGGTTTATGGAAAGGTTTATGAATGTTGGATGGTCTATGTCACGAAAAGTTATTTGTTTGATTTATGAGATTGATTTATGGATTGGATATTTGGCATAAGAGGATGATTGTTTATGCTCAATATGGCTGTAAACCTAGGTAAGTTTTCGAGGTATGCATACTGATTTAGGATATCATTCTGCGCCAAGCCATCAACTTCGTAAATGGAGACCTTGTCGAGGGGGGAATCTTAGTCACTTTGTCACCAAATGACCATGATAGTATATTGAGTAATAGATTAGTCAATGAAATGGACTGTTGATTTAGTTTTTTATAGAGATTCATCTACGAATTTGATCATCGTTGCTTGAGTTGTGATAATGATTTAAATGGGTTTTCTTATTAGTATAAAGTCTTGTTAATAAGAAACAACTCATAGACAATTTTCTTAGAAAATTAGTTTGAGCCAACCAAAAATGTGATGATATGGTCCAATGAGAGTGAGAGTGACTGTCGGGGTTAGAGAGGGCATGGACAAGGTGTAGCTTTGACTCTAGGACAGTTTGGAGGCAGGAATTAATGAATCCCACATCGCCTAGGCGTGGTGCGGTGAAGTGCCTTAAATGTGATGACGCTTGACCTAACTTATATGAGAGGATCTATGCTTTGATACCAATGAGAGGATCTATACTCTGAATCAGGAAAACCAAATCAACAATTATGCTATCCCACACTAGGCGAACCCCAATTTAAGCTTTCAAGGGATTGCCTTTTAGCTATAAACTACCTGCAAATTTGATTTAAAGCATAGAGATGCTCAGCCTTTTAGCTGTGAACTACTTGGAAATTTGGTTTAGAGCATATAGACACTCAATGATGCCAAGATGTCAGGATAGTTATATATCTAACTTGAGAGCATATAGACACTCAATGATGCCAAGATGTCAGGATAGTTATATATCTAACTTGGCTGAGCTATATTTCTTAGAGAATTTTATCAGGCTGGAGAAGAAGAAGTCTTTAGAAAGACACGGCGAAGATTTTCATAAGTTCAAAAAAACAAAACCGTGCGAACTCCTGCCCAAAGTAAACGATATCGCTATGAGCGGGACTTGGGCTTAACAAATAAAAACTAAAGAAAGACTTTTGGTGAAAAATATTTCGTTGCGGGATTCAATTATGATGAAACAACAGCAAATGATTTTTTATGTTATTTCTGAACAAACTTAGACTACATTTGGTAGTATCACAGTTTTATTGGTATAGATGGCTGCGCATCATGAGATTCAGCTTGCATTTGATGCTTGATGACAAAATTTACATCTATAAATTGGAAAAATGCTAATTTACCAAAGTGGGACGGTATGAAGGAATCATGTGATAGATTTTCATTTCTTTATGTCTTTCGCGAGGTTTAGTGAAAGGCCACTAAGGCAACGCATGCAGTGTTCCTCAGGGGTTCCATATGATGTATATTATTCAAAGAGATGTTTCGGTCAAGTAATTGTAAATATGCGGAAAGAACCATATTATCATTGGAATGTCGTATCTCATTTGATATGTTCTGAAATCGATATCTCGTGTGGTTTTTAACAGGTCTGGTGAAAATTATGAAGAAGCATGACAAGTGGACAGGAGCTCTCGTCCGCTTGCCCTTCGTTCAAAAGGTCTTGCAAGAGCGATTTATTCACCACCAATTTGCTCTTGCAATCTCATGAAAAAGTCAACAGAATTTCTTCGATCTGCATCAAAAAGATCTTGCGACTTTCTTGGAAATTACAGATTTGACAATTGTGGCAAACTCAATTAATGAGTAGAGAGGCCAGTGACGTCGGAGACAGATGAGTTCGGCCCTTCAAAGGGCCACTAGAAATGGGTGGCGATGATGGCACCGAAGACAGGTGATGGGAGTGAGAGCAACGTGGATCACTAAAGAGGAGAGTGATAAAAGAGGAGCAATGCTTGAAGAGGGACCATGACATGTTTTCTTTACTTTGCTATATTAATTAAGAGGATATACTTGACCCATTAAAATCTATCTTTTTGGACTTTTCATTTTAGAATTCATTATGACTTATATCTTAAATTTAAAGTCACTCATATATGATCTGCTTCAATGAAAATATGGATTTCTGACTTATTTTGACAGTTTTGTTGACGACTGCCGTCTATTATTGTTTCATCACCTCCGATTGTCTCCACTATCAGGTTGGCCTCTCACTATTACTCTCCACCATCGAGGTTGTCCAAGCTTCGTTGCGGTTTGGGGTCTTGATCTAATTAAGGTCGCTAAGCTGCCATAGGTGGCCTTCAATCAAGGTTGCCGCACTGTAGGATCGACAACTCGAGGTTGTCCACAAGACAGACAAAAAATCGCAAAGAAGACACAAGATTTTTCCCTTTATCACTTCCAACAGAGACTTGTTCTCTATCCTAACCTGATGAACCAGGGCTTCAGCATGTGACATCCGTCTATCATAGCCCCCCACGGGCAAGATGCATATCCATGTGAACCCAAAGACCAGGACACTTCCTCTAGACTTCTACTCAGTGCCTCGCATTGCGGAGAAATGCACAATCGAAATTGTTGGGTTGACAACACGATGCGAGGAGGCAGCTGTCTTTTTTATGAAGACTTCTTCGATGCCATCAATAGAGCCTAGGCATGTGCATGGTCCGGGCGGGCGGTTCCCAACCTAGAACCGGGAACTGCCCGCTAAGAACCGGTTTCGAAAAATTGGAACCGGGAACCGCCCGCTAGTTGCATGAATCCACTCGGGAACCGAACCGCCGATCCGATCCGGTTCCCGGGTGGATCCATAGAGCCGGTCCAACCTCCGCGCCTTCCCCTTTTTGCCCTCCCCACATTTGCTTATTCTTCGATAAGACCAGGAGGCAACGGCGCGCCCGTTGCTTTCTGCCGGAGGTAGTGAGCGAAAAGGTGCTCATCGGTTGAGCAAAACTTAACTAGCGGATTCATGCTGGCGATGATCTCTCTCATTCTTCTTCTTCTCTGGCTTTTGTTGCTTTCGAAGGAGAGAGTTTCGTTCTCTTGTGCTTTTGTAAACGTTGGAATGAACACTTCACAAGATCATCTGTGTTGGAGATCAAATTCCATTAGCAATAACCGTCAACAGATTTAATCTACTTAAATAATGAATTGCGGGGCGTGGGAGACATAGCCAGCCAAGACGAAATTCAATCAAAGATTTGATCAAAGATTTTATCAGGGCAGCTAAGACGAAGTTATGAAAAACCAGATGATATACGAACTTCTCATTGGCTAAACTATAAATAAAACAAACCGGTCCGATCCGGGTGGGCGGGCGGGCGGATCCGCCCATGGAACCTGGAACCGGACCGGTACCCACTAGTTCTCATAACTTGGAACTGGGAACCGGACCGGTCCCCTTAAGATCCACCGGTTCCGGGCGGTTCCAGTCCGGTTCCGGGCGGTCCGGGCAGATCCCGGTTCTTTTGCACATCCCTAATAGAGCGGACGACCAACTTTGCGTTTTGGTCCATGAAAGACTCCCTTTACCACGAAATTCACTCTCGCAGGACATGGAATTAGGGAGTCTTCAAGGACATCTCTTTAACGCTTTACAGTTGGGTCTCTTGGGGCTGGACGCGAGGAAGCTTACTCGATGGCAGAGGCAACCTCGGAAGAATTTCGAGGGAGATGATCGGGTTTTATTCTTATACCAATATCCATTTGCCTTGAACCGGAGGGGCTCGTTGGATTGGGCTTGAGTCGAGAGTAAAGTTGCCCCCGGTCGAAGCAGGATTTATTACCGAATTGGAGGACACGTGATAATTGATGGATATACCAACTTAGGGTTATACCCTCCTTTTATCACAGTTATACTAGTTTATGATTTTTTCATAGGATTAACTCAGTTCAACAGAAACTAATAAATAGTAAATTTGTTATAACTATATCAATTTAGGGCTTTCATAGTTTTTTAAGCTTTCATTTGATATTCAATACGATCTCTAAACCCTTTTCTTTATTGGGTTAATGTTGTGAAAAACCCCAAATTTATATATCCGTGACAAATTTACCCTTTGTTTGTTTATGTTAAATTTTGTTATCAAATTGCTGAGTTGGATAACACGTGATAGTCGAGGGATGTATTATTTTGGGTTTTATCCTTTATTTGTCACAAATATAGGTTTTTCATGATACTGGTTGAATAAATTTGTTATAAATATATTAATTGCAGGTTAAAAATTAATTTGAGATAAATTTATGAGTTTGGAATTTTTCGTAATATTAATTCATTTTTATTTAATTTTTTTGGTCGGACATCTTTATTTAATTTAGTTTACGAACCTTTTTGAATTGATTCAATGTCATCTTGTTGATATAAATCGACTAATGGCAAGGGACGCTCAGCTTTCAAGCTGTCGTCTGAGGTGTCCCCATCGGAAGGCCCATATGCTTCCACGTTCTCCACTGAAAGGGCCCACAAGACCGTGTGCGTCATAATCTTTTCTTTCTCCTTCTCCTTCCGGCAACCCACCGCCGTCCTTATCAGGCGGCTGAGCTCCACCTTCCCCACGGTGCAGCCGTCTTCTGCCACGCCATCGGCCTTGTTAGGAACCACCGTCCTCCACCACTGTCGTCCCCGTCATGGCGACTCGCCAAGCACCGCCACCACCTCTCGTCGCCCCCGACAGGAAACCACCACGTCAACTTGGGCGCCACTCGAATACTGGTACCGCCGCCGGACTACTGCTGACCGACCACCACTTCACTAGGAAGGAAGCAACATGGACACGGATCTATCAAAACGAAGCTCGCGTGGTCTTGAATCAGGTTCGCGCGACCCCGAACGGACTTCACCGTGACCAGAAACGTTACTAAAAACGTTTGTACTTGGCAATTTACGATAAAAAAAAAAAAAAAAAAAGGCAAAACTTTTTTCGGAAGAAATGAACAGATTATAGTTAAAAGGTACAGCGCCTTGAGGTGGATGCTAGATGGGGCGCTGTTTTTTTGCACAGTGCACATGGGGGTTGAGGCCGCTCCAGAGGAGTGGACAAACGAGCCTCGTACCTGGCCAAGATTTGGGCTTCGGCCTTTGCTCCAAGAACGGACAAGAGATTAAAAGCAAGATCGGGAAGCATGAGAATTCTTTCGGACGACGGATAAAAAAAATCCATAAACTAGAAGGGTTGGGCCTTGGCTCCAATGTCGGTTCACCGGTCTCAGACCCTGTCACTTACCTTGACCCGAATTACAATGATCGCGGACGTATGCTTTCTCCTCTTGACTATTTTTAAGTGAGGAGTTCATGGGAGGATATGACTTAACTTCCTGATATCTGATATCTTTGTGGAGCACCTGCATAAGGCCGAAATCCTTGGCCAGAATTACTCAGTTGCGGTTTACAATCCTGAACCTCTTTTTCATGGTTCGAATCACAAGCTCTATAACTTTGATTTCTTCCATAACCACGACCTTGAATACTATAACTTCGACCACCCCTGCCATAACTAAATCCACCTCTATTTCCATAAAACCTGTTGTTTCCTCTCTGTCCTACGAAGGCAAGACTTGATTAAACTGTCTCACTATCCACATTCTGATTCCTTCAACATTCCTCTGCCCATAATAGGTGAAGTTTGGATTATATTGGTTTGAGGAGTAATTTTGCAACCTTGTTTCAAATCTCTCCAGTTGCGAAATAACTTCATCATAATCCGGTTGAGGTTTCAAACAATACACTGTTGTTCAAAAATTCTCATACTCCGATCCTAACCCTTTCAAGACTCCGAACACCTTTGTTATCTCATCAAAAGGCTTACCTATTGCATTCAATTGGTCGCAAATCAGTTTATACTCTCTCAAGTATTCAAATAATGACCTACTTCGTTTTTGACATGCTTGGAGTTTCCCTCTTAGCTCAAATTCTCTAGCTACAGACTTCTGTGTAAATCAGTTTAATAGAGTCTGCCATATCTCATAAGATGTTTCCAATCCGATAATCCGCCCCAAGATATTCTCAGATACTGCTCCACTGATCCACGAGGAAATTAGCTGATTGGTTCTAATCCAATCTGCATAATCAGGGTTTGGTTCTTCAATTGCCTTACCGTCGACATGTACTCGTATCTTCTACGGTGGTGGAGAAATCTCACCATTGACAAACCCAAACAACTCCTAACTCCAAAGAAATCTGTGAAACTGAGCTTGCCAAAGAAGAAAATTATCTTGACAAAATTGCTCAAGTTTACGTGAATAAGAAAATGAAATTTGGGAGCTCTTGCAACCATGAATCAGTGCGTATCTCGAGCACTCAGAGAAACATGGCTGGCGGAAGTCGTTGGGCAGATACACGGTCGAGATCAGAGACCCCGGGATGAAGAAGCTTGTGCGGCTCGGCACTTTTGGCTCGCCGGAGGAAGCGGCGCGTGCTTTCGACGCGAAGGCTGTGGTGTTCCCTGTCGAGTTTCCCTTCGGCCGCTTGTCTTGATCAACGAGCTCTCAGAGAATGAGAAGAGAGCTTGCGGTCGAGCTCATCTTCTTCTTTCTTTCATGGTCTTTTCATCTTGAGAGCTCGATTTTCAGTCGTTCTGTTCTTACATGCTTTTTTATATAACAACAGAGGAAACACTTCTAGATCTAAACCACCCACTCCACAGCTCAGCACGCACACATAACAAAAAAATGGAGCTCATGCTTATGTGTACAAGAAAGAACTCTGCTGAAGCAAACGGCGTAGTTTTACGCCCTTCTAATTTGAGTGACTGCTCCTTCTTCACGCCGATCCTCTGTTTCCTCAGTTCCAGTTGACTTTCGTTGCTGAGTTTCTTCCTGCTTTCTTGCTGAGCTTCTTCCTGCTGCTTCCTTCTAAACATTTGCAGCGCTGCATTCTCAACAGGGTGGGCGGCTCCCCCTTGGCACCATCAGTCCCGTATTCTTGTCTAGAACTCTCCCTCTCCCTCTCCCTCTCCCAAGGACACACGCTGACTTAAACACCAGCATGGATCCGTCGAATCAAAACCCAAACACCAGCATGGACCCGTCGAATCAAAACCCGCCGATCGCGACTCCGCCGCCGGCGCCGTCGCGGCGGTCGCTGTCGTCGCTGCGGCGGTCGCTGGAGCTGTCGCTGTCGTCGCTGCGGCGGTCGCTGGAGCTGTCGCTATGTCGTGGATGGGGCTGTCGCGGTATCTGTGTCAGTTGGTGGGGCTGTCGCCGCGTCGGCCGTCATCGCCGTCGCAGGAGGCGTCGCCGTCGCTGCAGGTGCAGCGCCCTCCGCCCGGTCAAGACTCTGGCTTTCGCTACGTCCTCTTCTTCTTTGTCGCCATCGCCTTCTTGGTACCTAAGCTCTCGGTCGCTACGTCCTCTTCTTCATGATATGTGCACCACGTAGTTCCTCTCTGATGCATTCCGTGATTCCATGTGCTTGTTTCTAGCTCTTTGTCATTTCACGTGCTGCTTTCCTTAGATTTACTTTCTGAATCTGGTCCTTCTTGCGTCTTCGATCATGTCGACGATTCTTTGTTTGTTGCTTAAAGCTACGTGAGAGGGTTTTGTAACTGGTGTCCAGTGGAATCGCTTTGAGTTTCTCGCTGCTCACTTACAGTGCCGCGGTTCTTTTGTTGGTTAAATTGCAAGAGACGGTGACAGAATGTTGCACCGATGACCGATCATTCCACTATAATGACGCTTAAGATGCCGATCATCTGAGGAATTTAGACTTACTTCGCCATGTTTTTCGGATTTATGAATGTCTAAGTTTCTCGTTGAGTTCCAGGTGGCTTAGGGTTTACTGGAGTTGCCCTGTGGTGTAATTTTCTGGGTCTCATGGTTCTTGCCCTTTGTTTCTGACTTCAGCGGCAGCAAATCTCTTGCTGATTGACATCTTGATCTGGGTTTAGTTTCCATCTAATTACGCCGTGCAGTCTCAACCTAATGTACTCAGCTTATTTCATCTAAGTTCCAGAATAAGAGAAGATGAAGAGATTAAAAGTAAGAAAAGGGAAAGAATAGAAAGTTCTTACAGGTGTTTCCTATTGCACAGCTGTAATATGTGGTAAAATATCATTACTCTCAAGATATGCTCTTAAGTATGAGAAAGTTTTGGGAATTTCTTGAGGCATTCTGATGTATCATACACGACGTTGACAATACACACTGATCAGCCACAGGCAACTGGAATTTCTCACGTTCAAGGCTCGCATCTATATTTAAGCTTTTGGTGACTGGTTCTGCTGTTTTCTGCATCTATTCAATTGATAAGTTGAGGAATATACTTGAATAATAAATGAGAAGGAATCTTAGAGGAACTAAGTTTATAATTGACCTAATCTTTCCCAATTAGTGTTGTGCGGTAGCCTCTTATTGACTCATGCTGTGGAGAAGTAGTTCTTAGGTGCATGGTGTCTGCTCATATCATAACATGTTCACAAGAAGCCTTTATTTTGCATCCTAAAGAAAACCAAGGAAAAAAAAATTTGAAAAGTGAAGCCTTTGTCATTCCATCGGGAAGTGGAAGCAGTGCTTTCAATCTCTTTTGGTTTCAGTTTCCTGTTGCTATTACTGCATGTCACAGTGATATGTTGAATAATGATCAAGCTTCGTCAAGCTAGAATATGCGCTTCAATTGGTGGTCTTGAGAGAGTAACAGTGTATGATGAATTAATTACAGATCCTTATTCCATCAACTTCATCCATCAAAAGCAGCTTTTGTATTCTTCACCAAGTGCCAGAAGGCCATGTTGGTGTATATTGGAGAGGTGGTGCACTACTTGAAACGATTACAAGTCCAGGTACAGCTTTGAACCAGTTTTGGTTAATGGTTTTGGATCCATGCTTGCTGGCATAGGGAATCATTGTATTCTCGTGGTGCTTATTTTTATTTGTCAGGCTTTCATTTGAAGATGCCCTTTGTGACTCAGTATGAGCCTGTTCAAGTGACCCTCCAGACAGATCAGGTTGTCCTTCCAGTTTCCTTGTATACGGCCATTTGCTTATTTAGCTATGTAGTCCATTGTCGACTTAATTTTTATTTCATCTTGCATTTCCTTTTTGGTCCCCTTATGCAGGTGAGGGATATTCCATGTGGTACTAATGGAGGTGTTATGATAAATTTTGAGAAAATAAAGGCAAGGCTTTTGAGTCGTACTATTTAACTTACTGTGTGCGCTATGATGTCTTTTCTAACTTGTGAATTGCCTATTACAGGTTGTTAATCGCCTCCGCAAGGATTATGTGTATGAGACACTGCTCAATTTTGGAGTGCAATACAACCGCATGTGGATTTATGACAAGATCCACCATGAAATCAATAAGTTCTGCAGTTCTCATTCCCTGCAGCAAGTGTACATTGATGTGTTTGATCAGGTAAGCGAGGATAATATAGAGGCATCCTGCATTTAGACGGAGAGTGGAGGGAGCACTTACTGTGACCAAGGGACATGTCGTCTGCACACTGGCTCTTTCCTTATATAGTTTTCACCTGGGCCTTTTGACTGGGTAACCTTGATACTATCGAGGCCTCCTGCATTTAGACTGAGAGTGGACAGTGAACTTACAATTACCAGGGGACATGTCATCTGCACACTACCTCTTTCCTTATAGCAGTTTCACTGGGGCATATACTATATATCTTTGTTTATGAAGAGGATGTTTCTCATCTTTGTCATATAATTTCCATTGTTTACTAAATGCCATCTATGCGCTGGCTTAAATTAATATGGATTAGTTGACCAAACTGTCAAGTTAAACCTTTCCAGATTGATGAAAAGATGAAAGATGCTCTTCAACGTGATTGCACAAGCTATGCTCCAGGCATTGAAATAATTAGCGTTCATGTAACTAAGCCTACTATTCCAGATAGTATAAGGCGCACCTTTGAGCTGCTGGAAGAAGAGCGCATCAAGGTACGCTGATTCTAAAAAAACAGAGTTCTTGATTGCTAAGTTGTTATTAAAAACAAAATAATAATTATATCACCTAGGAAGTCTACATTGGTTGAATGAGTAGAAGTCCATGACCGAGGCGCTTTATACAGGTCTTGCTTGCTATTGAGAAACAGAAGGTTGCTCACAAAGAAGCGGATACAATGAAGAAGATGGCTATAAGTGAAGCTGAAAAGATTGCCAGTGTTAGCGAGATACTGGGACAAAAGGAGATGGAGAAAGACTGTGCCAGAAGGCAGCAGGATATGGAGAACCAAATAATTGCCTGGCTCGTGAGAAGAGTCTGGCAGATGCTGAAAGAGAACCAAATATTTACCCGACTCATGAGAGTAGTCTTGCATATGCTGATTTCTATCTGTGAGAACATCCTTTTCCCTTTAGCACTGTTGATTATTGACCAAAAAAGATTGTAATTGACTGCTGTGATATGCTTTTGATGCACAGTCAAGCAAACAAGTTGAAGCTGACACCTTCGTTTCTTGAGCTGAAATTTATAGAGGGAATTGTTGGTAACACCAAGATTTTCTTTCTTTAGGGACAAGGTATGAATCTCTCTCTCTCTCTCTCTCTCTCTCGACGTGAGATTCACCAAATATGGTTTTGGACCAGGGGTTGCTGGGGAACTTCCAGAATGTGTCTAAGGAAGTATTAGACCTCTAAGGCGCAGTGAAAACATTCCAACTTTCGGCTGTTCTTTTCGTTTGATTTTGTTTTTTAAGTTGTGGAAAAGCGGCCTTAGAAGTGTGGGACGTGTGGCGCCATCTCCAACTGTCGCGAGGTAGCGCTATTGGTGTATGTATTTGCAAGTTTTTTTTACTGTCATTGCGATGATGGCACACCTAATGAATTTCATACATGACTTCCTCCATAATTATTATCTGTGAGGTTAGCGAATTGCGGAGAGCATGTGAAAGGTGTTGAGTGAATAATATCAGCCTTTAAGTTACATCCTCATGATGTTTGGCACACAGAAGCTCCTCAGTATAGCTTGCAATATCTTCTGGAAAGCCTGCCCGTGAGACAACCAGTGTCTTACGTTCTTTGATGGAGGTCATAAACTTGACGGTGATAATGCAATCTTTTTGCAATTTGAACAATAAGGATGTTTTGAGTATGCCAGGAAAATGGTTTAGATGCTATTTCCAATCGTGATTTGTGCACATCCAATCCTGCAAACTACATTTGGTCATTTAAGAAAAACAAAAATTGCGTTTTCATTATGGTCTTACAGAACGACAATTACTTAAATACGTTCGTAGCGCTGGAAAAGCAAAAAAGGTCAACCAATAAAATGAAGTATTCAGACTCCGTTTAGAAAAAAACCCAATTGGTAATATATTTATGATTACTACTACTTATATTATAGATCATAAAATCTTTTTTATATATATAATAAGAGAGTAGTCTTAAACTTTTAATCAAGCGAGTAATATGATAAATACGTCGAATATTTGGCATTGGCAAAAGACATGAATTGAATTGAAAAAAAGAAGTAAGTCGTAGAAAAAAGATGTAGTATTAGTGTCATTTGTCCTATATGTGCAAATAAAAATCGGGCAGACTTTTTTTTACTCGGAGTAGAGCATAAACCTAAAAGAACTAAAAAAAGGCCCATTCAGGAACAAGAAAATGACATCGTCATTTGGATTAGATCTCGATGAAACAATACATCAATGAGAAGTTTATTTCATAAGTTTAATGGATTTTTGTGGAGGGAAAGGGGACAAAACCAAAACTCATCTTTCTTGAAAAATGGAAGAAAAAAAAGCCGCTTCATTAAGAAATTCAAAAATTAGATTAGAAAAGGCCCTACTATGGAAAAAAAAAAAGTAATCTTTCTCAATAAAGTCGGTTGATTAGGATAAAATTTATATCCCTTAAGAGCCGTACATGCATCTTTTGATGCATACGGTTCAACAAAAATTGCGAAAAAAAAGAATCAATGTGTAGATTCCAGACCTCTTTCTTTCTTTCTTTCTTTCTTTTTCATAGTAGGGCCCTTTTCTATCTAATTTTTGAATTTCTTAATGAAGCGGCTTTTTTTTTTCTTCCATTTTTCAAGAAAGATGAGTTTTGGTTTTGTCCCTTTCTCTCCACAAAAAATCCATTAAACTTATGAAATAAACTTCTCATTGATGTATTGTTTCATCATATCTAGGATTTACATATACAACATATATCACTGTCAAGAGTAAATTTCTTATTATTTCAATATGCTATTTTATGCTATTTTGATTCAAAAAAAAGGAAGGGATTCTAAATTTCAAAAACAAGAATTGGGTTGCGCCATACATATGAAAGAGTATACAATAATGATGTATATTTCTCGAAACAAACAAAAAAGAAACGAAAGATGAAACATAAATCATGGATCAACTAAGCCCTCTCGGGGGCTTGCTTAAAAATAAGAAAGAGGAATCTCATGTAAATACCATGTAAATCTCTCATGGGGATTCCATAAATATTCCATTCCAAAAATAGAAAGTTCGAAACAATTGGAATTTTTTTGGAGATTGGATGCGGTTACTAATTCATGATCTGGCATTTATAGAATGAAAACCTCATTCTCGATCATGATTTTCCTACTCCCATAGGGAAAGGTCCTTCCCCTTTTGGGCCGATTGTGGGCAAGGAGGGATTCGAACCTTTGACACTGTGGTTCGTAGCCACGTGCTCTTTCGATAATGAAGATCTAATTCTAGGTTATGTTTCATGAAGGATCCGACGGAGTTTTACACGTATACTATGGGGGGAGAGGGGCAAAATTGAAGTAAGTCGTTATGATTCAAGCAGAGGGCGATATAGTTGAGGCCCAGTCCAAATATGGTTTTTGGGGATGGAATTTGTGGCGTCAACCTACATCACACTATTTTCGAGTTTGTTCTTTTTTGGATAGTACCCTTAAATAAAAAAAAATTATTCATCCCCTCTCTCTAAGGAGAGGTTGGATCTTTCTTTGGATTTCTCACCGGGATAAATTTGAATTGGATAAAACATGAAATTCAAGGATTTTGTTATATCCTGTCATTGTTTTGTGATTATAGTAATAAAGTCGAATATATTCACAGCATGTCATGTACATTATTTGGTATAAACAATAAATTAACATAAATAAATCAAAAAATTTATAAGCGTAGATGGTAAAAATCTCTCATGGCACTCTTTTTTACTTAATTTTAATTTTATTTTCCTCTCTTTTCTAATTAATTTCTTTTTATTTTTTTCTTTCCCTTCCATCATTCTCTAATAAAATTTTATGAAATGGTAAAATGTACAAATATATCTAAAACATGTAATAAATATAAATATATATTGACTTTATATTATAAAATATAATTAAATTTGAATATATACATAAAATAAGATTGAATTAAAAACTAAATTATTATTTTTGTTTTTTGAATTTCTTATATTAAAATTCAAATGTTATTTATCTTAAAGTATAATTTTAATTTTGTTAATTTAATATATTATTCGAGCAAAATAAATTTCTTATTATGAATATTAAAAATCTTATTTACCTTTGTTGCATCTCTCCCCTTGAGATAATTTTATTCGGCCTCTATTCATCGGATTGTATCCGACGTTATTTTATATTGAGTAGGCATCTAATGCAAAATATGATGAATTTTATCATATCTTGAATTTTAATCTGACTGTCAAACACAACCCTAAAGTTTAAACATCTAAAGGAAAATGTTCAGCAATAACTTCTCTCCGACTCAATTCCATATGTATTGCATAACTAGTGTAAACATCTAATAGAAAATGTCCAGCAATAACATGTCTCCGCCTCTCAATTCCATATGTATTGCCTCACTTCCTCCTTCGCGAGGAGAACACGAAATTCAATGTCGAACGATAGGTTATAGTTAGAAAAGGATAGAGCACCCTAGTTGAAGGAAGGAGGGTAAGAACCAAAATCGCTACTTTGCCAATTCTCATCACCATGCAAACTATTGTTAGAAGTACAGTTAGCTGATCAGTCCAACATCTGCAATCGGATCATCCACACACGGGGGATGCCTGATGACATACATACATTGCAACAGAGCTCCGAAATCCGGTATCGGATCACCCTATACAGTACGCTTAAACTCATGTTCGCTCGAATTGGGGTAATCACCAGATCCCTCGCATCGCTCACCAGATTACCTTGCCAAGGAGAACAATCACCGAGCACCCGTGCCTGTACACGCGCAAGAATTCATGCCCCACGCAATGCCACTAGAGCAAACGCTATCCTATTTAACAAACAAACGACATCCATGGAGGAGCCGCCCCCGCGACTGCAATCATCAGAATTCAAGCACCACTTTGGTGGTACACTGGCAAAGATATATGTCTACATCTCGACAATACAGATCTTATTTCGCATTGCATTTGTTAACTTAGGCCGAGGGACATGATAAGAAGGGTCGAGATCTGCTTTCACATAGTTTAAACATCAGAAACTAATGGGCACGAAAGCAGTGAACCATGACGGGGTAACGAAAGCCAAAAAGGCCTCCTCCATCTGAACTAACACCACTCACGACGGGCAATAGAAGATATCTCCATTAACAACATCAAAATAAACGAAACAGAGATACCCAGGTGACAATAATATAAGAAAATGTCATTACATTTCAACTTGCTCAAAAATGTAACTTCCATCCACTGAACTCCAAATCAAAAACCCTCGTCAACAGTCTTACAAATGAAGTAAAAATCTCCATCTTTTTCATAGAGAAAAAAAAAAAAACAGGCTCGAATTACGTCTAATCCGCCTCAAAATCCTAACTTGGTGTAGCGCTAGTGCTTGCGCTTGGCATTGTACCTAGCATCGAACCTGAAACCGCTCTAATCACTACTCGGCCCTCTAATTAAGGCTGTTACGCCCCAATCCTCCAAGCGCGTGCCCATCCCTCGGTGGTCAATTAAATTGCGATGTCCCAAGACGCGTCGCCAACCCATTCATTTTAATGCGTATGTGGAAGCGAATAAATAAATCCCTAGACAACAGAAAGATGTGATAGAAAAGCAGGGTCACAAATTTTTCAAACCACAACACACTTATATACACATAAGACTAAGTCATATACAATAGTAGCCAATATATACAAGGTCTACAAAAAGAGGGGGTAGAGGCTACAGATCCTCTAAGCATTCGAGTCTTCAACTGAATACTTCGAGGACCTTGGATCCGAAAGACTCGGGTCCACCACTGAACCACTTGGAGGGTCAATCGTACCCTCGCCAAAAGCTATCTCTAGCACTGACCTAGGAATCTCAGACTTCGGAAGGGGGCATTCTCTAGGTCCATCTCGCCCGTAACAATACCACGATCTGAATTGATGAGATACCTTATGGGGTAAACTCGCATCAATCCAAACAGTGGATCTTACGAGTTCGTAGACCTAGGCTCCTTGGCTCCTAGGGAGGGGAATTTGAGAGTGTTGTTCGGTGACCTTCTTCGGCTAGTCAAAACGTTCAGAAGGTACAACCATCTAAGGATCTGTAAATGTTATCCCACAACGGGGTGAGACAACGTCTCAACAAGTTTACACCCTAAACTCCGACTATGAAGGAATTCCGCCTAAAGGCTACCTATGCGCACAAGAGATAGGTGACATACATTTGCCTTAGTTCCTTCCTGCAAGTCAGTACAATCCATATATTCAACAAATCGCTTCAATTTAAATCAATTCACCAAATCAAATCGAGTCATCGATCAATCGATCCAATCGATTCCATATTATGAATACTATCTCTCAGTTAACCCATTCAATACTATCTATAAAACTTGATCACATCAAGGACTGCTCACCCTAAGCTGAAGATAGATAGTATAGCTCACCAAAAACTGATAATTAATATAGCTTGCCAAAAGCTGATAACAAAGTATATTACTCACATATCAAGGCCCGCAGGCTGATATAGTATGATAATAATGCTCATCAAAGTTGTGCGATACTTAATATGCTCACCAAAGCTACTAAAGTATATTGCTCACCAAAAGCTGACATATCAAAGCTCGAATGCTGATATAGTATACTAATAATGCTCACCAAAGCTGTGTGATACTTAACTTATATTATACCCAATAAAATAATCGTGTGTGGGTACACGGTCAGTCTTAGCCAAAACACCATATCTTTCTTTTATAAAATCCCACTAAATATAATAGTCCACAAACGCATTTTTGGCGTTGTAAACCGACGCCCGGTATTTTCTAATTAAATACTGAAATTCACTAATTTTAGAATAATTTCCAAAAATTACAAATATCATTCAAATAGCACAAATTAGCATCCAGATAAATAAACCAAATACACCATTGCAATCAGCACGAAATTCCGATCACCGACTATCTCGGTATAATTTTCGGAAAATGATAAATAATTAAATAATTACCCAAATTAATTAAATAAATACCAATAAATGCCACAAATGCAAACTTAGGCCGGAAAAAGCCTAATTAAATACCGAAATGGGCCTGGAAAATTTCCAAACCTACCTAGATAAATAATACAACCTATCTTGTTGCTAATTACGCTATTCTAACTACCTAACATGCAATAATGATTAATTAAATCACTAATTCGTTCTAACTAACCACATAAACCATACTTAACCTAAACTAATCAACCATTAAGTATAATTAACTCCCTAAGCAGCGTTTAGTGAGTAAACTCACCGGATTTGCGAGCCGATGAGTCCACGAGGATGGCAAGGCGGAGATGAGCGACAAACTCTAAAGCGGCGGCACCAAGAGAGGCCGGGAAGAGGTCCAAAGTGGGCCTTGAAGCCCACAGCTTCTTGCTAGGTTTCAATTCCGGATGGTGGGCCGAGGGAGTTGCTTGGGCAGATGGCTTGGGCCGAAACAGTGAAGGTGAGGCGGACGGGCTGTGGCGGGGCTTGGTGGAGGCAGACGGGGATGGAGCGGCGACGACTGGGCTCTGGCTGAGCTCGATGGGCACGGGGGAGGCGGCCTGGAGATGCGAGACGGCGAGCTGGAGCGGGACGAGTGGCTGGTGACACTGGCTCGCGAGAGGGCATGACGGCGACGCTACGGGGCTTCGGCGACTCGGGCGAACGTGCGACGAGCTAGGGGGCATTGACAGTGGAGGGGGGAGCTACTGGTTTGGTTCTCTAGTTTTGCTGAGCTCAAGAACATCAAGCAAGAAGGAGAAGAAGAGGAAGATAGCTACCTTGGAGGGACCTTCTTGGCTTCATCCTATCCTTTTGACCCTTGACCATGGCCCACCTCACTTGGCAGACCTTTTCAGCCAATTTTGTGCACTCAATGCCCCCTAGAACAAGTCTCAAGTGGTCCAAAAGGTTGGGGACCATGGGACCTACGAATTTTGGACTTAATTTCCCCAAATTCAATTCAATTCCCTCTTGAATTAAATCAATTCGACCCCATAAATTCAACTAAGATGTCCTCGATCAAATTGACATTTTTCCTTGCCAATAGAATCAACTTGCATCCCAAAAACACAATAAAAAATAGTCCCTTGAATTTTCCGATTGAAAATGGCCCTATTTTAACTTTCTGCCAAAAATCTCGGTTTACAGAAAAATCTTTGGAAGATGAGTCGACGTTCCTAAAATGACTCGTGACATGAAAAAACTTTCAATTTCTGAAATCGGATTCAAATTCGCGGTTAATTTCAATCTGGCGCGATTTTAGCATGACCTAACCTACCGAGTAGCTTTTAGAAATTTTTGCTGCAATTGACCCGAGATCGATTTATTTCGAGTCACAACGTACATCTTCGACACATTGGTGACCCTCGGTTGTTGTGAAAATCTCGAGACTTCAAATACAAACACAGGGTACCAAAATGACAGAAAAATCGGCCTAGTGCCGATCGACGAGAACTTTGCAATCTGGTGGAATCACCCACACTTTGATCACCTATTTTAGTTGAAACGACCTATCTCTGATCTCTGATCGATTTTTAACTGTGCCATAATGATCTCTGCAGATGAGAACGGTCGAATAGTCAATTTTTCGTCAAATTCTCAAGTTTATTACATTAAAATTCCTTAATAGCTTCCCTAGATAGTCTAGTTATATGATGAGTGATCAACTCAACGAATAGCACTATAGGTGTGTCGATGAAAGTCCCGATTTATTTAATTGAAAACAGGACTGAAATTTCAAAATGTCACAAAGGCCGACCGACAATGAGAGAAAATGCAAAACAAAAAGCGATAGCGAGAAGAGGAGATCGAACCTGATGGTGTTGTCGGTCCTCATGCGGATCCAGTGAGGAATGGGCCTATTTTGCCGCATCTTCTTCGCCAACTTCTTCTTGATCCTGAACGTCTTGTGCGATGGCTACAGACCAAAAACACACGAAAGAACAAACCACAAGTTAACCTGACGGATGATACATCAGCGTACCAACGCTTCCACAGAAATCCCAGATCACAAAAACCATAATTTTCAGCCATCCCATGTATGATCACAAAGACCATGATAGTATATTATGTAATAGATTAGTCAATGAAATAGACCGTTGATTTAATTTTTTTATAAAGATTAGTCAATGGATTTGACCATTGATGCTTGAGTTGTGATAATGATTTAAATGCGTTTTCTTATCAGTATAAAGTCTTCTTAATAAGAAAAAACTCATATATGATATGTTTGGAAAATATGTACTACCTAGCTAAAAATGTAATGATCCAGTTCAACAAGAGTGAGAGTGATCGCTGCGATTAAAGAGGGCATGGACAAGGTGCAGCTTCGACTCTAGGATAGCTTGGGGTGAGGAATTAACGAATCTCACATGGTTTGGGCATGGTGCGGTGAAGTGCCTTAAATGTGATGGCGCTTTAGTGAGGGGGTCTATGCTCTGATACCAATGAGTGGATCTATGCTCTGAATTAGGGAAAATCAAGTCAATTACAGCAGATAAGGTATTTCACATTAGGTGAACCTCTATTAAGCCTCCACGGGACTGCCTTTTAGTTGTGAACTACCTAGAAATTTGGTTTAGAGGATAGAGACGCTCAATGATGCTAGTTAGCTATGAACTATTTAGAAATTTAGTTTCGAGCATAGAGACGCTCAATGATGCTAGGAGAGTAACACCTCTGAATTGGCTAACATCTCTAACTTGACCAAGCTGTATTTCTTAGAGGATCCTATTAGGCTGGAAAAGAAGAAGCGTTTAGAATAGGCTAGAAAAGAAGAAGCGTTTAGAAAGACATGAAGAGGATTTCATAAGCTCGGAAAAACAAAAATGTGCGAATTCCGGCCCAAAGTGAACAATATCGCTACGAGCGGGACCTGAGCTTAACAAATAAAACCAAAGAAAGACTTTAGTTGAAAGATATTTCATTGCAGGATTCAATTATGATGAAACAATGGCAAATGATTTTTTAATGTTATTTCTAAACAAACTTAGACTATATTTGGCAGTTTCACAGTTTTATTGGTAGAGATGGCTGTGCATCATGAGATTATGCTTGCCATTTGATGCCTAATGACAAAATTTACATATATGAATTAGAAAATTGCTAATTTACCAAACCGAGACGGTATGAAGGAATCATGAGATAGATTTTCATTTCTTTATGTCTTTCACGAGGTTAAGTAGAAGGCCACTGACACAACGCATGCCATGGTTCCTCAGGGGTTCCATATGATGTATATTATCCAAAGAGATGTTTCGGTCATGTAATTGTAAATACTCGGAAAGAACCATATTGTCATTGGAACCATGTCATGTCTTAGTTGATATATTCTGGAATCGATATCTCGTGTGGTTTTTAACAGGTGTCATGAAAATTATGAAGAAGCATGACAAGTGGACAGGAGCTCTCGTCTGCTTGCCCTTCGTCCAAAAGGTCTTGCAAGAGCCATTTATTCACCACCAATTTGCTCTCCAATCTCATGAAAGAGTCGACAGAATTTCTTCGATTTGCATCCAAAAGGTCTTGCGACTTTCTTGGAAATTACAGATTTGACAATTGTGGCAAACTCAATTAACGACTGGAGAGGCCAGTGACGTTGGAGACAGATGAGTTCGGCCCTTCAAAGGGCTACTAGAAATGGGTGGCGGCAATGGCGCCGGAGATTGGTGATGGGAGCAGGAGCAACGCGGATCACTCGAGGTCAAAGAGGAGAGAAAGAAAAGAGGAGCAATGCTTGAAGAGGGACCGTGACATGTTTTCTTTACTTTGCTATATTGATTAAGAGTATATAACTGATCCATTAAAATCTATCTTTCCGGACTTTTCATTTTAGAATTCATTGACTTATATCATAAGTTTAAAGTCACTTATATATGATCTGCTTTAGTGAAAATATGGATTTCTGACTTATTTTGAATGCCTTACCAACGACCGCCGTCTATTGTCATTTCATCACCTCCTATTATCTCTACTGTCAGGTTGGCTTCTCTCTATCACTCTCTACCATCGAGGTTGTCCAAGCCTCGTTGCGGTTTGGGGTCTTGATCTAATTAAGGTCGCTAAGCTGCCATAGGTGGCCTTCGATCAAGGTTGCCGCACCGTAGGATTGACAACTCAAGGTTGTCCACAAGACAGACAAAATATCGCAAAGAAGACACAACATTTATCCCTTTATCACTTCCAACGGAGACTTGTTCTCTATCCTAACCTGATGAACCCGGGCTTCAGCATGTAACATCCGTCCATCATAACCCACCACGGGCAAAATGCATATCCATGTGAACCCAAAGACCAGGACACTTCCTCTCTCCTCTAGACTTCAACTCAATGCCTCGCATTGCGGAGAAATACACAACGAAATTATTGGGTTGACAACATGATGCGAAGAGGCGATCGTCTTTTCGATGAAGATTTCTTCGATGCTATCAATAGGGCCGACGACCAACTTTGCGTCTTGGTCCATGAAAGACTCCCGATCCATCAAAACCGCTTCGCCAATCCCCTTACCACGAAATTCACTCTCCCAGGACACGGAATTACGGAGTCTTCAAGGACATCTCTTTAACGCTTTACAGTTGGCTATCGCGAGGAAGCTTACTCGATGGCAGAGGGTAGGCAATCTCGAAAGAATTTCGAGGGAGATGATGATGCAATGTGTGGGGGAGACGACTGTTGTATATTTCGGACTTGGCTCAGCTTATAAAATCGGGTCGGGTTTTATTTTTATATTTCAGAAGTGGCATTCTATTTTCCCAGCAAATGGCTGCACCAATTTTCCCAATCGGCGTATCAAACACCGGAATGGTCGAACCATCACCAAATCCCCAGATGACACGCTCCAGAGCCGTGGGCATGACTTTACGGTGCTTCCCAAGGTAACGACCTTGAGGATCAAAAAACAGGAGTGTGCAATACAATGTATATCCATCTCTCTCTATCACCCCCATCACTAGGAAAACTTTATATTTTCCAGCCATCGCTGCTAATCGATCAACTTCAGGGCCTGCATAAGCATCAATCATGGAACAAATGCGGAAGGCATGAGACGAGCCGTGTGGTGGGATGGCACAAACGAGAGCGACATATTGAACAATCGCATGATATACAAAGTAGCCATTTGAAGAACCTCAGAAACAGTAAATCTTTCTAAACACGGAATATGAGTATCCAGGTTGCTCCAAGTTCATCACCCTACAGATAAAACAAGAGACTCTGCTTCAACACTGCGAATCTTGGAAGTCGACCCACTTTCTGCACTTAGCTACAGAGCTCAAAGAGAGGGCCAACATCGGAAACTACGAATCATCGCATCTGGGTGAGAACGAACTACCTTAAAAAATCCAAAAGAGAACCATCGCCCACTATCCATAAAAACATGGCGGTAGTGCTAGTACTTGGAACATCGACGGCGGAGGCGTGATACTTGCGGAACTCCTCCCTGCCCTTCGCCGTGCGATTGCCGATGATGACGCCGAAGGTGGAGCCGCGGGGGTAACCGCCGACGAAGGCTTTGGGGAAGACGACCAGCTGAGACCCGTGCGAAGCCGCCTCGGCCAGCAGCCTCTCCGCCTTATCTGCCATCGCATCCCACAGAAGAAGCAAAGATAAAAGGCGTCAAATTTACTGAACCCAGAGAGAGAGAGAGAGACGGTACCCAGAGTGGCGGGCGTGTCGTAGAAGACGGTGGAGGCCTGGACGACGGTGGCGCGGACGACGGCGGGGGTGGAGGAGGAGTCGGAGGACATGTTGACCTCGACGATGAGGGGGAGGGACTGGCCTTTGTCGATGGGATCGGATGGAACCAGTGCCATGCACGCAAACCTCCATTAAGCTCTGAAATTTGATCTGTTTTTTTTTTTTTTTTTTTAATTTCTGATGGACTAAACATAAGTATGTAATACATCTGATCTCCGGATGAAACTCCCGAGTCACTCGTGCATACATGTAATGTAAATTGAAACCCATATCTTAATGGGCTTTCTAGTTCAGCATAAGCTCATACATAGCTCGATGTTATTGTCTTCCGACTGAGAAGACGGGATTCCGAAATAGGTGTAATGTATTCCATGTGGATTATTTACCCCCAAATGATGGATTTTATGTGTGTAATCAAGCCATCTTTAGTAAAAACCAGAAGCAGCTAGCCAGGCATTCCAGTGAAGTGCATCGTGCAGAAGAGAAATTCTAGTTATAGCATCCTCACAAAATGAGCGCCTTGTCCTGCTTTGAGCATTGTCGCAGAAGTCTCTTTAGTTGTCGTCATTCTGCATAAGACAAGATGATCGAGAATCAGATCACTCAGTTTATGAATCACATTGATTCAGAAGCAGAATCATCAAGAACGTGCATCTTCTTGTAACTGTCCTTCGATTATTAAGTATAATGAGGCATTGTTTCAGCAGTTATCGAGTAACTTTACAAATAGTCATTACTATGATCCACGATTAACCTTGTTGTCTAAGAAAGAATAACAAGGAAACGTCTGTTTCTTTCCAAAGGGGAAAAATCATAACATGTGCAGCCAAGATCAGATTCTTCGGTAAGGCCCTAAATCTCCCAATAATTACTAAATTCCCACCATATAATCTTCAAGAAAAAGTACTTGAATGAAAAATGACATAAACAATAAAAAAGACATGGAAATCACGTTGACCATTTAGTAGTAGCCCATATATTACTGGCATATGCTGATCTTATATTAACAGCAGCAGAGCCAAAGTTCCCAGCATCAAGCCAAAACAAAAATATGCTTGATCTTTTATCAAGGTCCAGATGTCGGAAGATCTTGCTTCTTCACAGGGACCTCGTGCATTAAGTTCACAAACAAGTAGCTGGCAGTCTTACATTTTAAAACTTCAATTGTAACAAAAATATTGAGTTACAACACCAGTAGATGATAAAAAGGACAAGAAAATCTTCCAGTCCGCTTATTGTTTTATTCTATTACACCCTTGGGATGATACAAAATACAAAAGCCAAAAAATAAGCCAAAACAGAAAGCCAATTCAAAAGCGTAGCCTGTGCACATCAACAAGGTCAGATTCCGACGTAAATTTTGCATATTCAAGAGAATTTCAAAGAACAATAAACTAATAGGAATAGGAAAAAGGATGAGACAGTTGGCATTTGAAGGGTATAACAATCACAAGCCCTGCAAAAACATGAATGCCGTGCACCCGAAAGAGTTTGACCTACCCACAGAAAGAATAAAAATTTGATTTAGTAATTCTCATACGCTCTTGAACACCTATGAAAATCATTAGATCTACCGCATGCTTCTTAGTATTCAGATTTCCCATTGGGCACGGACGAGACACGAGTATAGTTCTTTGATGGCAGAGATATAATTGCCGAATTCAGAAAGAAATCATCCAAATTCAAGCATCAAAACATCTCAGATTCTCAACCATTTGCCAGGTGATGAAAAGGGCAGCTTTGCAGCTTAAGTCATCATAAATCCGTATCAATAAAAAACAAGCCCTCAATTCATCTGCCCCGAGGGGGCTCAATGACAAGAACCAAGACCTCATAAACTCATGACTTCCATCCAATCTTTGAAAGGACAAGTCAGCGACCAAACTCCCAAAATTTCACAAGAAATGTCCAACTTCTCAGCACTAAAAGTTCTGCAAGCAAATGAAGCTAGCGACAAAAGCATTATAGAAGAAGGGGGTTTTGAAGGGCGAGGATGGGTTACCGCAGGACGAGAATGAGCAGCGAGAGGGTCGGAGAAGGTGAAGGAGCGAAGGGACATCTTCGCGATCTCCGAACGGCGACGTCACGAACGCCCGGCACGTCACTCGTCAAGAACTCGTAACCAGCCTGGAAGGCGTCCCGCCAGAACTTAGGCAATCTGCTGCTCTTGCTCTGCGTGTACACATCCCAAAAATCTCGTAACCGGCCTGGAAGGCGTCGACCCTGCTCTGCAGGTGGTTGCAGAAATGGGATCCCCAAATCTCGGCCGCCCAAGCAGATTAATGCGCGAAGGAAAGCGGCGCCGGAGCAGAGATGGAGCGAGCAACGGAGCAAAGAGCGAGCGCCGAAGTAGAGACGGAGGAAGCGACAGGACCAGCGAGCGAGCGAGCGCCGGGCGACGGCGGGGAATGGCCGCTTGACAAACGCAATGCCGGAGCAACAACAACGAGCGCAGAGTAGCAAACGAGAGCGAAACCAGAGATTCAAAATTCGAAAGCTTCGCTCGCTTGGAATGGTTTTTCTTCTTCTTAGGAGGAAAGAACGAGGGAAGAGGAAAGAGAACATAATAAATGTGTGCAGACTCTGCAGAGGAGAGAGGGCTAACGTGCAGGCACTAGAGGAGAGAGAAAGAATATTATTTTATCTGCAGAAAGAGCCGACCCCACAACGCCACGTGGACTAACGTGGCGCTCCATGATTGGTCCGGGACCACGCTGAGCTGATGCGCCGAGACCATTTAATATTTTTTCAGTGCGTCGGGACCATTTAATATTTTTTCCGAAAAAAGGCGCGAAGAAAGAACTCGCGACAGAAAATCTTCTGGACTCTTTCCAGAAGCTACCCTCCTTCTAGAAGCTACCGTACAGGAAAATTTTCAAAATAGGCGCCGGAAATTGTAGGTCCCATGAGGACAGGTGTCGCATTTCTACCGTCTTTCTTGTTTACGCTAGTCAACCTCGGAAGAATTTGGAGGGAGATGACAGAAAACTGTCGTCTATTTCGGACTTGGCCCTACTTTTTATTATCCACTCCACGAAAAAAAGGAAATTAATTTCTTTTTCTGTCTTAATAATCGAAGTCCTCCTCTCGGGTCGGCTTTAATTTTTATACAAATATCCATTTACGCATAAGGTTTGCTTCCTGAAGAAGCTGAGTCGTGTCGCCTATGGATCCGTCGAATCAAACCGCGCCGATCCCGCCTCGGCCGCGGGCACCGTCGCGGTCGCGTTGTTGTCGCTGTTGTTGCTGTGTCTGCCGCTGTCGCTTTTCTTTGTCGCTGTTGCGGTCGCCGTCGCCGTCGCCGTCGCCGCCGTTGCTGTTGCTGTCTCTGTCGCTGTCGCAGGCGCCGTCGCCGTCGCCGCAGCCGTCGCCGCAGCCGCAGCGCCCTCCACCCGATCAAGGCTTTCTCTCCGTCCTCTTCTCCGTTGCCGCCGTCGCGCACTTTGTACGTAAGCCGCTCCCTTACTCGCTCTTTCTTCGAGGCCTTTTCAGAAACACTTTCAGGATATGTGCACCACGTAGTTCCTCTCTGATGCATTCCGTGATTCCATGTGCTTGTTTCCAGCTCTTTGTCATTTCACTTGCTGCTTTCCTTAGATTTACTTTTTGAATCTGGTCCTTCTTGCGTCTTCGATCATGTCGACGATTCTCTGTTTGTTGCTTAAAGCTACGTGAGAGGGTTTTGTAACTGGTGCACAGTGGAAACGCTTTGAGTTTCTCGCTGCTGTCACTGACAGTGCCGCGGCTCTTTTGTTGGTTAAATTGCAAGAGACGGTGACAGAATGTTGCACCGATGACCGATCATTCCACTAAAATGACGCTTAAGCTGCTGATCATCTGAGGAATTTAGACTTACTTCGCCATGTCTTTCGGATTTATGAATGTCTTAAGTTTCTCGTTGAGTTCCAGGTGGCTTAGGGTTTACTGGAGTTGCCCTGTGGTGTTATTTTCTGGGTCTCATGGTTCTTGCCCTTCGTTTCTGACTTCAGCGGCAGCAAATTTCTTGCTGATTGACATCTTGATCTGGGTTTAGTTTCCATCTAATTACGCCGTGCAGTCTCAACCTAATGTACTCAGCTTATTTCATCTAAGTTCCAGAATAAGAGAAGATGAAGAGATTAAAAGTAAGAAAAGGGAAAGAATAGAAAGTTCTTACAGGTGTTTCCTATTGCACAGCTGTAATATGTGGTAAAATATCATTACTCTCAAGATATGCTCTTAAGTATGAGAAAGTTTTGGGAATTTCTTGAGGCATTCTGATGTCTCATACACGACGTTGACAATACACACACTGATCAGCCACAGGCAACTGGAATTTCTCACGTTCAAGGCACGCATCTATATTTAAGCTTTTGGTGACTGGTTCTGCTGTTTTCTGCATCTATTCAATTGATAGTTGAGGAATATACTTGAATAATAAATGCGAAGGAATCTTAGAGGAACTAAGTTTATAATTGAGCTAATCTTTCCAAATTAGCGTTGTGCGGCAGCCTCTTATTGACTCATGCTGTGGAGAAGTAGTTCTTAGGTGCATGGTGTCTGCTCGTATCATAACATGTTTGAACGAAGCCTTTATTTTGCATCCTAAAGAAAACCAATTTAAGAAAAGTTGAAAAGCGATGCCTTTGTCATTCCATGGGGAAGTGGAAGCAGTACTTTCAATCTCTTTTGGTTTTGGTTTCCTGTCACTATCGCTGCATGTCACAGTGATATGTTGAAAAATGATAAAGCTTCGTCAAGCTAGAATATGCGCTTCAATTGGTGGTCTTGAGAGAGTAACAGTGTATCATGACTTAATTACAGATCCTTATTCCATCAGCTTCATTCATCAAAAGCAGCTTAAGTATTCTTCACCAAGTGCCAGAAGGCCATGTTGGTGTATATTGGAGAGGTGGTGCGCTACTTAACACGATTACGGATCCAGGTACAGCTTTGCACCAGTTTTGGTTAATGGTTTTGGATCCATGCTTGCTGGCATAGGGACTCATTGTATTCTTGCGGTGCTTATTTTTACTTGTCAGGCTTTCATCTAAAGATGCCCTTTGTGACTCGGTATGAGCCTGTTCAAGTGACCCTCCAGACACATCAGGTTGTCCTTCCAGTTCCCTTGCGTACGGCCGTTTTCTTATTTAGCTATGTATTCCATTGTTGACTTAATTTTTATTTCGGCTTGCATTTCCTTTTTGGTCCCCTTATGCAGGTGAGGGATATTCCATGTGGTACTAACGGAGGTGTTATGATAAATTTTGAGAAAATAGAGGCAAGGCTTTTGAGTCGTACTATTTAACTTAATGTGTGCGCTGTGATGTCTTTTCTAACTCGTGCATTGCCTGTTACAGGTTGTTAATCGCCTCCGCAAGGATTATGTGTACGAGACACTGCTCAATTATGGAGTGCAATATGACCGCATGTGGATCTATGACAACATCCACCATGAAATCAATAAGTTCTGCAGTTCTCATTCCCTGCAGCAAGTGTACATTGATACGTTTGATCAGGTAAGCGAGGATAATATAGAGGCATCCTGCATTTAGACGGAGAGTGGACAGAGCACTTACTGTGACCAAGGGACATGTCGTCTGCTACTGGCTCTTTCCTTATATTGTTTTCACCTAGGCCTTTTGACTGGGTAGCCTTGATACTATCGAGGCCTCCTGCATTTAGACTGAGAGTGGACAGTGAACTTACAATTACCAGGGGACATGTCATCTGCACACTACCTCTTTCCTTATAGCAGTTTCACTGGGGCATATACTATATATCTTTGTTTTTCCTGCAGCGATACTATATGAAGAGGATGTTTCTCATCTTTGTCATATAATTTCCATTGTTTACTAAATGCCATCTATGTGCTGGCTTAAATTAATATGGATTAATTGACCAAACTGTCAAGTTAAACCTTTCCAGATTGATGAAAAGATGAAAGATGCTCTTCAACGTGATTGCACAAGATATGCTCCAGGCATTGAAATAATTAGCGTTCATGTGACTAAGCCTACTATTCCAGATAGTATAAGGCACACTTTTGAGCAGCTGGAAGAAGAGCGCATAAAGGTACACTGATTCTGAAAAAACAGAGTTCTGTCATTAATAACAAAATAATAATTATATCACCTAGGAAGTCTACATTGGTTGAATGAGTAGAAGTCCATGACCAAGGCGCTTTATGCAGGTCTTAATTGCTATTGAGAAACAGAAGGTTGCTCACAAAGAAGCGGATACAATGAAGAAGATGGCTATAAGTGAATCTGAAAAGATTGCCGGTGTTAGCGAGAAACTCATGGGACAAGAGGAGATGGAGAAAGACAGTGCCAGAAGGCAGCAGGATATAGAGGACCAATTATTTACCTGGCTCGCGAGAAGAGTCTGGCAGATGCTGAGAGAGAACCAATTATGTGCCCGACTCATGAGAAGAGTCTTGCAGATGCTGATTTCTATATGTGAGAAGTCCTTTTCCCTTTAGCACTGTTGATTATTGACCAAAAAAGATTGTAATTGACTGCCGTGATATGCTTTTAATGCACAGTCTATTGAAGGAAGCTGAAGCAAACAAGTTGGAGCTTACGCCTCAATTGCAGTTCTGGATACGGTCACGTTCGGCATCGTTTCTATTGTGGATAATAATTTATTTTTAGAAATAGTCATTGTCTATTTCTATTTCCTGTAATAATTTTTTATCATTGTCTATTTCTATTTCTTGTAGTATTTTTTGATTAAATGAACACATTTGGTAACTATATAGAGTTCCTATTCTTGGAATAAAAATATAAATGAATACGTTTGGTACGACCTATAATTTTTTTTGTAATGTAGAATATCCTTTAATTTTTTAATAATTTTTTTAGATTTTTCTTTTTTCCCTCTTTTCTTCTTCTTGCTCCTCATCTAGCTGTCGCCATCGGTGTCCGGTGAGCGGCTGCGTCTGGGGACCGGCAATTGCCGGTGACCGACGGGGGCAACGGGCGATTGGTGGTGGCGAGGAAGAAAAAAAAAAAAGAAAATGACTTATTTTTAGAAATTATTCTTAGGAATAAGAAATTATTTTTTTGTACTTCTTGTTTCTATTTTAAATCTATTCTCTGGTTTTTTTTTTAATTTTGGAAAATAGAAAAATAAATTGATATTATCAAATGGATTTCTGTTTTTTTTTTTTATTTCGAGGAATAAAAGAATAAAAATTAAGAGAAATAGGAATGTTATGAAATGAAGCCTAAGAATCTGGTCACTGGATGTCCTAACGTTCCAAGATAGTGTGAAAATGGATGAAAATGTTGAACTGAAGCGGATGATAGTACGTCACCTTCACTAGAAGGTGGAGTTTTCAATCCTTTAGGAATAGAACTTACACCAGCACAGGCAACAGCTACAAACGATCAAATGGCGAAGTTCGACTACTAGCGGCGAAGTCCTGCGCACGGCATTCCCCGAGCAGTGATGGAGTCCGACAGCCGGTGCCAATGATGATTTTATGATTATCAAAATATGGAACGAAAATCTCGATCTTAGTTATAATTAGCCAATTCCACACTTTCCAAGGAATTGTATTTCCATATGAATCCAAATTTATGCTTTGATTTTTCTCCCAATATGAAAATAGTGGAAGTCGGAATCCTATTTTCTTGACGAATCCGATACCGCGTCAAACCTAAGACGAGATGAATTTAGAATGAATTGGAGATTACACTCGAGCGTTGGGTTTCGAATTGCCAGGTGGGCTTTTGAGGCCTACGTTTACAAAAGCATTACGTAAAGACTGGCGACGAGCTTTGAGATTCTAGTTAGCTGCTACCAAGAAATCCTAATCTAGCAAATTATGTTATCAAGACTCAATTTAATTCTAACAAAAACTTAGATTATATAGGTAATTATACCATGTATTTTAGTTGACATACATTCATTCAAGATAAAGAAAAGATATGGATTAATTAGTATATCCGTGGGTTTTCAATTTTCGTACTCTGAAGCAATGACAAGATTGAAACTCTATCTAAAAGCCTGATGCATGTCAGGGCACGCTGATCTACTCCTACGTTAATATCGAAATAATCACCAAAATTAAGTAGCTTTTGATTTTGTCGTCGGACTTTATGTTGGAACTATCAAGGTTTGGACTGGGCACTAATCAAGATTTTGGACCTGTCAAATGGTGCGGATTACAACGTGCGAAGGCCAAAGTTTTTCTTACAGGCCTCCCATCTTTTCATGTATGCCTTTTATTTTAATTTTAAGTTTAATTTTCGATGGGCAGGTCTACCGATGTTTAGTTTGACAAAACATTCTACGAAAAATGAAAGGAAGAAAATGAAACATCTAAGCTCCGATATGTCTTCGGAGCTATGTGATGGAGAGATCTAATGCTGTGAAAAAGACGTAGCCTAAGCGATGGAATCGGTATGCAATAAACGGAAATACTCATGCATTTTTTTTCTTCTTTTGGGAGGGATGATCGGCACTAGCAATCCTCTTAGGCGTCTTATCGGTGTCTGGCTAGGAGATATACAATTCGAGCCATAACTGTTCCAAATCACTCGTGATTTCCGAGTGTTTGAGGATGGTGAGCTGGTCTCTATGGTCTAACAATTAGGAAATCTCCGCTCCGCTCTCTTCACGCGATTACTATTGAAAAAATATTAGAATACATGAAAATAAGAATAATTATTATTATTATTATTGGAAATACATTGAAAAAGATTAGAAAATAAAATAAATTATACGAGGTGTGCAAGTACTGTCCTTAAGAATAACGTAAAGCTCTAGTACCTATCCTCCAAGATATAACAGATATTTTTCTATACCTCGCACTGAATATTAAAAGGAAATTGAAACAACCTTATGTGTATAGCCCAGCAATAAAAGAGAACAAAATATTCTAGTTTTGAAATATCAATATCACTTTCCAACTATGTTCAAAATTTATAGGTAAAAGAAAGAGAGAGCTATTAAAAAAAAATTACAATAACTTGGTATTTATTGAAGAAGATGACCGTTGTATAACAGTTATAAAATAAATCCAACATTATAAATTATTAGAAAGTCGTTATATGATTGTTAAATAACCATTATAAAACGTTATAAAACTGTTTTATATTAATGATAGACAAAAATTATTATAAATTGATAACGGTAAAAAATCGTTATAAAAATTAATAACTTTTAATATTTCAAAATTCGCAAGGTGATTGACTGATTGTGGAAGGCGGGTTGCCCCTTCGATCACCAAAGGCCTCTCTCCGGTAGTCATTTATCTATGTTTGAGCGTTGAATTTTTCTGGTCGTCGATTTACTTTGGTCTCGGTACATGCAATGCGTTGAACGGGGACTGTTATAAGGCCTCGTCGTCCCATTTTTCTACCACTTTCGGCATCGTCGCCGGAAGCTGTGCGTTCCGCAGGCGACGTGGAGACGCCGGGACGGTGTTCGTTTGCGTGCTTCGGTACAGTTACGAGCCAGTCGGTGTATGGCTCTCGCTCATCCAATTCCACGGAAGAATCGCACGCGCGGTGCGGTGGCGCGTGCGTGCTCCTTACGCCGTTGCCGGAAGTTTAATTGCTTCCCGCCTTCTTCCCTGGGCGATTGAAGATAGAATAGCGAGATACCGTTCTGCAAAACATTTACTGAATGGAAATTTATTAATTTATCCATAGGCTAAACTGAATTTCTGAAGTTGAAAATGCATTTTTTTGGTGCGAGAAAATTTAAGATTCATTATCTAAAATGATACGGGTTTTCTGTATAAATGAAAGAAGCAGCTTGAGTGTTTAATGCAAAAATATCAATTTATATTCATGCAATTTAATGGACAAATATTGATTATCCCCTTTAAGCTGGTAACTATATCACCTTGCATCCTCTATTTCTAAAACCATCACTTTGCACCTTCTTAGAACAAAATCTTAAAAACAAATAAAAAACAGATTTGCCCAATTCCAACTCCTAATTTCTCAAATTCCTGCAACTTAGAAATAAGCAATGCTAGATTATTAAGACCAGCTAATAGAATTGATGTGTTATAGTGGTTTGTCAGATTCGCAAGTGCGCCTTTACACAAATAGGTTATATTTTCTTCATCTTTTTTTTTTTTGTCATAAACAAATAGGTTACATAATTACATTCCATGGTAAAAAATCATCTAACACATTTTTATAAATCAATTTTTAAAACCACTTTCCCAAATTTAGGATTTCTTATCAGTAAGTCCATACCTTTCTCCATACCCATGGCTAGGCTTGTCAAATAAATGAGTCGGGTCAAAAATTTTAGGACACAAATTGACGTATCTCTATGCAATAAAATTTTATTGACCCAACTCAACGGATCAGGGGGCTCAACTCAAACCTGACACCCAACCTAGCCTCCACTTTTTAGCAGTTTTCCTTCTTAAATTGTTGTTTCTGAATAATAGAGCTGTTAAACAGGTGGGTCGGGTTGGGTTTGGGTCGGGTCATTAATGGTCCGACCCAAATTGACACATTAACCCATTTATGCCTAATGTAAATTTTTCGACCCATACCCGACCCAACCCATATTAATAATTTTCATATTTAACCAAATTTAGAAAAAATTATTCCCTATGTTTTTTTTAAGATTATATTACTAAAATACTTCAAAGCTTATTTCTTATATATATTATTTTTCAAAAAATTGTATTGCTAAAATAGTTTTATACGACACAAATTTAATGGACAATTTTTGTAATTTTTAAAATAAATATTTTAAAAAATCGATATTTAATTATTTTTATTTTTTTAAAAAATATATTTTTAATTATTTTTAAATATATTTTTTTTTTTTTCTTTTTATTTTTTGTTCTTCTTCTTCTTTGGCCGGCCGCCGGCCATAGGCGAGCCTCGAGCTCGCCCGACTCGCCGACGCCGGCGAGCTCGAGGCTCGCCAGATCCAACGAGCTCAAGCTAGCCCCTCGCCGGACGTCGGCGAGGCCTCCGCCTCGCCGGATCCGGCGAGCTCGAGGCTCGCCGGCGTCGGGCAAGCTCGAGCTCGCCCCTCGCCGAACCGGCGGCCGGGGCGAGCTCGAGCTCGCCCGACGCCGGCAAGCTCAAGGCTCGCTGGCCGGTCGCCGGCCATTGCCGTGCCGACGACCAGGAGG
This sequence comes from Eucalyptus tenuipes, assembly GCA_014182365.1. NCBI lineage: Eukaryota > Viridiplantae > Streptophyta > Magnoliopsida > Myrtales > Myrtaceae > Eucalyptus > Eucalyptus tenuipes. The sequence goes on along the minus strand of CM024538.1, from coordinate 28,874,953 downwards.
AAGAAGAAAAAAAAAAATAAGAAAGAAAAAAAGAAAAAAAGAAAAGAAAAGAAAAATAAAAAATAATTATAATTTCGGTTTTAAAAAAAAAAAAAAAAATATATATATATATATATATATATTATAAATTTAAAGAGAGAAGAGAGAGATTGCGAACTTTTGGGTGAAAATAAATGGGTTCATTTTTAATTGGTTGATAAATTGGTCTTAAATGGGTCTATTCAACATCTTTATTTTTAAAACCCATTATAGGTACTTTGGGGAATAAGGCTTGACCCATTAATGACCCATTTAACTATAAATGGGTCAATAAATGGGTCAATGACCCATTTTGACACCTCTACTGAAGAATGACATGAGGACTCCATGGACCTCGCTAAGCAGTGGAGGAGCTCATGGTTTGGGTTATGGACGAGCATGTCGTGTTAATTAAATTCCGACGTTACGTGTTACGTTCTTAATTTTTGTCGTCAATTAAATTCCGACATAGTTTGTTTACATTCGATTTTGTCAAAATGGCCATATTTTTAAAATTTTATCGTCGATTAAATTCCGGCATGATTAACATTTTGTTTAAAGTGAAGTTATCTTGTTTTTTGTTTACTTGTGATATTTTTTGTTCGAAGTCGCCATAGAATTGTTTCCTTTAATAATATAACGACTTGGTCCGACGAGCATAGGAGCAATCGCTAAGGCTAGAGAGGGCCCAGACAAAGTGCGAATCTAACTATAGGATGGTGTAGGGGCAGAAATGAATTGAATCCCCATCGCTTGAGTGTGGTAAGGTGAAGTATCTTATATGCGATGGTACTTGTCATAACTTGTAACAAGGCATTTTCTGGGTGAAGCCTAGAAGAACAAAACCATGTGGACTTCGACCCAAAGTGGACACCTATCCTATTAGGTGTTCACAATGTATTCATTGCCTCTTTATTATGGAAATATGTACCAAATCGTGATCACGTAAGAGAAAACTTGACGTATGAGGAGCAATCTAAGAGAAAACTTGACCTTTGAGGAGACAGCCTATTTGCATTGTCAATAAGAAGAACTAGGCGTTGTGGCAACAAAACTTGACCTGGAGGAGCTAGCCTATTCGCATCGTCAATCCTTTAAGGAGCCAGCCTATTTGCATCGTCAATAAGAAGGACCAGGTATTGTGGCAACGAAACTTGACCTTTGAGGAGCCAGCCTATTCGCATCCTCAATAAGGACTAGGCGTTGTGGCGGCGAACTATTCCTTATATGAAGATATAATGGCAAAATCACACCGAGTCTATTTGCATCGTCGATGAGAAGGACCAAGTGTTATAGTGGCGAACTATTCCTTATGTAAAGATATAATGACAAAACCACACCAAGAAAAAGGCCACTTGAGAGCTTGGGGAGGAGGCAACGCATAAATATCCACAATTGTTTAAAGGTTAAAATAATTCAAATTTCGATGACAAAATTTCTTTTTAGGAGGTTATAATGTAATATCCAAATCTTTTTTACCAAGTCAAAAAGAGGTGGTAGGGCCCACTTGTTGTTAAAAAAAGAAAGATTGAAAAGTCCAAAAGAAAAGAGAAAAAGAAGTGATCACCACACCAAAAAAGACGCCACTTGAGAACTTAAGGAGGAAGTAAGATGTAAATACCCACATTTGTTAGATAGTTAAAATAAATTCAAATTTCAAGGACAAAATTTCTTTTAAGGAGGGTTTGATGTAATATCCAAATCTTTTTTACCAAGTCAAAAAGAAGTGGTGGGGTCTACTTGTTTAAAGAAAAGATTGAAAAGTCAAAAAGAAAGAGAAAAGGAAGTGAGCAGTGGACACTCACTTTATCCTCTTTCAAAGGCCAAATCGGTTCGGAAAAGAAAGAAAAAAGGAAAGAGAGGAAATATAAATAAGAAGAAAGAAGGAGAAAGGAAGGGGGAAAGAAGAGAAAAGGGATTTCACATGTATATACCAACGGAACTTCCCAAACTCACTCGACCATGTAATGCAACATCCGATAAGTGTTCACGCCCCTTGTTCTTCTAATCAGATTAGTTATCGAGTTTGGACTCAAATTCAAAATTTAGTGAAAATCGAGCCGCGAAATCCAATTTTTGAGTTGTGGAACTTTGGGATTTCATGGGAATAGTGGATTATGGCGTTGTGGAGCTGTCGGTTTGACGGGCATTGTTTTAGAGCAATGGTTTTGTTGGGGTGAGAATTTAGGGTTTTACGAGTGAGTTCCGCATTTCGTTTAGATTTGAGTAATCATTTCAGATGAGCCTTGAAGTGTATATATTGAATTGAATAGAGCACTTTTATTGCATAAAGCAAGATCGAGTATTTATTACCTTTTGGTTATTTGAGAATGGTTTGAGAAACATATTATGAAATTTGTTGTGACAGTTTACGTTTATGTAATTACTTTGTGACTGGTTTATGGAAATGTTTATAAATGTCAGATGGTCTATGTTACGAAAAGTTATTTGCTTGATTTATGAGATTGATTTATGGATTGGATGTTTGGCATTAGAGGATGGTTTATGGATTGGATGTTTGGCATTAGAGGATGGTTATTTATGCTCAATGTGGCTATAACTCAAGGTAAATTTTTGAGGTATGCATACCAACTTAGGATATCATTTTGCGCCAAGTCACTAACTTTGTAGGTGGAGACCTTGCTAAGGGGGGAATCTTAATCATCTTGTCACCAAATATTGTGTCATGACCATGGTAGTATATTGAGTAATAGATTAGTCAATGAAATGGACCGTTGATTTAGTTTTTTATCAAGATTAATAAATGAATTTGACCATTGATGCTTGAGTTGTGATAATGATTTAAATGGGTTTTCTTATTAGTATAAAGTCTTGTTAATAAGAAACAACTCATATATGATCTGCTTAGAAAATATGTACTACCTAGCCGAAAATGTAATGATCCGGTCCAACGAGAGTGGGAGTGATTGCTGGGGTTAGAGAGGGCATGGACAATATGTAGCTCCGACTCTAGGATAGCTTGGGGGGCAAGAATTAACGAATCCCACATTGCCTGGGCGTGGTGTGGTGAAGTGCCTTAGATGTGATGGTGCTTGTCCTAACTTATATGAGGGGATCTATGCTCTAATACCGATGAGGGGATTTATACTCTGAGCCAGAGAAAACCAGGTTAGTTACAATAGATTTGCTATCCCACACCGGGCAAACCTTATTTAAGCCTTCAAGAGATTGCCTTTTAATTGTGAACTACCGGAAATTTGATTTAGAGTATGGAGACCACACTGGGCGAACCTTGTTTAAGCCTTCAAGGGATTGCCTTTTAATTGTGAACTACTTGGAAATTTGATTTAGAGTATAGAGACACTCAGGCTGTGAATTATTCGGAAATTTGATTTGAAACATTTGATTTAGAGCATAAAGACACTCAATGGATTGCATTTTAGCTGTGAACTACTCGGAAATTTGATTTAGAGTATAGAGACATTTAGGCTGTGAACTATTCGGAAATTTGATTTATAGCATAGAGACACTCAATGGACTGCCCTTTAGTTGTGAACTACCCAGAAATTTAATTTAGAGTATAGAGACACTCAGGCTTTGAACTATCCGGAAATTTGATTTAAAGCATAGAGACACTCAATGGCTATGAACTACTCGAAAATTTGATTTAGAGCATAGAGATGCTCAGGCTATGAACTATCCGGAAATTTGATTTAGAGCATAGAGACACTTAATGATTCCGGGATAGTAACATCTCTAACTTGGTAGAGTTGGAAGAAATATTTAGAAAGACATGAAGCGGATTTTCATAAGCACAGAAAAATAAGATCATGTGAACTTCAGCCCAAAGTGAACGATATTGCTACAAGCAGGTTTCGGGTTTAACATATAAAAACCAAAGAAAGACTTTTGGTGAGAAATATTTTGTTGCGGGATTCAATTCTAATGAAACAATGGCAAATGATTTTTTTTTTTTTTATGTTATTTCTAAACAAACTTAGACTACATTTGGTAGTATCATAGTTTTATTGGTAGAGATGGCTGCGCATCATGAGATTCTGCTTGCCATTTGATGCTTTATGACAAAATTTACATCTATAAATTGGAAAATTGCTAATTTACCAAAGTGCCACGGTATGGAGGAATCATGTGATGGATTTTCATTTCTTTATGTCTTTCGCAAGGTCTAGTAGAAGGCCACTAAGGCAACGCATGCAGTGTTCCTCAGGGGTTCCATAAGATGTATATTATTAAAGAGATGTTCCGGTCAAGTGATTGTAAATACGCGGAAAGAACCATATTGCCATTGGAATGTCGTCTCAGTTGATATGTTCTGAAATCGATATCTCGTGTAGTTTTTAACACGTCTTGTGAAAATTATGAAGAAGCATGACAAGTGGACAGGAGCTCTCGTCCACTTGCCCTTTGTCCAAAAGGTCTTGCAAGAGCCATTTATTCACCACCAATTTGCTCTGCAATCTCATGAAAAAGTCAACAGAATTTCTTCGATCTGCATCCAAAAGGTCTTGCAACTTTCTTGGAAATTACAGATTTGACAATTGTGGCAAACTCAATTAACTACTAGAGAGGCCAGTGATGTTGGAGACAGATGAGTTCGGCCCTTCAAAGGGCCACTAGAAATGGGTGGCGGCAATGGCGCCGGAGATTGGAGATTGGTGATGGGAGCGGGAGCAACGCGGATCACTCGATATCAAAGAGGAGAGAAAGAAAAGAGGAGCAATGCTTGAAGAGGGACCATGACATGTTTTCTTTACTTTGCTATATTGATTAAGAGGATATAACTGACCCATTAAAACCTATTTTTCTGGACTTTTTATTTTAGAATTCATTATGACTTATATCATTATATCATAAGTTTAAAGTCACTCATATATGATCTGCTTCAGTGAAAATATGGATTTCTGACTTATTTTAATAGCCTTACCAATAACTGCCGTCTATCATTGTTTCATCACCTCCTATTGTCTCCATTATCAGGTTGGCTTCTCTCTATCACTCTCCACCATCGAGGTTGTCCAAGCCTCGTTGCGGTTTCGGGTCTTGATCTAATTAAGGTCGCTAAGCTGCCATAGGTGGCCTTCGATCAAGGTTGCCGCACCGTAGGATCCACAACTCTGAGGTTGTCCACAAGACAGACAAAAAAGCGCAAAGAAGACACAAGATTTATCCCTTTATCACTTCCAACAGAGACTTGTTCTCTATCCTAACCTGATGAACCGGGGCTTCAGCATGTAACATCCGTCTATCATAAACAAAATGCATATCCATGTGAACCCAAAGACCAGGACACTTCCTCTCTCCTCTGGACTTCGACTCAATGCCTCGCATTGCGGAGAAATACACAACGAAATTGTTGGGTTGACAACATGATGAGAAGAGGCGACCGTCTTTTCGATGAAGACTTCTTCGATGCTATCAATAGGGCCGACGACCAACTTTGCGTCTAGGTCCATGAAAGACTCCCGATCCATGAACACCGCTTCGCCAATCCCTTTACCGCGAAATTCACTCTCGCAGGACACGGAGTTACTTAGTCTTCAAGGACATCTCTTTAACGCTTTACAGTTGGCTATCGCGAGGAAGCTTACTCGATGGCAGAGGGTAGGCAATCTCGGAAGAATTTCGAGGGAGATGATGATGCAATGTGTGGGGGAGACGACTGTTGTATATTTCGGACCTGGCTCCGCTTATAAAATCGAGGTCCTCCTCTCGGGTCGGGTTTTATTTTTATACAAATATCCATTTGCCTTAAACCGGGGGCTCATCGGATTGGGCTTGAGTCGAAGAGTAAAGTTGCCCCAGGTCGAAGCTGAGTCGCGAAGCCATGGACCCGTCGAATCAAACCGCGCCTCCCCAGGCGGCCGGGCCTCCTCCGCCGCAGGCGCCGTCGCCGTCGCCGACGCTGCAGCAGCAGCAGCGACAGCCTCAGCCGCAGACGCAGACGCAGCCGCAGCCGCAGCCGCAGCGCCCTCCTCCCGAGCAAGGCTCTGGCTTGCTCACCGTCCTCTTCTCCTTTGTCGCCATCGCGCTCTTTGTACCTAAACCCTCCCTCCCTCCCTCCCTCCCTCGCTCACTCTTTCTTTCGGGCCTTATCAACAACACTTTCATGATCACAAATGTGCACCGCGTGGTTCCGACGCTGATGCTTTCCGCGATTCCATGTGCTTGTTTGTAGCCCCTGCCATTTCGCTTGCTGCTTTCTCTAGATTTACTCTTTGAATCTGGTCCTCCTTGCTTCTTCGATCGTGTCGAACGAGTGTCTGTCTGTTGCTTAAAGCTAGGCGAGAGGATCGTGTAACTGGTGGCGTGCAGTGGAAACCCTTGTGAGTTTCTCACTGCTGTCCATGACAGTGCCGTGCCTCTTTTGTTGGTTAAATTCCTAAAGACGGTGACGGAATGTTGCTCTGATGATCGGTCATTCCACTAAAATGACGCTTAAGATGCTGATCATCTGAGGAATTTAAGAGTTACTTTGCCACGTTCCCTGGATTTGTGAATGTCTAAGTTTCTCGTTGAGTTCTAGGTGGCTTAGGGTTTACTAGAGTTGCCCTGTGGTGTTACTTTCTGAGTCTTATGGTTCTCACACTTAGTTTATGACTTCGTCAGCAAATCTCTTGTTGATTGACATAAAGATTTGGGTTTCGTCTCAATCTAATTTCGCCGTGCAGTCTCAACCTAATGTACCTGGCTCATTTCATTTTAGTTCCAGAATAAGAGAAAATGAAGAGATTAAAAGTAATAGAAGGGAAAGAATAGAAAGTTCACACAGGTGTTTCCTATTGCACTGCAGTAATATGTGGTAAAGAATATTTGTAATCTCAAGTATGCTGTTAAGTATCCAAAGGTTTTGGGGATTTCTTGAGGCACTCTGATGTATCATAATGACGTTGACAGCGCACACACTGATCAGCCACAGGCTACTGGAATTTATTCACGTTTAGGCTTTCAAATGCAAAGTTTATGCATCTATATTTAAGCTTTTGGTGACTGGTTCCGTTGTTTTCCACATCTATTCAAGGGATGAAATGAGGAATCTTGGAGGAACTAAGTTTATAGTTGAGCTAATCTTTCCAAATTAGCTTTGTGCAGCAGCCTCTTATGACTCATGCTGTGGAGAAGTAGTTCTTAGGTGCATGGTGTCTGCTTGTATCATAACATGTTTGAAAGAAGCCTTTATTTTGCATCCTAAAGAAAACCAAGGAAAAAAAAGTTGAAAGCGAAGCCTTTGTCATTCCATGGGGAAGTGGAAGCAGTGCTTTCAAACTCTTTTGGTTTCAGTGTCCTGTTGCTATTGCTGCATGTCACAGTGATATGCTGAATAATGATCAAGCTATGTCAAGCTAGAATATGCGCTTCAATTGGTGGTCTTGAGACAGTAACAGTGTATCATGACTTAATTACAGATCCTTATTCCATCAACTTCATCCATCAAAAGCAGCTTTAGTATTCTTCACCAAGTGCCAGAAGGCCATGTTGGTGTATATTGGAGAGGTGGTGCACTACTTGAAACGATTACAAGTCCAGGTACAGCTTTGCACCAGTTTTGGTTAATGGTTTTGGATCCATGCTTGCTGCCATAGGATTCATTATATTTTTGCGGTGCTTATTTTATTTTTCAGGCTTTCATCTAAAGATGCCCTTTATAACTCACTATGAGCCTGTTCAAGTTACCCTTCAGACAGATCAGGTTGTCCTTCCAGTTTCCTTGCGTACAGCTGTTTGCTTATATTTAGCTATGTGTTTCACTTGTCGACATATTGTTTATTTCAGCTTGCATTTCCTTTTTGGTCCCCTTATGCAGGTGAGGGATATTCCATGTGGTACTAAAGGAGGTGTTATGATAACTTTTGAGAAAATAGAGGCAAGGCTTTTTGGTTGTACTATTTAACTTTATGTGTGTACCATTATGTCTTTTTTAACTCGTGCATTGGCCATTACAGGTTGTTAATCGCCTCCGCAAGGATTATGTGTATGAGACACTGCTCAATTATGGAGTGCAATATGACAACACGTGGATTTATGACAAGATCCACCATGAAATCAATCAGTTCTGCAGTTCACATTCCCTGCAGCAAGTGTACATTGATGTGTTCGATCAGGTAAGCGAGAATACTATCAAGGCATCCTGCATTTACATGGAGAGTGGAGAGATCGCTTACATTTACCAAGTGATATGTCACCTGCACACTTGCTCGTTCCTTATAGTGTTTTCACCTGGGCATTTTGACCAGGTACCCTTGATTTTATCGAGGCATCCTGCATTTAGACTTAGATTGGACAGAGCACTTACAATTGCCAGGGGACATGTCATCTGCATACTAGCTCTTTCCTCATAGTGGTTTCACCTAAGCCTTTTGACCGGGTGTCACCTTTCTTTTCCTGCACCCATACTGTATGCAGAGGATGTTTCTTATCTTTGTCATATAATTTCCATTGTTGATTAAATGTCATCTATGTGTGGCCTTAAATTAATGTGGATTAAGTGACCAAACTTTTTGAGTTAAACCTTTTCAGATTGATGAAAAGATGAAAGAATCTCTTCAAGGTGATTGCACAAGATATGCACCAGGCATTGAAATAATTAGTGTCCGTGTAACGAAGCCTACTATTCCAGAGAGTATAAGGCACAATTATGAGCAGATGGAAGAGGAGCGTACAAAGGTACAATAATTCTAAAAAAGCAGAGTTCTTGATTGCTAGGTTCTTATTAAAAGTAATTAAAGCACCTAGGAATTCTACATTGGTTGAATAAGTAGAAGTCCATGACAAAGGTGCTCTCTATAGGTCCTAATTGCTATTGAGAAACAAAAGGTTTCTGAGAAAGAAGCAGACACAAAGAAGAAGATGGCCATAAGTGAAGCTGAAAAGAATGCCAATGTTAGCAGGATAGTCATGGACCAAAAGTTGATGGAGAAAGACAGTGCCAGGAGGCAGCAGGAAATAGAGAATCAAATGTATCTGGCTCGTGAGAAGAGTCTGGCAGATGCTGATTTCTATCGGTGAGATTATCCTTTTCTCTTTAGCACACTATTAATTATTGACCAAAAAAGATTGTCATTGACTGCTGTTATGTGCTTTCCATGCAGTCTATTGAAGGAAGCCGAAGCAAACAAGTTGAAGCTTACACCTCAGTTTCTTGAGCTGAAATTCATTGAGGCAATTGCTGGTAACACCAAGATTTTCTTTGGGGACAAGGTATGAATCTCTCTCTCTCTCTCTCTCTCGATCTCGACGCGAGATTCACCAATGGCTCTGCCTGCAGGTACCAAATATGGTTTTGGACCAGAGGTTGCTGGGGAACTTCTTGCAGAATGTGTCTAAGGAGGTTTCTAGGGTAGCTTCCAGAGATGGCTACTCAGACAGTTAGAGTACCCTCCATGTGTGTGTTAGCTCCTAAGGCCTCGTGAAAACATTCGAACTTTCTGCTGCTCTTTTCGTTTGATTTTGTTTTTTAAGTTGTGGAAAAGCGGCCTTATAAGTGTGGAACGTGTGGCGCCATCTCCAAAACTGTCACGAGGCAGAGCTATTGGTGCATATATTTGCAAGTTTTTTTTACTGTCACTGCGATGATGGCACACCTAATGAATTTCATACATGACTTCCTTCATAATTATTATCTGTGAGGTTAGCGAATTGCGGAGAGCATGTGAAAGGTGTTGAGTGAATAATATCAGCATTTAAGTTACATCCTCGTGATGTTTGGCACACAGAAGCTCCTCAGTATAACTTGCAATCTTCTGGAAAGCCTGCCCGTGAGACAACCAGTGTCTTACGTTCATTGGTGGGGGTCATAAACTTGACGGTGATAATGCGGTCTTTTTTGCAATCTGAACAATAAGGATGTTTTGAGTATTCCAGGAAGATGGTTTAGATGCCATTTCCAATCGTGATTTGTGCACATCCAATCTCATAGACTACATTCAGTCATTTGGATTTCTTATTAAGATAAATTTGAATTGGATATGATATGAAATTTAAGGATTTTGTTATATCCTATCTATTGTTCGGTGACTATAGTAATAAAGTCGAATATATTCACATTATGTTACATATATTGCTTGGTATAAACAACAAATTAATATAAATAAACCAAAAAATTTGCAAGCGGAGATGATAAAAATTTCTCATAATACTATTGCCTACTTTATTTTAATTTTATTTTCCTCTCTTTTTTAATTAATTTCTTTTTTATTTTGTCATTTCCCTTCCATCATTCTCTTGTAAATTTTCTTAAATAGTAAATTGTACGAATATATCTAAAACACATAATAAATATAAATATATATTGAATATATTATAAAATGTAATTAAATTTGAATATATAAATAAAAATAAGAGTGAATTAAAAACTAAATTATTATTTTTGTTTTTTGAATTTATTATATTAAAATTCAAATTTTAATTTTGTTAATTTAAATATATTATTCGAGCAAAATAAATTTCCTATTATATATATTAAAAATTCTATTTACCTTTATCCCATCTCTTCTCCCCCGAGACAATTTTATCCGGTCTCTATTCGCTTTACATCCGATGTTATTTTATCTTGAGTAGACATCTGACACAGAATAGGATAAATTTTATTATATCCTGAATTTTAACCTCCCTGCCAAAACATCTAATGGAAAATGTTCAACAATAACCCCTCTCCGACTCAATTCCATATGTAATGCATAACTAGCGTAAACATCTAATGGAAAATGTCCAGCAATAACGCCTCCGTCTCAATTCCATATGTATTGCATAACTGTCCGCTTCGCGAGGAGAACACGAAATCCAATGTCAAACAATAGGTTACAATTAGAGAAGGATACAGTACCCTAGTTGAAGGAAGGAGGGTAAGAACCAAAATCGCTACTTTGCCAATTCTCATCACCATGCAAACTATTGTTAGCAGTACGGTTGAGCTGATCAGCTCAACATCTGCAATCGGATCATCCACACGGGGGGTTGCTCGATGACATACAAGATGCATTGCAACACGTAACGCAAATGGCCTCTTGATACCAAGAGAGCCCCGAAATCCTGTATCGGATCACCCTATACAGTAACGCTCAAACTCATGTTCGCTCGAATTGGGGGGAATCACCAGATCCCTCGCACCGCTCACCAAATTACCTTGCCAAGGAGAATAATCACCGAGCACCCGTGTACAGATTACCTTGCCAAGGAGAACAATCACCGAGCACCGTACACGCTAGGGGTGTGCACCAGGAACCGCGAAACCGCCTGGACTGGACCAGACCGGCTGATTTTGGGCAGTTCCCAAAGTGGGTAGTCTGGTTTCAAGGTGGGAACTGACTGACCGGACTTAACCAATTAATTATATATAATATATTGTCTAAAATTTCTTTAAAAAAAAAATCCTAATTCCTCTAAATTTCTCCTATTTTTCATTTTCTTTTTGGCCCAAAAGATCAGACCAGTTGGTTGGTCCGGTTCCTGGTCTCGGAATTTGGGAACCAGACCAGGCCGGGAATCAATCAATCCTAGTACACAAAAGAATTCGCACCCCATGCAATGCCACTAGAGCAAACGCTATCCTATTTAACAAATCCATGGAGGAACCGCCCCGTGAGCGCAATCATCAGAATTCAAGCACCACTTTGGTGGTATACTGGCACAGATATATGTCTACATCTCGACAATACAGATTTATTCCGCATTGCATTTGTTAACTTAGGCCGAGGGACATGATAAGAAGGGTCAGGAGCTGCTCTCACATAGTTTCAACATCAAAAACTAATGGGCACGAAAGCAGTGAACCACGACGGGGTAACGAAAGCCAAAAAGGCCTCCTCCATCTGAACTAACACCACTCACGACAGGCAAGAGAAGATATCTCCATTAACAACATCAAAAATAGACGAAAGAGAGATACCCAGGTGACAATAATATAAGAAAATGTCATTACATTTCAACTTGCTCAAAAACGTAACTTCCATCCATTGAACTCCAAATCAAAAACCCTCGTCAACAGTCTCACAAATGAAGCAAAAATCTCCATCTTTTTCATAGAAAAAACAAAAAACAGGCTCGAATTACGTCTAATCCGCCTCAAAATCCTAACTTGGTGCGGCGCCAGTGCCTGCGCTTGGCGTTGTACCTGGAATCGAAGCCGAAACCGCTCTAATCACTACTCGGCCCTCTAATTAACGCCGACCGACGACGAGAGAAAATACAAAACGAAAAGCGACGGCAAGAAGAGGAGATCGAACCTGATGGTGTTGTCGGTCCTCATGCGGATCCAGTGAGGGATGGGCCTGTTCTGCCTCATCTTCTTCGCCAACTTCTTCTTGATCCTGAACGTCTTGTGGGACGGCTACAGACCCAAAAACACACGAAAGAACAGACCACAAGTTAACCCGACAGACGATACATCCGCATACCAACGTTTCCACAGAAATCCCAGATCACAAAAACCATAATTTTCAGCTACAAGTTAACCCGACAGACGATACATCCGCGTACCAACGTTTCCACAGAATCCCAGATCACAAAAACCACGCTTTCAGCTATCCCATGTATGCACACGCAGAGAAAGGGAGATCGACTGTTACCATCTTCGCTGACGGCGAGCGGACAGGCACCCGAGCTGAGAGGGAGTTCCGGAGATGCCGAGCGACAAGAAACCCTAGCTTTGCTTCATCTTTGCTTTTATAGTGAGGGTTGAGTCCAGTTTCATGGGCTGGGCCAGGCAGATTGCGAGTGGCTTCCATCAGCCCAGCATGGCATTTTCTGGGCTTTTGAATAGGCAGTCTTCTCAATGTAGAAGTAGAACTCAGTCCTCCTTGAAGTTCATTAATTTCAGCCCAGCAAATAAAAATTGTAACCGCATAAAAAAAAAAAAAAAAAAAGATGAAAAACTTCAAAAGTGCAATTTGATTAAGTTGAAAGATTGACATGCTTTGGCTTATTTTGCATTGAGATGTCATCGGCAAATCTATCTTCCATATGTTTTTTCCCCTTTCGCCCGGCTTGCGCGCAAGTCTTCTCCTTCGAAGTACAAGCAGATAAGCAAGGACGGAGGCGGGGCATCACGCGACATGTTCCTACAAGGCCAGCAGGGCAGCTGCGGCGGCGGCAGGGGCCTTGCCCGCCCGCTGGCCGGGCTTAAAAGGAAGAAGAGTAAGAAAAAAAGGAAGAGGAAAAAAGAAAAAAAATGATAAAATTGTTTAATAATAATAAAAATTTTGTCACAAAAGAATTTGAGAATCATACCAAAGACATTTATATTTCAGGAATAGAAATTTTGGACAGTTACCAAACGCCTTCAAATACTCAAAAACTTATCCAAAGAATAAAATTAAAAAAAAAAATCATTTTTAGTAGAAATAGTTCTCAATAAATAAAATGGTTAATAAATACACCCTTAGTATTCTACTTTTAACTCAAATTAAATATGGAGTCGATCCATATAAGTTCCCTTTTTTTTTAGTTGAAAAGCTACTTATTCTTCGAATGTTACAATTTAGGAGAAAAATTACTAAATATGGATCCCACATTGGGTTGGGTATGACTGTCTGAATTTACATTTTATATCCATGGGTTAAAACGTGTTAAGTGGGTCAATTTAAATCGGATCATTTTCAATTTGACCCATTCATTTGACAAGTCTAGTCACAACACCAAAAAGCTCATTTAATAAAAAAGTACGTTTCCCAAGATTTCGAACTAAATTATGAGCCTTAGCATAGTCGAAAGGTCATTGTTTAGTATCTTCCTATTAAAAGAAATGAGCAACATGAGCAAATGTAGGCGACTGGATGACACTGATAGATGCTTCTCTCCTCATGTACCTGCGAATTTGAGTTTTCGTTAAATCGTTGAAGGAACTTGCTTCAGCCATGTCTATTACAGTAAGTCAATTACTAAAAATGACGAAATCAGGAGCTCCTTTTGTCTGAGTGCTTACGATCCTCGCAGACCGAGATCTTGATTCAGCGATCAGGACATTATCACCTAATTGATCTCCACAAGATTGGGGAACACTACAGACAGAAAACTATCGCCACAACCTAGAACAGACTACAAAGGGAGGAACCAGTGGATCTTGACACATCTTTCTCTAGTGTCCCTTGAAATCCCCTGTAATGCTACATCCAACATCATTCTCATAGTCTATTTCACATCCTAGATTAATTCACCTAAGTATTGTCCGTCGCTTTTGCCTTGTGTTCCAGGCTGAAGGTGTGAAATTTGGTTCATTCATGTTCTTTCGCCAGCCGGTCCTCTATGTGACAATTATTCTCGACTAGTCAGAGTAGGTCGTTACGGTTTGTGCTGGGTGAGAAAAAGCTTAGTCACAATCAACCGGGGGGTGGTGTGATGTATCGAAGTCGTCAGATCGTCCCCACGCTAGTGTTCGTACACAACCCCGCCCGAAAGCAACCCCAGCCCATGCGTTGACCAAATCCCCTGGAAGAAAAAAAACACGTTCCGAATCATGAAAGAATCCTTTGTTTAGGATTCCATAGCTGGGTCTTGAATCTGGAGAATCCTTTGTTTAGGATTCCATACCTGGGAATTGCATCAGGCTACAGCTAAAACAAGACTCCTTCAACGGAATGCTTGATGGTATCCCGTTAAGCAGGGCCGTCCAAGAATCTCTCCCCCTCTTTCCAATCTTCGGGGGCCCTGCATTTTAGGACCGAATTATCTGATCATCACGAAATGGAGGGTTGTTGGGTACTCCTTCTTTATGATGCTATAAATAACAGCAGCAGATTCTGAGAGCTTCCAGCTTAATCTCAATTGCGTTTGGTTAGTGTTGGGGTTTGAGATTCCAGGCTTTGATTGTTCCGGTGTTTCGGTTCTTGATTTTGGCCTGTTGGGTCTCACTTTTCCCGAAGGGTTGCGTTCCTTCGGTTTTCGACTTCTTTCGAAGGGACGCATTTGTTTATCCGAACAATTTCCCGAAAAGACAAAGCGAAGAGTCGCATGTGGCTGTTTTTTCTTGCGGAAGCGTAGTGATCAATCTCAATTGCGTTTGGTTAGTTCCTGATCCCTCTCTCTGAAAGTCAAACTGTTACTATTTGCCGGTGTTAGCTTGGGAAGAGTTTGGAGGGCGATTGAGACAATGCCGAGTTATTTTCTTGTTTTGTCTTTGCATGACTATTTGCCGGTGTTATTTTCTCAACGTCTTGGACAATCTAACTCGAATGGATTGACTTCTCTGGCCTATAAAACTAGTCCTCTAGCGAACAAACAAGAAGGAGGCCAAAAAAAGAGCAGCTAACTTCCCGTTTCACTAGCTTTTCCAACAAGAGTTTCAAGGAACTCCGGTCATCATAGTTTTTTAACAGAGGAAATTATTTCCAGGGGCAAGCGAGCTCTTCAACAATGTATCTGGTGGAGAGTAAAGGAGGCGCGATTGGGTGCATGTTGCTCTCCCTTTTCTTCTTGGGGACATGGCCTGCTCTAATAAGTCTTCTCGAAAGGCGAGGCCGCCTTCCACAGCACACTTACCTTGATTACACAATCACCAATCTCTTGGCTGCTGTGATTATTGCTTTCACCCTGGGTGAGATCCGGGCAGGAACGCCAGAGGCACCAAATTTCTTGCAGCAACTTTCTCAGGTGAATTTTTTGATTTCCTCTGTTATTCGAGGTTGATGGAATGTATGCTAGAAGGAAAAAGAAGAAAAGGTTTAGTAGAAGAACATAAAAAGGGGAGTCAGCAGCAATTTCCGCCCGACCAAGTGAAGGACATGGGAAATCTCATTATATAGTTTGCAATTACAATTATAAACTGGAAAAGAAAGAGTCTTGTACTTCGATAAATGCTGAATCAGTTAGCCTTACTTATCAATGAAATTATCAAATTTAAAGTAAGGCTTTTTGGATTAATAGAAATACTCAGTATTTGCAGTTCTTCATGCATAATTGCAAGTCTGGTTCAGACTGAGGATACTTTTGAAAATTTACTTTTACTTTGGTTCTATCTCTCCACTTTATTGATGGAGAGGGCTTGCTTTCATTTGTAAAAGTAGCATCTTAGTTTCAACAAGAGGCATCTGGCTTGGACATGTCAGCTGACTTAACTCTCTGCTCATGAACAAAATTATCGAGTTAGTGTAAAGCTTTAAATTTTATTGGTATTACATACAGCTAGAGAAGCCTGGTTAAAGTGTAGATGCCCAGATAAAGCAGTCTATTTGCTGATTAGTTCGGGTATAATTTATTCTGATGTCATCCTTGAAATGGTTTTAAGACTAATTCATATGAATTTTGATAGCTCATCCTCAGTTTACCCACACAAATGTCACATGAACCCGAGGTTTTGTTTATGTTGTTCGTCCATACCATGGAAACATACTATAATTCTATCTCTGTGGAGAAGCAGTATACACGGTCATGTATGTGACGTTGCAGGATGACGTTCTCTCATCTAGTTTTAATATCTGTAAATTTATTGATGCAGGATAATTGGTCATCGGTACTATTTGCAATGGCAGGTGGCATTGTCCTTGGCCTCGGGAATCTTGCATCCCAGTATGCATTTGCTTTAGTTGGTTTGTCAGTAACAGAAGTCGTCACTGCCAGCATAACAGTCGTTATAGGTGTCTTCATCTTCCATCTCCCTTTACTTGTATTTGTGCCAGTGATGAATTTGTAGTTATATAGAGAAATGCTTGATGTACGGACAAATTCTACAAAGATTCGATTTATTCATCAATTGATATGACAAGAATTAATTTGGTTTAATACACTCAACTACGGGATTTTTGAGTCTTTTGTGTAGTTTAGACATTTTGTCTTTGAAGCATCAATCCAAAATTTACTCATACATAATGCACAACTGCACGTCATTATGTATGTCTCTCTGCATGAACAGATTCAACTTTATCTCCAGGAATTGCGTGAATAGGAGTGGTACAACTAACATGATGCTTATTTCTTTTATCCAATTCTTTGTTCAGGCACAACCGTGAATTACTTTCTGGATGGCAAAATAAACAGAGCGGAGATTCTTTTCCCAGGAGTTGGTTGCTTCCTGATTGCAGTTTGTCTTGGCTCTGGTGTTCACGCGTCAAATGCTGCTGATAATAAAAGAAAGCTGAACAATCTTCCTGGCAATGGCAAAGTGGACGCCAGGTGCATCTGCTTGTTTATGAATTTAGAGCATGAGTAAACTCAAATGTGTGAAATGATAAAATTTTATTTCGTAACTGCCGGGAATTTGAAAGATTAATCACCATTGATAGCAGGATTTTTTCACTCTAAAGTTGAATCAGTATCTAAATGAAGATTTATTTAAGTATCACTTTCAAACTACTCCATCTCTCCTACATGTTTGCTCTCCTCCGTCACTTTTTTACGTGAATGGAGGACATAAAAGCCTATATTTGTGGAATTTATACGAAATCCCTGGTCGGCCTACTTATGCAAGTTTTACTAGTCAAGGAAAAAAGAAAAGCAAAAATGAACTTTGCAGGTGAATGGATTCCCCATTTGGAGATTATTCTTTGATATATGTTGTTAATTTCGAAACATCTATTAATGTCGATTGCTTCAATTTTTAGGACAAGTGTTATAGCCTTTTTTCTTAGAGATAATGTATGATGCAATCGTTTTACATCTTCCTCAGGGTCATAGATGCAGATAATGGCACAACTGCCATTGAAGGTAACAGACTTTCTGGAGCGATGACTGCTTCTCTAATCCAACAAGCTAGGAAATTTGTAGTCTAATGATGTTTGCATGACAGGGCGAAAAGACGTGGAAAATGGGAACGGATTCACACGTAAGGCAAAAGTAGGGACTGCTGATTTTCTGGTCGAACTAGAGAACAGAAGATCTATCAAGGCTCGTGAAACCACTTCAACTATGCTTGTGGAACAGATTTGTTTAATATCTTTTCCATATTCCAAAGCCTTTACCATCAAGAAATTGGAGTGTATTAGCGTTTCTCCATTTTTATAATTTAAATGCATATTTATTCTTGTAGGTGTTTGGAAGAAGTGCGGTGCTCGGACTGAGCATAACTTTCTTTGCTGGACTTTGCTTCTCTCTTTTCTCACCGGCATTTAATTTGGCAACAAACGACCAGTGGCACACGCTGAAGGAAGGGGTTCCTCACTTGTCTGTATATACAGCATTCTTCTATTTCTCTGTGTCGTGCTTTGTCTTGGCGGTTGTTCTAAATATCAGCTTCCTTTACCGGCCGGTGCTCAATCTACCCAAATCATCATTCAAGGCTTATTTGAGCGATTGGAATGGCAGAGGATGGGCTCTCTTGGCGGGGTTTTTGTGTGGTTTTGGGAATGGTCTGCAATTTATGGGTGGTCAAGCCGCAGGCTATGCGGCAGCAGATGCTGTTCAGGTTAGTTGACAAAGCTAGAGGGCACCAATGGATTGGTCCAATAAGAGAATTGACTTGACTTGACAGTTAAAACTTTTCAGTTCATGGCCAAACTGTTAAAGAATTGAACCGAACTGAGAACCGAGTCTCCATTCAGTTTTTTATTTCAGAATCATTTCCAACTTCGTTTCTTTGTCAATAAAGGAAAAGATCATAGGACTAAAGAGCGGACTTTTCATGGTTTTTATGGCCTGAACTGACGGTAAAACCCAAATGTATTCTGTCAACCTGATAAAAAACACTATCCATAACATTCTCATGGCATGACTTTTCTTTTTCTAACTTTCAATCTGTTCCGTCATGCAGGCGCTTCCACTTGTGAGCACCTTCTGGGGTGTACTCATTTTTGGAGAATACCGCAGATCATCGAGGAGAACCTACGTTTTACTTTTCGGTATGCTGTTTATGTTCATTGTGGCTGTTGGAGTCCTAATGGCGTCATCGGGGCACCGTAAATGAGCCCTGCTGCTACATTGCCCTAGCAAACAGAGTTCCGATGGTCATATATAATGAAAAGCCTGGATGTAGCAATTGAAAGAAAGCCAAAAGCAGTTAGTACTTGGTAATCAATCACTTGTTGATTGGTCTTGGTAAGAGGCCAGGTTGAAAAGAAACCGCAAGTGGATACCAGGACAGGGGCTTGATCCACATTGAGTGCCAGGGGGACTTGAATGTCCAAAACATAAAATGAAACTTCTTCTGTGGACGGACCTGACACGGATTTTATTTGTCGTGGACCTTCAGTTCATTTCTTTTGCTTTGTAAGACGTTTAGATTAGCAGTGCCTTGAATATCTTTCCCTTGGTCATGTAAATTGAATCAAATGTATTAGATTGCCTTCAATAGTTTTATATACTGCAAGTCTGCTGCTTGGTGAAAGAAGAAAAATTGCCAGTGGGAATCCAGGGCGCTGAGATTTCTGTTTCTACTGTTTAGTATTTTATACTCCTTGTCTGTCTAATTAGAAATCAATTCATCCATATTTCCTGCTAACCGTAGTCTTAGAAAGTTCATAGACCTGGTGTACTCATATGCTCTAAACTTCGGACGGTTGCAAAATCATTTCGTCTGACCATGACATACCTTTTTCTTTAGGTTCAAATCCATTTCAAGCTAGATAAGCCTCAACAATTGCTGAAAGATTATATGCTGCATGAATTTTTAAGTCTCAAAAACTAAATCATCATCAAGTTTGTCAAAATTCTGAAATTCCAGAAGACCAACTTGGTTTGGTCTGGGGACTAGAGGGCAAGGCCATTCCATGCAGCTCCTTCTCTTGCATATGAAACCATTATCAATTCGTTTCCTGTAAACGAGCAATTTATTCCGAAAGTGCAGTACTTGGTCTGAACATCCATCGCATAATTTTACATGCATCTAACGTAGAATGCATGGAGGCTCCCTTCCGCAAAAGAAAGGGGACAGGTATCAAAAAATTATCCAGAAGCAGATGCAGGCCTCAGAGGAAGAACTACATAAAAACCAGCCAACTTTGCCTTTGGTTCGTCCAGATCAAAGGGTGAAACAGGAGGGTAACATATGGTCATGAACTTTCAACTCAGCACTAAAAAAGAATGCAAAATTCCAACTCCTAATGAGTTGGTGGTTGAGAATTGCATATCAGTCTCTACCATAAGTTACAGCGGGGTCCTCAACACATGCTGCTATTTGCACAGGGATGACTGAACCCAAATATAGTTGACGCCTGATTGGTGGTAGATACATCAAAGCACGGGAAGTAATTTAAATCCATGCACGGGCCCCATAATTTCTAGGGTCCCGAAAAAGCATGCTGGTGCCCAGTAAGCATTAAACCATTTCTCCCTTTCATTGTTTGCTCCAATAGCTGATGGCTGATGGATGAAAGAACCTCGCTAGTTTTTTAATCGACAGAACTGTAAATCCAGGCAGCCCTCCAGATAATAGTTTTTTTCTTTTTTTCTTCTTCTTCCTCCTCTAATGGACTTGCCACCGCCGCCTGCCCACTGTCGGCCGCCGGTCGCCAATCCCCAATCACGACCAAACGCATTGTTTTACTTGGAAATTATTCTAGGGAATAAAAATAGAAAAAAACTATTTTTGAAAATAAATTGTTTCCTGAAACAAAAATATTACCAAACGCACTCTTACAGTAACCTACTTTCGATTTTAACCGCTACTAGTGAATAAAATATAGGGTAAACTATTATATGTAAAAAGCTTATCATTATTATACGTAATTTGACAAATAAAAATATTATGGAACGGTGAATCATTTTTTTCCATTAAAACTGAAATCTGAATTTATTATGATGAATTCGTCGGAAATTTATGTCGCATGTTGAGCAATATAAATAAATAAATCAGAAAAAGAATAATGTTGTCGTCTCATAATTTGATAAGTTCACAGATTTTTTTATGGAAGAGCATAAATAAGTTCGCATATCGAGCAAAATAACTGATATTCGAACTATGAAAATAGAACTCACGAATGATATAATAACTAAATATTGTAATCTCATTAGACTTGCGCTATTTCCACCATTATTGGTTCCTAACACCCCTTATCATATAATTTTGACTACATTATCCATTGCGAGTCCTACTTTCGATTTAAGATTATTTCTCATTTTTTTTCTTCTTCTTTTTCAAATTTATAAAAAGGCAAAACGACCCACATTCTTTTTATAACTTTTTTTTTTATCATAACTCTTTTTCCACACCCATTAAATTCTAACTTGTTCTTGATATTTGTCTTCTTCTAAACTTATTCCCCAAATTATTAACTTTATTTCCCCTAAATAATCCTTATGATTGTGAATTTTTCGACTTCGATTTCGATGCAAATTTACGAGAATTTACTCAAAGATTGAATATTGTGGTTGATGAATATATCATACACAGTTTTTTCATTTTTCATTGTTTTTTGCAATGCAGTTACTGTGGAAGACAATATTGAAGAGGACCCGAATTGCGAATTGCTTAGATATACCATTTGACAACAAGTAAAGAATAACAATTAATTATGTCAACGAGTTCATTTGGAGCTTCTCATACTAAACATTAAAATTTTTCTTGATATATATCATTTTAAGTGAACAATATCTCTCTTATTGATGTAATTAAAATCTTTTATTGTCTGATTTAGGTCAAATATTTTTTTTTTTCAAGAGAGTAACCTTTTTTAGCGAAGTCAAGCAACTGAACAGATAATATTTTTTGTTCAGTTGCATATGCAACTTGTTGTTATCGTGGTACATATGTATTATAAGGATGATTTTCTTTTTGCTGATGATTTTATGAAAATCTTAATGCATATGAAATTGACAAAAAAAAAATTAGTGTTTACAGATGGTTTGAGTGGATTGTCTTATAATGTCATTACAATTGCCATAATTTCTTGTCAACAACTAATTATACCATGTAACCAAGGCAAAGATAGTATTATATGTAATAGTGTTATATGGAGCATTTTCTTTTTCATTTGCATGATAATAATTTATGTTTATAATTTTTTTATGCACTTAACTTCATCATATTTTTTTGAATTATCTTTTAAAACATCATGCAACGATGCCATGTAGAGTAAGTATAAATTGGATATACTGATTACAACGTAATGACTCATTCAAGCTATAATTAAGTGAAATGCATGCTAAAACTAGTAGAAGGTTCTTTTTACTCTTACTAGTACTTAGGTTACATTTCAAATAATAGTTTCCTAGTAAAAGAAAGAATATACAACTTGTTAACATAATAATTAGTTAGCTACATGCTTAAAAAAACCTACTTTACGAAAAAGAGGGACACCAATTTTGTCCCAATTGGAGAAAGAAAAAGAAAAATCCAGAAATGAAGCAAAGAAGGTAAGAAATCTTAAATTAAGAGTGGGTCTCATATTTAACTTTAATAAATATTGTTTTGAGAGGATTATGAGTAAGTTAATGAAAAAGAAAAAAAGAGAGTAAAGAATCGTCTTAGATTAAAATGGGAGTCAATTCAATGTGAAAATGGGATAATTTTGTGACTTTTCAATAGCTTTCCTGCACATAGCATTTTAAGTCTTGGCGATTCAAGGCTTGTTTGGTAACCGGCCAAACAATGCTAGATTCTATTCTTTTGCTCCCGGAAGTTAGTTTGGAACAAAATCGTGTTTGGTAAAAATTTTATTTCCGGAAACAAATTTCGAGTAGAATCAAGAATTAAAAAAAAAATTG
Source organism: Eucalyptus tenuipes (assembly GCA_014182365.1). Lineage (NCBI taxonomy): Eukaryota > Viridiplantae > Streptophyta > Magnoliopsida > Myrtales > Myrtaceae > Eucalyptus > Eucalyptus tenuipes. Next base: position 28,852,393 of record CM024538.1, on the reverse strand, counting down.
ATTCTTTGTTCTCGGGAACAATTCTATAATCAAGTCTACCTAATTTTTTCTTTTTCCTCCTCTTTCTTCTTGTTCTTCTTCCCCCTCTCTTGTTCTTTAAGTGTTGTTGCCACTGCCATTACCGTCTGCCGCCGCCGCTGCCCCCCACCGAACGCTGCCATCCGCTGCCCACCACCGCCACCGGCAAGGCGGGCCTCCCTTGGCCATCGGCGAGCCTTGCCCGGCCGAGCGAGGCCGCTCGCCCGGCAGAAGATACTTGCGACGCTCGGTGAGGTCGCTAGCCCTCGTCTAGCCTGGGTCGCCGGTCATCCCATGGCGGCAACCGACCACCTGAAGAAGAAGGAGGGGAGGAAGAAAGGAAAAAAAAAAAAAAAAAAAAAGAGAAAAAAATTTATTTGAAGTGGGAATTGAAATTTTGCTATATATAGAATACATATTTAATTTTGTATTTTAATTTATTATTTATTATTTATATTTATAGTTTATACTATAGTTTATTATTTACTATTTAATAAGAAATTGATTAGTTAATATTTTTATTACTTAATATAAATATAATTAATCAATAGAATTTCTATGATTTGATAAAATTTTAGAATTAGAATAGAAATTTTATGTAGTTATCAAACGCATTTTTATTCTTTTTTGCTCCAGAATCAGAAATTCTGTGCAGTTACCAAACGCATTCTTTTGTTTAGAAATTATGTTTGAGAACAGAAAAAAAAAAATTAATTCTGATTAGAAATTATTTTCAAAAATAGAATAATTACGAATCGCGTCCTTAGCATCCCATTCTATCCTTAGCCATTTTCCGCAACTCCTCCGGGAGAGAGAGTGAGAGGTGCAAAAGAAAACTAAAAGCAGCAGAGCAGCCTCGTTCTCAATGAACGGAAGATGTGGAAGAGAGCTCTTAATCGGTATCGCCCGCAACACAGACTCGCCTTCTCCTCCTCCTCCTCTTCTGAAGCCGAGACCCCATCTCTCTTTTCCTTCCTCCAACCTTCCTTATTCTCCCGCGCAAGTACACCCGTTCATCTCCCCCGCCGCCGCCGTCGCCGCCGCAGGCCTTGACCCAGGAACTGAAAACCGCCCTCGAGTCCGCCCTCCACAAGTCCATCCTCGCCCACAGCACCGACGACGCCTGGAAGTCCTTCAACGCCCTCACCTCCCACTCTTCCTTCCCCAGCAAGCCCCTCGCCAACTCCCTCGTCGCCCACCTCTCCTCTTTCGGCGACACCCACAATCTCAAAGAGGGCCGTCGCCTCCGCCGTCTTCTTCATCGAGAAAGATCCTGATCTGGTAGAGTTGGGGACCGTCTCCGTGCTGCTGGGGTTCATGAGACGCGCCAGGGCTTTGCTCAAGAACAGGTACTTCCGTGGGTTTGATTGGACTCTCGCGAAAAGTTTATAAAAAATGTAAAGGATTTTAAATTAAAAAAGAAATTTAAAATATAAATTACATTTGATAAAATATAATCTAAAAGCCAATTATAAAGTACTTGAACAAAATAGTATGTGAAGGATTTATATTTATAAAAGAGCTTTATTATTTAAAAAAAATAATTGGCTAATGAAGATTTTAATCGAACCGAACCGAACCGAATGAATCCGAAAATAAATGAAATTTTGGTTCGGTTCGATTTTTCAATTTTTGATTTTCAGTTTTCATTTTTCGGTTTTTGCATTTTTTTTCTATTGTATATATTTTTCGTTTTCAAGAAATGTTCTTATCGATTTGTTAGTTCGGTTCGGTTCGGTTAATCATTAAAAACCAAACCGATAAAAAAAACAAATTTGTAGTTTTTAATGATAACCGAATTGTATGAAAATCGAATCGAAAAAATCGAATTTTTCGGTTCAGTTTTTGACATCCCTAGTTGGCGATCCAAATTGTCGACAGTGGCCGTTGTTTGAGGTCGTTGAACCTCAAGTGGCCCTTGGAGACCATTGGGGAGGGTCGGCGGGGCTCACATGACCTAGTGGGGGGTCGTGTGACCTAGGTGGCCCTTGCTAAGGCCGCACGACCTCGCGGCGAGATCACATGGCCTTGGCAAGGGCCACTTGGGCTTAGGCAACCCGTAGCGAGGTTGCAGTGACCCAAATTGCACGGTCCCTCACAAAGGTCATTGCGACCCAGATGGCGCGGAGTTCACCGCGACCCCACCGTGATAGTTGCGTGGGTCGCCATGATCGTCACCGACCTATCATTGGCCCCTCATAGCCCTGCGCAACCTCGCTAGCCGCCCTCAACGGAGAAGATAAATAGTTAATATTTGCATACCCAGAAGGCTAACTTTCTCCCATTGGGATTTGTAAAATTTAAACGCCCAACGTTTAACCAAAAGGGCTTTGGGGTCCAAGGCTCATTCCCAAAGCTATTCCCAAATGCAGCCTTCATGCCCTTTGGGCCGTGGGGCAACCTGCTCGTTGAGATTTGTAGGGAGAATGGTCAATTTGTTGGGTTTTCAAGTAGAGTTATAGGGTTGCTTTGGATGAGAAGCTGAATTTTATGAGGCCCAACTTGGCCGCTTGTAATGCGGCATCGGAAGGGTGCTGCCGGCATCTCCAGTCTGGCTGATGCGGAAAAGGTGGTGCAGACTATGTCGGTTTTGGGTTTTAGGCCGGATGAGTCGAGCTTTGGGTTTCTGGCTTGCTCGTATCCCCTCAAGGGGCTTGAGGGAAAGAGTCTGTTTTGGCGTACTTGTATTCCCTCAAGGGCTAGGTGCGTTTGGCCCTCCTTCCTTGTCACTCGTGACCTTGCCTCTAACTCTCCCTTGCAGTCATAGCCTCGCCTTCGACCATCACTTTTATAGTGAGGGAACTATGGATCTCACTTTCGCAGCCTCACCTTCAGCCATCACTTTCATGCAGTTGTTGAACACTAGTTCCGGAACCTTCCTAGGAATCGGACTGATTCTCAATTCCACAGATTGGGAACCAATCCTTATAATTTGGTTCCCGATTCTACAGAAAGAATTGACTCACCTAGGTACCAATCACCTTTGGTGTTAAGTTAGAATTCACGCGAACATAAAACTTAGATTAAATTGCATTCATGCATTAGGAAATTTTAATTAATATCATGTTTAATCTAAAAGGAAAATACAAAAAAAGAATTACTAGTATAGATTTCATGTTAATAATTAGTTCATACGTCATGTTGCACTCATATTTTCATTAGAGGAATTCCTTTGTGATGAGATTTTGATTTGATTTACTTAACACTTTAAGTTATGATAGTTTTCTTGCACTTTATCGCTTTGATTACTAAGTATTACATTACTTATCTACACACTCGCATGATCACCTATTGCATCTTAGTGGCTTAGAATTAAAATTGACAAAGTTTGCTTCAAAAATATTTTTCTAAGAGAAAAGTCACTAAAAAGCATTGAATATGATTAGTGTAAGTAAGTCCTAGTATGTAGGAAATATCTAGTTTGTAGAAATAAAATGTTGAACACATATTAATTGGGTTACTAATCTATCTATAATAGATTAGTAACGACCCCAAAATGAATTGATTTATATGTTAAATTTAAATGAAAACCTCAAAGTTGCAATTTTATGGGTTTGGGAGAGTCCGCATTAAGTGTTTGTTTAGTAGTCTATAAGTTATTCCTAGGTATTTCACCTTTAGGAAGATCGTAATTAAAGCTGTTAAAAAAAGTCATGACCTATATGTTAACCACATTTATTTAAATGAGTCATATATAGGTCACCTTAAACTCAAAATTGGTTTATAACTGACTATTAAAAAGTAAATCCCAAAAAAGATAGGTGTTAAAATGCTACTTATTCTTCAAATGTGACAATTTAAGGAGAAAAATCATTTATTATGGATCTCGGATTGAGTTAGGTATGACTCATTGAATTTACATATTATATAAATAGGTTAAAACGGGTTAAGTTGATTAATTTGAGTTGGATTGTTTTTAATTTGATCCACTCATTTGACGGATCTGGTCACAACACCAAAGAGTTCATTTAATAAAAAAGTACATGTCCCAAGAAGTCACCTCTTCTCAAATAATAATTATAAAAAATTGTACAAATTCCAAACTAAATTATGAGCCTTAGCATAGTTGAAAGGTCATTGTTTAGTATCTTCCTATTTAAAGAAATAAGCAACATGAGCAAAAATAGGTGATTGGATGACCTTCAGAGATGCTTCTCTCCTTCTTATGTACCTGTCGATTGAGTTTTCGTTGGATCGTTTAGGCAACTTGCTTCCAGCCATGTCCATTACAATTAGTCAATTCCTAGAAATGACGAAATCGAGATCTTGATTCAACGATCAGGACATGATGACCTCCTTGATTTCCACAAGATCGGGAACACTATAGACAAAAAGCTATCACCACGTCTTAGAACAGATGGTAGAGGATGAACACATGGATCTTGATACATCTTTCACTAGTGTCTCATAAATCCCAGTAATACTGCATCCGATATTGATTCTATAGCCTGTGTTACATCCTAAATTAACTCACTCAAGTATTATTCATTGCTGTAGCTCATTTCCTATCTAACTTTATGTTACAGGTACTTTTGCTAGGAGGTTATTCATACCGGTAATGTTCCAAGTCCAAAATATGTAATTTGGTTTATTCCTGTCCTTTCGTTATCTTAAAAGGCTATAAGGAGCCAATTCTCTATCAAACGATTACTTTCGGTTGGTCAGATCAGTCGTTAGATCGTCCCCACTCTGGTGTTCGCAGGCAATCTCACCCGAAAGCAACCCCATCCCACGCGTTGACCGAATCCCTCCATGATTAGAAATATGTATCCCTTCATTTGCGGGTGGTAAACGGCGTGGAAAGTCGGGAACCACGCCGCCCACCAAAAGAGAAAAAGAAAACACGTCTGAATCATGAAAGTATCCTTTGTATGAGATTCCTTTGCTGGATATTGCATCAGGCTACAGCTAAAAGAAGATTCCTTCAACGGAATGCTAGACTAGTATCCAGCTAAGCAGGGCCATCCAAGAATCTCTCCCCCTCTTTCCAATCTTCGAGGGGAGCATTTTAGGACCGAATTATCTGATCATCACGACATGGAGGTGTTGGGTCGTCCTCCTTTATGATGCTATAGATAACAGCAGCGGACTCCGAGAGCCCTGCGGGGAGATTCCAGGCTTTGATTGTTCCGGTGTTTCGGTTCTTGACTTTGGCTTGTTGGGTCTCCCCGGAAAGTGGCTTCGCAGATTAATCTCACTTGCGTTTGGTTAGTTCCTGATCCCTCTCTCTCTGAAAGTCAAACTGTTGCTATTTGCTGCTCCGGGTAGATGTTTGATGCCTGAACGCTTCTTCCTTGTTCTTCGTCTACCGGTGTTAGCTGGGAAGAGTTTGGAGAGCGATTGAGATAATGCCGAGCTATTTTCTTGCTTTGTTTTTGTGAGGTTCTTAATGAAGAGTGAAATAAGCAATTTGGACTCCGTCAATTCCGTGCTTCTCTTGGTCTGCGATACTCTGCATCTGCTAAATGCACGTTTTATGCAATCTCTTAAAGAATCAGTGAATATCTATTTCTTTTGGCCAGCGAAATCAACGCGTTTGACTTATTGCTGTTGCATGCGTGTGGGCTGATGATACTTCCTGTTCCGTTCTACTTTTTGCAATCCAATGACCGCGGCATGCTTCTTATAAAATGAGCACCGTAATTTAGCAACTGTCTCTCTTGACTCATATTAACCTGTTCGTGTTCAAGAGTCTTCAATTGTACTAGCTTTCTCAACGTCTTGGACAATCTAGCTCGAATGGTTTGACTTTTCTGGCCTATAAAACTAGTCCTCTATCGAATAAACAGGAATCCCAAAAGAAGAGGCACTAACTCCCCGTTTCGCTAGGTTTCGCTAGCTTTTCCAACAGGAGTTTCAAGGAACGCGAGTCACCATAGTTTTTCCAACAGAGGAAATTATTTCCAGGGGCAAGCGAGGTCTTTAACAATGTATCTGGTGGAGAGTAAAGGAGGCGCGATTGGGTGCATGTTGCTCTCCCTCTTCTTCTTGGGCACATGGCCTGCTCTATTAACACTTCTTGAAAGGCGAGGCCGCCTTCCACAGCACACTTACCTTGATTACACGATCACCAATCTCCTGGCAGCTGTGATTATTGCTTTCACCTTTGGCGAGATCCGCGCAGGAACTCCAGAGGCACCGAATTTCTTGCAGCAACTTTCTCAGGTAAGTTTTTTAATTTCCTCTGTTATTCGAGGTTGATGGAATGTATATTAGAAGGAAAAGAGGACAAGAAGCACCTATAGGAAGGGAGTCGGCAGCACTTTCCTACCCGACCAAGTGAAAGACATGGGAAGTCTCTTTATATAGTTTGCAGTTACAATGATAAAGTGGAAAAGAAAGAGTCTTGAACTTCAATGAATACTGAACCTGCAGTTACAATGATAAACTGGAAAAGAAAGAGTCTTGAATTTCAATGAATACTGAACCAGTTAGCCTTACTTATCAATGAAATTATCAAATTTAAAGTAAGGCCTTTTGGATGAATGGAAATACTCAATATTTGCAGTTCGTTGTGGTTCATGCATAATTGCAAGTCAGGTTCAGATTGGTGGTACTTTTGAAAATTTACTTATACTTTGGTTCTATCTCTCCACTTTATTGATGGAGAAGACTTGCTTTCATTTGTGAAAGTAGCATCTTAGTTTGAACAAGAGGCATCCGGCTTGGACATGTCAGCTGACTTCACTTTCTGTTCATGAAGAAAAGTACTGAGTTGGTGTAAAGCTTTGGATTTTGTTTCAAACGTTTGGTATCACATACAGCTAGAGAAGCCCGGCTAAGTGTAGATGCCTGGATAAAGCAGTCTATTTGCTGATTAGTTTTGGGTATGATTAGCTCGTATGTCATCATTGAAATGGTTTTAAGACTAACCCATATGAATTTTGATGGCTCATCCTCACTTTACCGACACCAAATGTCAGATGAAACCTAACTTTTGTTATATATTGTTCATCCATATCATGGATACATACTCTCTCCCGACATATCAAGAGTGGAGAAGCAGTATACACGGTCATGCATGTGAATTGCAAGATGATGTTACTTAATCTAGTTTTAATATCTGTAAGTCGATTGATGCAGGATAATTGGTCATCGGTTCTATTTGCAATGGCGGGTGGCGTTGTTCTTAGCCTCGGAAATCTTTCAACCCAGTATGCATGGGCTTTCGTTGGTTTGTCGGTAGTAGAAGTCGTCACTTCCAGCATAACAGTCGTTATAGGTCTCATCATGTTCCATCTTCCTTTACTTGTATTTGTGCTAGTGATGAATGTGTAGTCATGTAGAGAAAAGCTCGATGTGCGGATGAGTTTTACAAAGATTTGACAAATTAATTCGGTTCCATGCGCTCTCAACTACGAGATTTTTGAGTCTTTCAAATAGTTTTGACATTTTGTCTTTGAAGCATCAATCCAAAATAGATAATGTACAACTGCACATGTCGGTATGTATGTCTTTCTGTATGAACAGATTCAACTTATCTCCAGGAATTGCGTGAATAGGAGTGGCAGAACTAACATGATGCTGATTTCTTTTATCCTATTCTTTTGCTCAGGCACGACCCTGAATTACTTTCTGGACAACAGAATAAACAGAGCAGAGATTCTTTTCCCAGGAGTTGGTTGCTTCCTGATTGCAGTTTGTCTTGGCTCTGCTGTTCACTCGTCGAATGCTGCTGATAATAGAAGAAAGCTGAACAATCTTCCTGGCAAAGTGGACGCCAGGTATGTCTGCTTTTTTATGGATTAAGAGCATGAGTAAACTCAGATGTGTGAAGTGATAAATTTTATTTCGTAATTGTCTGGAGTTTGAAAGATTAACCACCATTTGATAGCGGGATTTCTTCACTCTAAAGTTGACTCAGTATCCACATGAATTATTTTAGTATCTCTTTCGAACTACTCCATCTCTCCTACATGTTTGCTCTCCTCTGTCACTTTTTCACGTGAATGAAGGAAATAAAATCCTATATAAAATTTATACGAAATCCCTGGTTGGCCTACTCTTGCAACTTTTATTAGTCGAGGAAAAAAGAAAGACGAAAGTGAACTTTTGCAGATGAATGGATTTCCCATTTGGAGATTATTATTTGATGTATGTTGTTAATTTCAGAACATCTACTAATGCCGATTACTTTAATATTTAGGACAACTGTTATAGCCTTTTCACTTAGAGATGATGCATGATGCAATCGTTTTACATCTTCCTCAGGGCTAATAATGCAGATAATGGCACGACTGCGATTGAAGGTGAGAGACTTTCCGGAGTCATTACTGCTTCTCTAATTCAACAAGCTAGGAAATTTGTAGGCTAAATTTGACGTTTACATAGCAGGGCCAAAAGATGTAGAAAATGGGAATGGATTCACAGATAAGGCGAAAGTAGGGACTGCTGATTTTCTGGTCGAAGTAGAGAACAGAAGATCTATCAAGGCTCGTGAAACCACTTCAACTACGCTTGTGGAACAGATTTGTTTAATATATTTTTCATCTTCCAAAACCTTTAGCATCATGACATTGGAGTTTAGTCATGTTTCTCCATCTCTATAATTGAAACGCATATTTATTCTTGTAGGTGTTTGGAAGAAGTGCTGTACTCGGACTGAGCATAACTTTCTTTGCTGGATTTTGCTTCTCTCTTTTCTCACCGGCATTTAATTTGGCAACAAATGACCAGTGGCACACGCTGAAGGAAGGGGTTCCTCACTTGTCTGTATATACAGCATTCTTCTATTTCTCTGTATCGTGCTTTGTCTTGGCCCTCATTCTAAATATCAGCTTCCTTTACCGGCCGGTGCTCAATCTACCCAAAACATCATTCAAGGCTTATTTGAACGATTGGAATGGCAGAGGATGGGCTCTGTTGGCGGGGTTTTTGTGTGGATTTGGGAATGGTCTGCAATTTATGGGTGGTCAAGCCGCAGGCTATGCGGCAGCAGATGCTGTTCAGGTTAGTTGACCGAGCTAGAGGGCACCAATGGATCAGTCTGATAAAATAATTGACTTGAGAGTTAAAACTTTTCGGTCCATAGCCTAACTGTTAAAGAAATGAACCGAACTGACGACCAAGTCTCCATTCAGTTTTTTTTTTTTTATTTCAGAATCATTTCCAACTACTTGTTTGTTTCTGTCTTTGTCAATATAGCATGAGATCATAGGACTAATCATTTCCAAACTGGTCAATCCATAACATTTGCATGCTATGACTTATTTTCTTTTTCTAACTTTTAATTTGTTGCGTTATGCAGGCGCTTCCACTTGTAAGCACCTTCTGGGGCGTAGTCATTTTTGGAGAATACCGCAGATCATCAAGGAGAACCTATGTTTTACTTTTCAGTATGCTGTTTATGTTCATTGCGGCTGTTGGAGTCCTAATGGCTTCATCGGGGCACCGTAAATGAGCCCCGCTGCTGCATTGCCCTAGTAAACAGAGTTTCGATGGTCATGTAATGACAAGGCTGGATGTAGCAATTGAAAGAAAGCCAAAAGCAGTTAGTAATGAGTCAAATCACTTGTTAATTGGTCTTGGTAAGAGGCCGGGTTGAAAAGAAACTGCAAGTAGACCAGGACAGGAGCTTGATCCATATTGAGGGCCAAGGGGAATTGAATGTCCAAAACATAAAACTAAACTTCTTCTGTGGACGGACCTGACACGAATTTTATTCGTCGTCAACCTTCAGTTCATTTCTTTTGCTTTGTAACCCCTTTAGATTAGTAGTGCTTTGAATATCTTTCTCTTGGTCATATAAGTTGAATCAAATGTATCTAAATTGCTTTCAATAATTGTATATACTGCAAGTCTGCAACTTGGTGAAAGAAGAAAAATTGCCAGTGGTAATCCGGGGAGCTGAGATTTCTGTTTCTACTGTTTAGTATATTATATTCCTTTTCTGTCTAATTAGAAATCAATTCATCCATATTTCGTGCTAACCATAGTCCTAGAGAGCTCATAGACCTGGTGTACTCATATGCTCCAAACTTCAGACGGTTGCAAAATCATTTCGTCTGACCATGACATACATTTTTCTTAACGTTCAAATCCATTTCAAGCTAGATAAGCCTCAACAATTGCTGAAAGACTATATGCTGTATGGATTTTTAAAAGTCTCAAAAACTAAATCATCAAGTTCGTCAAAATTCTGAAATTCCAGAAGACCAACTTGGTTTGGTCTGTTTCATGATAGGAAGTTTGTCCTGTTTCATGATAGGAAGTTTGTCAAATTAGCTTTTGTAATAATGGATGAAGAAGAGACATTCGCAGAGAGACGTCAAGATATAATCAAACAACCAATAGCTGTCTGGGGACTAGAGGGCAATGCCATTCCATGCAGCTCCTTGTCTTGCATATGAAACCATTATCAATTCGTTTCCTGTAAACAAGCAGTTTATTCCGAAAGTGCAGTACTTTGGTCTGAACATCCCTTGCATAATTGGAGATGCATCTAATGTAGAATGCAAGAAGGCTCTCTTCCACACCAAATAAAAAGGGACAGGTATGAAAAAATTATCCAGAAGCGGATGTTGGCCCCATAGTTTCTGTGGTCCCGAACAAGCATGCTGGTGCCCAATAAGCATTAAACCCATTTCTCCCTTTCATCGTTTGCTCCAAAAGCTGATGGATGAAAGAACCTAGCTAGTTTTTTTATCGACAGAACTGTAAATCCAGTCAGCCCTCCAAATAATTGATGGCGTTAAAAGGCGTTCTGTTTTCCATCCTGATGACTTCAACTGCAAAATGAATTTAGGGATGGTGAGAAAAAAGTATTCTTCATACGATATATAATCCCACACAACATTATGGTCTGTGCATAGCCAATTGCTCTTGGTCAGTAAAGGGCTAAGAGTGCTTCATTCTATCCATTCAGCACGAACTATTTGCATTTGCCAACTTCTTTCTGTAAGGTGAAAAATCGTTTACACCTTAGACGTGCAGGGCAAAGGGTTAGACTCGGTCGGCTGTCGCATAACCCGACCATTTCTCTCTCAGTTCGGCATTGAATCTTATGCAACAATCATGAGGAAATGAGATGGCAAAGAGGCAAGCATGTGATGATTCGTGAAAATGAACACGTGAAAAGGATTATCTGACTTTTCTAACAATAATTTGTCTTACTCCATCCAAAAGGGAGATTTGGCATATAAATTGCTCTAAGTTGGACAGTACCTTCAGAAGAAATACTTCATAATTTTTATCCATCCATGTCTGGCTTTCTGAATGAGCAGAATCATCTTTTATTTGGTATGCCTCCACAAGTGCATGAATAAATGACTGCAAGACATCATCAGCTGTTGCATTTTTATGCATGACAATGCTGATGTCATTGCTCCTTTCAACTATCAAGTACTTCCCTACACAATCAAAAGGTAAAAGGATAAAGTAATTTCTCTTCAAAAGATGAATCCACTAACAAAAATTAGAAAGAATCACACCTTTGTAACAATGAGATTCTGCTGTCCGCAGAAGGATCATCCTGTACAAGAATGTAAAGAGCATGAAACAGTTTCACAGGCACTGATGCAACTCATCTGAAATAACATTTCAACCCAGCATTTTTTTGGGCGGTTAATCAAGCCATATTATATGATTTGGCAAAGTTAAGATAAAGATCAAGAGCAATCAGGATGATTATATACCTTTTGCAAAAGCATTCTAAATCTTAAGCAGTTTAAGCCACCATCACCCACTCAGAGATGATCATCTCCAAAACTTGGAAGAGATCTCTACCTAGGTTTGGGTTTAATTACTAAGTTTAATTCTATAAGTTCCACTAATCAATCCATACTCACATCTCCTGCTGCCTAAGAGAGGAGACTCTCACACCCAGTTTTATTCGTGAATGCAACAACTTCACTTCCTTTGAGCCCCATGAAGATATCTTGGTAGGCAAAATATGCTCCAGTTTGGAAACCTGTGCTGGGGAGAGGACTGCCACAAATTTACGCAAGGAATTAAAAATCCTCTTTGAAGGGAGAAAGACAATATAATCCACAGAGAAAAAACTGCCAGTATTAATACTATCATGTTAAACTCAAAGGCAGGAAGACTATTCAAAATCAAGGAATTTAAGGGGAAGAAATGATATGCAGGCAAATCAAATGTCTCCATATAATTTAAACACAATCATAGCACTTGCAGTGGCATTACCTTGTCCAGTTTCCATAAAATGCTTCAAAACGATTGAACTCCTTTCGACATTTAATGAAGTCAGTGCAAGGCACTGAACAGCCTTGTAATTTGCTGCACATAAGGACAATAAAAGTTGTACCGCCAGATTAGTGAGAGAGAGAGAGAGAGAGAGAGAGAGAGAGAGAGAGAGAGAGAGAGAGAGAGAGAACCTCACAGGTTAACTTTGCTGTTTAAATTAAACGGTCAAGTTACAGAAGTCATGATATTTATGTCTTAGAATTCTCTGATAGAAAAGAAGTGATTTTTTATAGATCTAGAACAATGGTAGGGCTTCACAAATTAACAAGAACCACTTGTATGACTAGAAATAGATTTTCTAGAAACTGGACAAAATCACTGCCCCTTTTAGTTCTGCCAGCAGAATTGGCACCAAAAGTTGTTTACATGCCAACAGAGAACTTTCTTTTGATCAGCCCAATTGTTGTGCATATCTTTCCAAATCCATGTTCTGCTGTATAAATGAGAGTTGCTATCATCAACATCATCCGATACTGTGTTGACACAGAGATTTAGATTAAGCTCCTTGGTAGTACTAAAACTAAACTGATTCTGGTTTTCTTATTCAAATGCAGAATCAACTTTGCTGAGGGAAACAAGAAACGTGAGTGACAGATGATGGAGAAAAGCAAGTGAACTTACCATACATGTGGAAAATGGTAAGCGAGAGAAAAGAAAACCATATTAATAGAGGATGACCAATTGTCAAGCGTGCAAAAAGCATCCCCAATGCCATGCCAATCATTGTAGCAAGAGTCTCCTGACTTCCCTCCTGTATGGACACACACCCAACACATTGTTTAGTAAATGACACTAGCACATGGAAATGGCATACAATAGTGTAGTAGCATACCTAATAGCCATACAGTACCTTCGCAGATATATCCGCTGCATTATTCTGAAGGGCAAAATGCTGAGTCAAAGCAGCTCTAGTTGCTCCACTAGCAACACCAGCTAATCAGGAAAAATGCGGAATATGCTCATCAGTACGATAATATCCCATTGTTCTGCAACTAGACATTCTAACTGCCATATTATATCCCCCAAAAAGAGGGAAAGCAAAATTGATAACTTGGTGAGCAATAACTCATTTTACAGTCTCATGGATAGCTAGTGTTGCATCAAAACCAGCAGTCTCAGTAGCTTATGTCACATGGCCAAAAAGAACTTATCTCACAGAAATTCATAATAATCAAGTAATATAGTGTGACTAGCAGATTTGAAGGTTTTATCTAATCGAGATGTCAATAATTGACGTTGTTGAAGCAACAAAGTACTTACTGAAAGATCTTGAAAGGCTTCCTAAGCAAACGACGAAAACAAATGCTGAAGGATACAATGGGGAGACAAGATCCATCAACATCCCTGCAACCAACATTACAGCATCTAGTGACCATTTTTCCTTCTCCAAATATCTTCCAAAAAAACATCTCTCCTCCCTTAATGGTGTGTAACTTCTTGTCATGATAGCAGTAGACAAGTAATTCTATCACTGTAGTTTTATATGCAATGAAACAACAACATAGAAGTAAAGGAAAGAAGGTAAACCCTGTTAAACTGACCGAGGTAGTATATTATTAGTTAAAATGAGTAAGATATCTTGTTCTTTGGTGGTTAAACATAAGTGTGTCAAATGATCAATCTTTCTCTTATAAGTTACACACTAATTAGCAACCAGGAGTCTTAGCTGAAATCATAAGATTTACATGGCAGTAAAAGCCCAACAAAAATTTTGAAGTATGTTCTTCATATGTTGGCATGATAATTGAGCTAAAAGGTATAATAAAAAGGATACATGTGTAAGAACATATACATACATGCATGTGTGGGTGTGTGTGTGTGAGGTAACAGACCGACAGCATATAATAGTCACAGGCAAAGAGCCCATCAAATCTAAATTTTCTCTACATGGATTTCCTACATTAGCGTATGAGAAAAAGATCAGTGAAGTTGAAGATAGACAATAGATGAAAGGTAAGTTAGAGCCATGGAAGGTATGAAGCATGCTCAAGTTGAGATAGAAATGATGAAACATACCAAGATCATTCATGAAGTCGGCAACCAAACGCCACATTTTGGCATTGCTATCCAAATTTGAACCCTGAGTATGCAGCATCTCAACCGCTTAATTTACCAGCTCTAACATAATCAAGAATTCTATGCAAATAATAAAGCTCATTTCTGAGGGAGCACATATCAAGTCATGCATCCAGAGCCAGAAAAAAAAAAAAAAAAAAAAAAAAAAAAAAAAAAAAAAAAAACACTTTGTGCCCGAAAGAACCATATTCTCTCTGCAAGACCATTTAACAGAAGAATAACTAATTGACATTATTCAGATGATATCAATGCATACCTGGTAGAATGTGAATAAAATGCCTCCTACCATGCCAGTTAGATCCCTCAGAAACCACTGTGACAAATTACATAGTTAATTAGTTAGCCATCAGTTAACTTGAGCCGAGGAAAAGAAACCACATGGCTAGCGCTAGCAGTACCTGGAATGTGGCGCCTAGAACAGTCGCTGATTTTTCACCGACTCCAATGGCACTCAGAAGAGCCTTGAAGGTGATTAAAACGCAAAGCAATCAGATGCATAGCATTAGTGGTAGATTGTAAGACCACTTTGATGTGAAGCAAGCCTCACCTGAGTGGAAAGCATGGTCCTTATGTATGTCGAAAGGCCCTACAGAGGGAACCAAAGCAATTAATTCTTGTAGTAACAGATTGATTGGATCCCGCCAATTAATTGAAAAGTTCAAAGCACCTGCAGTGAATCCCAAACTTGGAAAGGGACATAATCAGGGGTCACACTGCTGGGAAAACCCTGCATTCACACAGAACACCGTGAAAATCGCAAGGGAATGTCAGAAACTCCATAACTTTACAAATAAAAAGATCAAATTTTTCCTCAGAAACTAGCACAAGAGATCAACAAACAACAAACCCAAGACAGTCGATCATCCGAAAAGCACACAAACAGAGAATCAACAATCACAGAGAGCTAAAACACGATAGCCAGCAACCTCAGGGACAAATGCTTCAAGAACACGTCTCCAGACATGGCCGAATCGATTGCCCGATCTGCGGGAGAAAGAAAAAAATCAGCCCCGGTCAGCTAAACACCGAGCTCGAGCGGTTAACACGCGAGCGATGGAGTCTGAATAGTGAAAAGGAGCGACCTTTGAATGGAAAGAGAAGGAGCAGCAGTGATGACGGCGGTCCTCGAAAGCTTCGTAGAAGACGAGCCATTCCATTCCTCCAAGATGAAAGTCCCGTCTCCGGAATTACCGTCCGACGGCGGGATCAGTTGCCTTGCGGTTGAATCTTCCATGAACAGACGACGGTCAAACCGGAGTTCGCTTCGCCGTCGTTTGTCGTCAGTTCAGCGGGACGTGTGACGTGCGTCTGCTCTCGAGCGTCCGCTGGGTTTCAGTTTCCGTAGCCTCGGGTACTTCCGAAAGATTCGACTTCTTCTTCTCTGTCTCTGCTAATTGGAGAAATTACATTGTCATTTTTATCAACTTTCGATTTTAGCTCCTACCAGTGAATGAAATAAACTATTGTCAGTGAAAAGCTTATCATTATCATTCGTAATTTGACAAATCAAAATATTATGGGATAGTAAGTCATTTTTCTCCACTAAAACTGAAAACTGTATTTACTTACAATGAATTCATTGGAAATTTATATTGGCATGTTGAGAAAAATAGATAAAAAAATTTCAGCTAGAAATTTATATTTGAAAGAGCTATGAAAATAGAATTCAAAAATGAACTAATAACTAAATAATATCAATAAGGATTAGTATAATAAAAATCCTCAAATTTATATGCTTGTAATCCTCAAATTTAACTCCCAAAATCCATAAATTTATATATTTATGATAAATTTATGCTCTATTAATTCAATTTTACCATTAATTTGACACTAGATTAATAGGAGGATAAGCTTCTCTTGGATTGAGTGTTGATTAATACGTTACAAATTTTCTTTTTTTGGTCACAATGCATGACAATTGACGGATATATTAGTTTAAGTTTTAATTTCTGATCATCATGGTATATCAATTTGTGATTTTCCTAATATTAATCTAATTTAAATGGATGGCAAATTTGTTACAAATGTATTGATTATGGGTTTTTATTGGTAAAAAAATTTTATGAATAAATTTATTATGCACATATTAGTTTAAGATTTTTATGATCAAAACATTAATTTGTTATAAATTTATTACTAGCGTATGGTTAGGATTTTTTGTGATATTAATTAGAGCATCAATTGTGAATTTTCATTAGCTTTCCTGCGCATAGCATTTGGGGCCTCGGCGATACCCCCCCTCGCCCATTCTGTACTTAGCCATTTTCTGCAACTCTCCTCCGGGAGAGAGAGAGAGAGAGAGGCGCGAGAGGGAAACTAAAAGCAGCAGAGCAGCCTCGTTGTCAATGAACGGAAGATGTGGAAGAGAGCTCTGAATCTGTATCGCCCGCAACGCAGACTCGCCTTCTCCTCCTCCTCATCTTCCGAAGCCGAGACCCCATCTCTCTATTCGTTCCTCCAACCGTCCCTATTCTCCCGCCGCAAGGACTCCCCTTCGTCTCCGCCGCCGCCGCCGCCGCCGCCGCAGGCCTTGACCCAGGAACTGAAAACCGCCCTCGAGTCCGCCCTCCACAGGTCCATCCTCGCCCGCAGCACCGACGACGCCTGGAAGTCCTTCAAGGCCCTCACCTCCCACTCTTCCTTCCCCAGCAGGCCCCTCGCCAACTCCCTCCTCGCCCACCTCTCCTCTTTCGGCGACACCCACAATCTCAAGAGGGCCTTCGCCTCCGCCGTCTACTTCATCGAGAAAGATCCGGGTTTGGTCGAGTTCGGGACCGTCGCGGCGCTGCTGGAGTCCATGAGGCGGGCCGGGGCGGCGGCCCCGGCCTTTGCTCTGGTCAAGAGCATGTTCAAGAACAGGTACTTCATGCCCTTTGAGCTGTGGGGCGACCTGCTCGTTGAGATTTGTAGGGAGAATGGTCAGGTTGTTGGGTTTTTGCGGGTTTTCGAGGAGAGTTATAGGGTGGCGTTGGATGAGAAGCTGGATTTTATGAGGCCCAACTTGGCCGCTTGTAATGCGGCATTGGAGGGGTGCTGCCGGCACCTCGAGTCTGTGGCTGATGCGGAAAAGGTGGTGGAGACGATGTCGGTTTTGGGTGTTAGGCTGGATGAGTCGAGCTTTGGGTTTCTGGCTTACTTGTATGCCCTTAGGGGGCTTGAGGGAAAGATATCAGAGTTGGAGAATTTGATGGGTGGGTTTGGTCTTTCGAATAAAAGGGTGTTTTACAGTAATCTAATCAGCGGGTATGTTAAAGTGGGTAACTTTGAATCTGTTGTGGGAACTGTACTGCGGAGTCTGGGAGAGAGCAGTGCGGAGGATGCAAAATTTGGTGAGGAAACTTTCTCTGAAATAGTTAAAGGTTTTCTCAAGAATGGTAGTATCAAGGAACTAGCACGTTTGATCATTGAAGCTCAAAAGTTGGAGGCTGTTGAAAGCCAGGCCGATCATTCGGTTGGGTATGGCATAGTTAATGCTTGCGTCAATCTTGGGCTGTCAGATAAAGCACACAGTATTCTTGATGAAATGAACATTCAAGGTGGTTCTGCAGGGCTCGGGGTTTACGTGCCAATCCTCAAGTCTTACTGCAAAGAGCATAGAACAGCTGAGGCTACTCAGTTGGTCACGGACATTAGTAGTTCAGGGCTTCAATTGGATATGGAGACCTATGATGCCCTGATAGAAGCATCTATGTCGAACCAAGATTTTCAGTCGGCTTTTTCACTGTTCAGAGATATGAGAGATGCAAGAATCAGAGAGTTGAAAGGGAGTTACTTGACTATAATGACAGGCTTAATGGAAAATCACCGGCCAGAGTTGATGGCGGCCTTCTTAGATGAGGTTGTTGAGGATCCTCGGATTGAAATGGGTACCCACGACTGGAATTCTATAATTCACGCCTTTTGTAAAGCTGGAAGATTGGAAGATGCTAGGAGAACTTTCAGAAGAATGGTGTTTTTGCAGTTTGAACCTAATGGTCAAACATATTTATCCCTCATTAATGGGTATGTAACGGCAGAGAAATACTTTAGTGTCTTGCTTCTGTGGAATGAGATTAAAAAAAAGTTTGTTTCGGCTGACATAGAGAAAGGGATTAAATTTGATCACAGTTTGGTTGATGCATTCCTTTATGCTCTGGTTAAAGGTGGTTACTTTGATGCAGTCATGCAAGTTGTGGAGAAATCTCAGGAGATGAAAATTTTTGTGGACAAGTGGAGGTACAAGCAAGCTTTCATGGAGAACCATAAGAAGATCAAAGTAAATAAATTAAGAAAGAGAAGCCACAGAAAAATGGAGGCACTGATTGCTTTCAAGAACTGGGCAGGTCTAAATGCTTGAGATTGTTGTTACTTTTTAACTCATTTTCACTCACAAACTTTGATGGTTTCATGTGGCTGATGATTATGATGTGTAACTCAAAGAAAGTGGAATTGCTAAAGTACTGTAATTCACGGATGATCCTTGCCTCACTTTCACATCTAGAAGATATGGCAGGTCTAACAAATTGCGAAGAGGAGCATTTCTTCTGTGTTCAGTGCATATTGTAACTGATAATTGATGAACTCAGGTGATGTTATATGATGGAAAAGATCAAGACATATGATTAATGCCCGTTCAAATATTCTCAAAGGCCTTGCCAGCAGTCAGCTCTTTGGTGACAGCGAGAGCTCATTGGCTCCTTGCTGGCACTGGAGGGAAATCCTGTGTTTGCCCTGTTCAGGGTTTAAATTGAGCAGAGGAGGAGGTTTCAAGTTGTGAAGAGATTAGTAATGAAACCTGATGAGGCTTTTTATTTCGTCATGTCCGAGATGAAAAGGATGATGCAATGGCAATATATAATATGCCCCGGGTGTGGACCTTTGCAGTTCTGTCATGTGGTTGTAAATTTTTCTTTAGATGTTTCTTGGAGAGCATAATTGTTCTGCGGAACTCTGTATATTTTTTCGTACTATCTTATGTTTAAGAAGACATGTTGATTCTTCCGTGACTCACTACAATGCTGCGGGCACTTGGACAGCAACTTGATCGTGCCCGGTTGATAGAAATAATTTTTTAGCCTAATCCAACGATGGAGACGATAACTCTGCTGTGCGTAGAAGCATGGCATTGTGGACAAGCCCCTCAGATATGTATTATCTATTTATAGACTTAATGATTTTCTTCTGTACAGAACTCAGCTTTTAACATGAAAAGTTGCAAGTGCCAATCTTCTCTTTGATTTACTTCCAATTTGTCGTTATATTCCTGTTATTAAATGAGATCTGGTGGGGTTCAGTAGCTGCGAAGAAGGCTAGATTTTTGCATGGATAACGCGAAATTCATTTTAGTGTATGGGTATTGGGTAGACCTCTGTGTGAAACTGGATCAATAAATAAGAGAAAACTCGGTACCAAGGGTCAGTTTATTTCTTCAGGCCTGACAAAAACATTGCTGCATAAACATTATTTGTCGCATGCTCTATATTTGAGGACAGGTCATCCAGCTAGAACATTTCCATTTTCTGCTGACTTCTTTTGCCCTTCTGCACAAAGTCCCCTGACAAAAAGCGCGTGACGCTTTCTCCTAGGTAGAACCCACTTACCAAAGCAGGCTCTGCTTTTTATGCAGGAAACATGGAGGGTTTTGAAATGTGATTTGTCTCCACCGAAAAGGATTGAATCAACCACCTTCTGCTTCCATTTCAAACGCGAACCTCCTCCGTCCTGCTCAACCAGAAACCTCTGTCAAGCCATCTGCTTCACTGCTTAAAACCCATTTACATTCGAACTCCCCCACATTTTTCTCTCATGTCAGCTCCTCCGGTTACATGGCTCTTCACGCATCTCTTGGTCTTGTTTGCTTTCCTTCCGATTGTGTTTGCCGCTATCCCTGCCATTCCGATGAACTTCACCTGTCACAACACGTGTGGCGCCATCCCCGTGAAGTACCCATTTGGCACCAGCTACGGTTGTGGCCACCCGGCCTTTGCTAGAAACGTGAGATGCAGCTCCACCGGCAAGCTCGAGTTCACTACCGGTAGTGGGATTTACGACGTGGCCTCGATCGACTACTCCACCGGGACAATGATCATCACTGACCCTCTTATGTCGACTTGCGAATCGATGCAGAACTCCGGCAGCTTCAGCCTGGATCGAGCCAGCCCGTTCAGCGTCATGGATAACAACATCTTTGTGCTGCTCGGGTGCTCCACGAACTCTCCAGTGTTCGACCCATACCAGGAGCTGTGCGCCACCGGCTCGAGCTCTCGCGTTTGCAGGGGCCTGTATTCTTGCAAGGGAGTGACCGGCATTGGCCTACAGCAGAACGCGCCGGTGTCCACCTGCTGTGTCTACCAATCGCCGACCGGGTTCGGCTCGAGTTATGCTTTGGATCTTCCGAAGCTCCAGTGCTCGTCCTACAGCGCCATATACGGGTTCGGAGACGACCGTGGAGATCCCCCGAAATGGAGGTTCGGGATCTCTGTGCAGTACAACGATTCTGACTCTACGGCGGCGTGCACGGACTGCGAAGCGAGCGGGGGATTTTGCGGCTTCTCCGGCGTGGGCGAGTCGTTCGCTTGCCTCTGCCATAACGGCGTGAATACCACGAACAACTGTTACGGCCGAGGTTTGTGCCCATGTGAAAACCCGATACGGTCTGAATGGTCCGTGAATCTTGCTCTTATGTGGCACGTATGGCAAATTCATATCATGAAAAAGGTGGCACAAGGGAGAGCATTGTGCCATTTGCCTTGAAATTACCAATTGCTGTGTCATTACTGTTTCTCCTTTCCTCTGATGCAGTAGAATGTTTCAAATCTTTGCGCTGTTTGGCTTAAGACTGATATGTGTTTAATGTGATCAGGAGACGCTTGGAGTGGAACATGGGGACCCAAGAGTCAAGCCAGGATCATCATAAAAGGTACTGAATTAGCCTCACCTTTCTTCTTTTTCCACCGATGACCTTTTTCCCACCTCTCCTTTTCTCCCCCTTTGCTCCTGCTACAAAGTTCAGCTCGCCCGCAAGATTAATTGTTTAAAATTCACTTTGCGAAATGATTAAGCTTTCAACTGAAGCACTCCAATTGTTCTGACTTATAGACTTAGGGTCGGGTCTGCATGAGATTGGGATGGTCGCAACAGTTCAGCTATGGGGGGAGGATGATTCGGATTGTAAAATTAAAGCTCTTTCTGAGATTGCTTCACAATTTAATACAACAAGAAAATGAACAGTCTGAGCTATGTTTCCTTGGGCAACAATGCAATTGCATAATGTGGTGACAGAGAAATTCTTGGCTAATATCTAATAGACAAAAAATCATATATAACAATTCGAGCAGGGCCTATACTAGACTCCTAATTTGTGTATACTATGTCTGAAGTAGAGACTTCTAGCTGTCCGATCATCATTATTACGTTTTCATCCTGATGCTGCCGATTACTCCAGTCCCGCTTTATGAAGGAAAGATATATAGACGATGTTGGTATGCTGCTGCGTTATCTCCTCTTATGTATTCCCGTCACTGGGGCTTCACATAAATTATTGCTTTTGTGGTAATAGGATTGATGATCTGGTGGATTCTGCTCTCCATCTCACTGCCTCTAATCTGAATGTTCAATGCGCATGGAGGAGACTTGGTGATTTGCTGAATGCATTATCTAAGTTTTCCTGGAGTTGACAAGGTTTCGCAGTTGACCAGATCACGGCGAATTTTTCTGGTTACTAGATCCTATGGTTTTGGAATGTGCTGTGAGATTCTTTGTTCAGAATTAATGTGAATTCCCAAGTCGCATGACCTCTAGAGTTTCGAAGGTGAAAAGTACATCCAGGGTTCGTCAGTTTTAATCGAGTAACATCATGAATCACATTTTTCTTGTGTTTGTGGGCTGGCGATTAAATTTAAGAAAACAAACTAGCAGCAGAAGCAGATGATGTGAATGGAAGTTGAGAGTGTCTTCGTGGTCATCTCATCTGCTATTTGATGATTTACATATTTATCTTTCCATATTGGAAACAACTTAATTTCCGACAGATCATATCAACATGTTAAGGAAGATGAGCACTCCTGTCAACTGCTTTCCAGACCATTCAATGAGATCAGTGGGCCTTACAGAATCCATATATCCGTGAAAGTCGAAAGGGTTGATTAAATTTCAGTGACAACAAAAGGGTTGCGTCTCTCTTAATTAAACAGAAAACACACTCCAGCATATGTAACGGGGGCAATGATATCATACATCGAACGAACTCATCGACTCACCACACTATATTTTCTACTTGACGTGATTGCCATTGCGTACAATTGTGCATGGTAAACATATCCTTATCGTCATCAGTATATCATCAGTATACCATCAGTATGCTGTACGGGGTTCATCCATACGTACGATCTGTAATGGATAGAAAAGTCTCTGCATTGGTAATTTAGAGCGCGTTTGGTAACCATTATGTTTCCGGAAACAATTTTTTATCAGAAATTATTCCTTTTGTTTTTGTTTCCAGAAACAATTTTTAAGTATTTTAAGTCATTTGGCAGAATCTGTTCAAAATTTTTATTTTCGGAATAGAATTGCATTTGGTACCATTTTAAAAAAATTTAATCCAAATCATTTTCTTTTAATTTTTTAATAATTTTATTACTTTTTTCTTCTTTTCTTCTTTTCTTGTCTTTCTCTTCTTCTTCTTCAAGGTTTGCTAGTCGCCGACCTTGGAATGACCAGACACCGGCCAAACGAGGGCTGACGACCTCACCGGAGCATTGTCGGCCCTTTGTGAGGCCGCGCCTTGTCGACTAAGCCTCACCGATAACTGGGCGAGCTCGGCCTCGCCAAATCTAAGCTAGGTCGAGCCTCACTAGTGGCAGGGGGAGGCCAGGGCGAGGCCGGCCTGGCCACCGGCAATAAGCGACTGCGGACGGCGGCAGCAGTTGAAGAAGAAGAGATAGGGAAAAAGAAAAGAGAAAAAAAATAGGTTGACTTGATTTTGAAATTGTTCCCGGGAACAAAGAATCAACTTTTATTTTACTTCTCGATTCTATTCCAAATCCATTTTCGAGAACAAAAAAATAGAAATTTGTTCTTGGAAATAAAAATTTTACCAAACTCTATTTCTAGAAACAAAAGAATAAAAATTTTCATTGTTTGGCCAGTTTGCCAAACGTGCCGTTAATAGCTACTTTGATGGCATACTTCTAATTTCTCGAATAACTGCTTTATCTCATCAATTTATATGACTAAATTTTCCAACTTTTTGTCATATCAAAAGGGAATTTTACTCGGAGCATTGAAGTTCTCTACTGAAATGGTAATCTTGTTCATGCTATTCTTGCAATGATTCGTCTTAATCGAACTTGTGGATTCCACGATATGTAGGAATTTTGACTCTTCCGATACAACACCTTCCGGATTCAACATGAGGCCAAAAAGAAAATTACAAGAAATCCCTTGCATGGATGCTACCAGACAACGTAGAGATGTAGAACTTAATCTCTAATAGAAATATCGTCGGTTATCTTTTCTGAACCATTTAGTTTCATTCTTGTCTGGTTGCTGCTGGACTGGGCGGTTCAAGTGGCCTGGAATGACCTGCCATCTTTTATGTCATTACATGAATTCCCATGGATTCACTTCCCAAATGCCTTCCCACAGATTGAAAAGAAAATTAGAACTCTACTTTCTCATTACAAGTTTGGTTCGGTCATTCCTTGCTTTAAAGGGGTTTCCTTCCTGTTTCTGACTCCTAAAATTTCTCCCTCTTACCAACGGCGGTGTCTTCTCAGCTGTATCACCTTCAATTTCAGTCTTTGGACAACCCATTGGTTTCGACCTGAATCCTTCATTTTCTTGATTTTAAATGAGGTAAATTGCATCAGTCTTCGATTTTTCCCACCCATTTGTGTGATTGAATTATCCTGTATGCGAGTGAGCGAGCACGTTTTCTTTAGTAAAGAAGTTGAGCATGTGAACAGAAAAGTCGAAGACGCATGTTATCATCTTCTAAATCTTTTCCTTGGCTAAGATTTGATTTAAGTTATATGTTCCTGAGCAGAGAGTATGGACTTATGGGTTGTGGCAGCAGCTGCTGGTGCCGGTTATGCCGCGAAGCATTGGCGCAACATCTCATCTCAGGGGAGGGAAGAGTCTTCATCTGAGCCATTTTGTAATGACTTTAGATTTAGACAAGCCAAATTGAAGAGCTTTCTACAGCAAATCAGGGAGTCTCCTTTGCACAGACTGGCTCTTACCCAAGTCGATTACCATAATGCTTTCGGGGGCAAGTTTTGGGAATTCAACAATTTTGACGGCGATCATGAAGAGAGAAAGAGGCCTGCAAATTTGGGTAGCCATCTTAATCACGACGTACTATCGCTGGTTAGTTACCAGCCAAGCTTACATGAACATGAGAGCCCTCATGAATTTGGAGTGGTTATCCAAGGACATAGAGAGTCTGGTGATGAGTCTTTTCAGGGTTCAAGAGCTAAAAAAGGCAGTAGGTTGAATGGGAGCGGGCAGTTTAGGATTGCTGTGTCTGATGAAATAGCGCTCAAGCCTGTCGATTCATTTGGGGATTTCATGGATATCGATGCTCACTTTTATAGTGAATATGTTAGAACCAAGAGGAGTGAGCATGACACGCTCGTATCGCCCTCGAAATCTGGGGTGAGGCCTCTGCTGGTTACTGATGGGAGCAGAATAATCATAAGCAGGACCAGCAGTGGTGTCTATGTGGAGAGCGAAAATGGGATAAAGATGCGTCGAGAAGAAGGCGAATTGAATCAGGTAGAGACAGTTTTAAGACATTTGGAGCTTCCCGAGATTGGTACCCAAAAGTTGTTGAGAAGACGAAAGGGAGGTACTGGCAAGAGGAGTTCTACAAGGTCGAGCTCTAGCGTAAGTGCATTTGCCAGTTCATTGCAATCACAAGGTCTGTTCTTCTTCTCCATGGTCTAATTATCTACGCAAACATTATGAAGAATCTTAGGACTTTCTTTGTATCTTCACTAATTATTATATGACTATCATGTTTATTGACGTTGTGTGTGTCCTCCTCAGGATTCTCCAATCGAATGCTGCTTTTCTCTCTTGGTTTAACAATCGGCGTGATGACCAGTGTAGTGGCAAATAAGAGGGAAGTAGACCTGTTAGATGAGAGGTTGAGGCAAGCACAAAACCTAGTTCAGGATCTACATGAGGAGCTGGAAATGAAGGACCTGTTAACTGTGAAGGAGATTGACGTCGATGGTCCAAGGACCCTCGGAACCGGTGCTCACCCTTTTGTCAATGGGACAATGACTGCATCTTCCCCTGTCGATGAGATGGATAACTCCCTGAAGAGTCATATGAGAGAGCCGAATGATGGTGCAGCAGAGAAGTCTGATGCAATGAGAGAAATCGAGGCAGAGCTTGAAGCTGAACTAGAGAGGTTGGAGCTGAACATGAAGCTGACTAGCGTGAAGAACGCATCAGATTTCGTTGAGGTAAGTCTGAATCTACAGTTGAGCTGCACGACATTTTGGCCCAAGTCTCGACTACCCTTTGTAGAGTACCTCGTTAACTATGTTAAGTTGTATTTGGCTGTCAAATTTGGAACTCGTATCGAAACATATGCACATGAAAACACACATGACCGCGCTTGGATCGCCTTTAAATGCTTTAGCATTGGTACAATAACAATTTGATCACGACTAGAGAAAATTGCAATCATTTAGACCCGGTGAGCACCAGTATCGATAGAATCAGCAGTTACATTTAGATGAGCATACGAAAAAATGGCTGGCTTGCATGTGTCCGCCACCTCGAAAGGAATCCTAGTTTCTGCACGAACTTCACTTTCATCCAGTAATTTCAATCTGTGACATTTGATATAGATGAATTACATTTGCTCGGGATAATTTTTTCATGTGAATCTGCGCTCGCTCAGGGACATCTAAGACCAGGAGGAGTCGATTCCCTGCTAGAAAGTACATTAAAATCGACCACAAAGTCAGTGGGAGTTCCGACAGACGACCTTGCTCACCGAATTATGCTGTATCACCTCAAGAGCTGAGTTTGCGTCTTCATGAGTTAATCGAGTCGAGGCTTGACGGACGCATTGCTGAACTTGAGGCAGCCCTCGAAGCTAGCCAGAAGCAGTTGCAATACCTACTATTTGAGAATGGAAACTGTCAAAGAGAATCAATTGGCGCTATTGCAACAACATCATATGACCAGGACAGCCCGACCCTACCCAACGACACTTGCGAGGCTATTGCATCAACATCATCTGACCAGGAGAGCCCAATCCTACCCAAAGACACTTGCGAGACAGATGGACCCTTGGTTCCAGAATTGTTGGGGGAATCTCTGGATGCATATAAGAGGCTCGAGAAGAGAGTACTGGGATAAGTCAATTAGATGGAGCACATCAAACACAGTAGATACAGCATTGAGCATAAAGAGATAGAATCGCATTCTCTTCAGGAAGGCCAAATCAACCGGGGAGATAATTTAAGCACAACTAAGGCCAACAAAGGGAGATATCCAGATAGTCTTCTTCATGAAAATGAAAAAAACAGTATGGAATGGACACCAAGGAGCTGGGGATCAAGTTAGATGATTGCAGAGACATGTGGGAGACTGCTCCTTAACCAAGCTTCCTGTACTTGCAAAGTAGGTCATGGAGGATACAACCAGAACTTCACTTTCTTGATAGTGTGAATACCCAAAGTGAAACCACGATAAATGTCCTCAGATATTGCCCAACACTAGACTAGGGCAGTGACAATATCTGTAAGGAAAGTTGAATGTCAACGGCATATGTGGATCAAAGGACCTATTTCAACGATAAATTGATATCACTCAACAACAGTTAACTTGTGATAGATTTCTTATTCCCGTAATTATTGACAATCGATGAGGCATCCATGAATTAGGACAGTCATCTTTTCGTTCTAGCCTGCTTCATCATTCAATAGTAAGGCCTTACCTCAGGATACACAGCTCAAAATAAGAATCAGAGTATATTCGCATTGCAATAAGCTTCGCCGGAAACTTTACAAGGGGAAAACTTTCTTATACCTAAAATAAAGCACAAAGGAGAAGTATAAGCCAGCACAAAATAAACCAGTTACGAGGAGAACCCAATGGAAAGCAGATGGATAGTCAAAAATTGTAGCTGTAAAATTCATCCCAAAGATTCCCGTCACAACAGCAAAAATCGTAGCAACAAATGTGGCTGCTGTTAGCAGCAACTCAAATTGTATTAAATGGTTCTGAATGTTTCCCTGAAATGAAAGAGAAAAAGCTCATGAAGCATTAGTTGTCAACCAAATGAGATGAAGATGATAAATGCAGACAATAGTCCATATTCAATTCCGCTCACCAGTTTGATATTGATCATATCTTCAGTGTCATCAATATACTCCTTAAGCTGCATTGCCAAATAAAAGAGCAAACAGTCTCAGCAATACCAGTCAAGAAAGTAACATGTTCGTTGTTGATTATCTCTAGGA
This sequence comes from Eucalyptus tenuipes, assembly GCA_014182365.1. NCBI lineage: Eukaryota > Viridiplantae > Streptophyta > Magnoliopsida > Myrtales > Myrtaceae > Eucalyptus > Eucalyptus tenuipes. The sequence goes on along the minus strand of CM024538.1, from coordinate 28,824,629 downwards.
AGCATGTTGAGTCAAGAAAATACAGATATCGATGAATAAAATCGAAGACTTTTTTAGGCCTAAGAGCAGTCAAATTTCAAGTAGATTTCTGCAAATCAATCACATGGTATTCATTCTTTGGCAAATTTAATAACAATGCCCGGAAAATCATAGACATGATGAAATATGATTGTAAAGCACACAGAATGAGGAGAGGAGGCTAAGTTGTTTAAAGATGTATTCATTTGAATACATACTGATAACAGTTTGCTGAGAGTGTTGTCAATGACGACAAAGTATGCTTCAAGCAACATCTCCAGCTGATCAATGTTTTCACCAATACTAGAAGAACTCAGAAAGCTTCCATTCTTGCTTTGACTTATGATGCTGCTAAAAGCCCTTTGTAATTTGTGTCCCCCACTGAGTGATGCTACAGGTGAAACAGGTGCTGATTTGGAACCTGACCTAGCCACACCTAAATCATCAGTTTGGATGTACTGATCGCTTACGGAATATGCCTCAGATCTTTGCTTTTTCTCAGTGAGGTACATCTCGGCCATGTCGCCATCATCATCCATGAGATGTTCAATCTCATCTCGGACCTGAATTTGCAAGAATCTTTGTGAAGAGGAGCAACACAACCATAATCATCTGAAGGTGATCAGAATTATCAAATTACCTTCTGAACTCGCTGTGTCAAAGCAAGTAGATGACCCTTGAATCTACGGACCTGCTCTAGGTTAAGAGTACTTACAGATGATATCAACTCCTCCAAAACTGGATAAATTTCCATCTCCAAGTCCTTCACCTGTCAAATATAAAAGCTTCTCATATCATATGTTACAAATGATAGGATGATTTCAAATAAAGAACGGCAGCTGCATCAGTCTATCAAAGTCACTTTAGTTTGAGTGTCCCTTGGTCATGTTAGATTAACAATATCAGGTCAGAGAATTTGACAATAATCTCCATAATCACTGTTCTTTTTGGGTCCAATTTTTTCTGGGGTTATGAGTCTTCCATTATAAACGATTGTCCAGGAAAGGTCCACATATACATATACATACTTCTAACCACACAATTAACAGGCTTGACACATTAAAGAGAAAGAAGACTCTCTGATCCATCTTATATCATCAATCACTGCAGAAGTTACTGCATACCTGAGCATCAAGCGACATGCATGTGAGATCCAAAGCTAGCTCCAGCGCCCTAAATTCGAAAGGTAGGTCATCTGAATTAAGTAGGCAAACGTAAGCAATTTCAAGTGGCATTATCTTTCAAAGAGAAAATATTGATCAATCTAAGCAATAATTTTCTTGGGGAAATTTATTGCATGACTAGTGTATAGTCCAAATATAAACAGGGCAGCATGTTGAAAACACTTCTTCCTCAAGAAGGCTTGGACTTCTAAAAGCCACTACAAGGACCATATGATCCTCATTTAGCGTCACGATTTCCATTAGTCAGCTTGGGAAATTATGATGTACAAGCTGAGATGCATTTTGATCCAGGAGATACTTTACCAGCTTGATCTTTGTTCATCTGCAGACTCCTGCACAATTCTGACTCATACTGAAGAACGCATCCATCCAAGGAATTCATCAAGAGAACCTCCTCGGCTGTGATTATACACCTTATCTGCTCAAGACTGACCACAATGGCTTTCTCTCTCCCTAAAATTGAAGAAGGATAAATGAACAAAGGATCTAAAAGCCGTAGATCTCTCGCCGGCAGAGAGCAATGTCTCATTATGGTAGCTTTGTCTAGCTCCAAAACTTTAGAGTTTCCTTCCTGATCAATCTTTATCCAAGAGCGACTTCCATGACCTCTCTTCTTCACATTAGATATATTAGAAGCACGACTTCCATACCCATCCGCACTAAACCGTGCACTATATCGAGAAGAAGCAGACTCAGCAATAAAAGGTGAGAAGATTGGCCCTTGCCCACCTTCCATGGGACGATAATCGTTCTCTCTGAAGAGGTAACTATGAAATTATGCAAATGGAATCTACCAGCATGCCACGGGACTACTGCTCCCCCAGTGATTCTGTGAATACAGCAAGCTCTCATTCCCAGCCAGTGAAGGAAGGAACTCACAAAACCATCAATCTTCTTCCTCCAGCTGCCACATTCTCTTAATGCCCACCTGAATATAGAGTAAACAACAATAACAGTAAGAACTTCTGAGCGATGATCAGCTGACCGAGCGAATCTGGAATTCTCGACTCTCTTGATCCGACAATGCCCACAATGAGCCAAAGTAAAGCTAGAGTTTTTCATTTCAAAAAGCGGCCACAAGAAAAGGGAAACCTCCAAACTCACAAAAGTCACGGCCAAAATATATTCTTTCACAATCCTGTCGACCCTCAATTTACTTCCATGTGGTCGAGGCGATTTTCCTAGGATTCGAGAAGGGAAAAACTTCACACATAAAAATAAAAAGTAAAACTTTTCAAAAGCTTAACTCACAGAACATGGAACTGAATCAAACGACGCCAAGAAGAACTCAAGCTGCGAACGCCGCGAAACCCTAGAAGCTCTAATGCCCGCAAATCAAACCGACGACAAGGTACATCAAATTAGAAGAATCGACACTTCAACCGGGAGTGTCTCTACAATCGTAACGGACGGCAACCGAGCGCCGGCAATGATTGGTTCCGTCGAATTCGCGACACCGAACATGGAAGACCATCGGATTGCGAATGGGATGCAACCGAGACCGGCCACAGGACGCCATTAGCGGAGAATGAGGACAGAAGAGCGAGATCGAGATCGGGCAAGAGGGACTGTGTACCTCTTGGTCTTGGGAAGATCGCGAAACCAATCGTGTCCGACAGAGAGAGAGAGAGAGAAGGCGGGTTCGATGTCGGGGAAGCAAGCGAGAATCACCGCACCGAGGAGCAAGCGCGGAGGTGGTCCAGTCAAAGACGCTCGTGGATAGAGACACCGCGCACCCACGTCGTTTTTTTTCTGGAGCTTTGTGCTTCCACGATTCAGTCCTTACGATGTTACGTCTTTCTGTCATTCTTAATTTGGCTTCGGAGCCTATCCTATTCCTTTCGTAAACACTAAACACGTCCCTCCACCCCTACTGGTCAAGTCGTGCACGTAAGAGGGGTGTCGGTGTCGACGGTCCTAAATACTTTTCATATTCATACCGTTTCTCTCCACTCATTAACTTAAATTTTTAATTTAAACTTCTTAACATATATCACGTAGTAATTAAGACTGAAGTGGAAAAGGCGATTATAGAACAGTGGAGTAGTTGCTTGACCATGACAAGGGAGAAAGTATCTCATGACAATAGTAGTGCCACGCCTCGAGTAATGAAGATTGCCATGTCTACCAGATTTTTTCATGCTATTTCTCATTCTTGTTTATTTGTTCGTTTTAGTGATCGTCTAATTCTTTTCAGAAAAAGGTTGAGATTAATATCTGATTTTTAAGATCTAAGTGCTATCATAGTCTCTAATTTCAGAAACCTTATAAAGATGAGAAGATTCGCGAAAAATATTTAACAATCTTCAACCACTCGGTAATGAGATTTAATAATACTATTTAGACTCCGTTTCACTCCAAAAATATCTCATTCGTCAAAAGTAAGTTTCGTCAATAAGCGAAGGTGGTCAAGAAAGATTGCAGGCGAGTCATGATCATCTCCTTATTTTGTCGAGATGGCAGCTGGCCTAACTATTTCTTTAGGAGATTCGGAGCAAAGCTAGCTCAGGTTCAGAGACGGATTCTTGCTTCAGCGAAAAAGGGTCGACGCGCGGGGAGGCCGGGAGGGCGTAGAACAGCCTCTTCTCAGTGGAGCATATGACTTCCCCGTACGAAGCGCAACGGCCAGGCAGAGGTCGCGGCTCGGGGAGCAAGTGAACTCCGTCTTCATGGCCAAAGAGGCGGGCTTGAGCCTGTGGGAGAGGCTGGAGCAGACATATTGGAGGGTCGTGACGGCCAGGAGGGGGACGATGGGACCGTGGGGGACAAAGAGAAATGAGGGCGTGGAAGAGGTAGGAAAACCGGGTTTTCGGGTTTGACTGAGGAAGAGCCAGCCGTGGGCAAAGCCACCCCAGCCGGGGCTCCCCGGACAGCACGACGTCCTGGTTCCACTGGCTGAACCGGTCGGTGGCGGCACCCTGCCGCCGCATTGTCCATCACGTCGCTAAACAGGTAGCGGCTGATGCTTTGACCAGAATCCTCAGCTGCCGAGCCGCACTGGTTTTGTAGCCGGTTATGGAATGTGGGCATATGCAGCCACGGAGGCGGGAAGGAGGGGCCAGGCGGGGCGGCAGATGGCGGACGCTGCCTAGATGCCGCACTCTGCGCATGGGCGAAGGATTGCAATGTGAAACCTCCCCACCATTTTTGCTTTCAGGTTCATATTGTGCCGCTTAAAAGGCACATTTGCTTGAGCAGCGAGGGAAACGGCCTTTTGCCTGCTTAGTGCTTTATAGTAAAGTTTGGTAAATGAATCTTCTTGCTCAGGTCTATTTAGACCTAATTTTCTATATGATTTCTTTTCTTGTTCTAACCACTTTTGCCATTCATCACTCATAGACGTTGGAGTCAAATAGCTCTTATTAGTTTAGTTAATTTCAATCTTCTTTTCCCAAACCATACTCTTTAATTTTCGGTTTGATTTGGAGCGCTAACCAAACTGTGATCATCTCACATCAGATTAAACCGTGCAATCACCCTAGTGGATAGCATCAATTCTTAAAACTCAAAAGTCCTAGAAGAGCCCAAAATCCATCAAAATATCAATGATGATTCTAGGTAAATGATGTCATCAATTCCATGGAATAACTTTTGTTAATCCCATCGAATAACTTTTGTACGGAATTCATTATCTTCAAGCCAAAAGGCTAAAAGAATATAGTACTTTGAAGGCTTGTAACCAGCCAAACAGAAATTATTTCTGTTCTTTTATTTTCTCGAACAAAGAAAAGAACGTAAATTCGTTTAATAAAATTTTTATTCTTAGGAATAAATTTGTTCTTGGAAATAGATTTGTAATAAAATCAAGAAGTAGATAAAATTTTCTTCTTTCCTATCAAGATCAACTCAAAAATCAAGCCAAATTATTCTCTTTATTGTTTTTTATTTTCGTCTTTTTGTTTTCTTTCATTTTCTCTTTCCTCTTCTTCTTCTGGTCAATCGCTGGCCACGGGCCAGACAAGGACCTCATCGAGGGCTGGCTAGGCTCCCTTGAGGCCGACGCTAGTGATCGGCTATAGGAAGAAGAAGAAGAAGAAAAAGAAAAAGAAAAAAGAAAGAAATAATAAAATTGTTAAAAAATTAAAAGAAATTTTAAGTCGCAAAAAATTTAAAAGTCGTACCAAACACAATTTTATTACGGAACAAAAATTTTATCGTTACCAAGTACCTTTGAATGCTTAGAAAATCGTCTAAAAACTGAATAAAAAAACTATTTCTAAATAAAAATTATTCTCGATAATGAATTATTACCAAATGTGCCATAAACTCTTCTCTTGAGATCTAAAAACCATCCTATGTTCGGTTCATCTTTCCCTCCAATCTCTCTCACAGAATAGTTTAGAATTAACAAATTCTTATTAATGGGTTAATTAACTAAGAGCGTGTTTGATAACGATCTATTTCCGAAAACAATTTTCTATCAGAAATGGTTTTTCCTGATTCTACTCCCGAAAACAATTTCTACGCAAAAAATCGCGCTTAATAATTGTTCAAAATTTTTATTCCTAGTATAGAAATGCATTTAGTATAATTCTTAAATTCTTTTAATTTTTTAACAATTTTACTATATTTTTCTTAATTTTCTCCTCCTTTCTTTCTCTTCTTCCTCCTTCCTCTCTCCTTTTCTCCTTTTTCTCTGTAGCCAATCGTCGGCCTCGCCGATGGCCAAGCGACACTTGTCGACCACCGGCAATGCTCGATCTTGCCCAAGCGGCGCGAGGTCGGTGGGCGAGACCGAGCCTTAAGGCTGCTCTGTCGCCGGCCATAGCTAACGCTGACATCCGATCAAAAGGAAGAAAAAGAAAGAGGAAGAGAAGAAGAGAAAAGAAAAGATGAGAAAAGAAAAAAAATAGGACCAGATTCTATGAATTGTTCTTGGGAACAAGAAACTACTTTTTTCTTAATTATGTTCCGAATCTATTCTCGAGAAAAAAAAAAAAAAGATTTTACAAACAGTCGATTTATGTTCTTTTTTCGTTCCGAATAACAATGAAACAAAAGAACAGAAATAGTAGTTATTCCCCGGAAGATTAGCAAATAGGGCCTAAATGATTCTGGGCTGCAAAATCCGAATACTGAGATCAATTTCTTCTATGGTGAATGTACAGATTTGATCATACAGCGTTCAATATTTGTAAAAATATGAAACATGCTCAATCTTCGAATAAGCCTCTCCTTTCTCCCTCCCAAACCAATTTTAAGGGGTTTTATGAAGCAACAGATGAGCAAGATAGTTTACTGCGGAAAAGGACCTGGGTTCGGGTTTATGACAATCTGCCTGAGAGGGTGGGCGACCTCACCTCCGCCGGCGTGCCTCACGAACTCCGCTGGAGAGTGGAAACTCCCATGGCACACGCACATTATTCGGACTTCCTCCCCTTTCCCATACTTGTAGAGGATCCCATCGACCCTCCGCCCATTTGGACCCTCACCCTTCGTGAAGACACAAGGCATGTCCTCCATTGTGCTGGCGCTGATTTCCTTGCCCCTGCTCTCAGAAGAATCGGGTCTCTGGGTGCTAGTCATCTGTTCTACTGAGACCCCTCCGGATGAACTGACAGTGTCCTGACTAACCCGCTGTTGCAGTGTCTGACTGCCAAGAGAGCTTCTTGCATCGCTGTAGCCGCTTGATCCTGACATAGAAGATACAGCTGATGAGCTTAGCCAGTAATTGATTCTCCATTATTCATGTTCTTTATATTTTTTGCCCTCGACATACGTTAGTTTCATAGCAAGGGCAAAATAAAGAAAAAAAACTTCGTCTAGTTGTACAGGTTCTGTTTGTCAGCATCTAGGAGCTACTTTTGACTTCACGTTTTGAAGGATACAAGAATCCATGTGATCATATATGTCAAAAGATCAAATAAACAACAAACATGAGTTCAACAAAATTTACAACAAGACAAAATTCAAACGTAGAAGCCCCTCCAGAGGACATTATATGACATGCAGTATGCAAAATGAACCAAGCTATCAGCAGAAGAGGCAGAAAATATACACACATTTCCCATGGTGAGAAGCTTCAGAATATCCAAATCTAATGGATTACTGTGCGCACTGGGGTGACTAGTATTACCTAAAAGATTCAGTATTGAAGTTCCATAGTTACTGTAGTAGCAACATCTCCCGCAGAATGTCTGTTCTCGTCTTTGTTTGTTCCCCGATAAGTTAGGAATTTTCACAGATACAGAAACACGGCAAGAGACCATCCCACTACGGACTCCTGATTCGAATAAGCACCGCCTCATTGGCTCTTTCAAACCCCAATTGCACTCGATTACTATTCTCTTTCTATTGTCCTTAAATGTACAATCTGCTGGAAATCCTGTCTAATACATATTGATAACTGCTATTCGCAATTGAAAGCTAGAAAACAACACTTTTTATGAAATGAGAAGCATTAAATTACCATCAGGAGGATCTTTCTTGCTGTTCAACTATAATCTCTTGGACTTCCTCCAATATCCTTCCTTGGAAGTTTCATGAATTGCTGTCCATAATTTTTATGCATTCTAAGAGCCTTCCATAGTCTCCAATAGCGGTTTCAAGCTACAAGTCACAGACATTGCAAGACAAACTTGATCTTGCGCCAGACCCCATGGGTTGGATTAGGCACAACTTACCCATACCATCCGAAGTGTAAGCAGTTACATTTTGAGCCAATAACCTGGACTTTGGTTTAAATCATACCAGGTCCAAGAGGTGAGCAGGGTCCTTCATGAGCCTAACCTTCCTTGTCAAAAAAATAATTGTGTTTTTTGAACTACAAGCACATTTACATCCCAGGATGCAATCATTTGTTTTTAATCTTTCTCAAAAGGATAAGTATATAGATGGCATAGGCAAACTACTAAATCAGTTGGAACCGAAGGTTGGTACAGCCAACTGTGCTTAGTCAAGCTCCTCTCTCTCTAAGCCCAAAGAAACTGTCCTTCGACACTCTTTAAGCATGTCAGAAAAAAGACTATTCAACTGTTACTACGTCAATGGTGAATTGCATTCTTTTAAAGGGGATAGATAACTCAATATTTGACTGGAACCAAAGTCGAGGCATGAACTAGAAGGTAATTTTCCATTTTACTGTAAGCTTCTGCAGAAATAAAATTCATTGTATAGCTGAAAATGCACTTTTATCACTCCAACAGTTTGACAGCATCACAAGAAAGTGAACCAATGTGACTACTAAAATTATCTTTCCTTCCACAGCATTTGATAACCAGGAATGTCCGAGAGGGATTCTAGGAAACTAGGTTTGAAGTCCTTTCTGAGATCTCTACTTCAAACAATTTCAATGTCGCACCACCAAATTTTAGCGGGCCCTATCTAGCTAAACTCCAGCTCCCTGTACTGAATATAATAACAGGCATCTGCTCATCAGTCTTCGAAAATAACCATCCGATTAAGCATTTTTTAATTTAGGAGTAGGCCTCGTTTGCTTCAAATAGTTTTCACTTCAAGAATAAGAATTCCCTGAGTAAGACCAGCGCTATATTAATCTCTGGAGGAGCCACACCTAAAATGTCTGGATTCCAAGGTTAGAACCATGTGGTACTTTGAGCAAAATAATACTCTATTAAAATGAATTTGTAGATCAGAAATTCCAGTGATTGCCTATACCCTCTCATACAAAATCTTGTCCAGCACGTCTCAGAGCTCCACCTCCGTTTTTTACTCAGAGTTCCAATGTGTTACATTGACCTATCTGGACTCTTGATTCTTCAGTTCAACAGTCATCTTTCCATCCTAAATGAGTCTAAGCTGGAGCTGACTCCACAGGCAAATCAACACGGCGCTAGGGAAAGAATTAGTTGCTATTATAAAAATGTGAGCCTGAAATGTTCCTAGTGTTAGGTGAGAAATATCTAGAAAGGAGACTTTCTGATTTACTTACAACAAGCAATGAACTCACATCTTCGGGCTGCTTGGTGGCCAAGAGATTATAGCAACAGTCCTAGGAATTCACATGGTCTTTGTCAAGACCAGTATACCTCAAGTTAAGGCTTTCAAATCAGCTTTTTTTGTTGCCCAATATTTGACATATATCATCGATAGTCTTATCGATGGAAACTCTATAGACTCCCAGATTGCAGCACCCGATCAATCCACACCATTCAATCACACACTAACCTTGTTTTCTGCTTTCTTCCAACTTGATGGAATGTAACACCAATATATGATACGGATGGACAAAAAATGCCGAGTCATTATTCGCTCAAAACCCTACCTACGCAGGATATCAACCACAAAGAAAACCCAAGAACACAGCTAATTTCATTTCTTGTGCACGTTCTTCCATTAATGCCTATGGAAATATGTTCCTTTAGGAACAGAATCATCCAAGCCAAAGTCAATCCGACTCTCAGTAATAGACCTAAAGCAACCAAAACAAAGACCCCAGCAAAAAGGATAGACACAAAAATGGAACTTTTTTAGGCCAGGATTACCTACCAAAACAAGAAATATCCAGCGACAAATCCAGAGGAAAAAAAAAAATAACTACAGACACCGACAACTTCAAATTGCACAAATTCCGCACGAAGTAGATAAAACCAAATCCTTAAAGTGTCCACAAAAACGGCGAAAAGAACACGCAAACAGCGAGGACATTACCTTGTTTAGCAGCCAGAACACCCACTTGGGTCTCGATCTCGAGCCTGTCATCCTTCACGCTCCGCTGCTTCTCCGACCGCCTCCGCTTCGCCTCCATGCGCCGCAGCGTCTGCAGCTCCTTCCTCTTCCTCCATTGCTCCTCCGTCTCCGTGGGCAGGGAGCTACTCCTCACCAGAGCCGTATAGGACGGCGCGGGCGGCGTCGTCTTCGCCGCCGCCGAATCATCCTCCCTGAACAGCGGGAACGACCCGGCAATGGAGGACGACCGGGTCAGTCTCTTGGAGCTCTTGTCGACCCCGAATCGGCCCCCAAGCGAGAGCCCCAGGCTCAGCTCGAGCTCCTCTGTTTCTTGGTTCGGCGTCTTGTACTCCGACGATGGCTGCGACTGCGACTGCGGCGCGGCGCCGCTGCTAGCTGCACCCGCGCTCGACGACGTAAACCTCTGGAGCAGATCTCTGGGGAACCGCTCGAGACGCAGGGAGACGTTCTCCATTGAACTGGTCCTCCCAACTTCCTTCTTGTCGCCCATGTCCCCTGCTCTCGTCACGGAAACGTACGCCCGCCCCCGTTCTGCCTATGACTCGGGCGATGAGCTGCACGACGATACTGGCCGGTCGAGGGGAAGAGCCGTTCCATTTGCAGGAGCAGCTCGCGTTTCCGGTCCAAGACCCGTTGCGGAAGATGGGCGACGGATCATAAAAATCAAGAACCCAGATAATGTTCGGACCAAGATGGAAAATTTTTCCGAGATTTTCTTCCCCTTTTCAGTTCCTGGGAAAGAAAATAATGGGCAGTGATTATCGTCCCGTTTCACTGACCATTACCGCACAGAGAGAGAGAGAGAGAGAAGGAAAGGGCAAAACCCGAAGCGAAGGAGGAGAAGAAATATCTGAAAAAAATAGAAGAGCAGGGAAGCAGGAGGAAGGGGGGAACAGAGGAACTGAAAGCGGAAGGGCGAATGGAATGGGGTACGTGCTAGAGAGAGAGGGTGAAGGGTGATTTGACGAAAATGGCCCTGGTGTCTGGACAAGAAAGTACCCAGACAGGACAAGTGTCGATCCTGAAGTCGCTGCTGGACGACACGTGGTCTGACCGAGCACGGTTGCCCACTGGCGATTGCCCCAACCAACCCCCTCCTTCTTTTTCTATTATGAATCTTCTCTTTCTTCTCGAGACAGATGTGTTTTCCCAAGCAGAAAAAACATATAAAAAAAATTATTTTCATCAGACGAATAATAAAAATAAAATAAAACTAATCGTATCGTCACAACAATTCATGGATGAAATCTGACGGATAAAAAACCCCCTAAAAATCCTTTATTATACAACTCCCCTTTTTCCAAATAACAAAGAAATGGCCTAGAAAAAGTGGTGCCTCGTTCCTGGTCGGGGAAGTCTATCTATGGTCTAAAGGGGGAGCAAGTTGGGGGGGGGGGAGTTGAGGGACACGTGTCTGGGCGCGGAACAGGGCGGGGCTGACTGGAACACGTGTTCCCCCTCGACATGATTGAGGGGTGGAAACCCACGTGTCCGAAATCCCCTGGCCTTTTTAAGATGCGGCGTTGGATTTTGTGCCCCGCGAATTTCTCCCCCCAACTTCTCCCTTTTGGCCCTGGCCTTCCTCCTTAGCTGTCCCTGATCGTTACCCTTTCCGGTAGTATTTTAAAGGAGCCTACTTTCCGTAGTTATGTTTCCACGTACCCCCCCTCGCCCGCGCCTTGTGAACATTTCTCGGGGCCGAGATCGAACATCGGACAATACTATATTGTCCGAGGTCGCCACGACATGTATTTTACGTATAAATATCTGAGTCGAGCCGGATCGGTCGGGCCGGGCCACCGACCATGGTCGGGCGGGGCGGGCTTCTTTCGTATACATCCATTTCGTGCGGCCATTCTGTCAATCACTCCTGAACGTAGGGTATTTGAACGATGCGCTTGATTGGTATCCACCTATATTCATGAATCGCAATACATGTATCGTGTAGAGTCTAATCGATAAAGTAACGAGCATGGTATCGGAATTAGTTTGAGTGATGGTGTAATTCTGAACGCGAGTCTAATTGATCGAACCAATCGTTTTATGTATTCCTTTCCACCTTTAAACCTACCTCCTTATTCTTAACGAATGTTATCTTTTCTTTAAAAGTTAGGTTTGTTGTGGTTCATTAAACAAACACACGTTGAAGAACGCGCATCATGTGATGCCATTTGTCTTATTAACTTTGGTAGTTAATCTAAAACAACAATTTTGGGACTCATTAGGCATCAATTTTTGTTTTATTTTTTCTAGGGATGAACATGGGTTCAAGATAAATTTGAGAATTAAACCAAACCAGCTATTCCAATTCCAAAAAAAAAAAAAAATTGAACCGGTACCATATAGTTCTATTTTCGGTTTATAGGTAAGAAAGGATTATTTATTGGTTGGTCAAAAATCAAAACAATTACTTATTAATTATACTCACAAGTTTTCCTGCAAAATTCAAAAATGAAAGGATTATTTAGTTTTTAAACAGACTTCGAAAAATTATATACAACTCAACTATTGTTTTTGTATATATTTTGATAATCTGCAAACCCTTTTCGTTAAAATAAAATTTCAATTGAAAGCTCGACATGAAAAGTTACTCATCCCCAAGGAGAAGCGAAAAAGTTAATGGTCAGCATACTTTATTTACGTGCAAAGTTATTGATCACGGTAATTATAATTACTTGTCGTAGTAATGCTTACCTATGCTATGAAAAGAATTTTTGACCCCGTCTTGCAACTTGGGCGCTACGTCCAAACCCCGCCGCACTTTCAACCGTGATCTACTTCGTATCCTGCGGATGCCTCAGTGAATGATTCTCTCGACCATGTGATGTGCTACAAGAATTCCTGGGCATCTATTCCGTCGAATTCTTACAATGGGAGCATTGCCCACCACACGTTTGAACGACCAGGCCGCGAGCACTAAAAGTGCAAGACCGTTGTCGCTTGTGTAGGCAGAACACTCCAATGTCCCTCGACAAGCTACGTCGACTTTTTGAGCGGCGAAGTAGGTTGAGGTTTGAGCTTTCTTTGGTCGAGGTTATGCACAACCAAGGACCGGTCTTGGTGGTTGTGAGGTAGCCTAGTCCTCCGAAGATCCATCGATGAAGTTGAGCCCATCACTCCTCCTGGAGAGTTGCCAACTCGTGCGAGGTCTTGACCCTGAGTTGTCGAACTTCTAGTCGACCTACCATGCTTTACTAGTAAAGTGATTGACAAGAGGTTAGCGACGCTCCGATTAAATGCCATCTCTAAGCCGTCATCATACTAGATCAAGGTCGGGTCTTCCTTCGCCTACTATTAGAGTTGTTTAACTAGTTTTCTTATCAGCTCGTAGCAAAAGTGCACAATTCCCTATTTCTCGACCCTCAAATCATAAAATTAAATAAGAAGAGCTTTTCCTCAAACTGGGTATTAAGGAAAATACGGCACCTTATATTGGATCCATTATGCACAACCTCTCATTTTGGTACGTGCAAGGAGGCATGCTTTGTGCTCCGACATCATTTGCGACGAGGCCACGGCATGAACATAACTCGAACAACTTGCAGTTCTGCACGAACGCACATACGCATGGAAAAGATAATGGAACGCCCCCAGCCTTTCTCTCGCTATCTTTGGGCATGTGTCGCTTCCATGTTCGCGAGGATTTTAGCGGGTGGCAATGATTTGAACGGCTCCCATTCCGATTTCAAAAAGGAAAATTCAAAGTGATGATGGGCCATGGAAACTAGGAATAATTGTTTTTTGGGTGATTTGAGTGAGGGTAATTAGATCCACGTGTGTGGTGAAGTCCCTTCCAGTGGGAGATGGTCTGGAAAGTAGGGGACGCGAAAAGCAGTCTAAATTCAGCTAAACGCCAATTTCCGGGAAGCACGTGCACACTGAGTGCGTCGCATTTCGCTTTTCGATAAATCAAATCGAAGATCGGATTTAAACTCTCATTGCGCCAATTCACGTGATAAAGGAATCGCTGGCTTTCTTTTCTTGTTTTTTTTCTTTTTTTAAGGCTTGATGTACAGGTGGTGTTTGAATTAGTTGCAATGATGATTTCAGTGCCGCTATACTTCGACTTCGTAACTCATCTTCGCTCTTAATTAGACCTATTAAAATGGGTTATAAAATAATACCTTAACCTGTATATATTAACTAAATTATTTTATGGATTACTTACATTTGGTTAATAGGTTATAAATGGATTTACAACTTACATAAACTGAACTCATTTCGATGACACTCGGTCTTATGCTCACTTACTCCGCACTCTCACCTCAATTTGAATATAGGTTTTCATAAAGTATGTTGAATATTGATATGTTTTAGCAATATGGATGAGAATGGGTATGAACAAATTAGCACCAATATCGATATGTGACACGTGATACAACAGGACACACCGACATGTCATTTTTGAAAAATAGAGAATTTTGACACATTGAGACATATTGTACATTAAATGTATAATTATATATATGATTATTTCAATCGAATTAATTTGATTCAAATTCATAAATAAAATAAAATATATAGCTAGAATGAATTTACACGGAAAATATTAATCTATAATTTGTTAATATCATCAATTATTTCAACTTGACAAATTCAACTACATTCCATTTCAATTATCCATAAAATTTGGAGAAAAAAAATCAATCCATATTCTACTATTAAATTTAATATTTAACAATAAATCCCAAAAAAAAATCATATTTCACCATCAAATATAAAAATAAGTATTTCCCCTTATTATTTTTATTATTTTTATTTTTTCAATATTTACATTTTGATCTCTTATTTATTGAAAATTGTTAAAGTTGACCCCGTATGTGTCAAAATTATGAACTCGTGTATCGGGAGAGTTGATCACATGTTGGAACGTGTCGAAGCATGTCGGACATATGTCGAATTGTCTGATACGACACAAACGCTCCCGAAAAGTGTCGATGCTTTTTAGGATATGAACAACTAGATTTGCATTGCATGGAAATTGATCAAAATTGATTAAACGTGTCTATTTGGATAAGACCTCGACCCATTCGTGATTTGCTGTTCGACTTAATCGCATAAACCCATGATTAATTATCATGAGGGGGCTTAAATTTCTCGATGGGCTTACTTAGTGAAGTTTTGCGATTGTACGATTTGTAAAGCAAGGAATGCCACGACGCGGTATGACTACGAAACAATCAAAAGCCGTGGGGACACAGAACGATTGCCTCTTGATTTTCTCTTTCAATCATAAGGTGCAACGATCATTATTACTGGATGACTAGTACAAATGACCCTTGGTGCTTACCACGCGTGTTGAAACCGGAAGACATTTTCTCGATAAAGAAAGACCGTTGCATCATTGATGCATTGCAGCAAGCCAATTATCACTATTGACAAAATAATTGTGGGTGCACGCCATGATGAATAAGGTATTTTTTAGCTTCCGAAAAAGTCACACACGTATATGTATACGTGCATCATTAGATAACGCGAAATGATAACAAAGTTGGTTTATCAAACTTGGTGTTTTATCAAATATCACACTTAGAATAGGTATACTTTCATATACAAATTTTACTCATTTGTAATATGGCTAATGTAAACTTGTGATAACCATGTTTTTATACTTCATGATAGTAATTAGTGACACCAATATTTTCTTCACATACTTTATAGAAAAGTTATAACATATACCCTTCCATATCGAGTGCCTTTAACTTCTGTCTCGTATATTACTTATAGAGCTTTCTTGTAATTACTATCATAAAAATAATAATTTATATCGATTGAAATAATTAATTAAAAAAATATTTATATTATTGCTACAACAATTTATATTTAAATATATTTATGGATAATGAAAATATTTTTTATTTCATTCATCTTCATAAATGATTCGAGCAATCATTATTTTTTGACTAAATTGATCATAGATACCATATTAACAAATTATCAAAAGGTTTAGAATTACATTAGCAAAATTAAAGAAAAAATTATGACAGGACTGGCCATTGTACACTGGACAATTACCTCCAAAACTAATAAGAACACTTGTTTTTATAGATGCCCGTATTCAAGAAAATTTATGAATGTATTTATTGTCAGTTGTCACGAGACTAAAGTAGATTTCATTAAATCGTGGATTCTCAAAGATAAGAATAGCTTTAATTGGCATAGTTAATCGATATAATTAAAGAGGGAGAAGAAGGGAGGGGTGCAAGACACGTCGTGGACGTCGACGCGAAAGCGAAAGATTCTCGCCCATTTGCGATGCCACGTTCTGGGACATCGTCCGGCTAAAGCAGACGAAAAGCGACAATTAGAAATAGATCGTAATGCTGGTGACGGCGGCGGGCGTGACCATCGCTGTCGAACTTATGCAAAAATGCGAATTTTCCAAACTCCATAGATTTTATGTAAGAATTCGAATGGCTCACGTGTAGCTTCCTCGATGGGGTTTGACTTGACCTTCATTCTTTTCTTATCTTTTATTATTTAGGGGTAAATGACTTTGACTGAAAGCGATGATTCCATCTTTTTGAATTAGGAGAGCCTTCGGACTGTTCTTCTCTCTTTATTTTTCTTTTGTGCTGGTGAGAACCCATTTGAGATGGACGAGTCGCTTGTTTGTTCCACCCTTATTCGTTCCTTCTCCTTCTCCTTCTTCTTTTCTTTTTCTTTTGATGGGTTGTTCGATCATTGTTTGCTGATTTTCTCCTCTTTTCTCTAGCTTTGATGGAAGCAGGTGGATGGTTAAATTGAGGCAGGTTGGCTAGGCAAAAAGATGACTTGCAACACTTTTTTTACCTAGAGAGAGAAAAGAACATAGTGGTAGGAGAGCATACTAGAAACCCGATACTTTTCACCTGGAAAGATTATCGAGAGAAAGCTCAGTCTGAGCCTATAAACATATCTAGTCGGATCATCTTTACTCAAAAATATAAGTCGATAAATTATGAGTCAATTGTGATGACTACACTACAGCACATTGATCCTCTGATTTTAAATTTTCTCAAACACAACTCATATATACATCTTAACACATAAACCATCCCTAAAAAGGTTTAATATTGAGTATGTTTTAGCTCAGCTTTAGGATATTTAAATTAAAGCTCGAGATGATTGGCGAGTATGTTATCAATCTACTCTTCCGGCATCAACATGACCCGACACACTCCTAGGTTTCCTCTTGTGAATTATGTTTTTTTTCTTTATATATAGTTTTTATGTCACATCTGTCTATAAATCTCGATTTCGAATCAGCATCCATTAACCAACAAGTCAATCTTTTATAATGAAGGCTAGACATTCAACATCATCAACATTGTGGAACAACAGAACTCGAAAAATCACATAAAGTCACTAGTGAAGAAAAATGCTGATGCATAAATACCATCAGCTATGAGTAATTTATTGCCATCACTAACAAAAGAAGTCCTTAGGGATTTGCTTGTGGGACTACGTGATGCCTACGTCAATAAATATCATTAGGGTGAGTATCAGTTCCAATCCAACTATGGGACTGAACTAGTCGATTTTGGGTGGTTATGGCAAAAATTTGTTTAATTCCCAGTTCTGAAGAGGGATCGTATTGACCAGCCATAGTATGTAAACTTTTCGATTTTTTATAGCAAAAACCATAAAATATAGATAAATAAATAATACTGTCGGTTTTTGGGACAACTCGAGAATTTGATTGGATTCAATCAGTTTGGTCTGATTCCAAGGTAGATAGCTCGGTTCTTGATTCCAAGATAGAAACCAAACCACTCTAGAACTGAACATCTTTAAATATCACCGTGATAAGAACAAGCGAGAGATTATACAAGAGAACCCGTGTTTCTTGGGGAGGATGGAACCTTAACTCGATGGTGCCTCACGCCCGTATACAAAGAGGGGCTATCATGGACTTGGTTAATGCGCCTCGTGATGGGCCTGTCATCTGCGTGAGCATCGCATGACACCGTGGGCCTACTGCTTTCTTACGCATTTCGCCATGTCAATTAGGATGGTTCGGTCTATGAAGGAGACATGGCTCGTGTTGCGCCTCTTGAGAATTTGCCGCTTTCGGCACAGGCTCGTTGCCCTGATTCGTGCACAGGCTAAGAAGCAAAAGACAGAGTTAGACCGAGCGCCCGCTCAATTATCACACCCCGTTTTAGCTTGTTACTCCCCTCCAAAAGCGTCTAAGACATTCATGCCCACGGTTGTACTCTTAAATGACTCTTAAATGAAAATTGTCGTACTTATAAAAATGAATTAACGAAATACATTTTCATTGTCCGTAAAATTGTTTAGACATAAATTATTATTGAAATCAAAATATTATTTTAACTAATTAGAAAAATAAACGATTATTTTTTGAAAAGTTTTTTGTAGATCACTTATTTCTTATGAAACAAATGGAACCTAAGAAGCCAAAGAATTCTGGGTTTCATCCATTTCACAAATCAAATTGATTCATCAAGGAGATAAGTTATTGTTATAAAAATAAAAATAAAAATTATTGCAAGCGTCGTTGTGTCACATCATAAAAAGTCCATAATCCGGCATTTGAAATAGCTGCTCCGATTTCGACCCCAAAAAAGAAAAAAGAAAATAGCTGCTCTGATTTGGGGATGTGGGCCTCCCAATTTTGAATATATCTGTTTGGATCTTCTTCTTCTTTAATCGTCACGTTCCGGACAAGTTTGGCCCGAGACAGTCCCGTGTGGAGCCGGAGTCTACGTCCCGGCCCGGCCCGATTGGAAGGCCCAAGGTGTCAGGAACGATCAAAAGTTCTCCTGTCCATTGTCGATCGTTTGCGGACCCTTCGAATGATTGCTAGAGCAACATGCGACTGTGACACACCAGCTCTGACCATCTGAGCGTTGTGCGTACGGGTTTGATACCCAATGATGCGTCTGAGGTTGAATCATTGCCAGAAAACATGCAAACGTCGGAGGTCTGTTAAAGTATTCGTGGTACTCACTCAAAGCTTGAATTTAAATCGCGATGATTAGAGCGCACGCGAAAGTTCGTCCGGAATGCATAGGAAAAGTTAATTAGATGTTAGGGTTTGTTTGTCTGGACTTTTGAAAAGTCTAAAGTTTGCTTGTTTTACATTCCGACCAAAAGTGAACTTCAGAAAACTATAAAAAAAAAACCGTATGTAAATTCGAATGTCAGATGTTACAATCGTTAGAAGTTTAAGCATTTTCTGTTTTAAAAAAGGGAAAATACAAAAATAAATATAAAAAAATAGCTCATTTTTCATCCAATGACCAAAAAACTATCTCTGTTTTAAAATACCAATTCGTTACCTCCAGGCAAACAATCTTTGAAAATACCAAATCTCGCCTTTTTGCAAATCCTCAAGCCATCAAAGTCTCCCACTTGTCCCAGCCTTCATCATCCCTCCACCACACACCATTTGTCCGATGACACCATGGACCTCCTGCTTCACCACCACATTTGCCACAATTAGGGCAGTCTCATGGCTGATTTGGGTCGAGAAAAAAATGATCACATCCAAATTGATATATTTATATGTAATATAAATTTAATAATTCATGTTTATCCCAATTTGTACTTTATCCATGCTTGACCTAGCTCGCATAACTAAAACATATAAATATTTAAAAACAAGAACTTTTGTGCTATGTGTGCCTGTGGTGTAAAAGATTAAATTTTTAATAGTTTTGGAAGGTTTCAAATAAGATTTTCGACTTGTTTGCGACTTTTTTTATTGTAACTTTTTTCGGTTTCACAATGAAGTATCCAACATCTCTTAAAATTAATAAGTCAATAGATACCGACATGTTAAATCAATATACTAATTTTTACAATTTTTTAAAACTCGAAAGATCATACAGATAAAGTTAGAAAATAAGTTGCCATACCCGAAAACTCCTAACTTGAACTTAAAAACAAGGGAAGAGGGATTGTGGGTGGATTGAGCTTTAGAGTCATCAAAACCCACATTTTATTGAATTTTGTTACCAAACTCATATTAATACATTTAGCAATCTCATCATATATGACTTGATAAATGGGTCTTCAACCCATTTTGACACCTCTAGTCACAATCGATTCTCGTCCTCACGTTGTTAGACGCTAGATTTGGGCTGTGGCCACAAGCCGCGCTCTAGCATCCATGGTTGCGAGCTCAAAGTCAGTGCAGCCATGGTGGTGAGCACGAAGGAGAGAGAAACAAGACAAGGAGGGAGACGCAGCATACATTGGGGCGGGGGAGGTATTTTCGAAAAACGAGACAGTATAATTATTAGTAGGTGAAGAATTCTAATGAAGCGATGCGCGCGTTGAAAATAAAGATGGGTTCCTTTTTAGGTCTGAAAATCGAGACACGTTTTTGATAATTTCCCTCCTAAAAAATAAAAAAATAAAAAAGTAAAACTCACTCCAGACGTGATTAGTTCTTTTTATTTATTTATTTATTTTTATATTATTGACGGAGACGTAATATAATACCACCGCACCCTTTTCCACGTTCGGTCGCCCTCACCCAAGGTGGGGTGACACGAGCGTTTCATTCACGCGAAAATGCCAAAACGGTGGGGGAGAGCGGAAACCAAAATATTAAACATTTTCCGACCCAAAAAAAAAAAAAAAAAAAGAGAGCCTAAAATATTTAAATATTTGGAAAAGAGAAAAAGGTGCATTCAGAAGCGGAGGTTGGAGCGCAGCGTGAGCCGGTGTTACTGTCCAGTGTCCAGTCGCCATCGTCTCTCTTATTTATCTCTCTCTCTCTCTATCGCCTTGCTCTCCAGTTCCGCTACTCTCAGATCTCTCTCTCTCTCTCTCTCCTCCTCCTCCGAGGATCGATCCGATCCGCAGGCGAGCCCCAAGGTAACGTCCTCGAGCTCCTGCGTAATCTCTAGATCTTCCCCGACCTTTCGATTCGCCGTTCGACAGCAGCCTCCCTTCGCCGCTGCCGTCGGCTTATGCCGAGTCGATCTCGCGTCGAATCGCGTTCGTTTCGTGAAATGCGTGCGGATCTGCCGGCGGCGTCGACGTTGCTTTCTGCTCTTTTCTCATTTTTTTCCCTTCGCTTTTTACGCTTGCTGAGCTGCGGAGCGGTTTTTTTTTTTTTTGATCGAGACTTCTCCGCTGCTCGAATGGGTAGCTTTCGATAATGCACGTCGCCGTGCTCTTGAAGATCTCGTGGTGGCTTGACGTGCTCGGTCTGTTCGGTGGAGATCAATCATTTCGGGCTTTCCGAGGTTCTGTAAAGCTTGCGATTCGCGATTGGGGTCGCCGTCGCGGCTATCGGTGTGTGATGTTCGAAGCC
Organism: Eucalyptus tenuipes; assembly: GCA_014182365.1. Taxonomy (NCBI): domain Eukaryota; kingdom Viridiplantae; phylum Streptophyta; class Magnoliopsida; order Myrtales; family Myrtaceae; genus Eucalyptus; species Eucalyptus tenuipes. The sequence goes on along the minus strand of CM024538.1, from coordinate 28,803,503 downwards.
TACGTGATGAGTCATTATCGCGTGATAGTCGCATTTGTTCGATGGCCATTATCGGTGTGGATCTAGAATTGTTAATAGTCCCCGCTTTGCCTGGAAATTAGTCCTGAGTTGTCCTCCGAATCTTCGATTTGATGAAGTGAAAATTCGCGGGAGAAGGCAGGAGTAAGTTGTAGTGAAGACGGTGTGGTAGAAATTCATAGCTTCCCAGTAGAGTTCCGTAGATTGATCGACCTTATATATCTCGGGACGTGGTTCGTACAAGTGTTTGAAATTTGAATTCCTGAAAGGAACTTTTTTTCCTTCTCATTATTGCTATCTGTTCTTTGTAAGACTCTCTCTTTCTCCGTAGGTTAAGTGGGCTGCAGCTTTTGCTCTGTTTCGTCGATCATGGAAAAACTTGCGCTTGATTGAAAACTTCTGTTAAAGATGTGTTCTCCAGTTTACTCTTTATACTTGATACTTATTTTCCGAGTTGCATGTCAACTTTTGCACGGAGTTCTATGTGGATTCAAATTGAATAGACTGAATTTGTCCTTATGGTTTTTAATTTATAGTTTTTTCTGAAGTCAAAAGTGTCCGAGTTATCTGGATCTAAGTTAAACATCTTCTCCGTTCATCTCTTGATTATTTCGGCCATTGAAGTTCTCTCTGTGATAAGCATGATCGGAGTATTGAAAACTTCCTTTTGTAGAGGAACGAATTTTGTTCTCACTCTAAAATTCTTCTTTTTGTAAAGAGATGCGGTGTGAGCCTCGCGATTGAAGGAATTGATCATGAGCTTTGCTTTCAGATTCCATAACTTGTTTTTTGCATATGGATGTGTTGCTTGAGCAAGGTGCTTAAATGAGGGAATAGAAACTTTTGCTTTTTGTCACACGAGGTCCTAGGATTATTACAATATTGTTGATCTCATCTCTTGCAGTCACCCGTCATCACATACCTAGTCCGTTTTCTCCTGTCATTGTGCTCCATGGTTAGTCTAGCAGTCATATACCACGAGGGAAAACTCATGTAGGACTAAAATTTTCTGTGCATATTAGTAAGATATAGCTAGTATCACAGGTGTTTGTGCCTTTCTGCCCTTTTGCTTTAGCTTTTAAGATTTGTATTTTATTTGATATGAACAAATCATATCTTGAACAAATGAAATAGCATTTAAGCTCATGTAGAATCCATGACAAGAAGCTGGGGGAGACATCATAAAGGGGTTGCTTTCTCGTGAAAGTACTTTTTTAAGTTTCTTGTTTTAAATGCAATGGTAACATTAACTCATGATTTGACTGAGTTCGATTTCTGAAGTTAGCAGGCAGAGAAAAACACCCTTAGTCGAAACATTTTTTGTTTTATAACAGGAGAGTGCTGTCATGTGATCATACGTTGGTAATTGTCAGAAGTTCTCTTCATGGCAGTGATAATTGCCACTTCATTTGAGTCTTTGGAGGGAAGGATTTAATGTTGTGCATATACAAGGATGAATTGGCAGTTTGTGAATGGAAGAACAGATGAAAATTTGGATTACTTGTTTAATGGCGCTTTGAAACCACTTTCTAGTGTTCGTGTTGGTTCACTGTTTTATGTTGGCATCTTTTTTTGATTCCATTCCATCCCATGTTCAGCTCTAGAGATATCTGTAGGTGTGGTCGATTGATCTTTCCAGAATTCCTCTTGATCTTCTGCTGCTTTTCCTCTTTTTTGCTTTTCCTTGTATCCAGAGCTTAAAGAAAGTAGGCACAATGGGTCGTGGAGTTAGCAGTGGTGGAGGACAGAGTTCTTTGGGCTACCTTTTCGGTAGTGGAGAGGCTCCAAAGGCAGCTGCAAGCAGTCCTCAGACTGCTCCGGCTGAGGTGGATAATCCACCTCCCTCAAAACCTGCGGTTGTTTCTCCTCCAGTAGATGTTACCAAGCAGATTCCTGCTGGGATTCATAGTACTTCCTCAAACAACTACATGAGAGCTGATGGTCAGAACACTGGCAACTTCCTCACGGTAAATTTCTAGCCATGACAGCTTTGTCATTCGACATTTAACAGGATAACTGTTTTAGCAACTCTAGTGAGTATTTGCCAACCAAAGTCCAATGCCTGGAGAGATAATTGGGAGGATTATAACCATGTTATACAGGTAACTCACAGAAGTTTTTGTCAGTATGATATTTGAACTTTCATATTGATATAACTCACGTTCTGCTTGCTTTCTGAGGGAAGTTATATCGTTTATTTGATTATAATGTCACTATCACTTGATATTTCATTTGTAGAGTGGAGGCCTTTTGCTAGTGAACCCTAGGACAGTGTCAGTGGAGGGTACAACCGTTTTTGCTAACAAGAATAAAGAGCAGTACCTTTGATTCTTTTACTGCCTGTGGAATCTCTTTTTTGTGAAAATGCAAAAGTTGTATGCTTGTTTGCTGTCGTCCACACAATGTTAATACTTAATGTAAGCTTGTGCTCTCTTTAGCATGGTCAAGCTAGTCAAAATTCTTCAGTCAGTTTTATGCAAAACTTAAGGGTGCATCCTTAAGGTACAAGAAGAGAAAAATCTTTGCCATAAGGAATACAATGACGTGAAGTGCCTACTTTTTGATCAATTCTGAGTTGTATGAGGAGTCTTAACTGACAAAGTTTTAGACTTGTTTTTATCCAATCAAAATCCGTGTTGGAGTTTCCTGGTTCTTTTTCTTAGGCCATGTAATCCAAGAAGTGGCCAATTATTCCACTTTTCGCACAGATGTTGCAAGCTCAAAAGTTTAATACTTCTTCAAATTTCTTTTACCATAATTAAATTGCAGTGGGGTAACTTTTGAACTCAGTGAGGTCCACATGTTCGAAACTCTTTCTTGTCAGTACAGGTTTGAGCTGGTACTGGATGACATTGTCATTAGATAGCAAAGTCTGGTTGTACATCCGTATGTTCATTTCTGAAATTGAACAATTTTGTAGAGTAGTAATCGTGGGATCATAAATAACATCGAGAAGTCCAAAGTTTGACCTCAATGGCCTCTATATTCTTAGATATATGTAACTGAAGTGATCATTTTCGAAAGAATTTAACTACACTAATGCGTTCATATGGATGTTGCTTTATCTCCCTTCAATTGAGTAGACCCTTCCTCGCATGCATGGCCCTTTTTAAAAATGACATGCTGTTAGAGGAACTAATTAATTCATGAAGTGTCCAAAGAGGCAACATAGGACATCGTTGATGATTGTCTATAGATGGATTTCATGCCAATAAATATTTTAGGATTTATGCATCCAGTGGAGTTAGGTAAAGCCCTTGACATTGTGTGGGCTTTGGTTTCTCCTTTTTGGGGTATAGACAAAAGTATATCATCTTGTCATATATTCTAGAACAATGTTTCATAAGATAGAGCTTTTGCTGTGTGTACTCTTCGTGAGATACACCTGCTAAATATTGCGGTCCTTTGACCACCCCCAGGCAGATTAGTGCCCATTTCTTACAAGCCTCCAATGTACTCGCCTGAGGATTTTTTCTGGTTGCCAAGTAGTGTTATTCTGGGCCTTCAGGATAAAGCTCTGGATTGTCCTGACACCTTGTAAGATAGGGGCAAATTCTTGCCTGGACCTGGATCCACAAAGACTATATTCATTATGGCACGTGATCCTTTGTGCCTCATGTGTGGGTCTCAATCCCCACTGATCAAATGCTGTTAGCCTTAGGTCCTCGAACCGGGGTACACGTAGAAGTTTCTTGATAGGGCATGTCGTGCCGATACTTTAAGCTTCACGCAGCGTGCAAGAATGTCAGATTCTCCAGTACTTTTGGCACCTTCCTTTCTCTTGTTGATCAGTCCTGCCGTCAATGGCCTTATTTAATAGTCTCATGAGATCATAAAGCATTTCCACTGTACTGTTGTCAAGAAACCTTATGGCTTGCTGGACCCTGTCAATCGGGTATTGGAATAGTCTGGAATGTCATGGCATCGGCATGTAGCTTGTTCTGTGAAGTATATCGTGTAGGGTATGAAACGTTAGCTGTCACATGAGGTTTTCTCCCTAAGCCTGAAGGTTGTCTTGTATCTTCTGGAATTTTGATGAGGTTGGAAGAAAGATTATGGACAACAATTCTGTTTTGCCTTCTAAGGCTAAATTGTAGTCATTTGGCTGCTCATCTGACTTTTGTTGGGCATGGATTTATCCAGTTCATTTATGACCTGAGTTATACGTGCAGGATCGGCCCTCGACCAAGGTCCACAGTGCCCCTGGGGGCGGATCATCTCTGGATTACCTTTTCGGTGGTGCAGGTAAGTGAGTCTGGACAGGCCTTTGCGCATGTCTCCTCAATCGAAGGTTACCGCTGAAAAGATCCAAGTGGAGCCCGTGACTTTGGACAATCGAGTGCTTTTATTGTTTTGTAATCCGAATACTGAAACTTTACTGCATCAAGTTGTGTAATATGTTTGATGTGGTGGCTTTTTTTATGTTGGACTCCAATTTGAAGCACAATATCAGCTTGCGCAGCAGGTGCATATACGTCTGCTGCGAATCTTGATATCAGCAGAACTTGTTTTCTTCAATCCATTAATTTTTACATTTTGTGACTTTGCTCCGTTTCTCCTGTGATACTGCTAGAGGTAGCAAAATGGGTCATGGACCCATTTTGCACCTATATTTTTCACAAATGGGTTGAATGTGGGTTATGAAGTTGTAATGGGCCATGACCCACATTCGATCCATTTTAAGTTCAGTTTTATATGGGTCGAAAATGGGTCAAACATTTTGACCCATTTTCCACCTCTCTTTTTTTTTTTGGTATATTTTCCACCCATTTTTAAAACCTAAAAAAACATGAAAATCCTTAGCAACATAGCCCTTCGACCTTCGTCCTCCGTCGCTCGCCTCCGCCGCCCGCCGTCGCGGCTCGCCTCCGCCGCCCGCCTCCGCCGCTCCCTCGAAGGTCACCGACGACTGGCGAGGCTCGAGACTTGTCGGATCTGGCGAGGCTCAAGCTCGTCGGCGTTGGGCAGGGCCTCGGCCTCGCTAGATCCGGCGAGATCGAGCCTCACCGACGCCGGCGAGCTCGAGCCTTGCGATTGAGCCTTGCCGGATCCCGCGTGGCTTGGCCTCGCCGATGACCGGCGAGGCCGAGCCATGTCGGATTGGCAAGATCGAGCCCTACCCGATGTCGGCGAGCTCAATCTCGCCTATGGCCGATCGTCGGCCGTATTCGTGGCCGGCGGCCAGCCGAAGAAGAAGAAAAAAAAAGAAAAGAGAAAGGGAAAAATAAAAAATAATTATTAAAAATAAAAAAAGATTTTTAAAAAAAAAAATAAAAAATAAAAATATATTTTTAAATAAAAATGATTAAAAAAATTATTTTTAAAAAATTAGGAATAATTAAAAAATATATTTTTAAAAATTAAAAAATCGATTTTTTAAAAAATATTTTAAAAAGAATTATAAAAATTTTTCATTAAATTTGTATTGCATAAAAATTGTTAAAAAATTTGTATTGCATAAAAATATTTTAACAATAAGTAGGTTTTAGAATACGGGTCGGGTCGGGTATGGGTCGGGTCGGATATGGGTCATTAGATTTACATTACAAGAATATAGGTTAAAATGGGTTAAATGGATCAAATATGGGTTGACCCATTTTCGACCCGACCCGACCCATCCATTTGCCACCCCTAGATACTGCACATTAATATGGGAAAAGCTAGTATTATTTGTCAAAATTACAAAAAAAACTAGTTATTGCTTTTCCTAAAGATCTTTCAATTCAAAATTTGAAAGTGAAAGAATTGTTCTCAACTATAAGATATATTGAGAAACTTGTGTATGATTTGTCATTTAATTATGTGACGTTTTTATGCAAAAGGTAGCACGAAGAAAATATTTCAAATTCCATTTTTCACTTCTAAGGTGGATGCTTCTAACAGTGTAGGAAGAATTTGTTGCGGATCAATTTTATGGGGAAAATAGTTCTCAGGGCGAATGAAATGTGTATAATTTATCTTTACTCGTATTTTGCATTGGTAAAATAAAAGAAAAAGAGAAGAATAGCCTTCTGAATAGATTAAGCAAACATTTGACGGTATTTGAATCCTAGTTCAATGAATACAATCTTATTATTTGATAAATATGTCTGTGGCTACCTTATAAATATACCTCAATTTCATTATCAATCTCACATATAAAAAAAAAGAAAATACATATTTCAGAACGTGTGCCGCTAGTGTGGTAAAAAAGCTCATTTATAATTGAAGACTAGTTTGAGCCGTGCACATTGCGCGAGTCACGGCATAGTCTATATAAACTTATACTGATCACGTAAATTATTGTATGTAAATCGCAGTGTATCGTTTTAGCACCATCCATTGTAATTGGTTCATGTCCCGTGCTTGCTTGCTTGTCTTTTAACTGGAATTATGTAGCGAATGAATCATGGGCGGGTTGGCTTGTGCTTGTAAGCTTTGCTGCATCGTGTAGAGGGAGTCAGCTCATGGAGTTAAAAGTCTCGATGTTGTATCGAATGGTTAGTAGTCGGACCAATATTTCATCTTAGATATAATACTTTTATGATAATAAATGTAAGGGCTAGTGAATGTAATTCACCCCACTCTGAGGCTGTCAAAATATGGGTCACAAATTCTTATATTTAACTTTTAGTTATGAAACAATATCATAAATGAGCCATTTTAAACTTAAAATATGGATTAAAATGGGTGCTAAAGAAAAAAGTAAAAAAAAAAAAAAAAAGAAAAAAAGAAAAGAGATGGATTGTGGTGGGTTAAATAACAAATTCATTTTCGATCCAAATTAAGTCTTTGTTTGTTTTTTAAGAAATGAATGGTGTAGAAAATATTTTCTCAAAATAATAACTTATAAGTTCATGATGGTGTATAAATATAAATTATTATTGATTATTTAAAATAATTATTAATAAATATTTTAAAAATCATTTTTTTTTTTTAAAATTACTCGAAACAGACGAGCCTAAATCTGTCCTTCCTCCTCTGTTCTCTCTCCGCGACGAAGCAGCACCACCGCCCTCCCCCTCCCTCCCTCTCTATCTCTCGTGCCCTGTTTCTTGGATGATCAGTGCTGCCAATTTCAGGCGAACGATCGTAACTCGAAGGTACATCTTGTGATTCCCTCCTCATGTCCGCGTCAAGCTTTCCATTCGTTTTGTTTCGCCTTGTTCGTTTCCCTCGCTGATTCGGCCATTTTCGGTTGCGATGCCGAACACCCGCTGAATGCCGGATTAGGTGTCGTGATTATAAGATATTATCATGTGCGTAGAAGTACTTTGAAGGAGGCTGGGCTTCTATCGCTGTTCAATCGTAGATTCTCATGCGATCTGATTGGCTTCTGGAAACCGTCTCGTAATCTCTAGTTCTCTATATCATTTGGGCTTACAAAGTTGAAGCGATCCCTTCTTTGCTTGCCTTTCATGCCCTTTTCTTTCTTGGTTGTGTGACTCCTGATTTTGAACGGTGGATGCTTGATTGCTCCGTTACGCGGTTGCGCTGTTTAGTCACAACCTGTTCCATGATATTCTCACAAGAGCAGATCGGGATGAGGGCTCGCATAAAGTTTTGAATTTTATGCGTCCCGTGAAAGGTCCTAGCAAGTGATTATTGTTTGACTTGTAGATAACTTTGCGCCTTAGGAAGCAGCTGGATAAATTAGTATTTTGAGTTGATCATCATAAGAGGTGCGACTTGGAAAGATTGTGAGCAGAAATCTACTCGAGATTTTCTGGAGTTTCGAGCATTTGAAGCTACTCAAACTGAACTTGTGTTTTGTGAAGGCAGGGCGTTTTCTTGGTTCCTCTTGTATCATTAGAAAACATTCTTGTTAGTGTCTGACAACAAACTCGGCGCATGTTTGAAGAGTTTTTATAAGTAAAAGTTATTTTCGTGTCGATGGTTAGCAGTTCAGAGTTTCTCTCATCAAGAGTTCTTTATAAGTATTTCAATTTGTAGGTTTTTGACGTTCTTTATCTTATATACTAATTTTTTTATTGTTTAATTTACTTTTTTAATTTGATGAGAAGTTTTTATCTGAGTGGCATAAAGAAGTGGGTTAAATGGGTGGTTATGGGTTTTCCTAGATTGGGTTAAATATTAATGTGTTTTAGTAATATTGATTGGGTCGGGTACAGGTCATTAGATTTACATTACATGGACATGAGTCAATATGGGTTGGACCATTTTCTTCTTGACCCAAATATGACATCTAAAAGTTGAAATCTGAAGATGTCAAGCTTGATGCTTCTATATTTTAGTCTGCAGACATCTGAAAGTTGAAATTTGTGGATTACAGGGTAAGTAGAAAGAGCTGGTAATCACTTTCCTGGAGTTAAAATTTGGATGTGTCATTAAAAAATTGTAGCTTCAAGTAGATTTCTGTTGGATGGCAGAATATCTCAGTGATATAAACCTGTAGGGCATCTCTGGTTTCTAGTATTTTTATGCTGTATTAATGTGAATCATTCAACAGAATCACAATGGAGTAGCTTCTTCTTCCCATGAGCCAAATTGCCATTCTTTTTCCCACTGTTACCTTCTTGTAGTCTCTTTGTGTAACTACTTTTTCCTAATTATACTCCTTGGAGTAGCTTTTTATTTTCCACAAGCCAACTTGGATGTGAAGTTCTGTATCAATTACAAGTAATTAATATCTTCACTAGAGGTATCTTTTTAGTGAAAAATTGACAATTATATTAGACTCTAATTATGGTCACATATATCATATTCTTGTGTATTAGATTAAAGGGTTCACTGGCACTTTGATTTGTCTTTGTAAATCTTTCAAGTTGGATGGTGTGGCATCTTATATTGTTTATTCATGTAATGTGGCTGCCTCAGTTTTGAATCTATTGATCTATTGCTTTTCTAGTGGCAGCACCAGTTTGAAAGCATGTCCTTGTTGGTGTATCTTGTATTCTTCCAAGCATCATGGTGAACATTTTCTGAGGTTTTAGATCATATAAATGAGTTTTTGTTTGTCATTGGATTGTTAGATAATTGGAGAGATATTAGCCATGATAGGAGGTGCTCGCGTCCGCCTTAATAGGTGGCAGCAAGCAGCAGTTGCTGTAGGTTCGGCTGTGGGTGCATTGCTTGACCCTCGAAGAGCAGATCTTATAGCGGCTCTTGGTGAGACGACTGGCAAGCCTGCTTTTGAGAGAGTCCTTGAGAGGATGAAGAGGAGTCCAGAAGGCAGAGTAAGTTTCTTAATTCATCTCAACTGTTTTTAACTCTTAGTATATGTATTGTGGTTTTTATATGCAATTGAACGTGAAAGAAGAAATTTTTACACATGAGTGATTGTAAGGCTGACACTGTACATGGGATGTGCAGTATTTTGGTGAGAAACTATTGATTGGTTAAATTATAGATAACTAATCGCAAGTTAGTGATCCAGACATTCTGATTTTAATTTGTCTTATGGCATGTCTTTGGGGACTATTTTTCGGACTATTAATTGGTTGAACTCGTGCTGTTTGCTCATGGCATGTCTTTGGTACCAGAAGAACACTGTCCGAGATTCTTTACATGAATTTTGGGCTGTTCGCTTCAGATGTGTCTTAGCATACCTAATTATGTTCTGTACATGCTGAACTTGTGCTGGTCTGCATTGAGGTGCAACTTTCTAACATTCTGAAATTATACTTTGAACAGTCATACTATCATTTTAGCATTGGAGTGTCTGACTAAAAATTTCAAGTCTTAGAGGGCATCCAGCCGGAAATGAAATGTCATTGTGGTTTTTTTTCTCATTGACACTGGAACTTCACACTTACCCTCTACAAGTTTTCTTAAAACTTAGTAGCATTTTTGTCGGAACTCAACCTGCTTTATTCTCTGTGGACTAGTATGTCTGATGTGTCTCTGCTCTGCATTTTCTCTATTGCATGACCTGGCCAGTAACTACACCCATGTTCAAGACAATTGATCTTTTGTTTATATTGACACCTACCTTACTAACAAAATCAAATGGGATCCTTCAAGATAGTGATACGTTTTTATTGTCATCTTTTGTTCTTTTTTGGGTTGGTTTGTATTGTCATCTTAAACATTACTTCCTACAGCTTATTACCAAGCCATCCAGTGTCAAGAGTTTCTTGTTTCTTGAGACATCATTTAGTTTATTGAGTCCCCATTTCGTTTCTGAACTGCAATTAGATAAAATCCTGTTTTGGCAGGCGGTTCTGTTGGACCGACCCCGAGTAATATCTACTGAGGTCAGTCACGCGTGGGACCTACCAGAGAACACATTTGGTGCTGCATACGCCAGGTTTATGGGATCCAGGAACTTTTCCCCGGATGACCGGCCACCAGTGCGGTTCATGGAGACTGATGAATTGGCGTATGTGGCTATGCGGGCTCGAGAGGTGCATGACTTTTGGCACACTTTGTTTGGTCTCCCAACTAATTTGATTGGCGAGTCAGCTCTTAAGGTGATAGAGTTCGAGCAGATGTACCTGCCTATGTGCTTCCTATCTGTTTTAGGAGGCACAGCGAGATTCAATGAGAAGCAAAGGGCTTTGTTCTTCCAGCATTACTTCCCATGGGCACTTCAGGCAGGTATGAGGTGCACGGACCTCATGTGTCTATATTATGAACGGCACTTCCACGAGGATTTGGAAGATGTTCGAAGAAGATGGGGAATAGTTCTTGCACCTGCTGCGCCTAAATAAAGAGCTGTCTGCAATTTTCACTACATCAGCATCTATAGATACATTGGCACGGACCGAAGTGATAGTGACGGGTGTTCCTGAAGCCTCTGCATGAGATTTTGTGCCCCTTGACTCTCTGAGTCACCAGGCGCTTTTGTTGTTCTGACAGAAAACTAAACCGGAGATGTTTCGTAATCATGACCTGCGGTTCTTTTTCCTTTTCTGCATTGGCAATATGGGGTGCGGCTTCCAATTTGTACAGGACTATGACCCAAATGCTGCACTTTCCCATCTGTGTATCTTCTCCTTCGATTCTTGTACCGTTGTCAAATCCAAAATGAGAGCAGAAATGATTTTTTTAAAGAACGTGTGTACGTGCTCTAATCTTACTCGACGATGGTCGAAGAAGCGGCGACCACGGATAGAAAAAGAAAGGAAAACACACATCCCAAGTGAAATCGTCGTGTTGGGTCGTGACATCTTCACGAGGAATTCTGGTATGGTCTGCGACGAAACTGAACCGAATTGGGAATTCGAGAACCAAATTGAACAGTGATAAAAGTAGATCACACTTCCCCAAAAGTCAGCAACGAAAACTGTCTTTGTGGACACATATCGCATGCAATTCGAACGAGAAGTTCAAGGTTGGCGCCAAAAGATTTTTCATCGTTCGGAGGAGCTTTCTTCGTCTTCGTCTTGCTTTGCCCCGTTCGATCCGGTCCCCCCTTCAGGCGAAGGAAGGGAAATCCGACCTGGCCGTCGCCCCAAATCCATCACTTTACGTTCATTCATTCACGTTTGCTCTTCAAAGAAGAAGAAGACGAAGCAGCAGCAGCACTGCGGCGCTGCCTCTCCCGCTTTCGACATCCCAAGCCGTCTTCGCATCCCTTCCGACTCATGAGATCCCTGTTCCGCCTCCCCACGCCCTCCCTTTGCGACTTCCCCAGAATCTTCTCCCTCGCCGCGGCCTCCCTCGCCACCGCTCTCCTCCCCGCGCCCGCCACCTGCTCGACCCTTTGCCCCAACGAAGACCCGCCCCAGGACTCCGCCGGCTTGCTCCGCCAATGGGGCTGCAGCGACGACGACATCTCCAGGCTGTTCTCCCGCCGCCCTTCCCTCCGCAGGGCCAACCTCGCCCGCCTCCGCTCCAAGCTCCAGATACTGACCGACGTGGGCATCACGGGCCCCGACCTCGTCAAGGTCATCCACTGCCGCCCTCGCTTCCTCAGCTGCCGCATCAACAACCACCTCGAGGACCGACTCCAGTACTTCGTCTCCCTCTTCGGCTCCAAGGAAGTCCTCCGCAGGGCCATCGTTCGCAACCCTTCCATCCTCACCTACGACTTCCCCGGCAGGATTAAGGACATCGTCGACCTGTACGAGAAGATGGGCGTCGGCAAGGAGGACTTGGTCCTCATGCTCATGTCTCGCCCCACTTTGATACCCCGTACTTCTTTGGAGGATGAGAAGATGGAGTACATTCGCCGGACCGGGGTTCCCCGGGACTCCAAGTCTTATAAATATGTGGTGACCATCATGGCCATCTCCAGGCTGACCACCATCCGTGAAAAGGTGGCTAATTTGGAGAAGTTTGGGTTCTCAGAGGAGGAGGTGTTGGGCCTATTCGGTCGCTCCCCTTTTATGCTCACCTTCTCCATTGATAAGATCCAAAGGAACATGACTTTCATTCTTGGAATCATGAAGCTCCCTGCAAAGGTGATTTTCGAACACCCATTTCTCTTGCACTGTAATTTGGAGAACGTGCTGAGGCCGCGTGTTCTTCTCGCTGCCAAGATTCAGGACATGGGTCTCTCTCCTCAAATCCAAGGCCCTATCATCTTCAGGGCTCTCAGGATGACGGAGAGCAGATTCTTAAAAGCATTTGTTGGGTGTCATACGGGAGATGTTGCCAATGAGTTGATGGAGTTCTACAACACCGTCAAAGGTGTTAAGCGATTGGCTGAAGCCTCGAAGAAGAACTATACCAAAGGATTCCCTTTCTGAAGGATTTCGATTTTGATGCCAGCGAATTTGAGACTTGAGAGAGTGTAACTTATGCAGAGACACCAAATATTCATTATTTATTTATTTCAAAATGGGGCTCTAAAAATGAAATGTGGAGAGCTCACTGTACACTGCATCTCTTGCTCGCCCCTCCTCAGGTCTCTTTTTATTTCTCTATGGCAATTTGTGTACCTTGCTTTGTTTCCATTGACAAGGATATAACTTTGTTGTGATATCCAGGATTTTTCCTATGTTTCCCATTATATTGGTGCTTTCTATTTGTTCTCGACTCCGCTGTAATCTATCTGAAGATTAGTGGTAGGAATTGCCCAACTGTAGTTACACGTGCTTGCTAGATTTGTGATTCCATTTACGTCCAGAAAGTCATTACCTCCAGTTTGGCTGGTGCCTGTTGCTGTTTGCTAACATGTGTGTTGCTAGGATTCTGGCATTCTGTTCTAAGTGATTGTCTGCTGAGCTGTTTTGCCTTTTTCCCTCTGGCTCGTCAATGATTTACCTGGGAGTTCGAAAATTCATTTGATTCTACTCAGCTGTATAAAGATGGGGCTGCATGAGCTTGAACAGGGAAAACCATGAAACTAAACATTGGTATTATGTCCAGAAGTTGGCACAAGAAGAATATAGGAAAATTAATATTTCTCTTATGGACCAGGATCATCCTGTTTTTCCTTCTGAAGTTGAACAGCTTGACAAGGTGATGATAGATCTCATCTCTTGATGCAGGTAAATCTCCAAAGGGGCAATGTTGATTCCCTCACATTTTCGCTCAAAAACAGCCATAGAAAATAGCCCAAAGTATCTGCCTAACCCATCTAATTTACCCATGGAATTTGGTTATTCCAAACTTAAGAATGATGAGGGTTTGTAATTTGATTCGGTTGCAAAGATCGTCCTTCTTTTGGAATGTTGATATGAGCACTCTGCAGGTATGATGCTTGAATGAGCAATTTTACCACTGAACCTTTTCAGTCTTCCATGATGATTTTGGTCTGCCGCAAAATCCTGTATCCTCATGAGTTAGAGCTATGCATGCCTGGTAGCTGACAATTCAACTGGAGCTAGTCTGCTACCCCATGATATGATGGGGATTTTTCCCGAGATTGGGGTTCCAATCTGATCCTTTTTCCTTTTAGTAGGTAATGTTCATCTTTGGCAAGGTTGTTTGCCCTTTAAATGAGATCCTTTTTGCCAAGGTCATTCTTCCCTTAAAAATTTTTATGACGAGAAGCCAAAATTTTGTTGTCCTCCAAGTTCCTGCAGACTCATGTCGTTGTAATGATGAACCAGGATGTGTTCTTTGGGGAAAGGGTGTGGTGGTTATAGGAAGTTGAGAAGTGAATATGGATCTGCCTGTAGAATCTTCTTGGGAGAGCTTTTGACATAAGCTCTCTTCAGAATTCATACACTAGGTAAGCCCGAATTACCAATACCATACTTGACAGTGCTAAATATGAAAATTATGGTGCTGGCCTCTTTTCTAAGACTCAGTTGTACAGCCTGTACCAACGTCCTTAGCACCAGGGACAAGCTCTAACAATAGCTCGCATAGACATGACACGCTTTGGTCTCTGCATGCTTCATCTATTCAAAATTACTTGAAGGAGTATACAGTTTACATTTATCATTTGCTCTGCTGATGCTGCCACTTAGTTTGTGTGGATTGTCACTGTTCAGTCATTGATCATCTCTTTGCTGGATGTTCTTCTATGAAACTTTTGTTTTGACTTCTTTTCACCAGATTTTGTTTTGCCAGCTTTTCTCTGTCTTTTTGGGTGACCACTCCACATGCTCTTAGTTGGTAATAAAGAACGAAGGACTTGAAGAGCTTAGAGAACTGTGTTCTGATACATTCAGGATCTGTTTATCATGGGAAATGGAGAGAGACGGGTGTTGCTCTCAAGTGAATAAATGAAACTTGCTTCACAGATTGATCTTCAAAGCAGGAAAAATTAGCAAGTCCATGTTTTAAAATTATATGTAGACTCCATTGTGGTTTTATTATGGGTACCATATGCGTGCAACCAGAATGTCACTCTGTACTTTTAGTGTTACTGCTAGTAACATTCTCCGTTTCTTATCATTGGGTCCAATTTTTGTGCATCTCTAATGCTCTATGCAGGCTAATTCTTGTTTTTCAGATATCCAAACTTCACCATGTGAATGTTGTGGCATTTTACGTGTTGTGCAAGATGGACCTGGAGGAACCTCAGTCACTATTGCAGAATTTATGATTGATGGTTCCATGAGACATGTTTTACTCCACGAGGTTAAGTATTATCTCCGGCATATCTTTTTCAAATTTGATGTGAATAAAATTTTTGTTTTTTAGTTGTTACAATTGGCATGATTGGATATTAGAACTTAGATGGGTAGAAATATATCGTTAGCCACAGCAACAAAGAAATTTTAATGTCTTGGAACGGTAAGCATGTCATCTTGCTTGTTCACTTCCTTCAATGGTCATTCCTTCTTTTCTGTTCTGCTTATCTCCAGCTTCTAACCTGCATAATCTGAAGGCATCTAGACCATCGAAAGGAGCTCGTGATTGGAATGGATGCTGCACTGTTGCAAATAAAGAATATACTGCATTTTGATCTGGAATGCGACAATGTGCTGGCGACTTTGAAACATCTTCTGGAGAAAAAGAAATATGGATAACTTTCTCCCTCCAATGTCCATTAGGTTCTCATGCATAACATAAGGAATCGAAAATACAACCCCACCGAGCGAGAATGGATGAGACCAGCAGTACTAGTCCTTGAATGTCCATTTGCATTGCAACGATCGAATCTTAAATTATGCCCTGCAGCCGTCAGGTATGCTGCATGTGCGAAGTATGGTGGTTGTCTATGGGAAGAAATTGGTAGTTTCATGCATAAGGCACCAGATGAAATGAGAAGTTACAAGAGATGCTAATTATATTCGTGGTCTTTTTATTACTTAATATATGAGTAATTTGGAAATAGATACATTCCCTTTCATTTGTTAGTGGGGGCTATATTGGAGCAAATGCAGAAGTTAGAGAAAGGTTTTTACTTTATTTGGAAAAGAAACACATGCCCGCCTTCAGAAACTAGTTGGAGAAATGGAAGTGGGATTTGAGGCCATGATGAGAAGTGTGTGCTTTGTCCCTCTTTGCCAAAGAAACAAGAGAGCGCATGATTCCTCTGTTTCGACCTAAAAGGGGCATGCAATTATCCCTAAAAAAGAATAATTGTGAGGTTTTCATGATATTAGATTCCAAATAGTGGGGTAGCAAGGCCCTTGTCATCATTGGAGTTCCAATTTTCCGTAGTCTTTTCCGACAAATTATTAGATGGTCCTCGAATATTAGGCGACGTTTTCCCGGCAAATCAATAAGATATGTTGCTCAACTAAATAACGAAGAATGGTGAACTAAATAAAAACCTTTCACTTTGTTGATTTTCGTTGATACAAATGTACCGTCGCGTGAAACTGCAAGGTTCTTAAGAAAATACAAGTCCCTGTTCCTCAAACTTTTCCCACTTTTGCTGTTTGTGATTAAAAATTCTAAACCTTCCTTTTGACATGGCATAATGGCGGTGGAGGTTAGAGAAATCAAAGAAAATGATGGATAGCGAATGATAGCTCTTCAACTCAAAACACTCATAAAATCACGATGACATAAAGTTGAGATTTCATGAGCAGTGAACAGCTAGCCTAGAAAGACTAAAATGGCATAACCACTTTCGAGCAATGGAGAGTTGGAAATTACAAATTAGTGCAGCAGAAAACAGCAGATATATACAGGAAAACATATATCGTATCCCGACCAAAAAAAAAAATATATATATTTTATATCAGCCCCAAGCATGTCCACAGGAGGAGGATTTGGATGGGAAGAGATCTACTATTGGAGTATTGATTAGGCGAAAAAGCTCATATACTTCATTTTATACAAGATTAAGTGGCTTATCTAATAATTAAAGTTGTATCCACAAAAGTTTAGTGCAAAAAAAAGGACCCCTCATTATTTATAAACTTTCGAAAGTTTAGTGTGATCCCGGTTTTAATATATCTCTAATATTACATATGTCATTGAACAATCGATAAACATAAGCAAACATTGAACTTGTAGGGTTTCTAAGGCAAAATATATACTTTTGTATTAGTTTATGCGTTTGTCGACAAAAAAAAAAAAACAAATAGTTTATGCATGAAAAACTAAATAAGGAACTCCAATGGGCCAACGTACTTTATTAACTATCACCTAATGAGGTGCAAAAGTTGACCTTGAGGTTCATTTATGTCATTGTTAGCAGGTAATTCAATCCATCGGCTGGGGAATGGAGTTTATGGCACCGTGACTCCTAGACAAAATATTCATTTGAACTCTACTTGCAATTTTACACGGCGATGCTAATTTTTTCATGGCAAAACTAACCTCGATATCTTCGACAGCACTTCTTTCGGAGTCACTGGAGATTACAAGGATTTGAGGGATCTCATACGGCTTCCTGATATCCCCACTCCTCATTGCTCAAGGACTAAGCAAAGTTAAGAGGAATGACGTCACGTGTTTGCCCTCTCCCCAAAATCCAAGGAGAGACAAGAACGAGGGCCACACGAAGAGGAAAAGATCACGTTAAAGCAGGCAATAAAAAGGGGGAGTTGTCAATTGATTGACATGCGCGGCCACGTTTGCTTTGCTCATCATCAGATATAAGTGGACCCATACCACACCAATGGCTAACTAGTGGATTTTTTTTCCCCTCTATTACTCGTCCTATCATGTTGATTAGGACATTCCTTTTATTTTTCATGCCCAACCTAACCCATTGGAGTATAAATTTTTGCAGCAGAACCAGTCTCCATCTTCGGTAGATAGCTCCACCTTGTGTTGCCAGGGACGTTTCTCTGTTTCGCATGTAGCTGGAAATCATTCCGTTGGAGATAGGTGGGGTGGGGGGTGGATAATTCAATGGAAGAGAGCTCACAAGTCTCGAGTGGTCATTTCGATGATTGACCCCACTGTGTGGATGTTGTTATCATCCCCTGTATGTAAAGTCAAGCTTTCTTGTCTCGGTGTTTGGATTAGCTAGCATTATTGATCTATCATGTAGGAGTGTGCATTATCTTCTCACTTGGCGGCATGCTTTATATGGATCGGGTTTCTCTAACGTACTGCAGTTGTCCGGAAAACCCGTGAGGTGTTTGCGGTTGATGCATGATGTTTATTGACCATGTATGATGACTGTCATGTCGAGTATAGATTGTGCTGTGTAACCTAAGGAGTATGAAACCCTAATGAAGGAGAAGAAGCAAGCTCCTGAACTGCATGGGGTGGATAGGGAAATGGGTCTCGATTCGATCTGTCGTTGGGATTTTGGAACCCATCGTTTAAGACCTGTGTGAACCATGTGGAATCTACTGCCGTATGGTTTGCTGATAATTCTACCAATCACTTGATTATCTACTGGAATTGGCTCAACCACATCTAACCAAATTCCAATAGCTGCGGCGACAAATAAGCATGAAAACTAATCATGGCCTATGACATACGTAGGGGTCTACCTGGGGATTAGCTGAGTTCAGCTTGAAAAAGAGGCCATGCAAATTTTAGAGAAGGACCCAATTATCACCTTTATTTGAAACTAAACTTATGAATTGAAAGGAGGAAAAAATGTTAAAAAGAAAAAAAGAGAGAATCAAACAACAGGCAAGAGTGTCACTTAATTAGAGGGAAGTCTGATGCAGATGTCTTTTGGATCTGGAATTATTATTGGGCGAGAGGGTTTAAGAGGGACCGGCTTATCCTGGCCTACAACATCTGCTCTCTCCAATCGTTTTCTTCAATAATGAAGAGTAAAAGACCACTGAATGCAACAGTTTTTCTTTCTGAAAGCGAGGGCATTGGGAGATTTCTAACAAGGAAGTAAAACGGAGCTAGTCTGAACAATTAAAAAATTCTATGACGATGCACGTCGACATCTACACTTGAAATGACAGAATGGGTAGGGACAAGAAATTCAAACCTTAACACGGCAATATCAAATTCGAAGCAGTTGATCGACATGATGAATGACGCATCATTGACAATGATTTTACTATATGGAAAATGAAAAATATCTGCAACTATGTCGAGAATAGGCACCGAGTTAATTAATTCATATAGGAGTTGCGTCATGATGCAAGTTACATGTGTTTGTACATATTCCTCAGGCCAAAATACATTAAAACAGAAAAATATTCACATCAATGTATGTCACTTGAACTTTGACCATCGAGAATTCATGATCAATGAGCTCATTAGGAATTAAATATCAAATCAATGGACACTTTTGAAATATTGTCTCATATAACTTAACAACAGATCTTGTACACTCTTTATATCCACGTAGTCTCCCTCAACTTAATAGTCTAAACCTTTAAGTTGGAATTTCTTACATGGTATCAAAGTTAATGCTATCCCCTTCGTATGTGTGCGTCCACCCCTATTTGTCAAATTTCACATGCCGTGGGTATATTCCACGTGCCACTCTTAATCTGATTTGCGTGTGAGAGGCATGTTGAAATGTTATTTCACATTGCTCGACAAAAGGTTCTATATGCTCTTTATATTTATGCAGTCTACTCCACTTAATAGCGTAAGCTTTTCGGTTGGAATTTCTAATTATGTAAGTCATGTGTGTAATCATGATTTGATATGACGATTAGCTTCTTTTCGTTTGGGCCCAGATTCTAATCGTGGTGTCAACATCCATCTGAAAACTCTCATCTATCTATTTAATTATCATTTATGTAATGAAATTAATCTAGACTATGATCATATCATGCAGAGACTAATTAATGCCTTCGATTCAACCAAGACTAATATTCACCCTTGACTTTAATTGCACGAAAGTTATTCGAAGCTGATGAACTCATCAACTTAGGTTGCATTTAGTCACCTGGCTTTAAAGATATGATAGATTATGAAATCCATATTTGTATACCCTATCGTTAGGTGAATTGTAGTGATAAAGCGGAATCACATTCATTGTTTAGTAAGAACTACAAATAAGTGTAAACGAAAATGGTAATATATGAAATCCATAGATCTTGCTCTATCCTACCCACAATTTGGAGAATGATGATGATAAGTCGAATATTTTCATATCTCGTCATGTTCATTCTTTGGTAAGAATTGCATATCAGTGTAAAGAACCCGAAATACACAAACGAAAATGGCAAGAATTTATCACGATTTACCTTTAGAGAAATAACAAATGCACAAACGGAGATAGCCTCTAGCAATCAATATGTGATTATTGTGAAATCTGAACCTTAAACAACAAAGGAGCTTATTGTAATGTTCTAGAGTCACGGGCTTGACCATGCCAATATATATAAACAGGTTATGGCGAGACTAACGAGATAGATTAGATAGTGTATGCCAAATCTAGTATGAGATGAAAAGTATGATCATCCACATTTGCGATTTCGAAAAATATAATGTTTCGACTTTCTCGTTACTTTCGTGAAACTTTAACTTGAATCCAGGAGTTATAAAGAGGAAGGAGCTTTGCCTCTCTTCGACCCTCTCACTGTTGCTGTGGAGTTTCAAAGTAAACTAAAGAGTGACAAAGGAGTTGTGAAGCTTAACGCGAACCACAACTACATAGGAGAAGGAAATGATAGGGGATTTTTAGTGATCTCCTCGCCTCTCATTCTTTGAAAATTGTAAAAATTACTTTAAAGTTTAAATTTGTTCATTTAAAATTTAGGTTTTCTACTTCATTTTTATTTACTTATTTTTTTTATTATACTCCCCTCTATTATTTATTTATTTAATTTCCTTCCATCATTCTTAAATAAAATTTCATTAAATAACAAACTATACTAATTTACTTCAAATTCTACTACACCTAAAATATGGAATACAAATATATACTATATATAGTGTATATTATAGAAAAAAAAAAGAACTTCATATATATATATATATATATATATATATATATGTAGACAAAAATTGTTGTTAAATTTGTCTTGTGATTTTGAATTTTCTTTTTCTTTTTTTTTTATATCGGAACTTACATATTATTTATATTTAATTATTCATTTAATTTTCTTATCCTAAGAAATTTTTTATTAGAGAAAAATAGGTTTTATATCACGAATATAAAAAGTCTTATTCATCTTTTATTCCACCCCTCAAATCGGATATTTTTATTTGGGTCATATCCCTCTTAATCTGGTCTTATCCTTTCTTGGACATGATCCAAACACGGGATAAAATAAAATTTAACTTGTCTCGACTTTTGTACTGATCATCAAATGTAGCCTAAGTTTTGATGTGCTCATCAAGCAACAAACTTCCAAAATGCATTTTCTAAATCAAGTGAGCTCAAACATCTGAAGCCCATCTATATCATTAGGTTACACAACCGCCTAGCAATAGGATTAAGAGACATCATCAATCAAGAGAAGACGTTGTCAGTCTTTAACTCCAAGGGAAAGAATCTCTTGGTCGAATAGAATAAAAGATCCCTGGCTAGCTATTTTTATGGTGAAGAAACGAAGATACCCATGTGCTTTCCTAAAAGACGACCCCATAATTTAACTGGAAGAGCATGATTTTTGCCTTTGAAGTTAGATCCCCACACGCTAATCCTTTCATAATGACTTCTATTAAGGAACTGTGGATCGACAATCAGTCATTTCGAAAGACCTAAAGTCGTTCCTTCGCGTTGATTATAAGTCATTAAACTTGTTGTCATCTGCGAAAGCTGTTTTGTAGCTTTCCCACAAAAAGAAACGAGGGAACTGCTTTTGCAATCGCCATGACTCTTCGAGATGTTGAGATGTCTGCTTTCTCTCAGCTCAAGACAGTTGCGTGGCATAGAATATGTGACCCGACACAACAATTATTATGGGGATTCGAAATGTTTTTAGCTTTAAGTTGCTCGATATAATGAGGTTATAAGACCCCACAATCGTTTCTCACGCAGGACATCAAACATGAGATTAGATCGGATGTTTAAATAAATTAGATTCATGCGGACTTGATAGTTGGTTTATTACTAAATAGAGCGAGAATTTACGGTTCATTAGATCGAGATCCCATTGTATTCAAGGAGTCGAGGGTTTTGCCAAGAATTCTAGATCGAAGAAGAGGTAGATCAAAATATGGTGCTGAAAAAACCTAAATCAAGATACAATAGAAGATGCTTTAAAGATCCTGCTTCATTAATGAGCACTCGGTCAACTAACAAGGAATTGTTAGTAGAAAGCTAAAAATAGCAAAATCTACAGAAAAACGGAGGAGCAAACATGAAAAAGACACAAAAGAGGAAACTTATGAATGAGTAAGCTCAGTTTTTGTTTTTGGGGATCAAATACTTCTTTTTCCCTCATGATGCTTATGAACTTTTTTTTTCCTTCTTAGCATGGGAACACATTCAATGATCCTCTAGGAAGAACTTGATGTGGGGATGATTTGAAGTGCGGTGTTGCCAACGTTCAACATCTCTTTAGTGTGAAATCGTTGGTATTCTTTGATAGTAGAAAAGAAAAACTTACACTTCCACCGAGAGGGGGAAGGGAGCTTGAAGGCATCCGTAAGTAAAAATAAAAAAATGCAGTCTTATTAGTGCCCTGCTGGAGGACTATTGGGGAAGGTCCTCATTGATGAAAACACCCCTTGTCTACTAGGGGTGAGCATGGTCCAAGTTGGGCCGATCCACCCCTTAACCCTAGGATTTACCCGTATAGTTCTGGTCCTAAAATTTTGAGACCGATGACCAACCCTATTGAGTTTGGGATGAGGATCAAATCGACTTAGTGGGTTCGCTTCGGTTTTAGGATCAACCCGAGACCAACCGGAATTTTTTTATTTATTTCATTTTTTGTACTTCCTAAAAAGGTGATTGAGGACCAGACTAACCTAATGGGTTCGGTTCGGTTCTAGAGTTAACCCGGGATCGATCAATAATTTTTTTTTATTTCATTTTTTTGTATTCCTTGAAAAGGCGACCGAGAATTAGACCGATCCAATGGGTTTGGTGACCAGTGAGGTCAGCTAGGAGAGGCGAGCGATGAGCGTCGAGTGGGGTGAGCGTTGAGTAGAGTGAGCATTGAGCATCGAGTGGGGAGCAACAAGCTAGGCGATCATTGAGGGACAAGCGGCACGAGTGACCCAAAGCGAGCAAGGCGAGTGTCGAGTGGCGAGCGGAGAAGTTGTTTCTTTCGATTTTGGCAAATTGAAGGCTAAGAGGACAAATAAGACAGAAGAGAACGAGCACTAGAGGAAGATGTCGTGATAAGTTGTTTATCCCTTTTTGGACGCCGTGATGACTCCTCACAAAAACATTTTCCTCCATTTGCAAATTATGACTATTGACATCGTAAAAGACATTAAAAATCTTAGTTATTAAAAATAGTATAAAATTACTTGAACTTCTCACTAAGGAACTGTTTAATATTTTTGACGTCGTTTATTTTAGGGTTTTCTCTATATAAACAAATTATAAATAATACCCATCCCGCTATGGCGCGTTAGTTTGGGCCTTTCCCCCTCTAATTGCGGAATGTGGGAGGTTCGAGTCACCGCATGCGCATATAGCGCGACTTAAGCGGAATACCGTGGGAGGTGGGTCCCCGCGCCAATGTTCCCTGGGGGTTTACGCCGAGCACTCGTTGTGAGGCGGTTCTTCCAGTTCAAAAAGAAAAACAAATTATAAATAATATATTAGATAAATAATATATATAGAGTCAGGGTGGGTTCGGGTTGGACCGATCCTGAACTCCTAGGACCAATGATTAACCCGCACAATGCTAGTCTAGGAATCTGAGGATCAAGGACTGACCTAGTCTCCTTGGGAACTGGACTAGGATCGGTAGGGTTGGGCCGGTTCGGTCTGAGAGTGACCCTAGACCGATGCTCACCCCTATTGGCTACCACCTACGGCCTAAGAACTAGCCACGTAGTCCAAGGACCCCGGTTCTATCATAAGCAAGATTGTCTTTTTCACACGAAAAGGTGTATTGCCAAACTAGAGAGAGATGTACAAAGTTGCCTACAGAAACCTGGTTGAAATAGAGACATGGAAGTGGGATTTGAGACCATGATGAGAACTGTCCTTTGTACCCTTTGTCAAAGTTAGGAATGAGAGAGTGCATGGGGCGGTTTCGACCAAAAAGGGACAACCAATTATCCCATTCTAGAAATAAAATGCCAGGCTTTGATAGAACTTGACTCCAAAACATAGTAATCTAGTGGGAAAGATGTCACACCATCTTTCATAAAACCACAAGTTCTAGCCATATTATGAGCAAACATCACTGGTTAGCTTGTGTTTTGGGTTCTTACCATCTCATGTGCAGAGACTTTCGGGTTTTGACACATCGATCGGGTTACGGTGGGATACTCGTGCACTTATAGAAGGATTGAATAATTATGAATCAAGTTGAACATTTTGTAATAAATGTCAAGCCTTCATGATAATTGATTAAAAGAGAAAATCGTGTTGGTCCCCTTTTCCATCTTTTTACTAACAAAAAATATAAAAAAAGAAAGAAGATTCACTAAAATGGGTTGTAATTTTGATTTTTGTTATCATTAGAGCCTCAATTTTCAAATTTCATTTTCGCGAAATTTATTAAACAATCCTAAAATATCACAAAACTTCACATTATTTTTATGAATTGTGTCGATTTATTTCATAGCTAAATAATAAGGAATATCAAAACTAAATAATCTGATATAGCTTATTGACTTTCTTCATCCTTAATAGAGATTCCAAACCTCCTTTTCGATATGCCCATCATTTCACTCCATGGTGGTGGAGGTTAGGGAAACTGAATGAAAATGATTTACGCTGAGCTCTTCAACTCAAAAGACACTTATGGAGGTGACATAAAGTTGAGATTACATAAGCAATCAATAGCTAGCCTAAACAGACTAAAATGGCATAACTCTTTTCAACAATGGAAAGTAGGAAATACATAGGAGGCGCAACTCTATCGTCCCTAACATTTCCTTTGTGAAAGAGAAGAGGTCGCTTAATTATTGGAGCAGTACATAGGTAGCACAAAAGAAGGGACTCACAAATACAACTTCCGCATTATAAATGGTTTTCACACCACCTCTATTTATATTTTTACGGTTATATGTATTGTGAAATCATTAGAAGTAAGCAAACAGCGAATTCTTATGGTATTTATTAAGATGAGATATATGTTTTTGAATTAGATTACACGTGAAGAACTACATAAAAGAAACTCCAATTGGGCCAATTTCTAGTTTTATTATTCATCAATTGGTAAATACGAGGTTTGGAAAAAAAATAAAGAAAAAAAAATATAATAAGGTACTATATTGAAAGATATATGTCACACCCTTTAAGAAGGGGACAGCATAGAATTAGCCATTGAAGTTAAAAAAAATTTGTGAGACACATATCAAATTTGCGAGCTTTAACTTAAGGCTAAACATGATGTCTAGGTTGTTGTTGCGTATGTCGAGCAATAATTATCTGATTATAAGCAAGCCATACGTCAGCAGATGATAAAATCAGATCACTCTTCAATAATTTATTGAAGAAACAAAAGTTGTGTCAGTGGAGGGAAATTGTGGGATCAAGATGAGGTGGGGTTAAAGTGCAAGACACATCTCTCCCACACACAGGCATAATATAATAGAGTGTATATTAGCTGGTTTTGAGGAGACGACCAAAAAAAAAGTTCTATAAGAATTTTTTTAATTTAAAAGAGAGAGAGAGAGAGAGAGAGAGAGAGAATATTTTCTTCTTTGTATGCCATGGAGATGAATAGCAAGTGGAAGAAGATGTCATGTGCCAGGGGCAGATAGCTTATCGAATAGAATAAAAAAACTGAATTTTCAATCGATCCCCACTACCATACAAGAGTAATTACTAATAAAAAAACTAAAAACTGTTTTTGTCTTGCAAGACAGACGGCACTATTGGTACATCTGTCAGCAGCTGAGAATGGACAGGTGGGCCGTGCTGATATCACAATATGGCATAGAGAAGAATGGAAGAATCATCAGAAATTCAGGTGATTTGGGTATTATATATATATATATATATATATACACATATATATATTATACTTATGGCTAACTGAACAAAATTCTATCAATAAAAAAAAAAAAAATTATGTATCCAGCGCTTGTGAGTCTCTGTCATCCCGGAGGCTATCGCTGATGGTTTTTCTCTTCTTCTGTATACCCCAAAAGAAAAAGGGGAAAAAGAATAGCGCATAGGCCCCAGAAAAGGAAAAATGGATGAGGCTCATTATATATAAGTTCTCTCTCTGGGCGTCTCTCCATCTGCTTTCATCGAAGCTTTCTTCAGTTTACTTTGTGTAGAGAGAGAGAGAGAGAGAGAGAGAGTGGGTTTTGCGTTTCGTCACGATTAGTGGCTACACGTGGGACACCCAGAAGGTGAAAATTCTCCCTGAATTTCTTGCGAAATTTATATGAATATAGCATATCAATAGCGTGATTGCATGAATTTTCATAGATATCAATCTGGGACAATGTTCTTTTCCCTCTCTGCCACCCTCTTGTCCCTCCCGTGTAAGCCTCTTGCCTGTTGGTTCTTTCTTTTCATTAAAAAAAGAGATTTTTTTGGCCAATTTGTTCTGGATGAAATAACTTTGTGTTTATCTGTCTGCAAATTGGTAGATTGCCCGTGATTCTTCTTGATCGTTTCGGCTGTGTATGACACGTTTTATCGCCAATGTTTAAAGGAGGGTTCTGATTGGGTTCCTGTAATCAGGGTACTGGGTACATTTTGTGTCGGCAGTAGAACTGAAGCCTGTTTGTGATGTATGAAATGATGGCTTTGCTCTTGATCTCTTTACAAGTACCGATCACCAATTTATGCACGAAAGCATTTTTCTTGCTCTTTTATTTTATCTAATTCCATGGTGGCTAATAGCTTTGAATTTGGGCTAAAGAAATAGAAAACCCTTCTGCGGCAGATTTAAGGTGGACTTTTGCTTTCGATAATTGCTGTTTGGATTATGAGTATGCTTGTGATTTAGGGATCCAGACATTTATTGTGCTTGATTGATCATACAATGTGGCTATGCTTCATCTTTGTTGTCTTTCGTACATATATATGCATGTGAGGCATAAACATTGCTGGGTTTTTCTGGTGCTGTCTTTCATTTCCAGGCTACTTCAAGATCTATGAAACATGTGGTTGATTAATTAATACCATTTTTTTCAATTTTTCTTTTTGCCTGTTGCCCCGTCAGTATTTGCTGTTTCAAGTTGCCTATAGCAAAGTTTTTTAATTGTTCTCCTGTAGAATTTTGCATCTTGTCTTTCTTGATCATCTAAGTACTGATTTTCACTTAACTGGACTTGCATATAGAATGGCTCTCTCTGGGGTGGTTCGTAAAGATAGAGGAGAATTGAACCACACG
This sequence comes from Eucalyptus tenuipes, assembly GCA_014182365.1. Classification (NCBI taxonomy): domain Eukaryota; kingdom Viridiplantae; phylum Streptophyta; class Magnoliopsida; order Myrtales; family Myrtaceae; genus Eucalyptus; species Eucalyptus tenuipes. The sequence continues at coordinate 28,776,426 of CM024538.1, read as the reverse complement.
GTGAATTTTGCATCTTGTCTTTCTTTATCATCACAGTGCTGATTTTCGCTTAATTGGACTTTCATATAGAATGGCTCTCTCTGGGGTGGTTTGTAAAGATAGAGGACAATTGAGGATCCATGAAAGTTTGGATGAGCTGAGCACTGACTTGGCGGACTACATTGCTGAATTATCTGAGGCATCGGTGAAAGAGCGAGGTGTTTTCTCCATCGCCTTATCTGGTGGTTCTCTCATTGGCTTAATGGGGTATCAATGCTTGCATTCCCTCTACTTGCTTTTGTCAGATGGACAGTTTCAGCTCTCTGTGTGACATTTTATTTCTCATTGCAGGAAACTCAGCGAAGCGCCTTATAATAGGACAGTGGATTGGGCAAAATGGTATATTTTCTGGGCTGACGAGCGTGTGGTAGCAAAGAACCACACCGATAGCAACTATAAGTTAGCGAAGGACGGCCTCTTGTCCAAGGTGTGCATCTTTTTTAGACTAATGATGTATAGTCCATTGAAATCTGTCAGCATTTGTTTTTGCGATGATGGAGAATGCATTCGTTTAATCTTCTTTTGGGAACTAACTGCTACACTTTCACAAGCCCTTCCCAACCTGGGAGATCACCTCTCTCCTTAGCATGTAGACAAGCCTCCTATTTTGCATCGCTTCTCTCACTGACGTCTGCATTTATTATCTTGACTGATTCCACAATGATATTCGGGACTCTTAATGTGGCTGGAAGGTCACTACACATTCTCTGTACATGCTCAGTTTTGTGTTCTTGTTGAATGCTTTATTGTCATCTGGTCACTAGATAGACTTCTTCATTAAGCTGTTCCTGGATGTATGGACCCAAAATTGACAACAACAGGGCTGTAAAGACTGTTGATATAATTGGACTAAGTTCCATCAAGTAATGCTTATGTATCAACCATTATCTCTTCATTTTTGAGTTTCAGGAAAAAAATTTTCTCTTGTATAACTTCTAAATTCGGGCCTTTAACCTGGTGCGTCAGCCAATTTCATTGGAAGAATTGTTCACTATCCTTTAGTTTATTTTGTGTTTCAGTTACTAGGCCAACACATCCTAGCATGTATTGCACATCTTCCAGTATTTGTATCTGACCATGTTTTGTTTCTCCCTGTTCTCGGTTGAGTTTTAGGGTTGTCCTTTTAGTTGCTCTCGATAAATGCTTAATCCTCTTTTTAGGTAGATTGACAATTGTGTGCAAGTCTCCATCACTCTACCTAATTTACATTTTCTTCTGAACCATTCTGAAGGAAGCATTTTCTATGTCAGCAGATAATTATTGAATCACCATAAACTAAGACAACAGTGAACTTGTTTCCACCTACTGTGATCTATAGCTTGTGATATGGAGCCATCATCCAATATATACGAATTCAACTATTTATGGTTCCCCATTAGTGCTACTTCTAAGACGTGACAAATGTGTGGCATCTTTTGTTCCTCATTATCTTTTTTACCTCTATATATGTGGTTTTATTAGCATATTGCATGCAGGGAAGTTATAGGGAGAACCATTGGACATTGCAAATTAAGTGTCCACATCAAAATTCATGCATCTGATAGAGATGATAAAATAGTATGCTATTCCATCAATAACTAGCTAACTGAGCTGGCAGTTTTCCATTCTTGTCTGCAGTTTTTAATCTTTCTTCTTCCAGTCTTCAATGTGTCCTAACAGATGCAAAACATAGTTTCAAAAAAGTTGACTTTTGAGGGAGAAGTTTTATAGCAATCAAGTAATCTGCGTCAACTTTTGCATAGTGCATCATTAGCCTTTAAATTTTGGTGCTTGTTGACTGTTCTGCTTTTCTGAGTTGAATAGATATAACGTGCTCCTAAAACAGAAATTTAACCAAAAATGGCTTTATAAAGTCATTATATTTTAGCTTCCCTTAGTTTTACTCTATCTTGCTTGAAACATCTTTTCATTTCTTTATGCTTCAATTCATCAAAACTTATGACGTAATGCAATAGCTTGGCTGTCTTTTGATGCTACTAAAATCTTCTATATTAGCTAGCTCCCTGTGTTGCAATGATTTAGTATTATAGAATTTTTTTGGCTAAGTTATTGTTTTATGGAAAAGTGCCAGTCAAATCATTAATTTTTTCTATGAGCTTCTAGTAGCCTGAAAATCACAGGGCAATAGTTTATTTTTTCTGTTCATGTCGAACTTTTTCACATATAGATGGAGAATCTTTGTAGATGCAATATTGATCATTAGGGTATATGATTGGGAAGGACTGATAAGCACCAGATGAACACGTAGTTCAAACAGCAAGTCTCCTTGTGCTAGTATAACTCATTCATCAAAGGTTCGTACATTGCTTTCTTTTCATCTTATTTTTACTTTGGCAGGTTCCCATTATCCCAAGTCATGTGCACTCCATCAATGATGCGGTCTCTGCAGAGGAGGCTGCGAGTGAGTACGAGTTTGTGATCAGGCAGCTAGTGAAAGCTCGCATGGTCAGTGTCTCCGAGGTTAGCGACTGTCCCAAGTTTGACCTCATCCTCCTAGGGATGGGTCCTGATGGACATGTTGCCTCACTATTCCCTAACCATGCAGTGCTGAACGAGAAAAGCGAGTGGGTGACCTTCATAACTGATTCCCCAAAGCCTCCACCTGAGAGGATCACATTCACATTACCGGTCATCAACTCTGCTTCCAACGTGGCTGTGGTTGTGGCTGGTGAGGCCAAGTCAGAGGCCGTGCACTTGGCAATTGACGATGTGGAACCTGACTGCTCGAAACTGCCTGCTAGAATGGTTCAGCCGACGACGGGGAAGTTGGTGTGGTTTTTGGACAAGGGGGCTGCCTCAAAGCTCGACGGCGATCAATTTAACAAGTCTTGATGTTTATGTTTTGTGTGCAGTGGAGGGATGGAACATATGTGGATTTTGTTTATGCTTCTGCCCTTTTCACATTTAGAAAGTGAAAATTCAAACTCTAGATCTGGTTTAGTTCTCCGTTTTTGAATTGTCGTCCTCTTTTGTCGGATGGTGGAGAACTATGGTTAATCCCTTCTGTAAGAAGATTTTGATGAGGTCGGAGGATCAATAAAAGGCCGTTATTGTACTAGCTCTCTTGATATCTAGACAATGAGAAAAGCTCCAACCGTGACGAACAGTTTGATATTTGTTTCTTCTATGCCTATTTACACCAGTGTAGTAGTGCAATAATCAAGCTTCCCGTTGAATTCTCAGTGGGCTTTCACCAAATATACCGGTTCCGAGAAGTTCAAGAAAGGGAAAGAAAGTTTTACAATGTGTCTACACATGGGACTGTGAATTTGAAAAAGGCGGGAAACAAATGGAGAAAATTTATGAAGAGACAGAACAAGAAAAAAGAATAAGATCGTCACTTTACAGGGAAGAAAATGCTGGCTAGTCGAAAGCGAAAATGATCATTGCGAATGTTGGGGATCAGCTTGCAAGCTGCACTGTCCGATACTCCCTCCCTGATAATGATCTTATGCCGTTAATATCAGGCGACACCTCTTCCTCTTCATCTTCTCTAGGGGGGAAGCCATGTGTTTGTGAGACAGCCCATTGATCGATGACTCCGCAGTCAATGGCATATTTGATTGAGTGCTCTAGGTAGTCTCTGTCTGTGTGGAGGTCAGGCTGAACCGTCAGCATCCTCATGAGACCTTCAAACATGGGCAAAAGAGAACTTGGTCAAGCAGAGTACCGTTTTATCATGCCAACAATGCAGAGCTTGGTAAGAAAGTTCATTTCCATCATGTTGACAATACAAGATGCAGCAAATCACAGCATTAGTATCCAGGAGAAATGAAGCAATCCTGTCGTAAAACCGATAGGAATTGCCTTTTCAAGCAAAAAACTTGTTTTTATCCAGTGAACTCACTCTCTTTGGGGCTTCAACAAATAAGTGATTGCTCATCAAATTTAGATATAGGATGTTCAGAGAAGTGGTCAAAGTAGGTGAGAGAGATCTAACAACTTGAACAATGATGAGGAGCAATGACGACGGACGATGCAAAATCAGAATGTCAACAAAACGCATAGTGAATTTTAGAGGAAGAAACTAAAAACTGATCAAATCATACATACGAAGTAATGAAATATCTTATAAAGTTTGGATATACTATGGTTGTAATAAACCGAAAAGAAAAATAACACAAATTATGGCACAATGAGGTCTAATTATCTCTTTGGCCCCATATGGGACACTCCATGAAAAGAATGAAATCTCTCTCTAGTTTCCACCAGGATGAGCAGTTCCAAGTTTCGTATAGTTTTCACTTGAAACCTACAACCTATCTGTCGATATAGTTTCATCATTTTTCTGAATCTGGAGCTTACCTTGCATACCCTAGAATTTGAACTTATCTTGTCACGCGTTCCGAGATCTACCCTAGTTCACCTATATTAATAAATGAATGTGAATCATCACTTTTAATGACTACTACTTATTGTTATAATCTACTTATCACAACTTATTTTTAGACATATGAAAAATATGAAACATTAACAAAGTATAAGTCTCAATTATGAAATTGAAACTCAGACTAGTAGTTTCATATTATATACCCATTATCAAATGCCACGGAATACCACAAGATCGCGCAAAGATATAAACCAAGAAAAACACAAAAACTTATTTCAGGTATCAGGTTTTAGATTCTAGGTAGGTGGAATATGATACTGGACTGGGTCCCATCAGTCCGGTACTCAAATTCTAAAATCTACCCTAGGACCATGTTTACCCCTAGTCTCCACTAATCAGAGATTTGAAAGGGCTTTGAACAAGCAAAAGAAACATGATTGTGAGACATTGGAGAGATCAGCCCTAGAATAATACGCCAGCAGTACATAAGAATAAAATACAGCACCGACATTTTCTTTGGGGTATCATGAAGCAAAACTACTTTCAATCATGACGTGTCCTGAAGAAACATTCCTGTGCAAGACCATTCACAAAAAAACTACATACTTAAAAAGAGCATGTGGAACTTTTAGATTTCTTGGTGTAACAGACAGGCACCATTATAATAGATATTAGTATTGCATCTCAAAAACTCATACCTGCAACAATGCCATCGCCAGATGCTGACATATCACGAGAGAAGGGGGTGATGGGAGGATCCTCCATCCCATGGACAGCACCATTGTGCTCCTTCGTGTAATAGTGAATCTTGGAAGTTCCATTCGTCACAAACAAGACCTTAAGATTATCGTGCCAGAGAGGTGCAATAATGTCTGGTTCATAATGGATAAATTTAGATTTCGAGTTATTTTTGGTGTCAAATTCCTCAGATGGCACAATCCCACATAAAAACTCAAGTTCCTGCTTGGTGACCTCAATAAAATCTGCTAGCTTCCAAACTTGCTGAATGAACGCTTTGGTTTCCTCAGCAGAATGCCAAAGAGGCAAAGGAAGATTCACATCATAAAATATAAGCCCTCCAAATCTCTTTGAGATCTTAATGGCTTGCAATGCAGTTGATCTCATGTTACGCTCAAGCAACGAATGTGTGTTAATATAAAGCATTTTTGCCTGCATCAAATTCCATAATATGTTAAAGGACATCAGGGATACACAACATTTTGAATAATCAATTATTCAAAAGATATCATAAACGATAATGCGAGCACTGATCTGTTCTTTAGAAGTAGTACAGAACATGCATTTCGAGTCGAAGGACTGCATTTATAATAAGCAGATCCTTCACCAAACATTAACCATTGTATGATGGGACATCAGATACATGATCCAGGTTGGGGCATTCAGGTGAATAATATAGGGACAAAGATGATAGCAAAAAGGGATTGTGGGGTAAAGTCCATCCGGTTCCTCATATGCATGTGTAGCCTCCACACTGACCACACCTGTCTTACAATTAAAATAAGGGAGTCATGATGTCCATTTTTATTAGTGCTCATTACTATTAGACAGGTCACTGAATTTAGTGATTTTTCAGAGATCCACAATTCATTGAACCAAATCACTTAAATATCAGCACCACCAGCAGAAAAATACATGCTTAAACATTAGATTTTGTAAAGATGTTAAACAATAAATTTTCCCTTTTCAGCTTAGTAATGTATATCACTCTGGAACTCCGGTGTAACATTCTCAAGGGTTTTCTCAAAGCAGCAAGATAAATTACCTCCTTCAATACATCAACATTGATGTCAGACTTCGACAAAGAATCTTCTGCACAAGGTCGAGCAGAAGTCATTCTCAAACGGCCCCTTTTGCCAATCTTCATCAGTGATACAGCTGATTGCCTCTTGCTATCAATGCGAAGGCATCGGGTTTGAATGTTGTTCTTGTTCAAATAATATAGCATCGCCTGGCCATAGTCATCATCCCCAAGTTTACCCATTAAAGCAACCTTACCTCCCAAGCTTGCAAGGGCAATAGCCACACTTCCAGCTGACCCCCCTGGAGCCCTTACATATTTATCTGGTGCCCATAAAGCATCTTTCATCCTTTCATGAATTTCATAATCTACAAGCCTGTTCGCTGGCCTTCCTGATGGTACAAAAGCATGCTGCGCAGCTCCAAAGCAACAAACAAGAGGAGGCCAACCGTATGTATAGCTAATATCCTCTCCCTCGTCTTTTCCCAGATCTAGGTCCTCATCAATCTCTTGATCTGAACTTGCATAGAATGTGGAGTCCTCATTATCCGATAATTCAGTTTCACTAGTTTTGTCCTCAGCAACCTCCAGAGTACTCTTTTTCCGCCTCCTTACCTTCTTAGTTTTCTCTTCCTTCGTTGTTGTAAGAGCAGATGCAGCTGCAAAAAAATATTCAAATCAGATGCATGCCTCCTGGCTGTAGATATTAGAAATGACCATGGCTTAAGACAAGCACCAAATTAGCAGCAAACTCTGAGACACTACCTTTCTTACGAGTCCTTTGCTGTTTCTTGTTGGAATCTTCCAGCGCTACTGATACGGTCATTTCTTTATCACTAGGAATCAATTCAGAGGACTCCTCTGGGGTATCTACAACAGCTTTCTTTCTAGTACGAGTAGTAGCTCGCTTAGAAGATGTCCTCCTTTTAGTAACAGCCTTATCTTCAATTTGTTCTGGAGCTGAAGTTTCTACAAGTTTTGTTTTAGACGCACTCGCAAGAGCCCATTTATTTGGTGATTTAACATCTTGACGGAGCACCAAGATCTGGGTTGAATAGAAAGGGCAATTCTTATGCCATCTGCAATTGCGGAGTTCATGCCTTAGAAAAAAAAATCATACCTGACAAGTTGATATCTATACTGGTGGATTGACCCAAACCAGCCTCATATAAACTTTCAAATAAGGCAAAAGCAAATAAATTTCAGATTGAGGTGATGTTTGTCGCGAGAAAATGATAAATGGGGCTAGGTCATCTCACCTATGGTATGACATCAAATTTATCATTTCACCTATAGTCACCGAAAGACTTTTAACCATCAATTTCTTCTCTCGCACAATAATCAATTCAAAACCTATGTTAATGGTTTCAATCCTTCATTTTTACATGACAATGCATTCCCACCCCCAAACCAAGGAAAGGGAAGAAAAACAGAACAACTAGAGGTCGGAACCGCACAAACCACAGCGAAACACTCAATTGAACACCGAACAGCATCCGCATTTCCGGGACAACAATATGTTTTAAAAGAAAGCGATTCTTCAATACGAACAATCAAGTGCTCACCCAGAAACATAAATCATAACACAGACAAGACATGTTCTTCCCGCTGAATTACAGCCAACCAAGCATAACACACTTCTAAGACTAATGCCCATCTAGACAAAGTTTTCAAAACAAAACACATCACTGGACAAGCGCACAAGCAAAATGAGAAGCCGACCGCGAATAACCAAATCAACCCACAAAAAAGCACAATTTCAAATCACGAAAAAGGAAGCAGGAAGCGAGAAAAGAGAGAGGTAGAGAGGAGAGAAGCGAACCTGGGCAAGAAAGACGAGTGAGCGAAGGAGAGAGAGGCCACCCTTGACATCCACTTGGCGAACTGGAACCCACGAATCGACTACGGAGTAGGGAGCAGACGGAGGCGTCGGGAGAGAGAGACTTCGGTTGAGGGGTTTATCTCTTCCGAGACCTGCTCGGGTTTAAGAAGCGAAGGCGTTCGCAGTTAATCGTCGATTCTTGTTTTCTTTTCTTTTACTTTTCACTGGCGGATTGTCTGCTTTTAAGTTTATTTCCCCCAACCCCACCCCAAAGAGAGCAACTCGCCGCCAAGAATTTTCATCTCCACCGCCGGCGGGGCGGCGGAGCCGGAGGACTATTTTCAATGCAAGGGAAAAGGATTTCCGATTTTAAAATTTAATACCTTTTCAGGAGGTTTAGATCATGTAAATTACTTTGATATGATTTTTGGTTCATAAATCTTATTTGCTTCGAATGGATCTCAAATCACAGGAAAGATTATGGAGGATGACAAAGCACTCGAGCAACCTCTTAAAATCAAAACGGTCAAACGTAATCGGAAAGACCGCGTCGAAAAGCAGAAAGTTGGCTAAAGGCACGCTGCAATTTGTAAATTATAAGAGATAATGTTTAACATGGAATGCTGCAAGGAAGAATTAACTTCTGGACAAAAATTCGTCATTAACGCGCCCGGCAATCAAAAAGTCCGTCAACGTTTTAGCATTCCGTCTCCTCCTTTCAAGATCCATCCGTTGTCATGCCTCATGAGCAACAGAATGCAGCGTTCGGATGGGGGTAGAGAACGTCTACAGACCGATGCCTTGTGTTGCAGACAGAGCACCTGCCCATCATCAATTCGGATTTGTGGCTCAATTTGCAGATGATTTGTGACCGATAGGGATGATGTCTATGGACATGAGGACTCACATTTATCCAAGATTGGGACCAAATTCCCGAAAGTATTACGAGTCCCTGACAGAACAATATCCAGGCATCGAGCGCAAGCATGTTTTAGATGTGCGCGGTTGTGAGCGCATTTCTTGGTACAGGATGACCCTCTTCAGTATTTCGCGAAAAGACAGTGCCCTAGATCGAAAACAAAACTCATATAGATCATGCAAGATCCATTACAGTCACCCTGATTATAGGCTCACAATGGCTCGTCATTTAATCAACCAAAACCAACTTATTTAACAAATTCATTGATCAGCAAGGAAGTCTACAAAATTACGAAAGATGAAACCAGCGGCAGAATGATTAGCACCTCTTGCACAATGAACAGATGCGTTGCGCTAGGCTCACTCCTGCTGGAATGAATGAATACTTAAGCATGTCCTCGGAAAGCTCAAACACAATCCTAACTAAAATAGCCCAACATACCACCCCACCAAATGAATTCTCAAATTAACATGAGAGTTTGATAGTATATGATGCTATTTGAAAATAGCAAAAATACAACATTTCTAACGACTTGCAACAGGGAGAATTCCCTCGACAATCTTGGTGACTTCTATCCAAATCTAAATCCAACAGATATAAACGGTTTCTCTAAATCATTGTTACATGACTCAAAAAATCATTTTAAAAGGAGACATGATGTAAAAAAACAGACTTCTTCACTTCTTACGCAAATAGAAGAAGCCAACAATCACTGAAATGCCAGCAACAACAACAGGAACAGCCCAGTAATGTTTTGTCAGGGCCATGAGCTTCTGAGAAGAGTCTGTTTCTTTGGAGTATATTTCGAGTTCTGGGATGGCTGGGGAAGATGTGTCAAGCTCCCCGATGCAAAAGGTCTGCAACAGCTCCCTTGCTTCGTCACTATGGCCAGCATCCTCAAACCCATCGGTAGCATCTTTTCCTTTAGTAAGGAAAAAGGAAAGATATGGTCATCTAACCAATACCATGAGATTTACCTAAAATGGATCGTATTCAATGTGATCAAACTTAAGTATTATCAACAAGGTGAAGAAAATTACCAACTGTCTCAAGGATAACATCATCCCCACCAGGATGCTCATCCATGTATGATGACACATCATAGACCTGTGCAGAAGAAACACAATTAGTTAGAGCATAGACATGCACATGCCATACTTACTCTTATATGTTCCTTATTTCTTTCTGGTACTTGCGTTAATCGGTACTATTTTTCTCTCCGAATATTTTGCACAACTGTTGTTTAGCAAGTGGCAAGAAGAAAATGATGCCAAAATTAGCATTCCATCTAATATAGCATTGACCCTATCATAAGGTTCCGGAGTTAGAAAACTTATATCAATTAAAAACTCAACCACTTTTTGTTAAGTCCATGAATTCCACACACTTCCGTTCAAAGAAAAACAATTTGATTAGTGTTAATAAAATGCAACTGGAGGATTAAACAGTTATAATACACAAGTGATCACTATAGAAAATGGTTTCCCTCATCCACTTTCTCCACTTCTATCAGCCTCTCTTCCCCAATTTAGATACCAACCATTACTCTCTCTCCTTCATTCACACGCGCGCGCACACTCCTTTTTCTTACCTCAAATTTATAAGCAACAGAATTCATCAATATAAAGACCACTAGAATTTAGTATCGCAAGTAATGATTTTATCAAAAAAAGAAAAAAGAACACCATGATCCAACATCAAAGCTGTGCTCCAACTCAGAGAATGTACCATTTTTTTTGGTTAAATGGTACATAACTAAATCCTGAAAAATAAAAGATATTAGGAAGGGTGGAGCTAAAACTTCACAATCTCCCCTGACATTTCTCTCCAAAATCAACCCGAGAGTAGCATTTTCATTACTAACTCATTGAAAGTAATCCATAGCATTGCGGAAGAAGGTTCCCTTTTACTTCACATCACCCAAGCCAATGCCAAGCAACTAGCTTTGACATTGCTGTGAATGACAAGAAGAATTTTTAAGCTAAGAGGAGATGGCACCTTGTTTTATATTTTCCTTTCTAACTGCTATGAAGAAAAGAACCTAAGAAGCAAATCCAACCAAAGAAGCCAAAAGGCGGAAGGGGGTCCCATGCATTGTCCGCCGGTGCATGCCACCACTCTATAACAGGTTTTCGTGTCTGTCATTTGTCAAGAATAAAACTCCTATAGCTAACTTCAACTCGATCTTAGGATTTAACGAGAAGCATCTTGGAGCCAAGACCATGAACACTACGTATAACATTGTGTAGCCCAAATAATTCACACAATCGGGACCCCCAACTCCCCCGTGTGTTATAACCAAACTCGACACCTCCAGTAACAGAGTAAATTAATTCTCAGCTAACCTACAAACAATGGCAAAACTCAATGAACTTGATGACAGCAAATTGCAGCCAAAAGCAACGTCATTTATGCAAGACAACCGAAACTTCTAAACTGAGGATTGCATAAATCCATGAAATAACATGCTACTGTATAGGGATCATAATATTCTTCACAAATCCCTCTCCATTTTCCCTCGACTAGAACTGCAGGTAGCTGGCCATTTATTTTTCCGAATGGTTTTCATTTTTGATAGAAAGGACAAAGGGACTTCTTTTGGCTCATTTTCCGAATAACATTCATTTCTTAAATTGGTTCTTTCAATTACTTATTGAGAAGGGCTTCAAATTTGACCAATGACTATAATGAAACCGGATCGCTTCAGGCTACAGAACTTAGCAGAAATGATCAGTAACTAAAAGGGCGTTGAGGCATAAGAACTTCAAACCACAGAACATATGGGACAGGACATTGACGTCACTAACTAATCAGACACGAGAACCGGAGCCTAAGCTACAACAGGGGACTGCAAACACAAGCAAGCAAGACAGAATCACGCCAAACAGAAACAAAGGTGGCGAAACAAAATCTGGGTCATAGCCCAAAACCCCGGAGGAAGAAAGAGACGACCTTGCCGTCGATGACAATCCAGCAATCTTCCCTGGTGTTGTGCTGCGACGCTTCCTGCATCGAGTACATCTTCGTGATGGTCGGCATTTGGCCACCGGCGACGACGGCTCCTCCGGCGCCCGGTCAACCAAACGACGGCGGCGGGAATCCTCTCGGCGGCGGCGCAGATTATTCGGGTGTCGACTCGACTTTCAACCCTCCTCCGACATTTTTATCTTCATCCTCCTCGTCCCTTTTTTCCGGAATGGATGGATCGTTGGGCTTGAGCCCTGAACTTGAGCTTTGGTTGTAATTCTACCAACTTGGTTTTGGGCTACAAGCCTGAAAACGGTCCCCCACCAACTGCAGCAGAAAAAGGAACCTATTTTCAACTAATCCATCATACTTACAAAACCACACACACCCCCCCACCCCCAAAAATAATAAAAAAATCCATTACACTCATTTTAATAATTTAACCCACATTTTCAAATCAGCTTTCACATGATGGAAGGGTGTCAAACTTTTAAAATAATATATGAGGTATCATAAAATTTTAATTTTTAGAACAAACGGTTGCGCATTCAATTTCAATATGGCATGGGTGAATATACATTATAGAATTTATGCATCATGACTAGATGATGCCAATGAGTAGATTTCATTATCATTGGCGTCATGTGGTTGCAAATCCAAGGAACAAATTGAATTTGAAATCTTATGTTTTTGGATTAACTAATTACTTTGATATGATTCTAAAATGTTGTAGTGCACATATTCTCAATTGCCTTAGCCAACTTTTACAATCTTTTAAGGAAGGTTTGAGTGGTTAAGATTAAGAGGGCGACTAATGGTTCCGAAAACACTCACCTTGGTAAGAGAATCTCAAAAGATAATGAAATCTAAGAGATGGTATATTGAGTTTTTGAAAAGTCCGTCAATAAAGAGCTAAATATCTACTCAATTCAGCAATGAAAACTTGATGTGACGATGCTTTCTAATGCATTGGTTGCCTAGTGAATCTCTTCAAAAGTCACTTTGGGATCCCGAAACTCGTGTTGTTTGTTAGAAAAAACTGTTTTTTATTAATTAAATATTCTAACACATGTATATATTCTAGGATCTTGAAAAGAGAGGGAAAATCAATTATTAATACATCTTTACTCATTAGACTTGACATTGGACTTTATTAGAGAATGGTATTTGTACCACAACTTTTTTGTTCAGACAACACAATGCTGAACCTATTAGATCTTGGAGAAGATTTGAGACAATCAACACCTATCGGGAACGGGAGCATCAGATGGAGATCGATTCGGTCACCCTTGGGCTGATCGCGAGTCCCTTCATTTGCCTGGCCCTGTTGAAGTGGAACGAGATGAGGTACAATACAGAAGGCTTGCCTCTGGGAACATTGGGTTGGCCACTTATGGGCGAAACCATACCCTTCCTCAAAGGAGGACCGAGCTTCATGAGTAAGAAGTAAGCAAAGTATGAGTTTTTACGCTGTTTTATTCGTCCCAGTTTCTGTGGTGTTCTTGAACATATTGAACGAACGTGCATAGATGCATCTTTAATATGATTAGCATCGACTTTTGGGGAGAAAAGTTTATGCTATGAGGAGTGATCTGGTGTTCAACCTAGAGAAACATCTCCAGCTTAAGGACTGATGACACCGAAAGTGTCCACTGTAAAATTTGAAGACCTGAACTTTTTGCAATCTGTCTGTTTCATGGGAAAAGAACTTTGCAATACGACACCAGGATCAAACGCCCGGTCCCCAAGTCCAAGCACAGGGGACCCGGGCTAGCCCACCGGGCTTTGGCTGCCCCCAGGACTTGGGTCCAGCCCCTAGGCACCAAGGGTCAATCATCCGAGACGGATATCAGGCAGGGTGCGTTTGTTTGTGTTTTTTGTTTTTTTTTGTTAGGGAACAGAAATAGAAAAAACTATTTTGTTCCTAACAGTTTTTGAACAAAAGAACGTGTTTGGTAAACTTATTTCGAAATAAAAAAAAACGTAAAAAACATGTTTGATAAATTTGTGTTCTTTTTTTTGTTTCTTTTAATTTTTTTTTAATTTTATTTTATTTTTCATTTTTTTCTTTCTTTTTTTCTTTTTTTCTTCTTTTGGCCGGTCGCCGGCCTCGGCCATGGCCGGCGACCGGCCGACGAGGGCCGGCGGCCTCGCCCGCCATGGCGAGGCTCATGCCCCGAGGCTCGCCCGCCCGGGCGAGCTCGGGCTCGCCCGCCCCGCGCCTTGAGGCTCGGCCTCACCGGATCCGGGTGAGCCCGAGCTCGCCCGCCCAAGGCGAGGCCGAGCCTCGCCGGGGCCGGCGACACTCCGGCGAGGTCGCCGACCCCCGACGGCTGGTCGCCGACCATGGCCGAGGCCGGTGACCGGCCAAAGAAAAAAGAAGAAGAAGAAGAAGAAGAAGAAGATGAAGAAGAAGAAGAAGAAGAGAAAAGAGTGGAGAGAGAATTTGTTCCCAAAAAGTTGTTAAACAAGAAACAACTTTTTTTGTTTCTTGTGTCATTCTTTTTTTGTTCCTGAACAAAAATGCAGATTTGGAACAAAAACGCAAACAAATGCGTTTCTGTTCTTTTTTTGTTCCCAGGAACAAAAAAACAGAATTTTTGTTCAAAAACAGAAACAAGGAACATAAACAAACAGCCCCTTAGTGTTCAAAATCTGGATCAATACAAGCTTCCTTAAGTATATGAATGGAATTTGCTAATATGGCCTAATGTTTATCTTGTCATTTTATCTATCTTCTTAAGACGATGTCATGTTAGCGAACACAATGAATTAGCTAGATGCTTCCATGTTGCCACCACATGAAAACCCCGAAGCTTTTTACTGAGTTGGAAGAAATAAGCAAAGTGGTTGTTTATGCCTTTATCTCTATCGGATCATCGTTGAAATATATGATACAATATTCCCTAAAATGAAAGTATCATATTGAATTTGAGTTGCATTTGAAAAGATATGTACTAAACTAAACTAAAATAAAAAATTTACATATTAAATTATAGATCGAATAGAAGTTCAGTAGTTTAGTTATTATTAACGAGCTTAATATGAAGTCTAAAAGGGATTCCACGCATTTTGTACCTTTGATTGACTACCAAAATCTTGAAGGTACACGTTCTACATAAGACAATCTTTTCATAAACAGTTTGTCTCAAACATTCTGTTGCCATCGCTTATTGCACATCACCCTTTTTACTGCGGCATTCTCCCCACAAGGAAAGCAGTCATACTATGATGGCTCCACCAAAAAAGACAAAAAGAAAAAGTTCAATTCTTTGTTATACTTTCTCTTTCCTTTCATGATTGAACAGGTACGGAGTGTATTCATATCACGTCTCAAGCTCTCCCACACTGATTTCCATGGACCTAAAGCTCAACGGATACATCCTCTTGAATGAAGCGAAAGGACTCCGTTCCTGGTTACCACAATCCCATTTGGGAAGCGAGAGGACTCAGTTCCTGGTTACCCACAATCCCATTTGGAAATACTTGGGAGATCCAACATTGCCACTGTAGATGGCGCCACTCACAAGCGAATGAGAGGGGCACTTCTAGCTCTCGTAGGTCCTGCGATGATGGAGGACGATGATCTGCTGCGCAAAATCGATAAGAACATGAGATTTTTCACTGATGAAGGGAGAACTCTTAATATTCAAGACAAAACCGGCTGGTAATTCGTCTTTTAACAACAATTACGAACCATCCAGAACATAATATTTTGCGACAACAAAAGACGGTTTTGTAGAACTTATGTCATTGGAGATTTGTATTGTTTCGTGATGGCCATAATGTCCATTCAGACAGCTTTTTCCATTGCCTTCAAGCAAATTCTGGAGCTGGAATCGGATTTCATATTTGAAGCTTTCGAGCGAGAATTTAACAAGCTAGCAAGAGGAACAATATCACTGCCGTTCAACATACCAGGTCACACAATATTATCATGGGATGCAGGTATTCTATGGCACAAAATTCCATAAATAAATACTGTGACAAAATTTATACGTGAGTCATAAATTTTTTGAATATTACGGTGAACGATCATTCTAAATTGATTTAATTTATAGGCAAGGCGAGAAGTCATCCATATGCTCAAACAAGTTATGAAGGAAAGAAGGGCTTCTTCAGCTAAGCATGATGACATACTTTATTATCTCATGAATGATGATTATGGGAGCCGCAATCTTAATGATGAAGAGATAACCGATCAGTAGAGGTGTCAACGGTTCGGTTCGGTTTGGTTTTTTTTTTTTAACCGAATTGAACCGAATCGTTAGGAAAACTTCCGAACTGAACTGAAATTGGCTCGGTTTGGTTCGGTTTTTCGATTTTTGGTTTTCAACTTTTACTTTTCGGTTTTTGCATTTGTTTTTTGTTTGTTTTTTTTTTCTGTTGTATTTCCAAGAAATAAGCTCTTATCGGTTTGTTGGTTCGGTTCAGTTCGGTTAACCGATAAAACCGAACGAAAAAAAATTCGGTTTTTAATGAGAACCGAACCGAATGAAAACTGAACCAAAAAAATCAAATTTTTCTGTTCGGTTCGGTTTTTGACACCCCTACCGATCAGATAATTATTGTCTCAAACATGAGACGTTGTCGGCCACATCAATGACGGCTATCAGGTATCTAAACAATTATCCAAGCGCTCCTCAAGAGATTAGAGTAAGTCTTAAAGTTTTTCACATCTGCGTTCATGGTGTTTACTAAAATTTTCTTTTACCTACTTTAAAAAATAATCCCAGATAGAAAATTTAGCATTCCGCCAAAGAAAAGAACTGGAAGAAGCGATCCACAGGAATTTTTACAAGTCCATGCAATTTACACGGGCAGTATGTGTCGATTCGAGTTCCCATTTGGTTTCCATTACTCTTTCCTTTGTATGTCCTAATTAGTTAGCAGAAAATACTGAAGTTTTAGATGATTGCAAGCAGGTCATCTTGGAATCCTCAAGGTTGGCTACAATCGTAAACGGTCTGATGAGGAAGAAGACTACAGACGTGGAACTAAATGGTCCTTTCATAAGCTCTCACTTCATTACTCGAGATACACGTTTTATTTGCTCAGAAAGCAATCGTAGTTAAAAAAAGCTTTGCTGCAAGCACCCTCGATTGCAGCACACACATAGGTTCGATTCGACTATTTTGATTCACTTATCATCTACACGCATCTTTGTAATCCATGATCCTTGCGAGTAAGTTCTGAATTCCAATTTCAATGCGTGTGTTGTTCTCGGAAGTTTGTAATGCCATGTTCTCTTGCAAAATTCTTGGTTTGCTATTCCAAAAGGATGGAGAATATGCGTCCACCTTAGAGATATCAACTACGACCCAATGCCATGACACTCATTAATCAATTTGTTCTGTAATTTATCAAATTTTTCCATGCGGTTCGTTATCTTTCCTCGTTTTTTTGGGACTAAAATGCAGGACAAAGCTTGGAATCCCGTAATTATTGCTTCCTCTTTGGTGGAGGAAGTAGGCCATGCCCGGGAAAGGAGTGGGGGCATTGTCAAAATCACAAGAGAATTATAAAAAAATTCTAAACTCATTATAATTGTATTAATTCAATCATAATCTTTTTTCTCAATAATTGAATTCTAAACATTTTGTATTTATGCCAATTTAGATCATTTGATCAATTTTGGCTGACCAATATTGACATAAACACCCGACTGTCTTACGTGGTGCAGTGTTGATGGGTACACTTTTTAATGATATATATATTTTTTCTTTTTCCCTTTTTCTTCTTTCTCTTTCCTTTTTTTTTTTCCTTTTTCCTTCATCTTCATCCTCTAAACTTAGCGACTGGCTAGTGGTGCGGTTGACCTTACCAATAGCCAGCGAGTTCGAGCCTTGCCATGGCTAGGTGAGGCCAATGCCAATGGCTAGGTGAGGTCAAGTCTTGCCATGCCTTGCCCTCATTAGCAGTCGGTAGGGCCGATGGTGCCGACCCTTGTCTCTAGCCTTAGGGAAGGAAAACAAAAAAAAAAGAGATAAAAATGGAAAAAAAATAAATAAAAATTGAAAAAATATTAAAATATTATTAAAAATTATTCAGGTTAGTGACACTTGCACCACGTAAGATATCTAGCTTCCATGTTAGTGTCGGCTGGCCAAAATTGACCGAATTGACTAAATTGAGAAAAATATAAAATATTTATGACTCAATTGATAAAAAAAAAAAAGAAAAAAAAGGTCAAAATTGAATTGTTATACTTGCAAAAGGTTTAGGATTGTTTTGGTAAATTTTCCTCAAAATCCCTATGTTCCTTCACTATTTCTCAACTAGATACAAGTAAATTATGTTGCTCTAATTTTAGTGTAAGTTTTTTTTTTTTATTTAATCATCTGGGTTTTTTTTTTATTTAATCATCTGGGCTTTTATAATTGCTAAAGTATTGATCAGGTCAATTTACAAGGGAATGCTAAAGATAATTTTGCTTCAATTGCAGGAGGGTAGAAGTTGGGAAGAGCGAAATTCATGAGTTTCCGAGAGTTGAAGCACCCAACGGGCTGCATATCAGAGTAACAAGCTTCGACTGGGGCTTCAAAAAAAAGAAATTTATGATGCTAAGAGAGTCCTTGTTTCATAGAAGATAATAAATAAGACATAAGCTATAGCGGTTGTTTCTTTGATCATTGATGTAATGTTGATGATGATTTTTTTTCTTTTTAAATTTATTTTTATATAGAGATAAATGCATGGGAAATTCTAAAACTTATCATGAAAATACAATTGAGCTCTAAAACTTTAAAAAAGTATAATCAAGTCATAAAACTTGTTAAATTAGTGCAATCAAATCCTTCAATTAACTCCGTTTAAGTTAGATAATGGAAATGCCGATGTGGCTTTTAAAATTATTTTCTTCCTCCTACGTGGCGCGAATGTGGCTAAAACATGAATGATCATGCTAAAATGATGTCATTTTGGTCTAAATCTGCTCTGTAATCTGAATATTATTTCAATAACATGTGAATCGCTAGAAATATATGAAGTGTATAACTAACCCAATAACGAAGGTTTTATAAGGGGATTAGAGTTGGGTTGGAATCCCATTCTAAGTAAGGATTTTTGTGGTTCTAGAGGGTTCAGTTACAAGAGAACCAGGAACAAAGAGCTTTCTCCCCTTTTTTGCCCCACTCTTTGGGAAAAGAAAAAACGAATGCAAAAGAGCATGAGGGCCCATGTAAGTGGTGTGTCTAATCAGGGTAAGCAATTCCAGGTTCCGTATAGATTCCACCTAGAACTTGAAACTTACTCGTTAGAACAGGTTCCTCATTTTTTGGAACTTCAAACTTACTCTACATATTTTAGAACTTGGAACTTACCCTGTCACAAGTTTTAGGATCGGTTCAAAGTCTATCCAGGTTCCACATATATTATTAATTGAACTATTGCAATGAATTAAAAATTTTAATGACCACTACTTATTTCTTCAATTCACTAACCATAAAGACACATGGAAAATATGAATATTAATAAAGTAAAAGTCTCAATCAAGAAATGAAAGCTCAAACTAGTGCTTATAGATTATATACTCATCATCGAACGGTTCGAATATTGTAAGATCATGCGAATACATGAATTAAGAAAAATATTAAAACTTGTTCCAGATTTTAGGTTATAGGTTCCAGATTTTAGGTTTCTCTAAGTAAGTATCCAGTACCCACCCATCAAAATAGGTTTATTTTTTTTTAGAATCTAGAACTTACCTTGCATACATTAGAACTTGGAACCTACAAGTTTCCATCGGTTTGGTTCTTAAGTTCTTGGTGCTACACTTAAACCATGCTCACTCCTAATATCTAATGCGTAAGTTTGCATGTAATATATATATCGAATTTGAGAAAGGGAAAAAAAAATACTTTTCGCTTGGTGAATAATTCCATTCTGATATTTGATTATTTATTGTCAAGCATTATGAATTTGGCATGTATATTTGACCTCGTTATACCCCTTGGTGTTCTTTGATTTACCTTTAGTTCTTTGTACGGCTTCTGTGATGCATAATCAAGTGAGAAACCAAAATCGAAAGTTCTCTATACGTATGACTTATCATTTTAATGCTGGCTGATCATGGCATCCATATGAGAAACCTAGAATTGATGGGGAAATTATTTAAATAAGTCTAAACTTATTACTTGTGCTAATTCAATCCTAAATTTTTAATTGTGCTAATTTACTTTAAATATTTTGATGATTGGCTAATTCAATCTCTTTAACCAAATTTGATATGAAATCATTGACATGATGGTCTTGTCAATATCGATCATTTTACGTGTCATAATTGGTGTTGATGTAGAAAATTTTTGTAATTATTTTAATTATTTTTCCAACTCTAGGACGGCAAGGGTTGGCAACCCTCGCCAGCCACAAGCAAATGCATCAGTTGCAACCTTCGCTTGGATCTAGGCATCAATTGCAACGCCCTCCCTAGACCAGGTGAGGGTCCGACAATATTGCTGGCCTAGGATTGGAAAAAAGAAGAAGAAAAGAAATAAAAAATTGCAAAAATTATCCTTGTCAATGTCCGCCATGTAATGTAATATGGCTAAAGCTGACTAGGTAGTCACATCAGTAATTTTCATCCAAAATTGGCCAAATTAAAAGGCTTAGGATCGAATTGATACAAGTACAATACATTTAGAACTTTTTTAGTAATTGCCCTTACCATTGTTTGAATATTATATCATCTATGTAGTGAATATGTTGTGTAAGGTGATGGGACGATTCAAGTAGTAATATTGAGCCACATATATAAGTGTCGTGGTACCTTTCTTTTAGTCATAAATGTCGTAGTACTTTAAAATATGTTTCCTCACTTTCTTTGCCCCACATTGCTTGAAAAATGGGTGCACATCTCCAACCTCCGTTTTTGGTACTTTAAATTGACGATCAAACTGGCTGCTGTAAAATTTACTCAGCTAGCTTTTTCTTTATTATTTTTCTAGTTGTTTCGACATTTACATTTCCTAACCATTACTTGACCTAGTTTACTTTCATATTGTTTCCTCTATACATACTGACTATTTCTTTGTTAGGTTTCATGTACCGGAAATTTTAATACGATATACTCTCTTTAGTCTAGCTCCCTTCTGATTTCACGTCCATTTATGATATACCTGATAGCAGGATGCACACTAATTGAAAGGTTTGTTGAACGGAGAATAATAGTCACATTTAACATTCTACACTCTATGATAGGCGGATATTATCCTTGTGGACAATACTTAGCACGCCTCAAACATTCACCAATTTTCATTTTGCATTTGGTGGTTCTCAAATATTTTGAGACAGTATAAAAGGATTCTCTTTTGAGCTTTAAAAGAATCTGGTTTTTTGATGGATCCCATCGATCGCATGAGAGTAACCTAGAGAGTACTTTTGCCTCGATAGCATGGAACCAAAGCCAGCTCTAGAGTTGTTAAAGCCACATTTGGCAACACCCAACGAGAAGGGGCACTACCATGCGACTCTTTCGTTATCAAAACTAGAGCATGCAGAGAAAGTGCCTCTCCCTTCAATTTTTTTCTTTCTTCGTTTTGTCCTTTTTACTTCTCATTGTTTATGACATAGGGTTTCAAGTGCCACCAACTTTGGAAGGTGCATTCGTATAAGAGCTAGTAATTTCTCATTCTTAACTCAAGAGCGGGTTGAGAAACTTCTGAAAGGTTTCAGCCTCGCTTATGAGTGAATTAATTCAAATGAAGCAATAATTTTGAAAATTCTAAACTAAACAAGTTTAGTTTTTGAATGAGCTTAACTAATAAAAGCTAATCTGTTTAATTTCTCAATTTATTAACATTAATTTATCACCAATTATTTCAAATTCTTTATATTTTGATGAAGTCCTCTGAAACCCAAAAATATTTGTGGAGTGGTCAAATGTTTGGTTCAAGTACATCAAAATTTTCTATTCAAATAACATCATGCTTTACTTTTCAAAATATGATAAAAAGTTCTCTGTTGATTCTTTGATTAATAACGAAGAAGCAAGCTATTAAAATAAGCAAACCTTGTCTTTGGTAACATATTTTGGATTAAAACTCACGCAAGTATATAATAATTTGATTTAAGCTCTTGAGATTATGACACATTGTCTTAAAAGACGAGAGACTCAGATGCGTTTGTAAACTATATAACCGACAAATTGGAACAACAATTTTTAAAATCTAAAAGGGTATCGAAAAGAAGTTATTCGGGGGTGAAACCAGCAAGAGGAAACCAAAGTTTCATTTCCTGGAAGGAGCAACCCCACGAGTCGCACGAGAAGTAAGATGCAATTCGTTCTCAGAGAGAGAGAGAGAGAGAGAGAGCACAGCTAGAGATGAGTCAAATCACAGTTTCCAAATAGAGGTACTACTGTAGGGTGACAACAGATCTAATGATTGTGTCCAAATCCGTTAAGGATCAGAGACCACAGGGCAGAGAGAGAGAATGGCCTGATGCAACTAGCTAGGTTTCAAATCCAACCACGTCCATGAGACAAATAAAACAAACCAAACACACACATATATATACATACATATATATATGGGCCTAGTGGGGAGAGAGCGGGGGGTTGAGGAGGATTGAATTGAATTGAAAGAGAGCAGTGCGCGTACGACATATATTTTGTGGGGTTCTTGGGAAATTCGATTTATACCAACAAAGAAAGCTGGAGAAATCAAGCGTGGGAATGGCCTTCTTTCCAGTTTTGGCAATCCAGGAATCGTCCCATCATGTCCCTAAATAATCCATTGGTCGACAGTTGTCATGTGATTTGAGCACTTGTCTCTGTCATTTTCCTAAAAATTAATATTGTACCCCCTAAAGTGGAATGGATCAAATATCAAAATGATGACCCTAATCTCTCTCTCTCTCTACACTGACATTTTCTTCATCCATGCATTATTTTACTCAACAGGTTATTTATGCGTACTTTTCTTTTCGAATGATGGTACATATAGAAAAACGTGTAAGATCTAATTATATATTCATGCATGATTTACCTTCATGTAATATAGCAAAACTATAAAGGACAATTCTCTCGGTGATGATCCTGACTTCTTTCCACTCATGTCTACTGGCGACCGGTCTTTTCTTAACTTATGTATCCGAGTTACGTCTTTTGCTAATTTCCATGCTCATTAATGAGCTTTCGTCAATATCTTTCTTGCCACAATAGGGGCAATCGACAAGATATTTTCGCCAAAATGGTTCTCTGCGATTCGGTCTCTCGTCATGCCTAACTTGAAAATGTCTACGTTAATATGGTACTAATCTATATTGTCCAAGATTAACGAAATGAGATTCTTCTAACGATCTTGGTTGATGAACAGCGATTTTTCCTTCTTTTCTTATTTCCATTTTGCTTTATCATACACAATGACTTTCACTTATCAAAGCAGATCGTGGCCTATTTTTATCTGGGTTCCATTGATGTGATCGACAAGGGTTGACTTGATGCATTTTCAATCACCTCCTACTTCTTCCTCTCGGCAATCACCAATCATTACAGGATTTCTTCTTGTGTGTGGTTTTCTGCTACCTTAACGTTATATACTAGATATTTTAGCCGCTGCAGCATTTTCAAGTAATTCAACTTAGCTTGCAAAACATATGCTTTTCTGTGTCCATTTTGGCCATAACTATACTTTGATCATAGATTAGTGTAGATACATCCGTGTTTGAAAGTATCGACAGAAATGACATCTTTCCTTCGTGTCAAAAAGTTATTCAATCGCAATCTTATACAGCCTTGGACGATAGTTGGGCTATCATCAAATTCGCTCATCCCGTTGATTAATCCTCTTGCTATCATTATCCTTCACTACGCAGTTTTTGACATGACAATATTATGCTAATAAACGTAGGCAGTGCTTGTCATTTCGCAAAGTGACTCGACAACATGCGAGATATATCTATGTAGCAACCTACTCCATCAACCTATAATAAGTTTGTGTTTGATAAATATTCCAAAGAGAGTATCTTTATATGACGTGAATGAAAATAGGAAATAATTCAATATGTTTCTCCTTTATGTGAGTATGTTCTATGATAATGATAAATTGACCATGGAATACTCTCCTACACTTCCATTTGTGTATGAGATAGAAGTTATATGCGTGCAATAGAGAATGGTTGCATGAACTACCATTCGAGCACAATATTGGATGAGTAACTATATTGGATATGAAAGTATCAGTAATGGAAAATATACAATAGAAAGCATATTATTTTGCTATGTGGCGGCTTCAAGAATCTCCATCTTGGATAAATTAAACAGTATAATTAGTGGCAAATAAGAATAATATGCAAATCATTTTTTTATTACTTTAACCAATGTAATTGAAAATTTATTATCTCCTACATTTAAAAAATGAAGTAGTAAGATATATAAGTTGAAAGTAGTAAGATATATAAGTTGAAGATCCATTCTTATTTTTGTAATATTACACATAAACTCGGAGAAGAATTAAGTCACATTCCCCAATATCTCACGAGTCTACCAATTGATAAATACACATAAGACATCATAAGGTACATTTGATATATATTCTCATCGTCTCATATGCGATGTGGACCTTACTCATAATGAGAGGAATAATGATATCCATCTGTAATGCATAAAATAGTTCTCATTCTACTTCATATCTATATCAGATGGAACTCAAGCCAATTTAACCAATGAGTAATGATGAAATCTACCTGACCTATTAGTCCCCAAATTGTCACCCAGAGAAATCCATCCCAGTAATAATCATTAGTAAAATCGAATCAGATTAATGGCGGGTAACGTTTGAATTGACATTATATTACGGAGCTATTATGATTGTGCATCTGCGCGTGCATGTGTGGCAGAAGAACATCGTGAGACTAACGAGGGATACTCAGTTTGGAGGATTGAGTATTTAGTAAAGCAGAAGTACCCCCTAGAGTAACAGGAGAGAGTCATAAGTGCAAAAGACCAAAAACCAAGTCCCCGTGCAAACTTCCGTATCTGCGAATCGCAGTGCAGGTACAACGTTATGACCTGGTGTTCACAAACCCTAGATTTTCCTTTTGACGCTTCTCCCATCCCCTTCTGCTTCAGTCACTCGCTCTCTTCTCTCATCTTTAATATCGTTACATAGCCCCTCAACCCCTAGTTCTCTCTCTCTCTCTCTCCTTAGATATATACCTTTTCCTCTGGTTGGGTTGAAGGAGTCATGAATCATATGGAAGACAAGGCGAGCATGGAAGTCCCGCCGTCCGAGCATCTGTGCTATGTCCGGTGCAACTTCTGCAACACCGTTCTTGCTGTACGTCTTACCTCAGTTAATCACTTTCCAATCTAACTCTCATTGCCAACTTCATGAATTTATAGCTTTATGAATAGAGAGAGACAAGCTTTGAGCTTCATCTCTACGCCAAGAACGAATATTGTTGCACTCGCATCTCTTTTTCCTTTTTTTTTTTGGATCAATTTATAAAGTCCACAAGATGAGTTAATGAAATCATGTCTAGAGAGCATTATGTCTAGTAATAATGGAAGGGTTTATTCTTCTTCCTCCTCTTCTTCATCAATCTTGAAGGTGGGGATTCCATGCAAGAGGATGCTGGACACAGTAACGGTGAAATGTGGGCATTGCAGTAATCTCTCGTTCCTGAGCACCAGGCCTCCCCTTCAAGGCCAGTGTCTTGATCATCCCTTGAGCCTTCAGGTCCATTTCTTCTCCTCTCTATCTACTTCTTTTCACGCATCTATCGAGCACAAGGAATGCCCTTTATAAGCAGTCCTAACTATATCTTCATGACATGTCTGTAATTTAGTATGGTAACTCTAATTCCATAAATGATGCATCAATACTGCATATATGTTACTCTTTCTAGCACTGGCTACACAAATCGATCTTTTGCCATGTCAAGTTTCATACTAATCGTTTTAAAACTTATTCGAGGCTTTTATGCTATGTTATACCGGCTAAGTGTTTGTATTGTTGGGGAAGCAGGGGTTTTCCAGTGATTTCAGGAAAGGCCAGTCATCATCCTCCTCGTCCTCAACTTCGGGCGATCAGCCATTATCACCCAAAGCTGCCCCCTTTGTGGTGAAACGTACCGATAGACTCATCATTTAACTTCGTTTCTTTCTTTCATTTTTTTCTTGGCCCATTGAGACCTGTATGAATCGTTAACCCTTTTTCAGCTCCGGAGAAGAAGCACAGGCTTCCATCTGCTTATAACCGGTTCATGAAGTAAGCATACATAAGTTTTTACTGTCTTTCATTTTCTCTTCTGCTCATAGACATATGGAAAGAAAAAGAAACTAGCGAAGAACTAACCGATATATACCTGTGTGTAAAATATATGAACAATAGAGAGGAGATACAGCGCATCAAAGCGGCGAATCCTGAGATACCACACAGAGAAGCATTCAGTGCAGCAGCCAAAAACGTAAGCACCTTTTCAAGACCTATCCACACGTTCCCTTGCCCTAACTTTTAGTGAGATTCATTCCTTTCAAGGAAAAACTATTTTTACTGTGGGATTTTCTATCTTTGATCTGCCGTTTCGTTCTCCATAGTGGGCGAGGTACATTCCACATTCGCCTTCTGGATCGGCTTCTGGCAGCAGTAACCATGTAAGCAATCATCCCTTCCTATTTCTGCTTGGTCCAATTAAAAGGACATGTAAATTAAAAAAAAATATATTACAGAATTTCATTTGCTCGACGATGGTGCCTAATAGATATCCAAGGTCATTAATAATTTAATCGGCTACAAGCTGGGGAAAATGTGGGAATCAGTTCTTAGCCCAAATGGTTTTAATTACCAAAGAAGAACTGTATAGTGGTCTCTGCAATTTATCGAGAGATTGATACCTAAATTAACTCTTATGACATGATATATAATCATTCAGAACTCGAGATTTATATATTTAACTTCGTAGTAAAAAAGATATTCCACAATACTAACGATTGCACTTACACATTGTAGAATAAATTAACTATAGTGATTGAATCTCTATGCGTGCTATAATTCTAATGCTTGGATAAACAAAATCCTCCAGTGATTGTGGAATGACCCCAATAATTCTAGAGAAGTAATTTAAACTAGATAAAAAGAGGAAAATATGATGTGAATGTCAATAAGCTCTCTAGATTAGTTCTTTAACGATAAAAAGTCATTCTCTCGGCTACAGGAATGAAGAGAATTGCAGTCACAAATGGCATGATAGAGGACATGCAGAGAGCACAAGGGCATATCGGATGTTCTGTCCTGCTGATGCTGTGTATCGACATAAGCAGAGCCGTTTTACTTTCCCTTCTCTCCTTCTGTGTCCTTTTTATTTCGCTAAATAACAAGCTACTAGATTGAGCGATTTTAGAGCTATCTAATGTTGTCACGTTAATTAAGATTGATGACCATGTGAGGTGTATAAGTGTTTTCTATGTATGTGTAACTTTATGTTTTATCAATCAATATACTATCTTAGATTACTAATTAGCTCAACTTGATTTCACACACGCCATCAACTCAAGGGTAACCGAGTGAAAAATCATTTAGAATGACAATCAATTAACCTAGCTAAGAAAGTTCTCTTTTTTAATAAGAGTTGGGATCCAATTTATATTTTAACATGGAATCACTATATTCGCGATTCCTAGAGAGACTTCAGCTGAATAAGATCAATTACCTGACTGAAAAACATACTTGGATGATAATCCTAAAAAAGACTTTCTACTGATTACTTATGCATAAATAGTCCGACAAGCTTCCCAAGTTCTTGACGAAGTGTTGGGAAATGAAAATCACTACTTAGTATTTCGATACTTGTAAGAATACCAGTTTCTTCCCATTTGCAATGAATGTACCAATTGAAACTTGTAAGAATACTGGAACGATGTTTAGCTATGTAATCGAATGTTTGAAAAAACCTTTGCAAGATTAGATATAGATGTGTATCAAACTGAAAAGCGAGTTATTTTCCACAACAAATTTCAGAAAATTCATATTGTCAGTCATCCATATGTATTTAATTGCTAGAAGATCTCAAGTCAGTACAGCGTATTTGCACGACATGCCGTGTGTAAGTTAAGGTTTTGAAAAAAAAAATAGTGATTCATATTTCAAACATATCCAATGACGTGTATCTTTTCACATAAATAATTTATTTGCATGATCACTCAAGTTGAAAATTGTAATATTTTAACACTTTATGTGCAAACAATCAAATAAACATCGGCAAGTGACTCAAGTAGGAGTTGGTGACTTAACTGGAAAAAAGTTAGCAACTCAAATTAATACGAGTTGATAAATTCGACACGTTGATAAGTTATACCAATAAGTTGTTAAATTAGTAAAAAAGTTGGTAATTTGCCATTCAACAAAAATAGCTGGCAACTAATTTTATGCATACGTTGGTAAGTTACGAGTAAATTACTGATAATTTTTTTTTAACTGACAATTTTTTATCCTTACCAACTCTTTTCGAAATTCGCCAGCATAAAAAAAGTCTTTTTTTTTGGAACGGAATTTAGAATCGGTCGATGAGTGGGAAAAAAAATCAATATCAAAGTGCGAGAATGTGAGGAGTGAAAAACTTATTGGACCTAACTTATTGAATATCTATATCGATAAGTGGGAAAAAACAATATCGACATGGGCAATCATCCCTTCCTATTTCTGCTTGGTCCTATCAAAAGGAAGTGTATATACACCGAAAAAGAAAAAAACATTTCTTAAAGAATTTTATTTGCTCGATGACGGTGCCTAATAAATATTCGAGTTAATTAATAATTTAAGCGGCTACAAGCTGAGGAAAATGTGCGAATCAGTTCTTCGCCCAAGTGGTTTTAATTACCAAAGAAGAAATGTATAGTGGTCCCGCATGAGGTTTTAAGGCTGCAATTTATCTAGAGACACTGATACCTAAATTAACTCTTATGACATGATAAATAATTATTCAGGACGTGAGATTTATATATTTAACTTCGGAGTAAAAATGATATTCCACAATACTAGCAATTGCACTACATACTGTAGAATAAATCGACTATGGGGGATTGAATCTCCATGCATGCAATGAAGTTTCGGTGCTTGGAGAAACACAATCCTCCAATGACTGAATTGAGCCAAATAAGTCTGAGAAATAAAAGAAACTAGATAAAAAAGAGGAAAATATGATGTGAATATCAATAAGCTCTCTAGAGTAGTTGGTTAGCAATAATAAGTCATTCTCTCGATTGCAGGAATGAAGAGAATTGCAGTCACAAGCAGCAAGACAGAGGATGAGGGCATAGCGGATGTTCCGGTATGCCGATGAGCTGTTTTTACTTTCCTTTCTCCTTCAGTGTCCCTTTATCAACATAAGCTGAGGTTTTCTTTTAGTGGGCATATTAAAGTTCATACTTGTCTTCTTGCTGTAATTTCCTTTTTGTTAATAATTCTCAACAAATTCGCGCGTCGCATTTACTCAAGAATTTACTAGTCAAAACTATGTTCTCGACTCAAAGGGCAAAATTAAGTTATGCTTTTTGCTTTTTGTCTAGTCTGGTTCCTATTTGTTTTAATTATAAGAATAATTATTGATTATTTGAGTCCATTATAGATACTCCATGATCCATGATAATACAATGCACTGTGGTGGTTTGCCTCGTTGATAATTTCTTATTCTTTTTTTTTTCTAATTTCTTAATGACGATATAGACATTCAAATTTAACAACCCATAATAATTACCTTAATTTTCTCGTTTAAGCAAAATTAAAAAGAGAAGCCACTGGAGAGTAAGCCCCGTTCTGTTAGCCCAAACTTGATTTGGGCCAAGTGAATAACCGTGAGAATCGGCCAATTCGAGCTTCGGGAGAGCCCCACGGAGGCTCCGCACGCGTCTCAGCCTCGTCGCTCGGCGGCGACGGGAGCCTTTAACCCCTCGAAGCTCATCTCGTTCCCGAGACTGCATCTCTGCAGAGAGTGGCCCGGGGACTTTCCTGAGCCCGGCCCAACACAAGTTGGGTCGTGGCCCATTCACTTCTTCTTGTGGCCTGCCTCCATCGCGGCTCTCACGGTCTTAGGACAGATAGGGATCGTTGGATCGATGTGGGACGAGTAGAGAGAGCCAGCCCCGCAGAGAGAAAATGTGTTCAAGCTAGTGAATCACTGTTTATCCAAATCGATGTCGGAAAGTTTTGGTAAAGCCTTTTATATGTGGAAGCCTTTTAATCTTCTTCCACGCAGGGACATCATCTCTTCGTTGTAGATTTTTTGCGTTAATCTTGTATTATTAAATCTTTTCACAAAAACGTAAGTGATGTGATTTGGTTGCTCCTATTCTATCCCGTCATAGAAATAATTTCATTTTGACAGCATCTCTCTCGAAGGTTATCTTTGCTTACCTTGAGATCATCGATTTTCAACTTTTCATCTAGGCCCCGCTTTGGAGGTGTCAAATATAGAGCACTTTCAATTTCGACAAATTTCGATGGCACAAATTTCACCCACTTGAAAATTTCAATCTTTACGTGAAGTAAATATATCAATGTTCGAAATCGTGTTTTTGTCAAAAGCTCACATTATCTCCACCCAGTTTTAGATACACATTGAACTTTAAATTGGTCCAAAATGGCCCTCATTAAAACCTCATTAGTAATAAGATTGATGAAAGAGGAAAAGTTATAGCTTTGATATAATGATTTTTATCAATCGTTTCTAAATTTGTTTCTTCTTTTATGCTTAATTAGAGAAGTTTACATGTCTATTGTCTTTTTCTTTTACAATAATTGATGATCGAGATTCTAATTTAAAAGAATATTAATAAAGTACATTTATTTACGATGTTTCTCTTAAGATCAATCTGGCATAACTTATTGTAGCATACAATTCTTAAGATTAAGTTTGTGTTGAGGAAAATCTTTGGTTAGAATCGTGAACTCTTAATTATATAATTATTAGAATATTTTAATTAACAAAGATTATCAACAAGATTGAAACCCGTCACAAAAACGAACGGAAAATTACATGAAGTGGTGGAATAAAATATTCTTGTTACGATTAATATAGTCAGTCTTGTGTTTTCATAACAATGTGTGGTCTTTGCATTCTCAATAAATAGCAATTTTTACCCTTTCCATTTGTTATTTCAATTAATTAATTCTCTTAGAATTATTATCATCATCTCAATAAGTTAGAGATTCCTATAACTATTTAGAGAGTTAAAAAAGCGTGAGTAGCGATCAGACAATAAAATATACATAACAAGATAATAAATTTAACATCAAATTTATATGGTTTATTTGGTATGACGCTACATGTATGTAGAGACCAACACAAGTCGGATCACGCAAACACTTTTAGTGATTCACAATCCTCAATTATACTCAATAACTCACATAGTATTTAGTCCTACAATTACTTACGAAATAATCTCTCAATCTTATAAAGATATTACACAAATCTATCAAGTGTTTTATACACGTATAAGTAACTTTATTTTTTTTTCAATCAATATAGTACCTTAGATGATGTCCCTAATTAGCTCAACTTAATTTCACACACGCCATCAACTTAAGGGTAACTGAGTGAAAATTCATTTAGAATGACAATCAATTAACCTAGCTAAGAAAGTCCATTTTCTTCTTCTTTTTATTTTTAAATAAGATATGGGACATAATTCATTTTTAAACATGGAATTATTGGATTGACGATTCACAGAGAGACTTCAGCTGAATCGGATCAATTACCTGACTAATAAATACTTGGATGAAAGTCCTAAAAGACGGTCGAGAAAAGAACTTTCTACTAATTATTTATGCATAAATAGTCCAACAATCTTTCCATGTTCTCGACCAAGTGTTGGGAAATGAAAATCATTAATTAGTATTTCGATACTTGAAAGAATACCGGTTTCTTCCCATCTGCAATGAATGTATCGATTGAAACTTGTAAGAATATTAGAAAATCATTACTATGTATTTTATCAAATGTTTGAAAAACTTTGCAAGACGGGACATAGAGATGCATCAAACTGAAAAACAAAAGATGTAACAGTTTGCATACATTGAAGATCTTATTTTCCACGATAAATTTAAGAAAATCCATGTTGTTGGTCATCCAGGTGTATTTTTTTATTATAGCGTGTTTGGACGACATGCCATGTCTAAGTTAGGGTTTTGGAAAAAAAAAAAAAAAGAAAAAGAAAAAGTGAATCATATGTGAAATACTACCACTGTCGTGTATCTTTTCCTATAAATAATTTTATTAGCATGATCATTCAAATTGAAAAATGCAAATTGTAACTTATTTAACATTGTATGTACAAAAATGCTAGTAACTTGATTGAATTGTTGGTAATTTCCAAACGATCAAATGAACGTTGGCAAGTAACTCAAGTAGGAGTTGATAACTTAATCGGACAAAAATTAGCCACTCAAATTAACAAAAGCTGATAAATTAATAAGAGTTTTCCCAAAAAACTCAATAAGAGTTGATCAATTTGAGGCATCGATAAATTATACCAATAAGTTGTTAAATTAATGCAAAAGTTGGTAATTTACCAACAAAAAAGTATAGGTGGCAATTGATTTCATGTATATGTTGGTAAGTTACGAATTAATTACCGATAATTTTATTAACCAGCAATTTTTTACCCTTCCCAACTCTTTTCGAAGTTCGCCAGCACAAAAAAGTCTTTTTTTTTGGGCAAGAAATGTTGAATTGGTAAATAAGTGGGAAAAAACAATATCAAGTTTGAGAATGTGAGGAGTGAAAAACTTATTGGGCTTAACTTGACCGACTCCCCCAAAACGGTTGGGCTAACTTTTTCAAGGCCCAAATCTAAGCTGATGAGGCCTAAGAAATGTATAATCAGCACAAATAAATCTAACGGAGGAAAGTATGCCGCCATCATCATCATCATCATTTCTGTCTTAGCTTATGAATTAACTTTTAAACGGTGTCAATTGAAGCTATGAGAGTTTATAATTCAATAAGGTTTCCTTTAGCATGACAATTGCTTGATTTATCACTTGTATTAAGTTATTTTTCTACTAGTGCTTTCAAAGAGACAAGACATTAGATAATTTAACGTATCCTAAACTTGCCATATAAATCCTTTGAAGTCCGGACCTCTCGAAACCTGTCAAGATCCATTACTTTTGAAAATGAAACCTCTCGATATGTTTACTGACATACCACTCGAAGGACATGACCACGCGATGCTCCTAGATCCCAATATACATTTTGATTACAGATTCAATTAGCTATATGATGGTTGTCATATGCAAAAAAATCAAATGATTAGATTTTTTTTTTTTTTCGGTTAGAAAATGATTAGAGTTGACACTTCAAGAAAAAGCAATCATAAGGACAACCGCATCGGCATAATCATCAAAAGAAATGATGTGATGAACTTACCTTGCTTGCTTCTTATTCACGAAGCTTGATCCTTGCTTGAGAAAAGCTATATGCTCTCACCAAAGAGCGGCCAACCCGATGTCCTTGGAGGCAATCCCGTCCTGCGATACCTAATCCTCATTCCACTTGAACAGTGCAAAATGCACAAGAATACTGGCCACAAAAAACCTCAGGGTGACCTAAAAGGGAGTCATTTGTGCTCCTAGCGGCGTCGAATGTCTGAATCTATCTGGAAGAGAAGATGGGTGGAGAGATCCATAGTCGGAAAATGCAAATGCTGTTCCTAGAGAATTATAATAGCTCTCGATGGGCCACTACAGCTCCTTTTGCTTTTGATAAGGGTTTCAACCATAGATTGTCCATGTCAATTCGAATTGGCCCAAGAAGAAGGGATACGAAATTTATTAAATGGGGAGAAAAGAGTATGAATTTTAGAGAGCCAACCTTTATTTTGGAAGGGCGGATCTGGAACATTTAATGATTAACTTACTAATGAGGAAGAGAATCAGGCCACAAAACAAAACATTTGATGGATCGACATTTACGCATACCCTCGACTTTTGGACATCCATGTTATGCAGATGAACTTTGGTAGAGAAATCTTAAGGTTATGAACAAATATCCTTTTAGGTACAAGAAATTAATTAAGAAGTTTTCGTGGAATTGCACCAGCAATATCGATATTCTTAGTTAGGTAACCGTAGCTAATTGAGTTATTGCAACAACTCCTTTACAATTCGACTTTGATCCTTCGCATAATTAGATGGATTATGTTGGAATTCAAACTGTATGCAAAACTACAAATAGAAAAGAGAGCCTGCTTTCCTCTCTAATTACTCAGGATGTGGTCCGGTTGCCTAGATGCCTGTAGAGGCTGATGGAATAATCCACATTACGAACCGATTATGTCCATGCATTTGGCTTTGCAAGCGGTTAGATCTAGAGTAGTTTGTATGATTGGTGGGATTTAAATAGGTGAACTTAAATTCTTAAAGTAGAAATCTCCTGATACTCCAACTAATTATGCCAGTTCTAGAAATTACAAAGAGAGTAATAAATCTATAGAGCTATGCTAGGTTAACTTACATTGTTTATAAAATTAGTATACTAAATGGTATAAGGTAGGCCAGACCATATTAAATAGTGAAAATGCATAAAATGCATCACTTGATATACCAACTTTATAGGTAAGTTGTTCATGGCTTATTTAGTAATCGACCAAACAATAACTATTTCTTTTTCTTTTGTCCCTCGAAATAAAAATAAAAATAAAAAACAGAAATTAATTTGGAAGAAAATCAGTAAGTAAAAGAAAAAAATTACTTATTTATTTTGGAGAACGACTCAAGAATCAAGCCCAAACTTTTTTTTTTGTCTCTTTTCTTTTATTTCTTTTTCTCTTCCTCTCGCCGGTTGCCGGCCACGGCAATGGCCGAAGACCTCGCTAGAGCTTTGCTAGCTCTTCTCTTGCTAGTCGTTGGCCATGGCCGAGGTTGGCGACCAGCTAGAGGAAGAAGAAGAAAAAAAAAAAAAAGAGAAAAATGTAATGAAATTATTAAAAAATCAAAAGAAATTTTAAGTCACCAAAAAATAGAGAGTTATACCAAATGTATTTCTATTATGGGAATATAAATTTTGTGTAGTTATCAAATGCCTTCAAATGCTCAAAAACTTGTACATGGTAGGGTATAGAGTTAGAAAAAACTAATTTTGAGGAGAGATTGTTCTTGAAAATAGAATGGCTACCAAATGCATCCTTAGTATAACTTTCCAAAACAAATTAAAATTGTGAAAAGGATGCTGCCCATTTTTAAAGGTGTTTGACAAACATCTTAAAAACTGTAGGCTTATAGCATCTCAAAAGTTACAATGACTTATAGCAATTTTTAGGAAACTATTTCATCTAATTGGAGGTGCTGCCATTTAAAAATCATATATTACCAAACATATAAGTCATGGATACTGATTAGTCACAACCGTATGAAATATGCTTAGTTTCCTTGGAATCTTCAAATTTGTATTCTACTGTAGCGAGAAGAATGCTTCCTACATTAAGAAGAGAAACCCCTTCTGCATTCCATTTTTGACGTTAGCAACAATTAATAATCCTGTAATAGTCTCTACACCAGGATAGATATGAATTAAAGAAAAGAAAGAAAGAAAGAAAGAAAGAAAAGTAACTATATATTTAAAATTTTTAAAAAAAAATCTACTTCTAGTATTCTATTTATCGTTATACATCATTTCACAACTAATTTCTTATTTTATTGGTCAAAATTCCTATATATCAACATCGATTTTACTTTTGGCTATTTAAATTATAACTTACTTATTCTCTATATTTACATTTCTCTAATAAATCATGAGTTCCTACTTAGAAGGAGAGAAACCCTTCTATACACTTTCAACTTTAGTAACAGAAATATGAATTATCATACACGTAAAGCAACAATAATACTTGAAGTTCAAACAAATATGTTATAATTATAATTTAAAATTTACCCTTTTAAACCATGAATAAATAATTCATATTACAATTATCACTAAAAATCTAAATATTTATTTTTGTCTTGGGAAAATTATTGAAAAAGTCTTAGACCTATTGCATTTATACCAATTTAGTTTTAAAATTTTTGACAATTGTCAATTTGGTCATAAATATTTCCATTATGCTAATTTAGTTTGTTTGATAATTTGCCAATTTAGTCATTTCAATTAATTTTGACTGGAAATCACTAGCGTAGTAGTGCCAATCATCCTATATGGCATAGTCAACAATGATATGAACGATTTTATAAAATTTTAAAATATTTATAATTTTTTTTATTGTTTTTTTTCCTTTTTTCTTCCTAATTATAGGCTAGCAAGGTTGCTAGCCAACCCTCGTTTGTTGGTCGGTGAAGGCTAGCGAATCAGTTGCAAAAAGCTATCTCAGATGGCCGATTCCAATTCCCTAAAATGGCTGGGGAGGTCACTGCCCTCGCCAGCCTAGGGTTAGGAAAGAAAGAAAATAATAAAAAGGAAAAATAATAATAAAGAATTCATAAAATTTTAAAAAATTATTCAAGTTAGCATTGATTGTGTCATATAAGACATTAGACATTGATTAGATAGTCACGTCAGCGATTTCCAACTAAAATTTGCTGGAAATATTAAATTAGCAATTCGTCAAAATATTTCGTACTAATTGATAAATTGTTAAAAGATTTAGGACTATATTAACACAATCGAAATGTTTAAGACTGGATTGACAAATCATTAAAAATTTTTTAGGACAAATTGACTAAATTGAAAAATTTAAGATTGAATTGGCATAAGTGAAATATATTTAAGATTTTTTTCAGTACTTTCTCCTTTTTATTTTAGAGTATACATCTTCTGTTATTATCGTTAGGCTGATGGAATGGGCTTCGCTAGTAAAATTTATTCAACTATTTTCTTTTATTAACTCTAGTTATGTCTATTGTTATATTCCCATGCTATGGATCCGAATAACATAGCGCCACATCTTCAATTGTAGTCGAACCTTGAATCTTGTTTATCTAGAATTTCAAATGCATTGAACTTAATTATTTTTGTTATTAACTCTCATCATCCTCTAAATAATACAATCTAAGCAAATTGCTTTTCGCACACATATAGCGCATGCATATATGCAAGTCGTGATCGAAAATGATGGAATGGTAGTCTTCACTAGCAAACTGTTGTCGAGTCATGTTTGAGTTGTAAATCAAACCGAATCGGATGTCTCTTAGCTAATGACTGCCTCAATTTCCTATTAAACATGGAGACATGCTACCAATCATTTGGTCAGTGAGACATGCCAAGAATCGAGTCACGTTATCACAAAATCGGTCAGGTTTTGATTCCAAAAATAATTTGACCCTACTCACGCCGGGACCATTCCTCTTCACGAGAACGAGGCAAACGAATTGATAGCGCTTGTCCATCGCACACATGCATCGAGAGATGGAAAGGACTATTAAAGAATTACAAACTGGTGCGTCTCCAAAGTCAAAAGATTATAACTTTTCCACATGGGTTCGTGATTTGCGAATGTCATCAATTTACACTCATTATTTTAGTTTGGAATCAGATCTCGAATCATTTCACATATCTTTAATAAAGCGACTCTAATGTTTGCACTAAAAAATGAAAAAGATGGCTTGTAATTTTTCTTGTATCGTTAGATTTTAACTAAATATTAGATGCAACCTGATTATTGGAATGTCTATTTACAATTTGTCACATCACTTTGCTTATGTATATAGAATTAGCCACCGGGAGAGATCTTTTAACTCTCTGATCAAGATGAAAACAACAGAAGAATTTGGGTAAAATGACAAGCAAAACAAAACAAACGATTCTGATCTGTACATCAAAGAGAAAGAACTAGAGGACATCCAAAGATGCTGATCATCTGCAGGAAAAACCAAAAAAGAAGCAAAAATCTAGGACACGATACTGATAAAGAGTA
Organism: Eucalyptus tenuipes; assembly: GCA_014182365.1. Classification (NCBI taxonomy): domain Eukaryota; kingdom Viridiplantae; phylum Streptophyta; class Magnoliopsida; order Myrtales; family Myrtaceae; genus Eucalyptus; species Eucalyptus tenuipes. Next base: position 28,738,747 of record CM024538.1, on the reverse strand, counting down.
TCAAAAATCAAGATTGATTAACCGCAATTGAAAGGCACTAATTACATCTCAAAATGCAGCACCAGAAACTGTTGTTGCTGTTGTTGATCCTCTCTTGATGCTTTCAATACAAGTGGTCTCGTATACCGGCAACCCACTCGAGCAGTAACCGCCGAGGTCATAATTCTGCAACTCAAACAGATCGGAGCTTGAGTCGCTCTCTGCGCCATCGTCCTCTTCTTCCTCATTGAATCTCTTCACGGCTGTGCTCTCTGATGCATGTTTCTCAAAACCATTATGGCCAAAACTCTTCTTCTTCTTCTCCGAGCTTGGTTCTATCAGCTTAAACTTCTCGTCTAGCCAACTCAGGTCGTTGCTTCTCTTGTTTCCTGAGACAACGTCGTTTCCCAAGTTTGGCACTTTCAAGTGCTCGTTGTTGCGGTTGTTCTTTGGAAACGCCACTTGCTTGTGATCGGAGTAGCTTCTAAATTCCTTGTAAGACTTAGTGGGAGTGTTTAGTATGTATGCTGGAGGAGTTTTGGATCCAGAGTTCAAAGTGGAATACACCGACTTCGAATCTGCCACGGCGCTCGAGCTCCTGAAATGGCTGATGCTGCTCCGCCTTCGCCGCCTCCACCCGGGGCTCTCGTCCTCATCCTTCATCGACTGTGTTGAGGAAGACTTCGACGATGATTTCTTCTTCTTCGAAGAGGACTGGCTGAAGAGGGAGTTCAAGAAGCTTGCAAGCCGCCCCCCGGGCGAGCTCGGTTGCCGTGGTTTGGTGATCTTGTTCTTCTCTTTCGTTTGCTTGTTCTCGCTTGGGATGAGATGAAAGTGTTGATGAGCGACAACTTGGTGATGTTGATGATGATGGTGGTGATGTTTCATTGGCACGTCTAAGCTCATTCTTCCTCCTCTAGAATTGGCTTGCCTTTCTTGATCTCTCGCCATTGCCGCCTTCTGCTCCGAGGTAGTGGCGTCGTAGGCAGAAACGACGTCGTTGTAACCGGAGAAGTACTGGGCGGCCTCAAACACATCGAGCTCACTGGAGTCATTCCTCCGGTGGAGCGACTTCCGGCTGATCGTCCTGTCGGCATCTGGATATGGAGTGATGGACGTGGCCATTGCCAGGAGTCTGATATTCCCCCCTCCCTCTCTCTCCCCCTCTCTCTCTCTCTCCTCTGTTCCCTTTTTTCAGAGGCTGTTGTGTTTCTAAGGCGTGGGAGGTACTTATGATGAGAAGCACACTGGGGAGAATGGAGATCTAGGAATTAGAAAAGTGAGAATTTGTGAGGTTGTGTGGAGAGAAATAAATCAGTGATGCGAATGGGAATGATTGTTAGTTCTTCACTGTTCATAATACAGTGAATGATGAGTAATAATTGAATTCGATTTGTTAATGGGTCAAGTCAATCACCTAATAATATACATTTACCAACAAATTTGTAAGCGAACATTTATGTCAGTCCATTGCATTATAAAACTAGTTTATCTAATATTACATCATCACGTCAAAATTGGGTAACCCGCTTGTTTTTTCACTCATATATTGTGTAACTCATGACACTATTGAGGTATTTCACGTATTGAGTATTCTATTTTTGGCCCAAAAACCGCTAATACAGATTTAGGGTACCTTTAGAGATTTTGGAAAGAGAGAACCACCCATGTTGGATTTTTTTTTCTTTTCTTTTTTGCTTTTTCGTTTATGAAGGAAGAGCTGTGGGGGCAGAAGGGAACAAGCTTTCATGATTTTATGCTTCTGAGATATGAATTAGAGAGAAGTGATGTTGGGGATGATGGGGGCAATGATCTGTGAAGAACCTTGGATTCTATGGTAGGACTTTGGTTCTTAGTGGAATTGATGCATCTATGGGCAATCTGTACTGTATGGGGCTTAGCCTTTGATGGTCTGGATGATCATGATAGTGATGAGGAATTTTTTATGGTGCCCCACTTGTTCTCTTTTCAGGAAAGACATTATGTACATCCATCTGTATCCCCTACATGTTAAAAGGTAATGAGAAAGTATATATCAGTGGTGTGGAAGGGGAAAGAAAAATTGACAGTTTGGTCTTTGCTTTTGAAGTTGGAAAGAAGTCCGCATTGTTCAATTTGGGAATTTTTTTCTTTTTGGTCGAACTTCAATTTGGGATTTTGTGTGGTACAATATTACACTGTGAAAAGTTTCTTGCCAATATAATTGCATATAAATACAGCGAAATGTCTTACAACAAGAAAAACTGAAGGTCAGTTGCACCGTTTTCATTGTTGTACTATGGACAATCCCCATTTAATTTTTTTTTTCCTTATGCTTGGATTAGAAATTCTTAAGGAACAATGGGAAGATAAAAGCTTCCAATAGCCCATGCATAGCCATTGTAAGAGAAATACAGATTGTATTGCTTTAGGTCTCACGAGGTAAAAGTCAAATTTACCTACAATCGAATGGGAGGCTCAAACTAGACTAAATCTATTAGAATATCCTAATATTATCAAAGTACCTTCATATTTGTGAAGAAAGGCGCCTATCAAGTTCTACCCTCAAATTCTCTCTTAGGACAATCACACAAATAGTCCCTGAACTTTCATCAAATATGCAATATTGTCATTGGACTTTTAATTTGTCCAATATAGCCTCTAAATTATTAGTAAACATTGACTATTTCCACTAATCATTTGATGTGACTATTAATCCGTTGAGTTTGAATAGTAAACAACAATAAAAAGTTATATTTTTAAGCAAACATAAACACTATATTAAACATTTACTAATAGTTCAGGAATTATATTGAACTAATTAAAAGTATAAGGATGACTTTAAATATTAAGTCAAAGTTCAATAACTATTTCTGTCATTTTTTCTTCTCTCTTTGCTCTATCTAACCCTTTTGGCCTAACACCCCTCTATGGTGGTTTGTCACCAATACCTACCATTGATACGACCTCAGCCACCCTGGCAAAGAAGGGAGACAGAGGGAGAGCCGGTTGTGATGGGCCGATGGCCAGAAGCAGATCGGTGCGGATTGTAATGGCCATCTTGGGGAAGAAGAGATGAGGGAAAAAGAGGGAAAAAAGACACATAAAAGAACAAGACAGATCTCAGTTTTTGAATGTGTTGATGTGATCTTCGAAACCGGTTTACTTAAATTTGCCCTAAGCACTGTAGATTAGTTAACACATGCAAGTCTATTCTAATGGGACTTTTATTTCACATGCATTAGGAAATTAAGATATATTACAAGTGCACAATAGAAATCCAATACTTTCATCTAGGGAGATTGCCAAAATAAGATTCAAGTCCGAGCCCATTAGTATATGCGGTTAGATCTACCATCACTTAAAAGTTTATACTAATAAGTTATGTGATAATTAAGATGTATTAATTACTTTATATCACACAAATTCTTCAATATAAGA